>CM038046.1:9572500-10172500 GCA_021397845.1 Areca catechu
TATCTAAACAATTCATTGTTACTATAGCTAATAGTTTTTATGTCTTCAATGTTAAATTATATTGTCTTTTGAGAATTTCAATCCCAATTACATTCTATTATTTGAAAATTTCTGACAACAATTTGGTTTTACTAATCTATATTTCTTATTATCAATTCCCAACCCTTATGGATTTGAAAGTGTCAATGTTAGTCCAGTTGTTTAACACCCCCCCTTTCTTTCTTATTCTTTTGAACCTTCACATCTGATTTCTATTTTAGTCATTAAACTTTCGGTTGGGGCATATCTTGTGGTCTGGTCTATCCTCTTCTGCTTGCCTGCTCATTAGACAGGTGCAAGCTCCCTCTATCACTAATTGTGGTGGAGTCAATGCTAATGCAGTACTGTATGGCATTTAATATCTTAGAGTGATAGGGCCATAATTCTGGAGAGATTTGTGGGGAGCGGGCCTTGATCCTGATTTGTACATTACTTAACCAAGTGATATGGCTAGTAAGGAACACTTTCCTCGGGGAAGCTTGCAAGACAATTTGTCACTGTCCACTAGCTGGGTAGAGGATTGGAAGTGCCAATCACTACCACCATTCTAGGTCCTCCATTTTTTATTACAAAAACCATTTGCCACCCTTCATTTCTTGAATCTATTAGATATATGGATGTGATTAGTCTGATTTGAGCTCTTTGATGATGTTTGACAGATATTGTATCAAACATCCAGTCATACACAATTGCTTGGCCTCATGTGCCTATAAATATTTAGGTCATCTTTCTTTTTGGTCTCCTTAACCTCTCTGGCCTGTTGAGTGTAATTTGATTCAACAAATTTTCATGAAATCAGAGGCACTATTATCAGAAGGATTCCTTTTCTAAAGGTCCATCTTTATTACTCTCACATATGTTATGCCACCTTCTTGTGGGAATTGTTGGGGAAAACGATTTTTTTTTGAGCAAACAGTAGCAAGCCAGCTTAAGTTTCATTGAGAAATGAAATGATACAACAACAGAATGCAAGAGGGGACTTATTAGTCGGTGGTTAGCTGGTACAATTATACACTTATAAAAGTTTCAAGGAAAAAAAGAAAAAAACTCCATTAGGTGGGTACTAGAAGGTGATACTTATTGGACACTCCTTTAATTTGTTGACAATAGCGAGATTGACTTAATAAGTGGATGATTTAACATGTCGGCTGAAGTACCAAGAATGGGGCAAATTGCTGACAGAAGAAAATGAAAATAGATATAAAGTGGTGTCTCATATTCAAGTGTCATGGATAACTTGTTTCTAGAAATCTCTCTTCATAGCAGGATCTTCTCTTTACTTGTTGTGGTAGAAGGTTATCTTGTTTGTATGTTAGTGCTTTGTACTTGTTGTTGCTTTATCTATCAAAATAAGTTGCTTCATTTCAGCTGAAAAACTATTAGAAAATCTGTGATTGATTTGCCCTATGTTCATGCCTAGACACTACATTTCATTGGGTGTGATTCCATGTAGGAGCAGATGGGATGGTTATTTATGGGTGCTTTGAATGGCTGATTGACCACCTGCATACAAATTCTGTTACAACTTCCAAACTTGAGCTTTGTCCTAATGTAGATGCAGAACCCTTTTTTGAAGAATGAAGATCATATATCACCAACAGAAATATGTATGGGCCTCATAATCGCTAATGCCAGGCTTCGTATCACCCTCCCTCACCCTCCCCAGAAGGAAAATGATAATACTTTGCAGCAAGTATATGGTATGTCAGTAATGGTTATCAAAAATGATAATACTTTGCAGCAAGTATATGGTATGTCAGTAGTGGTTATCTACCAACTGCAAATTCTTGGCTACACAAGCATATATTTAATGGCGTGGACATATTCATTTGTTGGAAAAGAACATCAGAAGATGTATTTAGTGGGAACTATCAGAGACAAGTGTGCATGAAGGGTATAATGATTTCAGTGAAAGAGCAGTGACTAGCATTAAGAGTAGTTGTTGCAAGCCAACCAAGGTACTAGTCATGATAGCAACAAATATTTGGCCCAAATCCTGTATCTATTTACACACTGTAGATGAAATTGTTAAATAATTAGACAAGAAAAAGGTCGATTTGTGTTATTGGGGCGGATGAAAGCTGTGGAGATCAGGGAGTAAATTGATGTTTTTGTTATCAGCCACCAAATTCATAATTTACGGTCTCCTATTTAACCCTTTCTTTCTGTTAATGCACACATAATTTTTTCTGTCTTCTGAATTGGTCTGTCTTATGGTTCTCTTAAACAGAACAGGATCTCTGAAATCAACCCTCTAGAATGGCAGGTAGAATCCCTGAGCCATTGCGTGTGTTGGGGTCTGCCGCAGCAATTGTGGCAGGGGGTGTATTGACACTGTCACTTGTCTCTTCTGTAGCCATCCATTCATTGCAATCAATTGCAGAAGCCAAGAGGGTGAGTCATTTGTTCCATCCCTCTTGTTGAGATGATAGTTGGAGCTCTATCTTGCAATAGAATTTGTATATGCTTTGATTTTTGTAATTGCAGAGAAAAGTGGCACTGCCCTGCATGGTTTGTAAAGGAAAAGGCTTCTATGCTTGCAAATTGTGTAAAGGGAATTCAACCATAGAATGGTCTCCCTTGTATGATCCAATTGTCATCAACCCATGTCTCTGCCCAACTTGCGACGGGAACAGGTCAGGTTTCTCAACACTAAAGACAGACTTATGCACTTTAAGGAGTCATGGAGTTCTCTTATGTCTGCTTCTTGCCGTGCCTGCTCACGATCTCCTGTTTGTTTCAGGGTACAGCGGTGTCTGAACTGTCTTGGGAAGGGTTATGCATGAATTGAAGAGAATTATGGTCTTTGTGGCATGTTGTGTTGTAAATAATAATGAGTTGCATATAAAAAAACTTGGTGTGAATTCCATGATGCTTGTTGCATGCAAGTGAGTTTTGAATTTATCCTAGAAATCACAAGCTAATTAGAATATAAAAGCAGGTTGTTGTGATATTAGTTGCTAAGAGTTATATGAATATTACCTGGTTTGCTGGTTGATTATATAGTACGTCAGTCGACATCTTAATTCATGGTGAAATTTTTTTAATCTTGCACCCCAACTGCACTGTGTAACTACTAATTTCTTTTCATGTTGATCAGAAGGTTCGAGAGCTTGCAATTGAGTGGCCCCATAACTTTACAAGTTGAGCGGTACACCCATAACTAGCAACATGACATTTTCCGTTTGGATCCGGTATCGTGTCCTTGGTAACCTTTGTGTTAGAGAGTGCTTTTGAGATGTTTTCACGATGCACAAAAAAGAAAAGAATATATATATACAATTTCTATCAAAATTATTCCATTTATCCATGGATCTCTTGTTCTCAATTCCTGTTCATTTCATTATAGTTAAGACAACTCTATTTATTTAGACCTTTTCTGGTATATGCAAATTGGAACTCGGTCATCTGTTTGTATGTGATTTCCATCTCTTAAAAAGGTGGCTGGAATGATATGCCAGATGATGTTCCTGTTTCTTTTCGGCAGCATCACTTACCAAAACATTTATAAATTCTGTTTGCACTTTATCTGATTGTATTTCCTCTTGTTCACGGAAGAGTTACATGCACATGAGCCTGCTCTGCTTGTTGGGCCAAGGTGCCAACCAATACCACAGAATTATAAGTGGTTCTTGATGCCAGAAAAAAGAGGGTAGCAATTTTTAGCTAAAGCTTTCTATCCCAGATAAAAGACATTAGTGTAGCTTACATTCTGTGCCACTCGTCGCAATTTATGATGCCTGCTTGACTAATTTTATTAATTCTGTCGCGGGAGAGGCGTGTTTGCCGCATGTTTGGGAGGCTGATACAAGACTGCCAAATGAGCTGTTCGAATGTGTGCCATTGATCTTTTCTTTTCCGATTATTACATCAATATAGCTTTCATCCAAAATTTATAAGCTGGGTTTGGATGCGTGCCACTGAATATAAATCAACTATATCGGTGAATGGGTATCCTATCGATTGGATTAGTCCGACTAGGGGCTGCGACAGGTATCTCCTTACCTTTTTATTCTCTGTTTGGAGATTTTATCGGGTATTGTAAAAATTTTGCAGTCCAAGCTATAACCATTGTCTAATCTAGTTTAGTTTGGGTCAGTGTTGGGGTGGTGAGGTGGCTGGACCTCTAAAGACATTCGGTGGCATCAATTCTTGGAATCTTGGACTGGTAAGACCATGACCGGGGCTGCCAGGTTTTGCAATGAGATCCTTGTTTCTTTTCTATTTCAGAAAGGCAAAAGAGAAGAAAAGCATTATGGTCGCATGCATATGACATTGCCAAAGAAAAGGGACTTATGTCCGTGGTGGCTGGATGTTGCTTTAATTTTCATGCCTGCTTGGATTTTTTATATTTGAACAATTGGTGGGTGCTGGAGTGTGCGATGGAAGGGGTTGAGAAGCAGGGGAAGGAAGGGTCGATGCCGGTTTTTTTTCCCGGCAAGGAGGGAAGAACTTGGGCCAAGGTGGTGGGAGGTCAACCGAGGCAGCTAGCATGAACTTCTCATAAGATTTCAGAGGCGAAGGTGGACCAGCCCTAACAATTTTTCACCATGGTTCTAGAATTCCTTGAGGACGAAATGGATGAAGCCAGGGGTAGTGGGAGCAAGTGGTGATGCTGGCACGGAGCCTGAGCTAGCAAGTTCTCATCGATTGGATTGTGAGGGATTTCAAAGTGAAAGATAAGCTCCTTGATGAAGTCGAGTTCTCTCTGGCAGAAGACAACCTTCTCTTCCAATTCAAAATAGAGGAAGAGAGGGATGCGATCCTTGGCGGTGGCCCATGGGTTGTTGCCGGCCAACTCCTAGCTATCGAATCCTAGGTGTTGGATTTTATGTAAGGGTCTAACATTGTGAAGAAAACCATGGTTTGGCTATGTCTCCCTGGCCTAACGATTGAATTCTGGTATACTTGGAGGTTGCTAGGCATCGTGGAGGAAGCCGGCAACACGATCTCTATTGATGATTTAATCAATTCAAGAAAACGGGTTTTGTAAGGAACCAGGTGAAGATTGAAACTACCTTACCGTTGAACCAAGGAATTCTTATCAAGTGGAAGAACAAAATTTTCTGGTAGGGTTTTGTCTATGAAAATTTATCAATGGTATGTTTTTATTGCAGCCGGATTCGCCACCTCGATGATTACTGTGCAGAAATGGTCAACCATCATTTTGCTGGGCTCATCGCTAACAATGTGGCAAGAGATCGGATGGAGACCCAACCCTCTCCAATGGAGGTTGGGGTTGATAGGGCAGCAAATCTAGGTGGTGGTGAGGAGGTGAGGGGTTAGTTGACACAATCTCAACTTGGACCCTGCATGGTCTCTTTGAAGATTCGGCCTTCGAGAGCCAATGAGCTAGTGGGGAGGAAGAAGGTTGCTAGGGTGTAGGCAGAAGGTATGGTTCTTGTCCTGGAGCATTCCAGCTTTGCAAGGAAGCAGGTTCTTTGAGTTCTCCACCGGATTTTGATGGTTGGTAGAAATCGATGAAGGTGGCTTGCCAATATTTGTCGGATCAGGTCGGGGTGCACCGAGAATTAATTAACTCGATGATGGTGATGCTAATCCAAATCGGGTTTGCCTTCTCATTGTTAGCTAACTCAGAGTATTTGGAGGTGGGTCGGGCATTGGGGCCAACCCATTCAAACCTGCCTATGCTGAAGCCTTGGTCGAGCCAAGCACATTTGAAGCAAGCTCGCAACCTAGGGCCCAAGAAGTGGGGGAGTGGCGATTCGGGGCCTAGGCCTTGGATTTGTGTGGGCCAAGTAGCTGACTCCTAAGGCTTGGTGCTCATCAACTCGGTTAAAGGTGATGGGGCTTCGACTGGATCTTTGCCATGATGGGGGGAGTCCTGGATCAACACCGGGGTTTCAGCTTGGGTGAAGGTGACTCCAGCGATGCATCCCTCTGTGTCTCCGATGGTTGATCCAGTAGGTGTCAGGCTAGCGGATGGTGGGACTTCTTCAATGGCGATGAGGACTTGCTTTGCTAGGGATGTTAGTTTTGCCTCGGAGGTTGAGGGAAGGCCAGTAGTGCAGGAGTCAGTCGATTGTGAAGAAAGTAGAGCTGTGGAGGTGGCTGTGGGATGTCAACTTCTTCCATCAGGAGGTGTGAAGTCCATGGAGGGTGTTGCATTCACTGGAGTACCCTCTCAGCCTCGTGTGCAAGTAGAGGCGGCGGATCCAATGCTGGTTGGCATTCAAGCAGGTAGTGACTGCAACAGACCTAGTGCTGTGGGCTGTCGGGGGGCCTAGCTAGCACTGGTCTCTTTTGGGAGTGCTGAGACTAGTAATGCTGTTGGGGACATGAATGGGTTGAATAATGTCTCTGGTGCTTATGATGGGATATGGCGAAGCTGAGGATCCTGAGAAAGGATCCTCCTTGTATTGAGCTAGACCAGAACAAGGCAATCCAGCATGAGTTGGTGATCGCCTGGGTTAAGGCTGCATTAAAGGAGATTGATGAAGGGCCCTCCAGTGTTGGGCATATAGGGAGCAAGGTGGTACCTCAAAGCCATGCTGGAGGATTTGGGGTGGCCTCTATTGATGAAGCCTTTCCCCAATGAAAATCTTATTATGGAATGTGAGAGGGGCCAGTAAGCCATCCTTCTTCTCTACATATAAGCGGTTGGTGGAGAAATATCATTCGGATTTGTGCCTTTTTCTTGAGATCTGACTATTGAGAAGGGGCCTAGACTAGGCTCGACAATGATTTCCGACCTCTTGGGGTTTTTTGCTATCAAATCCCAAGATCCTACAAAGGGAATGATTGTAGTTTGGAGGATTGGGGAAGTTAATATGGATGTGATGCATGATTGTAATCAACAAGTTATTGCTGTTATCTCTGGATTTAATGTAAAACCTTGGCTTTCGCTTGGTGTCTACACTAGCACTGATTATAGATTGTGGTGGGTGCTATGGGAGGAGACTTCAAGGTTGGTGGATTTGGGTCTCCTGTCCCTTGTTATGGGAGACTTCAACTACATAGAGGGGCCTTAGGGAAAGAGGGGGGAGGCTATTCTCGAATAACATTGGAGCTAGAGAATTTAGAAAGTTTATTAGCCAGAATAGTCTGGTAGACCTTAAGCTTTTTAAGCCCCCCGATTTATTTGGTATAACAATCAACATGGCATCACCTAGATCTGGAAGCGTATTGATCGAGCCTTTGATATAGTGAGCTTGGTGTAGCAATTTCAAGGCTATCAGGTATGCTTTCTCTCTAAGATTACCTCGAATCATTGTCCTTTTCTTGTCTTTACTTCTTCTGATCTTTTATGCTAGCCTCCCTTCCAATTTAAGAAATTTTGGATAGCATACCCTCGTTCATGGGTTATCATTCAGAAGGTATGAAGACTACTGATTTGGGATGATGCCATGTATCGGCTTACCTGTCGATTGAAGATCTCAAGGCATAGACTCAACAGGTGGAATCGAGTAAAGGTATGTGATATTTTCAAAAGACTTGAGGAGGTTGAAACTTCTTTCTTTGAGCTTCAGGCAAGGGAGGATAGGGAGAGAGAGCTCTCTGCTACTGACATTGCTGATCTTTGAAATGGACTTGTCTTGAACCATTCCCTATTAAAACAACTAGAGATTCTTTAGTGCCAAAAGTCAAGAATCTAATGGTTGAAGGAGGGGGACTGGAATACTAAATTCTTTTACTAAATGACTATTGTGAGGAAGCAAAGGAATCATATATGAGCCTTGAAGTGTACAGATGGTTAGTGGGTCACTTCGAGGAGGTGTGGCAGGTGATCTTGAATTTCTTTCATTCAAAATGGATGGCTAGTTTGGCGGAAGAAAAAACTTTATTGCCTCCCAACTAGCCAAGTCTTAGATCCTGAGAACACCCTGCTAATTGGTGACATGGCTAAAGAGGAGATTCGGGCGGCCGTTTGGGTGCTGGTAGGGGATAAAGTACCTGGTTTAGATGGTCATCTCTCCTTTTTTTTGGACGATAGTAGATGGTTAGTGGATCACTTCGAGGAGGTGTGGTAGGTGATCTTGAATTTCTTTCATTCAAGATGGATGGCTAGTTTGGCGGAAGAAGAAACTTTATTGCCTCCCAACTAGCCAAATCTCAGATCCTGAGAACACCCTGCTAATTGGTGACATGGCTAGAGAGGAGATTCGGGTGGCCGTTTGGGTGCTGGTAGGAGATAAAGTACCTGGTTTAGATGGTTATCTCTCCTTTTTTTTTAGACAATAGTAGGCCATTATCTATGATGAGGTTGTGCAGGCGATCCAATAGATTTTAGCTACAATATTGATGCCTGATACTTGGAAGAGAACCTTCATTATGCTAATCCCAAAAAGATGGAGGTGGTGGATCCTAGTCATTACAGGCCTATTAGTTTGTATACCACTCTTTACAAAATTTGTGCTAAGATATTGGTGTACAGGTTGAAGCCTATCCTCCCTCAGTTGATCAACCCGGAGCAAGGCGCCTTTATTGGTATAACTTTCAGAGAGCTCCTAGGTGCACGTGCCTCATGGTCATTAAGCTTGACATAGAAAGAGCTTATGACTAGATGTGCTAGGAGTTCCTTTATCAGGCCATGAAGAGCTTTGGGTTCTACAGCTGATGGATCAACTAGATCAAAAGGTGTGTATAAGCTCCATCCTTTTCTATCTTGATTATTGGTACACTGACTACCTTCTTTCTCTCCTCTATTAGTCTGCATTAAGGTTGTCCCCTATTTTCATACTTATTTATTATTTGTGCTGATGCTTTATCTCATGCCTTACAGCTTGTTATCCAAAGCCAAGCTATAGACCCCTACGGCCAGCTTCTAGTGCTCTTCCGATCTTGCATTTGCTCTTCGCTGATGACTACCTCTGGATTAGTCAGGCATATATCCAGAATGTAGTAGCTTTTCAGTAGATTTTTGGAAGTGTACTATGCTACTTCTGACCAGAATGTGGACCTATCAAAGTTAGCTATCTATTTTAGCTCTAAAACTAGTATACACAATCAATGAGGGAGATTCTCAGCATCATATAGTAGTTCAGAGCTATGTACTACCTTGGGATACCTATTTCTGGATGCCATCTTTGGAGGACTGATTGCACCAAGATGGAGGCTTCGATCCGCACTCATCTTGAGGGGTGGCAATCCAAAGTCCTTTCGATGATAGGCAAAGCCACTCTTGTCAAGTCAGTTCTCAATGCCATCCTAATTTTTTTGCTCTCCCATATTATTGTTCCAAGGGCTACTATGTCAAGACTTAAGTAGTTGTTCAGGAACTTCCTTGGAGCTCTCATCAAGGGAGGGCTGGGATTCACCTCCTTGCTTGGGATGTAGTATGCCTTCTAATCAGAGAGGAGGGCTTGGTATTCAGTTTTTGCATGTTTGCTAGGAAACCCAAATTGCCAAGCATGCTATGAGATTTCTATTGTAGCTTGATAGTCTTTGGAGCATGATGATGCATGCGAAGTATGGTGATTAGAGTAGTGGGGAGAGTTATCCACCAACCGACCTGGGGCATACCTGTCACGCCTCGACCTCAAACCCGAGCCGGATGTGCAACAGACGGCCGTATGCCCTAAGGTTTATTTTTCCCTTAGACACATAAAGCCTGCATCAAATCATAATTTCAGCAATAATTATCCAGCCAGACATACACGTAACACCTAAATCCTAGCTCCTCATTGACTGGTCCCAAAGCTCGATTGATCTTCTGGATCTATAACAAAAATATAGAAAAATAGGGGGTGAGCTATACAGGCTCAGTAAGTTATCATCACTTCCAATATACATACACAAATATGCTATTAACAAATAACAAGCATCAACACATCATACAAATAAGATATCCAGTATCAAAATATTATAACCAGCAACATTATGTAAATGTGTACACTTAATGCAACTGACATGACTATGGATGGCTAATAATTTACTTTACTCTCCTAGTTCCTTTGACTATGGCCACGATCGATCCGTTGCTAGCCATGAAAGAGAATAGAGTCCTGACTACACATACCGTACATCGGTCATGTGCCAGTGATCACCCCACTGGAGACCCAAAAGGAAACTAACTCTGATATCATAGAGAATACATGCATCCCAGCATGTGCCAGTAATTGCCATGCATGGCTAAAAACAAAATAAGGCAATTAGATCCTGACCACACATGCCGCACATCGATCATGTGCCAGTGATCGTCCCACTGAAGGCCCGGAAGGAGACTAGGTCTTCTTGTGATCATAGTCGGACTAGAGAGCATCCACACCAACATAATGCATACAACCCAATGCAATTCAATGCAGATTAAAATATATTGAATATATTTAATATTTCATAAATACATAACATATTTGGCATATAATACCAGAGGTCAAGATAACTTATCAGAAACTGATTCTACCAAGAATACGCGACTCAACTTTAAATCCTCGATACTTTCATATTGATGATTGCTCTGATAAAATAAATGTTGCCTAGGTGGCTTCCCAAGAGGGAGGTGAATTGGGATTATAAAAACTTTAGCAAGTATGTGCAATTTAAAATCTTAGTATGGTGAGTGAAGTATTTAAAGAATTAAATACGGAAGCAAATAAATGAGCTCAAACAAAACAATCACAAACACCACAATTTATAGTGGTTTGGAGCAACCCAGCTCCTACGTCTATTACCCAAGCACCACTTGGGATTTGCACTATATTCTTCCTAGAATACAGTCATATTGTTTTACCGGAATCACAATCCAAACCCAACTCCCTTTGGTTTTTACACCAGGCTCACCAAAGAAACCCACTCTTGGTTTTACACCGGGATCACCAAGAACCCAAACTTGGTTTTCACGGGCTCACCAAAAACCCACTCTTGTTTTATACTGGGATCACCAAGAACTGAACTTGGTTTTGCAACGGGCTAACCAAAAACCCAAACTAAAGTAAAAAAAGCAAACAATACAACATAAAATACAAACTCTCAAAGAGTAGATGGTTACCGCTTTAGCTCGTTGAATGTAGCTCTTCTAAGCTCTCCTCTTTCTTCAAATAAAGCTTCAAGAGTTGTGATAGGAAGTGAAGAACCTTCTCTTAAATTTAAACATTGAAGCACTCTCCAAAATCTGAAATATAAACTTAAAAAATCTTTTTTCTTCAATTTCTCTTCCCCTCTTCAATTTGATCAATCATATATATGTTTTGGAAGTGTTTCCATGTTGTTTTGACCGTTGGAGTGCCTTAGGAATCGAAACATGACCATTTGGAATCGTTGGAACGAAGAAAAATAAATTCTGCAACTAGCCGTTGGAGTGCCAGAACTCGTCACTCGAGTCGACTCGAGGTCCAACAGTCGGCTCAAAGTCTTAGACAACCCAAATAAAAATTCTGGACGAGTCGGCTCTTCTAGGTTGAGTCGGCTCGAGCTTTCGAAATAATTACAGTTCTGCCATTCTGGAGTCAGCTCTACTAAATAATTACAGTTCTGCCATTATGAAAGAGTCGGCTCTTGGTCCATGAGTCGGCTCGAGCTGAACTTCTTCAAATGCTTTCAAACTTCTTCCAAATTACTTCAAATATCTTATAAACCTATGATACTCTACAAAAACAATCTTTACAAAGATAATTAGTAATATAATCATGCATCAATATTTTGTAATCATCAAAATCAATCCTAGGATCATCAATAAATTAATCAATTAACACTGGATCCAAAAATAAGATAAAATTTCTTCGATCTGGTTTAGGCTACGCTCGATCTAGATATCTATTTAGATCCAGGTGAAGAAAATCAGATTAATCAATAGAAATAGTCTAATTACCCAAACTAATTTTCATATAATTTATTTATATATTTATTCTTTTTCTTCTCTCTCCTCTTTCTCTCTCATTTTCTATCTCTCCTCTTCTTTCTCTCTCCTCTTCCTCTCTCTTCTTTTTTTCTTTTTTTCCTCCTTTCTTTTTTCTTTCTTTCCTTCTTCTTCCCCCCTCTTTATTTTTCTTTCTATTTTTTTTCCGACTCTCTTCTATTCCGGCCCGAGCGAGCCTCCCATGACCATCGGAAGCCATGGGAGATGGTCGACAAGGGAGGGAGAGAGCCAGTCAAGACCGGACGGATGGAAAGTGGACGGCATCACCGACGTAGCCGGCGGTGATCTAATCAATAGAACCCTCCCACACTATCACAAAATCAACAATACCAGGGAGAAGGGATCTTACCAGCGATAGCAAGAACGCCAGCCAAACGGATGCCCCCCCCAGTCCAACAGTTTTCGGTCACCGACCTACTAGCTTGTCGGAACACCGAGCTTCACCGATGCCATCACTTCCCCTCCCTCTGCTCTCTCTCTTCTACCTTGGCTTGGCCGAACATGCCTCCAGCGTCCAACGAACGGGGTCTGAAAGAGGGGAAAGGTCCATTGGCACGAGGTTGGATAGAGAAGAAGGTCGAGGTGGCGCGACCATCGGAGAAGATGGTGATTCGATAAAACAAATCAGTGATGGGAGAAGGGGTTTAAAAAAAAATAAATGAGAAATTTCGTTGCCATATGGAGAAGAACTTGGTCGATCGAGTCCTCCACCCTAACATGACACTCCACCGGCCGGCTCCCTTCCGCAGTCTCCGGCGAGCTATATGGAGGGATAAACATGGGCTCCGTCCCCTATTTCTCTTTTTTTTTTTTTTCAAAGTTTCGAACTGAAGTCGGCAAGGGTTACCGACTTCAATCCAAATCGGTCCAATTTAGCTGGACTTCACAATATCCCAAGGTCAATTCGTGATATTATATTTTCTGATTTTTTTTATTATAATCATGTTTGATTCCTAACCTAAATGTAATGGTTTAAAAAAAAAAAAAAAAAAAATCGATATACATGGAAGGCTCCGACCAGAAATTACAGATTTCCAAAGAATTTTTCCCCGAGATTCGTGAACCGGCGTTCTTTGCGCGTGCCAAAGGTCTCGATTATGTCATCTTACGCATGCTTTTCTATGACCTCGTTGTCATGGGCTTATGGTTGGTGGAACGGCTGTTTGTGTTGGAAAAGGACTCGATGCTCAAGAGTCTCCACTCCATGTGCTGCCCGGAGAACCAGTGCTTTTAGCTTTTTTTTTTTTTTTTTTTTTTTTTTTTTTTTTTTTTTTTTTTTTTTTGGGGTGGGGGGGATTAAAGTAGTAAGACACGTCATTTTGTCCTGATCAAAAGCGGTGCATGTCCCCACCACTCCTCAAGGGAACTCTTCCGGTCTTTCTTTTCGTTATTAAATCCTCTCTATTCTCCTACCAAGGATGGTGCCTTGCCTTGCCTCTCTCAGGCCAATCCTATCGCATTGATTATTATTTTAGGACCAGTTTAGAGAAAAAAAAAACTCACGCACGGGTGAAGAAGCCCTTAATTTTAATTAAGGATAGCTATATATCTTAAACATATGCTTGAATATTCCTACAAAATTGGATTAAAAATACTGATGGCCTATCTATCTTGCATTTTTTAAAAACCTATCCAAATCCAATTCAAATCCTAGCCTTTGAAACAAATAATTCAAGAAGATTTTTTTTTTTTTTTTCTTTCTGTTCATAGGATTTGAGCTAAATGCCAGTTGATTTATACAAGACCATATTTTAATGGATGGTCTGTTCTACAAACCTCATAAAATTTTCAGGCCAATCCTGTAGGAATATCTAATGCTTTTTTCTTTTTTTTTTTTTTCTTGGAATCAAAGTTCGGTGACTACGGTCTAATGGTTAAATACTTTCTCTGATATGCATTAGGTCTCCGGAATCAAAGTTCCATGGTAAAATACTTTCTCTTCTTTGCATTGGTTCTTCTCAAACTCTCTGTTTTTAGCTAGATATGGATTACTAGAAGGACAGGTCATCTGGGAATCCAAACAAGTTCTTAAGGTTAACTGATTAAGGTGATTAGAGAGGTAGACCCTTCGCACTATATGGTGGAAGCTTTAACATTGAATGGGAAGGAAAAGGCTGCGACTCCACAATCAGCACTGGTTCTGCAGTGCCGAAGTAGGTGCTGGATCCTGAAGGTCATGCAAGGCAATTCATTTGAGAAATGACAAGACAATGCCTTTGATATGTGTGAGTTTGTCCAGCTAATTTTTTATTTACTCAAAATTCAGTAACCAAGTGAGGCACCTACTTATCATTATCAAGGAAGGAAACATTTAAACTAAATTTTTAAAAAAATATTCAGGAGTTCAATATTAAGATCAACGAGCATATATTGAGAAATAAGATAGAGGATGAGTCAACTGAGCATGGACTTCTTTATTATCCAAGGATAAGATTGATTTGGAAGCTAGCTAGCTATCAGTCTTGGAGGGCAAGCGGTAGTCCTTGGATGATTTCAATCCATCAAAGTACAGCTTAGAACTCGACCTGCACCTGAGAGGTAGGATGGTGTATGTCATCTATTAGATTTAGTTATTTAGGAATAGTCTAGTCTTCGAAGCTAAAGTCATGCCTGCCTATCGGGTGTTGTACAGAGCTTTATCCTTATCTACAGAGTACATCCACTTCAATACTGCTAGCTCTTTCATCGATGATCCAATTTTTTGTGAATTCCAAGCTATACTTGTAGCGATTCAGAGGATTCTTTTCATCTCTTGGTGGCCCCTACCATTAAGATTTGTCAAAATCAATTTTGATGGAATGTAAGAGATGTTAAAGATTGTGTGGGTTTCATCATCCGTGGCTCAGATGCCAAGCTTCTAGCAATAGGGGGCTCTTATCTGTTTGAGCCAACTGTTCCATTAGTAAAGTTCCATGTTGCTTGAGCAGGTATTATTTGTGCTAGGCATGAGCTACGAGCTAAGCAGACCTCGAGAGTGAATCTACCTCGGTTATCGATTGGATCAATAATGGGGCAAAGCATTCGAAAGTACATCCGATCCTCCATGATATCTTGAATTTTCTTGGTCATTCTACTATGGTGTCTATTTGACATGTTTTTCGGGATGCGAATGGTACGGCAGATTGAATTTTTCCTTCATGACTGCACACATCGAGGATTGGACATGGTATTTTGGAGATCCTTGTCCTCGGGCCTTGCAAGATATTTTATACTCTAACTATTTGGATTGCTCTCACACTAGATTGATGCTTATGCCCTTTTCTATAAAAAATAAATAAGATGGCAGAATTAGCTTTCATGGATATTATTTTTCTACTTTTATTCTCTACAAACCGCCTCTCTGGTTGCAAATTTATGTATCCTATAATAACATTTGATGCTAGAAAAACTTCAGGTCTTTGCCCTAAATTCAAATTCAAAAGTGCAGTCCATGGGGGGCACCTCCACTTTGTTAAAATAAACAGAATTAAGATGCTAAAGCTGCCTTTTGTCATCTCCCATTGTACCAAAAAAAAAAAAAAAAAGAGGAGACCACTGCTATAGACCTTTAACAAAAGCATATTTGGACCCCATATGACCGTTTGTTGCCAGGACCATTACCTTTAAGCCCTCCTGAAGCCAGCGACAATGATATACCCAGATACAACAAACACCACAGCTAATCTGCCACTTTTTTAAGTCCAGCGATTGTATGCTTCTGAGCTGACTCCTTGCACAGAAAAGTGAACATGTATCTCAGGAGAGTGGATTAACCCCAAGCTGGCTTGAGAGATTGGGATGAGTTAATATCATGGCCAGGGATCACATATAAGGAAAAAAAATATACACTGACCAAAGATTAAGCTACATGCATGTAGAAGATTTTAGTGGTCCATTCTTAACCGAGGTACATGCTTGGTCCAAAGCAAGAGAAAACTTCCCAATTCATTAAAAGATAATAATGACAAAAGACCCACATTGTACTAGAACGAAGTTGCACTTGTAAGGCAGACCTCATAGAGGTGTATAATATCAACAAATGCCTGAAAGGGATAGCAAAAGAGAAAACCCAGGAGGGGCACTAAAATGATATTTTGAAGCAGAATAGACAGATATCTCGAACTAAATATATGCTGCATTTGTTTATGTATTAAGAGAAGCAGGTACTGATGCATGAGGCTAAAGCAATGTCCAGCTAAATATTTAGCATCCTAGCAAGCACATTCATTCTATCTTCTATCATCTATTCAAAGTATTCTAGGTCAGTTGGTTCACCTACTGCCTTTTCTACTCATTAAACTATTCTCAGGTCTTCTATATATGCTTGAATGTTTGTCTAGTAGCTTGTACCTGATACCCAAGCTTATTTATCACGAAGAAAAGCCACCAAATATCTGAATTGAATACAAGCTCTCTTTGACTCATCTTAAAAAAACCATCACGTCTTCATGTGATGTATCTCACTTGTATACTTGGGTGGATGAGATGGCTCCTAATAGAAAATAGTGCTACCATTCCGAAGTCATCATACTGAATGATTCTCTCTACCACTCCCATGAACCTGTATTTATTGATACCTTACTCTTTGTTTACTACCGTATGAGTGAATAGAATCTTGGCCAAGACTCCCACCTCAGACTTTGTTTTTTGAAAAAGGTTGTTTTCTTGACTCAACAAACAGTGCTGTTCCAAATTATATAATATAAGCTTTCTCGGTTCAAGGACATGGAAAAAAAAAAGACCATGATACTCCAGGCACATGAAGGCAGAAAGAGTGATATGCAAAGAGGCACAAGGTGACAGCTGCACCCCCTTTTTTTTTGCCTATTTTTCGAGTAACAAGTCATAAAAAGGACAAGTTCAGTTATCCAGGGTAGGTGGGCAACTCATTTTTCTCCACAGATGGGAAGACTTCAGAGAGTAATTCGTTCCTCTAGATATGTATTGTCAAAGATGAGTTCAGATATGTCATGGAAACGGTTTTGGGAAGTAGGTGGGTTTTAGACTTGCATAACTTCATTGCTGGTGCCCACACTACTTTGTCTGAAGTGGCGTGCGCCAGGATATGCAACACCAGTCCACTTCATGTTTCTATTTTCACAGAGGCATGTGTCATGCATCCAACTTGCTGATTCAAAATAGATTACAGTGAACTGGATTGCCATAAAGCATCTGAATAGGGTAATATACTTCATAGATTATGCAAATATAATCCATTTGACAGATACCTGAAGTTAAAATTATCTTCATGAATTATGTGAATATTATGATAGGGTAAAATATTTCATAAATTGCACGAATAAAAGCCATTTGATAGATACCTATAGTAAAGTTAGCAAGGTGTTTGTTGAACTAGATAAAATCCATGGAAGCTAGAGACTAGAAACTTAAGGAACCATAAACTGAGTTATTTTTTGAAACAACCCAAATCCAACGGCTAGTGTAGGAGCAATTAAAGACTACAGATAGAGAGGAGCAGGGTAAGTTCTGAATAAAGGTGCCCCAGGAAGCAATTCTAGCAAAGTTTCTCTCTATGTAGGTTCTTAGTTTGGATCAGTATGCCAGCAAGGGAAGTTCATCCAGCTTTTGCCAATGAGTATAGAGGCCAACTTAGAACCATCCTTACAAAATCAACAGTAATCCCCACTTCCACCCCAACCCACTAACAAAAACTGCGCTAAGAAAGCGAAGAAAACTACATAACTAATATGGACTATTAGCATATGTTTATCCACATATGCGTCTCACAACCATAGAACCCGGTGAAAGGGATTCCGGCAATGAGCATCGCATATCCATCGCCAACAAGTGAAGGAAAATCTCCCCCAATCTCAAACACTGAACAACTGAAAGCATGATAATAATCCCTTGCCAGAACTACAATGCTATGACCTAACATCCTTCTTTCTTCAGGTCCTTTCTTCTTGCTCCCTTTCTTCTTGTTCGATAAAATACCGGACGCCACTTCACCAGAAATTCCACATCGTTCTCTCACTGATCATGTAATGAATTCAAAATGGTAAATCCAGGAGTCAACCCAATTCTTCTTCTTGGCTATACTGAGGGCATCTGATAAGCTCCAACATGTTCACCACCTGCCCCATATCTGGCCTATTCGATGGCACCTGTGAAGTACAAATGAAACCCAACTTGATCACTGGAATGGCCTCCTCTAGGGGGAGCTTCCCACAGAGCCTCACATCCACACACTCCTCCACGCTCCCTTCCTCCAGTGCTCCCCTTACTATATCACGCAGCACCACCACATCATCCTCCATGTACTTGACGGGCCTTTTCCCTGCCATGATCTCCAACACCAGCATCCCGAATGCATACACATCACATTTCTCAGTTATCTTCACTGTCCTGCATGCAAATTCTGGTGCCATGTATCCAAGAGCACTTTGTAACTTGCTACTTAAAACATAATGGTCCAGTACTGGTAGCAGCTTTGCCAACCCATAGTCTCCTATCTTGGGCTCACCGGAGGTATCGAGCAGAATGTTGGTAGATTTCAGATTGTAGTGAATTATGTTGAGGCGATGAAGGTGTTCCAAACTCTTTGCAGTGCCAAGAATTATATCAAACCGTTCTTGCCACGAGAGTATGTTCGTGGCACAGCTTTCATGGAGGTGTTTGTATAAGCTCCCTCCAGAAACAAATTCAAATATTAGAAGCTGGAGGGATGGAGTCCAGAAATAGCCTTCAAGTGCCACAAGATTGGGGTGCTGCACCTTTCCCAGTTTCTTTACCTCCCTCTCAAAATCCTCTTGGGATTTCACTAAGCTAGAAACAGTGAGCTTCTTGATGGCCACAGGCCGGTCATCTCGGAGAACGGCCTTGTAGACTGCACCAAAGCCTCCACGACCCAGCTCGCAGTCCTTGTTGAGGAGCGCATGGGCACCAGCACTGAATTCAGGGTCACCCGTGGCAAACATGACGAGCTTGCCGGAGTTCGCATCCATGGTAGGAGATTGGCTGAGGCAGTCATCCGAGAGAACCAAAGCAGAAGCAGACCGGGAAGCAGAGGCACGAACTCGGAAGTTTAGGATGGTGATGGTGATAACACCAAGGGCAATAATGGCAGCGGCCCCAATGGCAATGAGAGCGGAGATGCTTAGGATGATCTTCTTGTGGTGAAGGTTAGTGGGGGAGACCATGGAGTCTGATGAGGGGTTTGGTGAAGAGTTGTTGGGGTTGAGGACAATGGGCTTGGGGAGGACAGCACGGCAAGACCGGTTGACGGCGGAGCCACAAAGGCCAGGGTTGTCGGAGAGGGAGGAAGGAGGGATGGCATCAAAGAAGCTCCCTGAAGGGATGTCTCCAGAGAGAAGGTTGTGAGAGATGTTGAAGGAGCGGAGGTGAGGGAGATCAGAAAGTTGCTTTGGGATGTTTCCTGTGAGTCTGTTGCCAGAGAGATTGATGACTTGGAGATTGGTAAGGTTGGCTAAGGTTGGAGGAATTGGGCCTGTGAGGTTGTTCTGTGACAGATCCCTGTATGTTAAAATCCAAACAAAAAGCAAAAGAAACCATGAAACCTGGTAGATAGTGCCTCAAAAATCAGCTAATAACACAGATAGAAATCCAGAAAAGACTAAGACATATGAAATATAATAGTGCTTAGTATGACTAGAACAAGCAAAATAAGATTTTGTAGGAGATTTCAAACAGCAGGACTATGGCCATGTTAATCCTAATGGCAGGTTTCAAGACTAATTCTACAAACAAAGAAAGGGGGAAAGAAAACAGAGAGGAGACAAATCTTACAAGGTTGCGAGGGAAGAGCAATTTCCAATCTGGGTTGGTATTCCTCCACCGAGGAAGTTTTCCTCCAACTTCAGCTCCTTCAGAGACACTGCACCCCCAATCTCTAATGGGATACTTCCATTCAGCCGGTTCCCACTTAGATCAAGGAACTCCAAAGACTTCAACTTGCCAACATTTTCTGGTATGGAGCCTGAAAACGAATTGCAGGAGAGGTTCAAGAACTGCAAACATATTACATTTGAAATTTCTGTCAGAATATTACCAGAGAAGGCATTGCTGGATAGATCCAGAACTTGAAGGGCTGCAGCAGAGTTCGCAAGGATTTCTATCGAACCATGCATTTTATTCTCTGAAATAAGAATCTGCTGCAAACCCAATCCAAACAACCATGATGGAAGATTACCGGTAAGCAAGTTTCGATTAAAATCCATGACCGACAGGCTTTCACAAGAAGATAGTGATTCCGGGAAGCTCCCCATGAAGCCATTTGAGGAAAGCTTCAATTCTTTCAGGAGCTGCAAATCACCTAATGAACCAGGAAGCTGGCCAGAAAATCCATTGCGTGACAAATCCAGAGTCTCTAGGCTTTTCATTTCTCCAATCCATGCCGGAACTTCGCCGGTGAAAGAATTCGAGCTCAATCTCAAAGAAGTACATGTTGTGAGCTTCTGCATCGATTCTGGAAGGCTTCCAGACAGCAAGTTCCCACCAAGATCGAGAGATTTCAACAGCAAACAGTCTCCAATGTCATCCGGCAAATGCCCGGAGAGCCGGTTCGCTAGCAAGCTGATCGACCTCAGGTTGTACATTTTACTAATTCCCACCGGTATCTCTCCAACCAGAGCATTATCAGAGAGGTCAAGCGACCTGAGAGCATTCAAAGACCAGAGTCCAGTCGGCAAAGAACCAGAGAGCCTGTTCGAGGAGAGATTTAGAGCTGCAAGCGTCGAGCAAGAACCGACATTAGGTGGGATCACCCCAGAGAAGGCATTTTTCGCCAGGGAGATGGCTCTAATGGACCTGCATTGCCCAAAGAAGTCATCGGGGATGGGTCCGGAGAGCTTGTTCTCGCTTAGATCCAGGTCCCGGAGGCTATCGAGCCGGAGGAGATCGGAGCTAAGGCTTCCGGAGAAGTTATTCTTGGAGAGTGACAGTGTCCGAAGCGACTGGAGCTGGAGGAGGCCACGGCCGATCTTTCCGGAGAGGGAGAAACCATCCAAGGAGAGCTCGGCGACGCGGTTGGTCTTCGGGTCGCACTTGACGCCGATCCAGTGGCACGGGTAGTCGTCGTCCTCGTTCCAAGAGACGAGCTTGGAGTTGGGGTCTCGGAGGTCGGCCTTGAAGACGATCAGGCCGAGGACGTCGTCGTTTAACGCCGGATTCCTTGATTCAGCTAGGAGAGGAAGGAAGAGGAGGAAAGAAACGATTCGGAGTAGAAGAGTCCTCATCTCTCAGACGCTCTGGTCTTACTCCAAGTTTGTCCTTTTACGAGAGAGAGGGAGAAAACGAGATTAAGGGCTTACCGAGGTAGAAAACATATTTCTTGATTGTGATGGAGAAGAGAAGAAAACCAAAAAGGAGAGATTTTTACCAGGGAAACAGAGAGGAAAACTAAGAAACGGCTAGCATTTGGCGTCCAGGTGACCTCACATTAAGAATCCAATAGACATTGGATAGGTGAGCGTAGCATCCTCGAAATGCTTAGGGTTCGGAGGGAGACCGGAATGACGAAACCCTGGAGGGTTAGTCGCCGGAATCCGGCCAGGACAAGAGGACGGTGGCCTGATCTACCGGGGGAAAAGTAGGATGGGAGTCAAAGTCCACCGGAATGCAGGGAAGGACTCGCCGGAAGACGCCGCATCGCCGGAAATCAGAAAACCTTCGGCCATTTGAGAGAGAGAGAGAGTTGAGGCTTCTTCTGCGCTTCGTTTGAAGGCTACAGCCACCTTACTTCCAACTTGGGAGGGGTAAGAGTAAGAGAAAGGGCAGGGGCCGGGCTCTTTGCTCCAGTGGTCTGACACGTGGATGAATATAATAAGGAAATGGTTTCTGACGTGGACGAC
This sequence comes from Areca catechu, assembly GCA_021397845.1. Lineage (NCBI taxonomy): Eukaryota > Viridiplantae > Streptophyta > Magnoliopsida > Arecales > Arecaceae > Areca > Areca catechu. The sequence goes on from CM038046.1 coordinate 9,594,164, forward strand.
ACGTGTATCTCAGCCATCGCGAATCAGAACGAACCTCGCGGCTTCTGGGCCCGTATAAGAGGATGCCTCTGGGCCTCTGGCGTGTAAGTCAGTGTACAAGAACGTAGCCCACGGAGGGCTGAAATTAGTAGGGCATGAGTTGGATATAGTTGGTATACAAACATTATAGAAATGGTTCATATGAACGAAATCCGGAAATTGGGATGCACACTGTAGGAACAGTTCATGTGATTCGAAATTGTTGAATTATGTTCGATCTATTGTCATCATTAGCATTGCCCATCTCTGTTTTGGAAACGTAACGCAGTTCTAAATTATTTTTTATTAAATAGGGTATTTACTGAACTAAACCTAACATAAGATCAAATACGGGTTCCCAATCAGCCTGACACCCTAACTGAACCAGACACGTTCCATTGCACTCGATCAGGACGTGCACCAACAATTATGCGAAAATCCTCTAATGATGTGAGAATGTTGTAGATACAGTGGAGGATCATAAGCACATCGGTTTTAATTGTGGTTGGTGGTTCCGGGTAAGTGGAGAGTTAATAAATTACGTGGAAAAATGGGAGCTGACCTTCTTTGCCGCATGGGATCGTCTGGGTATCGCTTTAAATGCAAGCATACTTCCGTGATAAATGCACTAATTTTTTAGACACATTTTTACGATTTTAAAATCTCTTTTGCCGTCAACAAATAGCGAGAAAAAATAGATTAAGAATATTGTGCACGTGGGAAGAACAAGCCCATCTGTTGGGAAGGCTAGGATAAGTTCACAGTTCCTGCTTTACGTATGTTCCTGCTTTCCGTGCTTTACGCATCAAAGCATATTATGAGATATAATAACTGTACGGATATATATATATATTAGTTTTTTTTTTTAAAAAAAAAGCTAGTTTGATGGCCAAAAATAAAAAAGTTGGAGAACATATAAAAATCAAAAGTGCATTTGGTTCACGATAGAAATTGAAATTAGAATAGTTATATCCTTTAATATATTTGATTTGTAGAATTAAAATATAATTTAAATGCTAAACAAATAGAGATTGGATTTTGAAATATTAGAACATCTCTATTCCTCAATAATTAAAATATAGATAAAACTCTTCCTAGCCAAACAGTTAAAATGAGAGGCATTTATCCTCATTTTCATTTAAAAGCCAATCTTTCTCCAACTAAATGTATTCTAATTAATTTTTTTTCTTTGACAAGATTGAGAGAATTTTATTAAGGCATCCGTGAAAGGCTAAATGTAGCCAACATTGAGATCTCTTTTCGTAGGTGTGTATGTTGGGCTCAATCAAAAAGAGAGAGAGAGAGAGAGAGAGAGAGAAGAAAAGAAAGAAAAAGAGAGTGCCATGTGCTGATTATTTGTCTGCGCGACAGATGCAATTGGATTAGCCAGTCCACTTTGGAATATTTTGCAGGCTGGTTTGTGATTTCCGTAGGCATCCATAGGTTGGACGGACACAGTAAAAGTGAGCTACAGGCATCGCTTGGATTTGTTGAGCAGCAGAAACTTTTTAATTCCACTAAAGCTTGCCTGACTTTAGCGGAGAACCGGAGGGTCCTTCGTGGATTAAAAACACTGCAACGAATTGCACCAAAAGGTCTTGGACCCAGGCTACAAGCTCAGTGGACCTGAAACAATCAGGTTTCATAATTCTCCCAAGCTTGAAGGCAACATGGCTCAAATAACTTTTGTTAAAATCAGGCATAAGCATCATATATTGCCCGTTCGCCCTCATCTTTTTCGTCTATCCTAAACCGAAAAGGAAATTATTTTTGTCTATCCTAACCAGGAACAGGCAAATAGCCAGAGGAAAGCCCATCTTCCATATAAAAAAAAAAATCTATTCCATTGGGGGTACCACAGACACTCGACTTGATTTTTTCTTTTTTTTTTGATAATTTACTCCACTTGAAATTGAATGTATAAAATAAGTTATTATACATTTTCAACAATCGTATCTATCGCTGATCTGCTGACCCTCGACAAATGTAGGTACCAATATCACACCATTGACATACAACAAAATCGATAAAACTATGAAAGAAAGTCAGCACAATGTCTTATTATGCATAGAAATATAAAGACAGAAAATACAAAAAAATTGTGTGTGTGGGGTGTGTGTGTGTGTGTGGCGGGGTGTTTGGGTTCGCTCTTTAGCCATCCAGATACGTACCAGGACAAAAGGTCCCATACCATGTCATACGGGACAACCTGGTTACTGGTATCGTGCTGGTTCAATCAAAAACCAGTGCCGCCAAAAATACTGATTTTTTAAATATTGATCTTGATGATTAGGAAATGCATGGCAGCGACCCAAAAATCAAATTTTTCAATAGAAAGCAAGGGGTCCACCTCGATACCAAATACTATGCAAACCTTGGGAAATAATATAACTTTTTTTCCCTATTTTTTCAGGGAAATAGTGATGCGAATAGAAGCAATCAGAACAATTGTCAAAGCCCTAGGGAAGCCACCTCGTAAGGTTCCAACATAAAACCTCCTCCCATACAGATCTAAGCCATCTTATTCCATAACTAGTTCTATGACTTCACATAGGCAACCTTGAAACATGTACACTGCTGCTGGGCGATGCAATAGGTCACACAAACTGCTGATCTACGTCAGTCTAGTTTGATATTTGATACGTTAGTGGAATTGAAGGAACGACTCAATTTGATCATTACAAAATTTTTGTTGAGCATCTGTACTTTTAGCTCATTCATTAATCCGTGATTGTTTAAATTTTCCTGTTCCAAGTAACAAAAAATTCTCATTTTCTTTCTTGGAGATATTGTTACCATCCTCCGATGTTTACAAGCATCCAATTAAGCACTTGGTGTAAATATCCCTGCTCCTGTACCTAAATATGCACCTTCAACCACTACCAATTCAGGTTAATCAGGGTCGAAACCCATCCAGAGCAGATCGTGACCAAGTTGCCCCATCTCAGAGCTTGGTAAGCGTATTTAATGCGCACAACATACGGGAACAATTCAGAGAAATATATTCTCAGAAAGGATTATTTTAGTAGTATAGGCAGAAAGAATGCTCTATTCATGTTCAGAAGGGCAGAAGTAAAATCTGGTGCCATTAAGAACAATAGTGAAGCTTCATTTAATACACCATAGTTTATTAACTGTCACTTCAGTTCCAGTCGGCTGAGTAAGGGAGGACTTTGGAAATGTAATAAGCATCCTAAAAATGAGCCTATCACCATGATACTCATCAACTATAAAGCCTAACAAATCTTGTCACCCAATTGATGCAAAAAAGGTAGTTCGCATACCTTTTTGCCGTCATCCTTTTTGTTTTTTTGATAAGATCCCGTCTTCCTTTACTGATGCTTCCATGAGTACCTTCTGGACACACAGAAGTTGAAGAACGTAACTTTCAAGCATCACCTGGTAAGATGAGTCTGTTTTGTTGCGTCCCATACTAACGAAACTTTTTTCAGGTCCCAACTTTTCTTTCGTAGTGTCTGCAAAAATCATATTACCATAAAAAGAAAACTCCCAGAAGACATTTCAAAGAAAGGGTGTACAAAATAAGGGATGAAAAGGGAACAAGACAACCTCCGTTGCTCACTTCAGATTGAACTGGACACTGACCATCAGAGAGAACTCTGACAAAGTATTGTAGGACACAGGTGAGTTCATTAATCCAATACTATAGCAGATCTTCTTTCTCTAGGAGAGTCAGAAATTAGATCATAGAGGTGCAGGATAAGAAGACCTTCAAGGGGGGTGGGAGATAACACTTACGACTTATCATCGATACAACTCTTTTTAAGAAGTAAAGGAAGTTCCTCCGTGGGCAATGCAGTCTCACCAGCTTCCTCAAAAGGATTTCTGGTTTTTGGACCATTAAGCAGTTCATATTTTGATTCCTCATGTTCACTGCAACTGTCCTTGCAATCTGCAACAACTACAGTTACACCACTTAGTGAGTTGAGAGAATGCTTTATGATGGATATTTTGTTTTCTTACTCTTCAAAAGATCTGATTTGGTCATGATTCTTAACAGAAGATAATTATGGAAAATAACCTTCTGTGCCCAATGGATGTGCTTCCGACTTCTGGAACTGAATACCAGGGCCTGATGGTTGTTCTACATTTTCACAAATGAAGTTGCTTGAAGGTTCACATTCAGAAGGAACTTTTGAATTGGCTCTCCTTTGGATCAAATCTGCAGTAGGTTTTAATTTGGGAACAGGAAAAAGGTCGAACAGTTTGTCTTCATGCAAAAAGTTACAGTCAAAGGATGCATTATTTATTTCTGTAGAACTTTTGGGGCAGGAAGTGGCAAGAGAAGCCACATTAGCTGATCTGCCTTCTTTCTTGAACAAGGAAATGCGATTTGGTTCTAAAATTCCCTGAAGTGAAGGGAACTTTTCTGAGCAATAATCTGCTTTCGAATTCAATTGATTTGATATGTTTTTATAGTTCTCTGTTCCTGCCAGATTCCTTTCTCCAGAAGCTCTACCACCACTCATACAAATCATTTCATCTTCCAAGACTTTCTCTAAATTATACTTTTTACCAAAGCTTGTATGAAGCTCATCCAGGTGGCTTATCTTGCAATCATTCAGTTTCACTTGGTGTGATCTCAAGTCATAACTTCTTTCTTCCCTCACTGCAAATAACATGATGTCAATGGCAGAAGGAAGCTTTCCTTTCTTTTGTTTGTTTTGTTTTGTTTTTCTCTGTTTTTGAAAGAATCATGCCAAAATCAAATTTTAAGTTTGCAAATCAGAATTTTATGATTGCAAATCATGAATAACCTGCAGCAGATGAACATGACTCTTCACTGTAAATTCAAGAAAATTAAAGAACTTGGATCAGCATCTGAAAGCAAATGTATAAGAAAGGAAAAATCAAAAGACAAGCCAAAACCTCACCTTAATAAACTCATGCTATCCTTTGAGTCTTCTGTTTTCACAAAAGACCAAGCAGGTGGTTTTAACATGCTGTCCAAATCAGATCTCTCTTTAAGTACAGGGTACCTGATCATCACATGTATCAGTACTAGCAACCATCTTCACACAATAATGCAAACAGCACCATGTGAGAGGTACCTGTCCTGGTCAAAAGATAAAAAGTCATACTCCTTTTCTGATGTTGAATAGCTGAAAGAAGGGGAAGATGATGCTGATATCAAACAGCCAATGACCAACATCAAACAAAAGATTAGATTAGAAAGAACCAGTCTGGTTAGAGTATGTACAATCAAATAGCAGTAAATAATGTAACAATAACCTATTAAATATCCACGTTTTGGTCTCCAAGAACAAAGATTTTGAAAAGCAAAAAGGACTAAAAGTGCTAGACATTTCTTAGACAACTATCAGCAAAGTAAATGTTTATACAACTACAATAAACAAAATTTTGGTATCCAGCTTATTTAAAAATGCAGATTTATACACGAAATATCTGGCAAAACAAAAGCAAGAAGCATTGAACTCTGGCTATTGACTACCGAGTTGATTGGGGAATGGTTTGCTATAAATTGCTCATTAGATTATGCCAGGCAATATTGGACATTGCTGGAACATAGAGACATTTTGCTCTTCCTAATGCAAGCATAACAACTTCCATTTCTCTGTGAAGATTAAACTGCATTTAAAGCATTTATGTCCCACTGTCATGAGACGGTAACAACATAGGCATCATTGGATCATCAGGGCAGAATCAGTATATCAGCTATTCTGATTATAGCTACTCAGAATATGGCGACATGACTGCAAGCATATACTTGCAAGCATTATCTCTTCATTATTGTGGCAAGAGCATTGTGACTGCATACATGTGTGGTAGCAAATAAGTGAATGCCACGAAGAAGCAGGCTTCAAATAATGAGATAAGATCTCAACATGAGATCAATCTATCGAAAAGTTATTTGCAGTTGAGTACAAACATGAAAATATCACCCAGTTGCAAGTAATTCCATACTATATGAAATGCTTGCTAGTCCAAGTCATAGAAACGGAGTCTTTGCTGTAAATCAAGCCTGAATATCAACCTTTCTAAGAAAGCTACTATTTCTATTAGAATTTAATTTGCCAAAGCCTAGTGTTTGAGCTACTCTCAGGCTAAAACCTTCTCGAGGGCATCTTGTGTTTTCTTAATTGAGAGTACTTCAAAACCTCCATTGTGGATATTCTTGTCCAACTTCTAGCTCAAGACTATGCTTCCTCCTGTGACTTTTAATTCCTTTTCTAAAGGTGGTTGCTCCTCCTGTTGTTCTCCAAAGAGTGTTTATAATAGAAACTCAGTTCATAATAAGGAATTTCAACAAACTAACCAAACAAGCTACATTAAATTTACACTCTTTGAACCTTTGATGGATTTGAGGTATCCAGCCAAACTATTTCAAGCTACAGTTGACGACCATGTCAAGTAACTCCAGTAGATTCACCACTACCTTCAGATCCAACAAACTCTTATATGTTCTTGAAAAACAAAATAAGTATATGATCATATAAGCTAATCACACACATGAAACATATTAAGGTCTCTAGAAGAGTTCAACGGATAAATGTGCAAAACAAAGTGCACATTCTAAATGAATGAACGAAGATGTTGGTGTAAAAGCTGACACTTGCACATATATTATAGCAGATATCTGTGTGCACAAAATATCCTGATGCAGAAGCCTACATGCATAGAATGAAAATAAATATATAATTATGTGAGTGATCACTGTTAATTGTCAGGATGTTACATTTGAAATTTAACGGTTTTTGAATATAACCCTCCCATTATAGATTCATTGCACAAAAGATCCCTCTTCTACAATATTGGCATATCAGGATATCTTTATCCCAGAGATAAACCAATAGGGACTCAAATTAACTTTCCATTAGCCATAATGAAATATTTGTCAAGCATCTACCCACTACTACTCTCAGTTGACCCTTTGGAGCTTCTAGCTAGTAAATTATACCTCAACACCATTGTCTCATAATTCAAGGTAGAATCAAGATCTAAAGTCTAGAAAAGGTGGGGACAAGGCGCTCAAATTCAATAACAATGGTATAAAGAAGCATGAGGAGCACCCTAGTTAGAAGTACCTAGGGTCCAAACAAGGGTAGAAATGGCAAAAGTGCAGCAAATATTGCATTGTGATAGATAAGAAGTCAACTTTAGTCATTAAGAGGAGTTTCTGAGATAAGAGAGGTCTTGACCTACAAATATATAAAATATGGGGATTTATAAGGAAGGGGTTACATGCAAAATCCATAATCTAAAAACAATGAATTTAAGAACATAAATGTCATCCAGGTCTCAACAAAAATGGCACAAAGGAAACTGGTGCAGCATGGATGAGATGTATGTTGAATATGGAAAAAAAAAGCTGAACAATTTAAACATAAAGAGAAGATGAATATCGGAAAGTGAGACCTAGCATGGTTCAGATAAAACTATCCTGTGCCATAAGTAGGCCTCAAAGGCTACCTGATGAGAAACTACACAAGGAAAACCCATAAACAATGATCTGGTGTTATGGTTTTCTTAGTTTCTTTAACCATTTTTTAGTTATAAAAGACCAATGAAATGCTGTATGCATAAATATTCTCAGCAATATTATTACAGCTAATACAATAGCAGTCTTGTACATAATTTAATCAGAAATTTGAGAGTACAAAAGCATATAAATTGTAAAAGAGAAACCAACAAATAATGGACAGAAACAATATGAGATGATTTGTCATATATTATTCAAATTTCAAGATAGCAAAAAGTCTAGATGCTTATTCAGTGATACATAGTCGTTTGCCATTTGTAGTCAGTTTTTTTTTTTTTTTTCAGCGATGCAAGTGGTTATTTGATTTCACCCAACATTGAACCCAAGAACTCTCCTATGGAGAGCTTGGTGCCAACCAGATGAGCAAACAGTTGTTGGCTATAGTCAGCAATATTTCAAAAATATTGTTAGGAATGTGAAACACATGAGGATCTCAGTTCAACAACATAAAAAAACAAAACAAATACATCCAGAGCCAGTAATGTTACAAAAACTTAACTAGGAATGTAAAACACCTGAAGTGTCCAATCTTTTATGTGCTTCAACTGCAGTCCTACAATATAAAACATTTTGGTCAGTATATTTTTTGGCCATTAGTCATTATAGCCATATGAAGCTATATTTGAGAAAAGCAACCTTTTTTCCAGAAAATAGTTTTCTCCAAAGCTGTAGTCATACATTTCAGAATTTTTAGAATTGGAGCAAATGGAAGGATAGCCATCAGAACAGAATGGTGTCTTCTTCCATAGCACATCATGCTTCCTTCCATCAAGGAAATCATCATCTAAGACATCAGATCTGGCTGGAAAACATGCTGCAAGATTAAGATTCTAATCTATGAAGTTTGCTCAGATATTACAGGAAATTAAAAAAACATGAGTGCCAAAAACAATTTAATACAACAAATTCATGCAATATTCCACAATCTGACAAGTGACCAAAGAGTGCCCTGATTTTGAATTTGAAGACAAGCTTCTATGAATTTGCTATTTTAAAAGTTGTAATGTAACAGTGAAGGAATGCAACCAACACAATTCACCAACTATTGAGCATAGACTATGTTTTCATCAATATTTAAGTACAAAAATATAAGCATGAATGCCAAGAGCAATGACCCTATAATTTGCAAGGTTTAAAATTGTTACAAGTTACAACACTCATAGGCATACAACATACAGAACACAGAGTCATTTGTTCAATCAATAAACATCAAGAAAGGGTTAACTGATGGAAAAGTAATAATACATAATTATGTTCATAATTTGCAACCATTAGGCTCATCGCCTTGCCAATATTATCAAAAATGATTACTTAAATGCTTAACCAGTCGCTTAAAAAAGCTATATGGTGTTGATCCATTTATCCAGTATCTGTTCAAGTCTTAAAGCAGCAGCTGACTAGGAAACTAATGGTATTTTAGGTAATCATTGTAATTCTTGAGTTCAAGTTGAAACTAGTTTTGTGTTGGTTTTGGAGATATGAGTTTTATAGGAAATTCCTCAAGACATTAGACATATAATTAGAAAGTTTTTGTGTCCTCATTCAGGTTGTCTCATAGAGTTCAAACTTCATGAGGTTCTCTTTTCCTTGTTCTCTCTTCATCTTTTGTGCTTCCAAGCCGTCTTATGTAATGGTCTTAGTGTCCTGAATCCTTCAGCATGTTCCATTGGAGTTCAAACTTCATGAGGTTTTCTTGTTTCCTTCTTCTCTCTTCATTTTTGCTTTTTCCAAGCATTTTATGTAATGGTAAGTTAATCTTTTCTTAGGTCTTGATGGGCATAGTGGAGGTTGTTTCCTTGTTTTCATAAGCACTTACCACTCTCAGGAGAAGCGAATTCTTTTCTTTGAATGCCTTGTACAAGGAATCCACTAGGGTCTCTAGGAGACACCCTTCCAGTATAACTCAAGTTGCAGACAGGCAATGCACCAAGCTGTTCATGAGCAGCTTGTTTTCAGCTTAGAATTCAGCTCATTCAATATTGTTCAGTCACAAATCAAGCCAGATCAAAAGGTATTCTGAAAAAGTGGAACCTAAACAGTGGCTGTGGGTGGGAAGGATGCCTGTGATAAGCATGAGACTCAGTCAATCTTGAACATTCACCCAATATAAACAAGTAGAACCCAAATAGCAAATATTCAACTTTGTTGTGCTGCTTATAGCTAGGGCTGCAGAAGGATTGGATCGACCCATGAACCAACCTAGTCCCAACCCAATCCATTTTTGAAGACCTATGGGGTGGGTCGGGGTCATAAATTGGACTCAATTTGAAAACTAGGTTGGGTTTGGGTATTGCAACTTCTGACACAACCTGATTTGACCCAATCCACATGTCATCCAGGTCTACATTGGGTTAAGAAAAAAAAATCTTGAATGACTCAGATCCAATCCAGCCTGACATGAAAACCTCGGTCATATAAAATCCTTTCTCCTCCCTGTATGTATTTTCCAATTCATCCAATGAGACTTGACCTAAATTAATTCCTTTTTGTTCATCCAGATAGCCCTATCTCCTCTCACTTACTCTCATTTAATTATATTTAAATGTTTATTGTTTGTTTCAGTGAATTCTTATTTATATTGTTCTCGAATATATTAATATCTATCTTTGAATTGTAGTTTGTAAATTTGTATAAAGAATGATAATTATCTTAGGTCAAGTTAAAACTTTTTGAATGAGAATTCATGTTTAATTTCACACTTTTACTTTTATATAAAAACTTTAATGATTTTATATTTGATTATAAATTATTATATTTTTTAGCTATAAAAGGATAGCTAAATGCTTGACCTGAACAGCAAATCCAACCAGACCTAGTGGACACTCGAACCCAAGCATTTGGATTGGGTCTAGGTCATGCTTGACCTCAACCCAACCCAAATGACCTGTTTGATCTAAAGTATTTTTCATGGGCCTGACCCCACCCAATTAGCTAAAGGTTAGGTCTAAGTCCAAAATCAAGATTTGATAATAAAACCAAGTCAAATCAAGGTCAAACATGCCCCAATCTAACCCACCTACATGTGATAGTATAACACTTCAAGTTGAATTTTTTTTAAAAAAGATATCTCTTCTATCATTTCATGGTGTGATTCATGTAACACGGTGATTCCTTCAAGCATGTGATGCCTGGGCACTTGCATGGAGTAATGCAACTTGTATCATCCTCAAAGTTTCTTTTACTTATTCACAGTGGATTTTCTCTTAGGTTTTTCACAGTTACATACTTCTAAATTCCCATCTAGCCTTCCAAACCATCAATAATCAAATATCTTAAACCCCATCCCCTCCACACCTTCCAGTTAATTTTTTCTTCCATTGTGTTTTCAACCTTCATGACTCAAATACAAAGGTTATGATGTTTTCTAAAAATTTTTATGAAACCAGGAATTCCCTTAATCATTTGGACACTAAATCCTGACCAAACCCCAATTCTCCCTTTTGTGGGTAAGTCCCTCCACCCATATCAATTTCACAAAAAGATTCCTACCTTCATAGTCCATGTTAAGAGAGATTTCAGGTTCAGAAATTCCATAAAAATAAAATGTTGCTCTTGTTGATATTGCATCCATAGGGGACTAAGTATCCTTCTTCATATCTTCCAACATCAATTATGTTGTAAATAATTCTGCTTTCTAATCATCCTGCGTTAGCCATATAGCCAGCATTAGTGTTTAAGCATCCACTTATCCAATTAACAATTTGATTATAATTTAGGAGTTGACTGAAAAACTTGCTATGCATAATGCCTAATACATTCAATAATAAACCTACAAATTGAAAACATAATATCTAACATGCTTCCTAACATTTTCAAATAATTACAATGTCCTTATATTTTCAGTTTATTGCATAAGCAAGAATTTTTGTATAAATGAATATCAAGAAATTTTAAGGCAGTCCTTTGCAGTGCTTTCTAATCCCAGCTTCTTCTCTTATGATAAGAATACTTGTTCTGGTAACCTGGCCCATCTCTGAAGGAAGGCCTCCCTCCTTTGCTGACTAGAATGCTGTTCACTTCACCCTTCTATTTCTCAACTTAACTTTCTCTTGTAGGTAGTTTTCCATTTATCTGAAACCGCTATTTTTAATTTTTTTTCAGTAATCATTTTCTAGCTTTATTCTCTTGTTGAGCACCACTGCTAATATTAGTACTTCTGCTTTTTGTTTCATAAACCAGCTAGTTTAGACATTATATTGACACATTTTGATATTATTTCCTCATTGTAATTTTTTTTCATTTTCATGGGGAGTGCTTATAAAAAAGCATTCTGACAACATTAATTGATCTGAAGATACAGACAGGCCTATGTTTTGGCATTAACCAGGACTTTGAAATGAATTAAAAACTGAAAAGTAAAATGCACTTGCAAATAACAACCAGCATATACATGTAGAACTTGTGAAAAAATCCAGACAGCACTATTTAAGAATAGCATGCCTGCAATGACGGTGCAGAATCATTTTAATAAGTGATAAATTAGTGATTTTCAGCTAACATTATATAAAATATCCTTGAATTATTTTAATATGCCTGCAATGACGGTGCAGAGTTATTTTAATATGCGATAAATTAGTGATTTTCAGCTAACATTAACTGCCACAACAATAGCAACATCATATAAAATATCCTTGAATTATTTTTCTTTCATGTACAACTTGCAACAAATTGAAAACAAAGTAATTTTCCACTTGAATATATATAGTCATAATTGGTTGTATAGATAGATACCTATTTTTATTTGGTCCAAGTGAAGCATGAACAACAGCATCACATAATTAAACAAAATTAATCATTTTTGGCTAAAACGCAACCGCCCACTGTATTATACCAAAAATCTGAAAGTTTTTCTTGTTTATTAAAATAAAGCAAAGTAAAGATTTTTAACATATATGTCAAAAATCTAATATTTAATTCACAAAAAAGAATAAGATACTATTTGCTCAAAACAGGGAACTTAATTGCCACTACATGATGCTGAATAAATATTCTAACATGATGAAGTAACAAGAAAAAGCTAAAGAAAATATAACTTTCAATTATTAAAAAGCAAAGCCTTGAAATAAAACATACATTTCCATTGTTTATTTCTACTTTCAGTGAGAATAATTTCTTCCTCATCATTAAAGTTATTGGTTAGATTCTCAAAGACATCTGGATGCACATACGATTCCATGAACTTTGTGCGTTTTGTAAAGCCCATGTCATTTAAAAGGCCCTTTGAATTGCAGAATATTTCTGGCAAGCTGTCATCCATTGACATGCTGACATCATGCAAAATAGGATTCTGCAAATATAAATAAGAATAAAATGAATAAGATATGATCCGTTTGTTTCAAACAAAAACTATTGCCATAAATGTGTGACTGACAAAAAATGGCTGAGCAACAATGGACAAAGGTTTTAATTTTAATACATAGCTGATGAAAAACATATGACTTATTCATGTTAGAATTTTAAAACTTCAAGCTAGATAGCGAAACATAAAACATGGAGCTGTAGTTGACATATTACACATGAGAACACCAACAATGAGAGAGAGAGAGAGAGAGAGAGAGAGAGAGAGAGAGAGAGAGAGAGAGAGAGAGAGAGAGAGAGAGAGATGCCCTTAGGGAGCATAAGGTCTAACATAACACACCATGACACCCTAGGAAGATATTAAATTAAGAAACAACCCTCACAAAACACTCTGACATACAGGATTAGCCCACCTACAATTTTCACATATTACAGGGCCTTCCAACCACAATTGCTTACATGCCGACCTTGCTTTTTCAAATATCTGCAAGGTTCTACATCATTTTAGCATTTTCCTAGTTGAGTCAAAGATAGCATGACTTGTCTACAGTATAGGGTTACAAATTTGTGCTCCAATATTAGTAGGCTTCAAGAGAACTTCAGGGTGAATGCAATGTCCATTAGGAAAGAAATAGCTAGACATATACAGAAGCACATGAGGATGTTTGAGTGTTACATATTTTAGCATGCATAGCATAAGTTGAAATAGATGAAAAATTTGGAGGATCCACTGAAATTAAAACCCAATCATTATTTTTCACTAGATTTAGAGCTTTTGAGAGGACATTGAAATTACTCTGGCAGCATGATCTTTTAGCTTTTAGTGAAAGTTCTTATCAAAAACCATTGATTGTGCACATGCAAATAAAGTTATTCATTAGATTTTTAATATAATATCATTCATGCTTGGTAACAATGTCTTGACTTCATAACCATCATTGAATGATCTAAATCAGACTTGTGTTCAAGTTCTAAACAGTCATATTGGATTTGAGACATATAATGCCTGTTCCTACATTAGGATCACATGTACCTGCATGGATCTATTACATAATTACATCCTAGGGTACAACTTCTAATATTCTCACCAATCAGTTTAAGAGAATTTACAAATGTCAACACGGTTCCAAGTTCCAACTGAATGCTACTTTATTTAAATACTTTTTTTTATTGTCATTGATTGAATATGATAACAATCCTCAGTTCCTGGCACACAAAGTTCTTACATCTAGTTTGTAGTTTTCTTCGATTAATTAGTGAACCACATGATTAATGTACATGGCCGAAGCCTAATTCTCAAGAGCAGAAATATGATAACTGAAACATATTGGGAGGCTTGCAAAACACTTTATTGCCCCATAGAAGTTGCCAGAACATCTAACAAACAAAATAAAACAATTTTGCATCAATTACCAATGAAGATATAAGTAACAATATTCACACTATAGTCAAACTTCTTAAAGCAATAGTAAATAATTATATAAGAAGCAAAAAATAGGAAAGCATTACAATTCTCACCAATTCAAGCCCAAGATCATATGAAATGGACTTCAGGCTTGCAGAAGAATGCGTACATCTTGAGGCTTTTGGAGGCAAAGGAAACCCCCTGTCAAACATAATAACATACATTTGAAGACTTCAAATCAAGTTTTTATATGAGTTTCATAAATCATTGCCACCAGCACAAAACTTGTATGCAGGAATGAGTTGATGCTATCCCAGTAAAACAACCAGACAATCCCAGTTACAAAATGCTTGGTTTGATGACATCACCATAGAATACAAGGAGATCTATAAACTCCTGGATGAAATCGTTGAATGCAGAAAAATCTCTGCACAAGGCACTGACTGCAGATGAATTAAATATTGACACATAATGGCAATAACATATACCTAAATAATGCTTGGCAATCATGACCTAAGCTTAAACAATGCTATCTTTAACAATCAGAAGCATGTTAATAAACAAACAGCTATTGCAAATCCTGGGGACATTAACACGCAGAAAACGCATCAAAGTATCAACTACAGTTTTCTCCATTGTTTCTAAATTCATGCATAGCATGCAGCATACAGGAATTTCAACCTATCATGATCTCCATATATCATTTGGCTGATGAAAACTGCACGCAAAATGTATAAAAAAAATCTGGAAAGCATGAAAGTGACATTCTTTGTGAAATCATCTACCATACAAAAAATTCAAAATCATGTGAAATATGAATATACATTAATTCTCTATGACTATTATGCAAACAACTATTGATCGCCTATTCTTTTAAAATCATCTATTGTGAAAAAAACTCCAGACTCATGCAATATATGAATATATATTAATTTTCTATGACTAGCAAGCAAACTACTTATTTTGGAAAGGAGACCATACTCCTACAAGTAAAACTTGCATTCTCATGTCAAAATTGTATGTCTTACACTTGTACCAACAGTTTTTAACTCGCATATTATCCAACACATGCAATTAATACACTTTACGGAGACAAGACCAAGAATTTGAGAGTTGCTTTTTGGGAGCACAGATACACTTCCAAGCTAAATACTTGCATGCAGCGGATATCAGAAGCAAGTGCCATGTGCATTTAATTTAATTATCAGCATTCAACTAACTACAGTCGTGTCAATCCAACAGCAGTCCCATGATATCTGGAAGTTCTAAACTTATCAGGACCGATTCTATTGCAGCATATAAAAAATTGTAAGAAAGGGATGGCAACAAACATATAGAAGCACTCCATATCACTTTGAAATAGGTCATGATGAAACCAAGGATTATGCCATATACTATTTACTATCTAAATTTCATCAAAAATGATATTGCAAGGTTTTAAATATCGTGGGACGAGGCTGTTCTGATTTTTCCATAGAATGGGATGCACTACCGTCTTGTCCTATCCCGACACTTAGGATAGGGGACGTCCCAAGATGTCCCGATCGGGATACTAGGACATTTGCGAACAGCCCTGTCCTAACTCATGGGATGGTATCTCTATCCCGGTGTCCCATGGGACATCCTATTGGGACCCGAATCCTTAATTGTACATAGATTTAAAGAATTAAGAGTAAAGGTAGCAGGTTATTACTTGGAAGTTAAGATGACAAGGTGGACGGCATCTCACCATGGTTCAAAGATCCATCCATGCTAATTTCTAATTTGTTGCCCCAATGAAGGCTTTTTATAAGTTTTGTCAAAAAGCATGCTCCGCAAAAAAATCAAATTAAATACAACAGTGAAAATAAAAGTCCACCTAATTTAGATGTTTCAGTATTATTGTCTCTTTCTCATCCAAATAATGCTTGATGCACTTTGAAATGTCTTTACTCATGGACTTGAAATTTGGATCTTTTCTTACAATTTCAGGGTAGGCAGGTACATATTAATTTTTTACAATTGATGATTTGATCAATATTCATGTCAATATGCTCAAGCTGTTCTCAAAGCATCATTAAGATGCTATTGTTAGTTCAATATGAAAGTATAAAACATTCATTATAACCATTTAAATCTCAAACTCGTCCTTCAATAATCAAAAAAGTTCTAGCAAATTGAGAGGAAACAGAAAACAAACATAAGTAAAAATATTAGAAACCTTAACCACTTTAGAAATTACCTAGTTTTCACACTAAGTCAAGTCAACATGCAATAAAAAGTATGCTGCAGAAATTTTATAGAACTTCACAATAAACATCAGAAAATAACCTTTTATGTGGCCGTGGTGAATGAGTAGGAGTTTCCATTCCTACTTTACCAAGACCTGACAAAGAAGAGATCAACATATCAAATAATTGCAGTATTGACCTACTATTTATATTTGAAATAATTCTTTTCAAATACTTAAAGGAGAATGATCACACTAACAAGGATGAACCTTTCTCTACCACTTTAAAAAGTACTGAGATACCATGCTACAAAACTGCCATAGTATGCATTATAGTCATAGCAAGGGTTCTCTTGCATCTACTTTAGGAAAATCAACTACTAATTTGAGGACAATTTTTTCCACTTATCATACCCCAATTAAATCGTGTTTACTAACATAGAGCTCTCCTAGCCTGTCCCAAAAGTGGAAGTGAATCAAGCTCCTTACATCCAATAGTTTGTAAAACCTACACTTGCATTCAGTTAAATTAATGGCATTAGTGAAACCATTTAGCTCATGTAAAAAGTCAAATTGCCTTTGAGTGGGGAGGAGGATGCACATGCTTTCTTATGTTCTTGAGTAGCCGTTATGGCACTTAAGGTTATTTTAGTCATTTTTGATTTTTTTTCTAATGTGGCATTTGGGTCTCATTTAAGGTTACCAATTTGACTAACGTCTTATTAAGTTATGGGTTAAAGTGTTAGATAAAAATAAACCTCAAGGGGTGAGAATAGGTTTTTCAAACTATTGGGTGTAAGTATAGTTTACCCCTAATATCAAGGGGTTTTTTGTAATTTACTCTAATTGTTTCCAAGAATTAGAAAATCAACCTTCTTGTTCAGCTTTTGGAAAGTGCAAACTACTATTTCTGGCATTACTCCAACCTTCTGGCTATCTCATTGCCAACACTTTTTACACAGCTCTACTGGAGTTTGCATGTTTGGACAGCAACAACTCCATGATTTCAAACAGTCTTTCCTCTTATCTTAACCCTAATATGATGCAACTTTCCATTTTTTTGGCAACTTCTTGTATATGTTGGGATTAAAATGATTTTGTGCCAATTTATCCAACATTATCAACTAGAAATCCAACATTACATTTTAAATGGGGAAAAAACTGAAAGTTTAAATTATTTTAGCATTAACCCCTCAGTTGCAACATTTTTCAAATACAAAACCAAAATGACAAAACAAAAATTTTGAAGGATAAGTTGAGATACCTCTTTAAGATGAGGGTTTCCCTGCCAAAGAGTAGGTCAGAATCAGAAAAGGGAATTTAAATTTTAGAACCTTACCTTCCACCGAAAATGCAACATGAGTTTCAGGGACTGATCTTCCTTTAGGATTGCCTTTTGGTCCATCATCATTGAGTAAATCAAGAATAGAAAATTCTGCAAAGAAGATTCAAAATAATAATAAAAAAAAATCTTAGTTATCAAACAATAAAGTTTCCAGCAACTAGAAGAAAAACAGTCCCCAGAATCACTTGAAATTATTATAGAAAGTAGCAATCCTTAGGAAGTTATGATTACTGACACTGACTTTATAATCAACAGTTTAAAACTGCTCTGATAGTTACCATTTTGAACCTCATCCCGCTGTTCTAATGATTTACTGCCAGTATTATTGGAAGATGCTGGCATCTTACAATCATCCAATTTACTGCTAAGACTATGAGCAGCTGGTGCATCTTGAGGAGCACAGGCTGCAGAAAGCCTGTCAAAAAAAATAAATTGTCTTCTTTTCTGCAGCAAGATACAGACATATAGTTTATAGAGAAAAAGCAGAAAGGAATTTTTGTGGCACCTACTTGTTTAGGGATGCAGAAGAACCTGAATAAAACAGTAAAGAAATCACCATGCAAGTCATATCACAGCATCCAGACTAAATCAGAAAAGATATTTTTGATCCAAATGTAGAGTATATTTAATTTCTCCAGTTACCATTAAGATGTAAATATATGAGTAATGCATTGCTTACATGCTTCCTCCAAATTGCTGGAATATTGACAGGCAATTTTCTTCAACATCATTGCGGGGGAAAGCTTTGAGAGTTCACATTCCACTTGCAGAGAAACAAGATCTGAATAAACAAAAAGAAAATTCCAATTAACATAAAGGCCAACCAAAAAAAAAATCTTAACAATCAAATGAGAGTATATGAAGGTATAGCTTGATTACATGGATCTGGCTCTAAACCATTCTGCCAACAATGATTTTTTTCGTAAAAAAATATATAGAGACCCTCTCAAATCACTAAAGCGCCATACTTTAAACTGCATAGAGTTCAACAGGGATACCTAAAATGATTTAAAATGGGATGTGTCATCCTGCATCGACCTGTTTCTTAGCATTCTACATTGATAGACTAAGAAGCTAATATGGGCCAGCACATGGTTGACACGCATAAAGGTACAACCAAACCTAAATTGATTATTTTATTCAGGTAGACCACATGCTAGATTCTTAGATTGGCAAATATCATGCTTGAGTAGTGCTCAAAACCAAGAATCGCTGAACTAGTACCGGGACCCGTATCGATCAGCGACCGGTAGTCCGGTACGGTACCATACCATATCGGTACATGTACCGGCCTTGAAAATTTGAGAAAAAACTGTCTTGCTCCCCCTTTCAAGCAAGGATCATTGAACCAGACCTGAACCGGACCCGAACCGAGCCAAACCGAGCCCGAACTGGGCAATACATACTGGTATGGTACCGTACTGTACCGTACCAGTATGGAATATTATTTTTTTTTATTTTTTTCAACGGTCAAGAGACCAGACCATTTTTTATAGATGAATCGTACCAGCTCTTGGCCAGTATGGTATAGTACGCCCCGTACTGGGCAGTACGGGATGATACCGCAAATCCTGCTCAAAACATATTTCCTACTAGAAAGGAAAAAAACTAAAAGGCAATTTCCATGCATATTTATATACTTGTCTACAATATCATGTATCCTTCTAAGGAAGTGCAAAACAACTGTTGATTCCACCACGAATGAATGAACTAGGTCCAAGAACTTGCTTCTTTGGAATTCAAAGAAGTTAGCCATGCTTCAATTAAGTTTGGTCTCTCCTATTTTCATTAGTGAAACCTAGGACATTAGAGTTCTGCATACCACGAGTTAAGCCAGCAAGTCCCATGTCTGTCCGTCTAACTCCTTCAAGAGCAATTCTTTAGCAAAAATCATTTCAAGAGCCACCCAAGGTCATTGAGTCAAACAAAGGCAATACAAATAAAATTAAGTAGCCTTCTAAAAGACCTTCACAAGCTTTATTGACCTTTAATTAGCATACCAAACTATGCATTTAACTACACAAACTTGCTTCTCTAACAAAATTAAAGAACCAAAAAACTATAGAACACTTTGTTAACCAAAGATGAACACAAGTTCCATCTTCTGCACTCCAACTGGCCCTGAAACCAACATGTTTGTGAAGTCAACACAGCCAACTTGTAGCCGCCTGATGCCATCTCCACAAAGCTAGCTATTTGCTGAGAGTATCAGACTATGTCATTCTTAATACACACTTCCCCAACTATCTCACATGGTGAAACCTCCACAGGATCATAATTCTGTTTTTCAACATTGATATTTTGATCAAGTTTGGTGACCATATGCCAAAATTAATTGTCCATAACCAAAGATTCAAGTCCCATTGGGACATCCTGTGAGACACCAGAATAAGGTATCAAGATAGAATATCCTTCTAGCATCCCAACATCCCAATCGGAATATCTTATGACATCCCCTATTCCGAGTATCGAGACAAGCGAGATGCCAGCACATTCCGTTCTATTGAAAAACCAAAACAGCCCAATTCCACGGGATTTAAAACCTTATCCATAACAACAATAGATTGCACTTATATTTAGATGCAAAGTTTTATAAACCATCCCGAACCGCCTGGTTTGGAGCATATCAAATCGTACTGGCCAAGAACCGATATGATTTGGCAATGGAAAATAGTCTGGAAGCCCGGACTATTCCAAAAAGTCCAAACCAGACCAATAGGTACCATACCGATTTGTTTCACCCGATTTGGGTCTAGTTCGAGTCGGACAATGTAGCAATAAGGAAAGGGTGGGTTCTTTCTTAATTTCATAGAGTGCAGTACACATCCCAGTATGGTGTGGTATGGTACTAATCACTGACCAGTATGGCTTTCGGTACTGGTTCAGTGTTCCTTGTTTAGATGATTGTGCTTGTTTCAACAGCATCATCTTCCTTGTTTAGATGATTGTGCTTGTTTCAATAGCATCATCTTACTTGATGCATCAAGGAAGTTTCATTTGACGTTCGGGCAACTAATGGTAAGTGATTTTCAATTATACTAGATGTTGTCAGCTAACAGGTCTTATCCTCTTCATCTCTTGACAATACATTTTCATTTTCTTGATGAAACATTTTAGTGAACTAGTTCAATACCGTTTTTTGTCTGCCTTATTGTTCAGCATAGGTATGTATTCTTTGATACCTCCAAGGTACAGTTACTCATTTATTCGGAGGTACAGTTACTCATTTATTCAGCAGTACAGTTACTCATTTATTCAGTTTCTTTCTTATAAGCTGTGACTCAATGCCTATTAGACTAGTGATTCACCTCAGTAACATTTGACCACTAGCTTCTGTTTCATGCTAGACTTCCTCAATGACAAAAAGCAGGACATTCTGATGTTGAGGCAATTATCTTGCAAGTACTCAGACTTCCATAAAGTTATATGCTTCACCAACTGCTCAACGGATGGGTTTCTAAATCATTATTTCTCTCTATTCTGACTAATAGATTATCATTTTAAATGATAGGAATGTAGTTTTCACTAGCAGAAAGAAAAAAAAAACATCATTATGATCCAAGTTTTCCCATCAACATCGGTTGGCTATGGAGCATGTTCACAACAAGAAATAAAGAAAACCAAGATAAGTTGTTGTTATGTCCAACAATTCTTCCAAATAGATCGCTTTAATCCCCCACCCCACAGTGTTCCTAGATTCTTGGTCCATGTGCCTAGTGCCTAGGTGCCCTAGAGTGTCTAAGAAAGACAAAAGAGGGAAAAAGAATAATATTATGTATTGTTGCCTGTTTTGATTATTCAATAGCACCTTGTTTTATATTTTAAAAAAAAAAAAAGGAATAATGTGTCATTCATGATATGTTATTTCAAAGAAAAGGAGAAAAGGTCCTGACAGTCTAATATAGGCAAAGAGAAACTTTAGATCGATACTTGTTCAAAACTTAGAATAGTTGAGAATCGAAGTGTTGTTCTTTGCCTGGTTGCCCTGAAATGGTAGAGTACAGGACACTGCAAAAGTGTCAAGCATTGGCACTTCAGGCTCCCATCACATAATTACACAGTTCAAAGAGTCAAGTATGGTTGTGGCATTTAAGAGCCTAAAAGTGTCGACATTGTAGAATTTCTAAAATACTAGAGTTTCTAGTGTAGCATCCATTTGCACCAAATTGCTAGTGCCCTTCACAAACAGTCATATTGCCATGCATTTTCCCTATCTATTGGAAATCTTCGACTTTGGATCACCAAAGTTTATGAAAAGATTTTTTACTAGTGATACATATTATTGAAAAATGTATGTTTACAAGTTTAATAATGCATTGTCACATGTTATAGAAGATCATATTAGTCAAGTTCCAGCAGCATAGATGTTAGACTATGCTTCCATTAGTCAATCAATTGTGTTCTACAATCTCTTGACATATGCTCCTTGAGTTTCAAGTACATGTAGTTATAGCTTCCAACAAATTATATCCTTCAACATTTTAAACTCCATACTATTAACCAATTAAGCCCATTCTAGCTTGTTGCATCAAATTGAGCATTGTTGCTAGTTGCACCTCATTTCTTCAAATAAAAAAATATTTGCACCAGATTAACAAAGAGAAACGGGTGGGTTTAGCTAATCAAAAGAAAGCATATAATTAAGGTGAAAGAGATTGAATCATTGAATTGGTGGAAGCTTAGAAATGTGTAGAGGCATATATGATAAGATCATAGGGACAGGTTAGGAACATTAAGATGTCCATTAGTTTTGCTGACATGGTAAGTTTTCATTTCCAACAAGCTTAAACCAAGAGGCAGCCTTAACCCTTATCCATATGAACTTGTCATTTATGAACCGAACATACGTATTCAAGAGGTGCAATGTTAATGATGTTTGCAAAAGGCAGTGTTTATGGTTAGAATTAGTAGATAACTAAAGACTAAATTGAAATCATGAGGAAAAGCTTTAGTGGATACTGACCTGGAAATTGTAAAATGAAAAGCAAACACAAAATGTTTTGAAACACAAATGAATGACAATCAAGATTGGCAGCAAAAAAATATCCCAGTTTATGGTTTTTTTTCACTATATTCAATCTGCAAACAAAAAGATAACATGATAGGAAGATCTGATTGGCATTGTAGAGATCAGATGATGTTGAGGTATTTGAATGGAGAACTAGGATATATAGAGTTGAAAATGGATTACTTTAAAGCGAGCAAAGGAATAGAAAATATTAAAATAGGCATAATATCAATTGAAATTGTATGAGCAAGTTTAAAATGATGTAAGATAATGACAAGAAAAGGGACAACCAAGGTCAAGAAAGAGGAGAGGCAGACCTCAGAAAATATGGATGGAAATCATGGAAGCTATTTTATAAAGCTTGGAGTGATATATTATGTAGCCATTAACAACAATAATATGACTAAGATTGCATCATCATTAGCAAGAATAAATGTCTAAAAGGTTCTATAAACATGATTTTTAAATAGTTAGGATGAGGCTAGTTAATTGTGATCAGAACTTTTCAAGAAGACTCATATCTAAAATCCACCTTAAATCAGTCTACACATAATGCATAATAAAATGATTTCTTCTCAAATTTATGCATTGAAGTGATATGCTAGTTCTAGACTTCCTGACTTCTAAGCCAAAAGAATGCTTCAAAGGATGATAAAGAAAATGAGATCATATTGGTAAGCTTAGGATTACCTGCTTTCTTACCATTAATATGACTAGAATAATCTTCATGGGAAATTGTCGCCAGATTTGTCAAGCTTAAGATATCAAGTGATCGAGGCTCCTCTTGGTAATGAACCCGCTTGTTTCTTACATCATTGTGATTTTCTAGCCCAGGTGCCTGTTGTTGTCTTTTTCTTTGCTCAAAGTATTGCTTTTGCCTTTAATTTAAGATTGTCATTAGTGTTGTGCATGAAATCAACTCTTGAAACTGAGGGTGCAGTTGAAGACATTGGAGTGGAGATACAACTTACCTGTTATGCATTGACTTTCTGGACTGATGATTCAACATCCCATCATAATCAAAACAAATCATGTAGACAGCATATCATTACCAAGTTTAAAAAAATGAAGAACTAATGTAAGTAGGCTGTTAGAAATAAAATTCAGCATTTTGGAACTTACTGAACTGTAAGAGCCCATACATGTTAAGATGACATATAAAAGGTAGCTTCCTCACTTCAAAAATGGGGAGTGCTTAATAGGACACAATGGGAAATTGAATATATGATTACTTGAGCAAATCAAAAAAAGGCTTACTCGGCTTCAGGAAAAAGAAGCATTTTAAAACTCAATAGACAGAATTAAATCAGCTCAAGTTCCAAGTCAATCATGAGTCATGTGAGTTGATTGTAATATCTGTTATCGGACCATAAATTGTTAGTTAAAATCCAGTACATGTGCTTGTGATGTCAAGAAGTGTTACATTGCTTGATTAACAGAAGAACTGAGACACTCAAACAACAGTTAAAGAGCTTTAAGCAGCAAGCCTTTTAAAGAAGAATTTGATTCATGCATACCAAAAACTTGCATACAAAGGAAAAATGCATGAAAAATCACGGTTCAAACCAATAAAAAATTCCTAAATCTAACTGCAAAACATGTATCACCATTCTATGGAAAAAGCAGGATTTGAAGGCAGCTGCAGATGGCCAAAAAGAATAGGGGAAAAAACTTTAAACACATGTAACAAAGGTTAGAGGAGAGGGGAGATTTTATGAACTTCATTGTAGGGAGAATTGATATGATTTTCAGTGTTTAAACAAATTAAAGAAGTTCACTGCATAGAGAATATACAATATAGTTCCTCATAGAAATAGGCTGTCATGCTACATAAACTTGTAGACATACCAAACAATTCTCTTTATACATATTTTATATTGTAAACGGTCAGATTTGGATTTTTTTTTTTTTTTGAAAAAAAAAGAGAGACAAAGCTGGAAGTTTTTATGTTGACACCAGTACAATATAGTTAAAATAAGTTCTCAACAATATTATTCTATCATATTCCAACCAAAACGTTTCTTTAAAGTAAAGAGTTGATATTTGTCCAACAAACGCATAATAGTTTGTTTTCAGAAATAAGTCTCCAATACCTGACCAGAGTTAAAGCATGATAATGAATACGTACAGCAGTCACCTTGCGCCTAGAACCTCCCATCCATTGTAACATTTTTGATGATGCGTTTTGTCCATACAAATAAAATGTGAATGAATAACAACTGCCTGTCATAAGGATCCAATGATCTGTAGTAAATAACAGCATACTGAGATCATCTGAAAGTAAAAGTTCCATAGAGAAATGAGATGCATCTGAAAACAATCTCACGTAGTATATGAGAGCCAATTCATATCCAAAAATGAATAAAGCAAGAAATGAAAATAAAAAATTAAAAAAAAAAAATCTCAATACAATAAGTGATGAAATATTCAGGCATCAAGGGAGAAGTGAGAAGAACACTGAAGTTAATGTTACATCATAAACACAAATTTATCATAATGAATGGTTTCATATGCCAAATCATAATTAAGATGACCAATGCAATCGCAAAAAGATCAGATTATTGAAGGCCACCAATAGTATAAACAACTTGACAACATCAGCACACAGAGCAGAGGAACTAGTTTTATTTTCGTAAATCTAATGCTTAGAGGAAATATATTAAAATCTCCAGTAAGAGACGTCCCAGAGAAGGTTACTTCAGTAACAACGACTAAACAATGGAATTTCAAAAAGAACAAACGATCTAAGACCACCAATAATATAACTAAACTGATATTGATTTTGACATATACAGACTAGAGGGTTCGGTTAACATAATCCTAGAAAACAACTATAAGCAATCATAACAACTGATCAATTATCAAAGCAAAATACCAACAGTTCTCCAGAGTACGTCACCTGAGTTATCAAAAAGTATTACTTCTGAAACAAATTGTTGCAGCAAGAAAAGATAAATCAGGTCATCAACCATCTGCCAAAAAACCCTAAAGCAAACAAATCTAGAATACCAGTACGGGTCCCAAAACCATCAAAATCCTTGATTTAAAATAGGCTTGCATAAAGATAGAAATGTTCAGAACGTTTATCCGAGAAAACTGATAAATCTCCAAAAGAGCCGGGAATCCCGGACAACCTATAAATCAACTATTATGCCATCCTAATAACATTTCATGACATCGGAATCAACCTCCAATTTGATCAGGATTACAAGATCCATACACTTCACATTATACCTAGCATCAAAGCCCTAATTTCTCCGTTAAATCACTAATCCCCAGGAAATAAGACGAACAGCGGAGAAAATCCAAGAAAAAAGATCGGAAACCGAAATTTATTGCGAGAACTAAACAACGATCACAGGAAGCACAGAGAATGAACCAAGGAGAGGACCAAAGAACTCACAGAACTCGTACTTTTACCAAAAGACGAGCAACGGATCCGTACGAACACGGCGATATCTTCTCCACAGGGTGGACGGATCCGATCGCCGTCGCTCGGCTCTCGTGGACGAGATCGGAGTTCCTGCCGGGCGGAACGAGAAACCCACTTTCAAAAACCGGAGGGAGGGAAGCAGAGTCAGTTGCCGGCCCGCGGGAGATTTTATAGGCCACGGTGGGATGCGGTGTAAGTCGCATATAGAGGGACGTTATGATGTATAAACTGCAATGTTGGTTAATAGGTTACGGTGTAAGTCGCGTATAAAGATGTAATCATGTAATATACTTCGTGCGTTGATCGCTCCCGGAACGGACGCAGAGCCGATAGGGGAGGGGATGCGGTGCGGGTCGTATAAAAACTGTCATTGTGCAAGAAGTCGGTAATTCGCACGCAGATTGGATCCGCAGCCTAGAAGGAGGCCCGCTCAGATGCTGACCAGGTGACCTGGATCATAGATCGTTTCATGATATTATTTTTTAAATTTTTTTTATTATATTCATGTTAAAATCTTAATTTGAATGCAACATTTTATTTTTTAAAAAAAAGGGGCGCAAAAAGTGGATGATATTGGTTGATTTGAGTAGATCCAAGCAAGTCAGGACAGTCGTGATTTTTTTAAAAAAGTTTTTTTGTGCTTCCTGTAAAATGATATAACCAATTCATTAGTAAGAAGGTTTATTTTTAATTATTTATGTTACTGAAAAAATTACACATCATCCAAACTTGAGAGGATCAGAGAATTATTGTATCTCGATATCGAGCTAAGATGTTTAACCCATTCAGAGAATATCGAGCCAAAATATTTGACACGTATCAAACCGAGATGCTTCAATACCAAGCTGAGATACTTATCCGTCCAATAAATACTAAGCTAAGGTATTGATCCGTCCATAAATATTGGGTCAAGATACTTTTAATATGGAAAAAAATACATACCTTCAATCGTTATCAAAAATTGAGATATTTCGGATGTTTCCGACCTATCTTGAAAACCGATCTGAGATATTTTTGTTGTGATGCTAGATTGATATATCCGGAGGAGATTTTGCTTGATATCATGCTTCATCCATTCGCTATCTAAGATATTCCAGCAACAGTTCGCAATGATTTGATAAGATAAGAAAAAAGCGAGGATCATGCTAGAAATGTTATCTTATCTATTTAAATGGTAAATATACTTCAAAATTCTCATAATTTTATAGCTTAATAAGATAAAAATAATTAAATTATTTTTTCAATTATATATATATATATATATATATATATATATATATATATATATATATATAGGCATCTCAATTGTCGCTTGTACAATGATCAAAAACGGTTCCAAGATATATTCTAATCTTTCTCGAACATATTTTCTAGATTTTTTTTTACTTGTATACCAGTGAATGCTTGCTAGAATCAAGACTAGCTAGGAACTTGTTTTGCAAATAAATGGACGTGTGTAAGTACAAAGTCGATCCAAAAGTTAGAAATGCGGTGGCTACAATTTTTACATAACTTATTAGCAAATTTTGATTTAAAAGAGATATTTTTCTTATTTTCTTTCATAGGATAAAAGTTTATAATAGTGCATGTTGCCGACCTTACCGTCTGGCCTGCAGCTATGATGTGGCACCAGACGTTAGTCCCTTTACTCCGAAATTCCGCGGTTCCCGGTCCTGTAAAATAGAGTTAGAGACTTGGGCCGAAGATCCCGGCGAGGGCACTCCGACGGTCAAGTCAGCGGACGGTAAAGAGAAACAGATCCTCCAAGACGGATTCCACTTCGATCACCATGCTTGGAGGAGAGTTTTCCACAGAGAATTGAATAAAAGAGGTTAAAGAGGTGGATGCTCGAGTCGTGGCCGTTATGTCCATTGGGACTCTCTCCAGGAGTCTTTCGGAAAATCTCTGTGCCTTCTCTTCACCCGTTATCCCTTTTTTCGGACTTGTCCTTGTGCTTCCTGGCGGAGTTGCTTGTCTTCCCCCCTTCCCCCCACCGGTTCAGTGCCCTTTTAGATCACCAGTCCTCTTAGTGCCTCGATTCTCGCCCTCTGGAGGGCTCAGGGGTCAACGGAGCCCGTTGGAAGCGCTCCCGAGGTCGTTACCCCTTATAGTAGGGAGTTAAGCCATGAACCTTGTTTCCCCAGTGGGCTATCACCACTGGGGAATTTCGCAGGACCTCGATCCGGGGTGGCCACCTTCGGGTCTAAGCTTCTAACATGGCATTCTCTTTTCAGGTGGTTCAGGTGGTTAGCTGTAAGATCTGACACCTCGATCGAGGTGCCCTTCCCCAACTGGTGCAAACAAGGGTAGGCACGCCTTTCTAGCCTTGGGGAGCCGTACTGGGCATGCCGCACTGCGCATGCCGGCTTCGTTGGCAGTCTCGATGCCAGTGCCTTTGTTCTTCCCCATGCTTCCAAGGAGAGGGCTCAACTCCGGTCGAGGTGGGCTCAACCCTTGGAGAGCCACTTGACAAAGGAGCGAAGTGGGCTCCACTTCAGTCAAGGTGGGCTCGACCCTTGGGGAGCCACTTGGTGAAGGAGTGGAGAGGGCTCAACTCCGGCCGAGATGGGCTCGACCCTTGGAAAGCCACCTAGCGAAAGAATGGAAAGGGCTCGACTCTGACCGAGGCAGACACGACCCTTGGGGAGCCACCTGGCGAAGGAGCGGAGAGGGCTCCACTCCGGCCGAGGCGGACTCGACCCTTGGGGAGCCACCTGGCGAAGGAGCGGAGAGGGCTCCATTTCGGCCGAGGCGGACTCGACCCTCGGGGAACCACCTGGCAAAGGAGCGGAGAGGGCTCCACTTCGATCGAGGCGACCTGACCCTTGGGGAGCCACCTGGCGAAGGAGCAGAGAGGACTCGACTCCGGTCGAGGCGGACTCGACCCTTAGGGAGCCACCTGACAAAGGAGCGGAGAGGGCTCGACTCCAGCAGAGGCGGACTCGACCCTTGGAAAGCCACCTAGAGAAGGAGCGGAGAGGGCTTGACTCCAGCAGAGGCGGACTCACCCTTGGGGAGCCACCTGGAGAAGGAGCGGAGAGGGCTCGACTCCGGTCGAGGTGGGCTCGACCCTTGGGGAGCCACTTGGGAAGGAGCGGAGAGGGTGCTCCACTTCGGCCAAGACAGACTCGACCCTCAAGGAGCTACCTGGTGAAGGAGCGAAGAGGGCTTGACTCCGACCAAGACGGACTCGACCCTTGGGGAGCCACCTGGTGAAGGAGCGGAGAGGGCTCCACTTTGACCAAGGCGGACTCGACCCTCGGGGAGCCACCTGGTGAAGGAGCGGAGAGGGCTCCACTTTGACCAAGGCGGACTCGACCCTCGGGGAGCCACCTAGCGAAGGAGCGGAGAGGGCTCTACTTTGGCCGAGGTGGACTCGACCCTTGGGGAGCCACCTGGTGAAGGAGCGGAGAGGGCTCCACTTCGATCGAGGCGGACTAGACCCTCAGGGAGCCACTTGGTGAAGGAGCGGAGATGGCTCAACTCCTACCGAGACGGACTCGACCCTTGGAGAGCCACCTGGCGAATGAGTGGAGAGGGCTCGACTCCGGCCGAGACGAACTCGACCCTTGGGGAGCTACCTGGCAAAGGAGCTTGGGAAGATGTCCGACATGGTGACGCCTACTTGCCTTCCCGCCAAATGGACCCAAGGTATACTCCACGTCAGCAATCTTGCTACATCACTTGCCCCCCACTCCTAAGTCCCGTCGAAACATTTGCGACTGGGATGAAGAGAGTTAATGCGGGGTTGATGTGGAAGAACGAAAATATTGGTATAATTATTGCCACGATCACCATCACTTCGCATGCCACACCTCGGTGTCGAATGCACGAGCACCACGTCCGTGAGTTTGAGGAACCATAATTGTGTCGCTCAAGATTCGAGGTAATTTTCAGCAAACCGAAGCGTCAACACCGGCCGTCTGCATACATGGTGCTCATCCGATGGTGGAGATGCAAAAGGGGCCACACGGTCGCTGTCTATCGACTTTTGGAAAAAGAGGGGACTTTCTGGAAACTGACTTCTTTCGAATTTCTCGCGCTTCACCGGCGGTTCAAAGTTTCTTCTTCTTCCTGGCTATCCCCTTTCGCCAAGTCAAGCAGGTTGGTATTCTGCGACCCTCCTTCTTTTCCTTCTTCTTCTTTCCGACCTGCAGTGTTTTAAGTTCTCTCCCCTTCTTAGGTGGACCGAAACCTTCTCCTAGGTATTCCATCTTCCTCTTCTTCATCTATGCTTGCTTGAATGGCTCCTTCGGGCCGACATCCTCGACCCTCTAGCAACCCGAATGAGGCAGGCCCCTCCTGGCTGAGGACTCCATCTTCCGATGAGGAAGACGAAGTCCCCTTCGAAGTTTGGAGGTGCCTGCATCCTGGCGGGATAGTCATAGGAAGCCCTGGGGTTCTTGCTGCTCCTTCTGTCCCTGTTGTCGCCCCTCTAGCGGCAGCGACTTCGACCGGTCCCTCCAGCATTATTTTGACAATGACCGAAGATGACCTTTTCCTGATCTGGGAAACATACGGGATCCCGAATTTTATTCGACTCTCACTCCCGAGACTAGGGGAGAGGGTCGTCTCAAGCGGTCCGAGTCAGATCACCTTTTACAAAGAGTTCCTTGCCGAGGGCCTTCATTTTCCTCTCCACCCCTTCTTTTTTTCTTTCCTTAGACACTTTCGCCTTGTGCCGGCCCAGTTGACTCCCAATGCCATTAGGGTCATCTCCGGCTTCATTGTCTTCTACCACTTTCACGGGTTTGTTACCCGTTTTTCTTTGTTCATGTCTCTTTTCATCCTGAAGCACCATCCTATCGATGACGGGTGGTGGTTCCTTTCTCCCCAATCCAAGTGCCTCTGATTTGACCTCCCCACTAAAATCAGGGGATGGAAGAATCGGTATTTCTTCGCTTCGATCGAGGAGGTCGACTGGGTCTGGAGCGCCGGATCGGTCCTCAAATCGTAACTCCCAGGTGGAGCCGGCTGACCAGGAAGTCTTCATCCAACTGATCAGCGATGAGCCCCCTCCCTCGAGGTTTTGCTAACGGAGCAGAACTTGTTCGAGGTCGGGATCAGCCCGACCCGAGAGCTTGGTGAGCTTTCACTAGGCATGTCTCCACGTCTCTCTCCCCTTTTTTTTTTCGAGGCTGACCCTCTACCTTTTTTCTTCTTTTTTTGTAGGGATGAAGTATTCCACGGAGAGCCTGATGGAGTCCGCCCGAAAGAGGAGCACTTCGACCGGGCCCAGGGATACTATGCCGAAGAGGGCCCGAGTGGACACCAACCGATGGGCCCGGCCTACTTCGACATCAGATCCAAGGGCGGCTAATCCCGCCCCCCGGCCCCCTCAGCAGCGGGTTCCCTTCCCGAAGATCGTTGATGTCGATGAGGGGAGGGCAGGTAAGTGGCCCGCCTCGCCTCTGGCATGGCCGACCAGGGCGGTGGGACCTTCAGTAATGGCCGAGGTCCCTCCGCGATCTTCGTCGCCAGTCACCAAGGAGGCCCCGACACCGACTTCTTCCAGAATCGTGAATGCACCGACGGGGGTTCCGCTGAATGCTTCAGTCGTCCAGGACGTCAGGTTGGTGGGGCGGATGATGGAGTATGCCATCCAGCCCTAGGATCGATGCATGAAGGGAGGCCGGGACTATGCGGCGGCACTCCAAGGAATCCTCCCTCAGCTTTTCTCAGTAAGTGCTTGGCCTTTTAATGTTCCGGTCGGATTGCGAAGGAACTAACCTCTTTCTTCGATGCAGATCAGGACCGACATGCTACTGCTCCAAAAATTTTGTGCCAGCTAGACGAAGAGGGAGGCCGAAAAGGAGAAGAGACTGGCCAACCTCATGGCCGACGTGAAGGACCTAATTGAGAAAGGGCAAGAGATGAAGGAGACCAACAAACTCCTTCGCCGAGATCTATCCCGGACTGAGGGGCGCAATAGGGACCTCGAGGTGTCCCTGTCCGAGGAGAAGGCACAGGTGAGGCACCACGTCAAGGAGACTGCAGCGAAGATCTCCCGCCTGGATGGGCGGTCCCGGGCCCTCGAGGCCCAGGTCAACGAGGTCCTAGCAGAGTTGGCGGCGGCAAACAACAAGGCACAAGGCACCTTGGCACTGATGGAGGCCACCAAGAAGGAGGCCCTCGAAGTCGTGTCTAGATTCCAAGCATTGCCGAAGTTTGAGGATGAGGTCCACGAAGCAGCCGTGGACTCATTCATCAAGGGGTTCAAAGCCTGCCAGGAGAGGGTGGCTTCGATGTACCCAGAGCTCGATCTAGGGGGATTCGTCATCGGCGGCAATGAAGAGCGGCCTGAAGAAGCGGGGGCTGGCATGGCTGAAGAGGCGATCGCCGAGCAGCCAACTGAGCAGGCAAAAGCACCGACGGAGATCCAAGGAGCTGATGGTCCACCGGCATACCGGCCCAGGAAGGAGCCGGCGACCTAGTGATCTCCGGGGTCATCCTTGTATTTAGCATAGGGTTTTTGTTTTGTCTTTGGGGTCGCCCGGCCTGTCGAGGATCCCCCAAGTTGTAAAAAGTCTCATGAATTTAATGAAGCATCTTTTGTTCCCTCTCATTTTTGTGTTCCAGCCTTCTGCTTTGGTTCACTATGCTTTTTATAATGTTAGGAACTTTGGTTTTGTTTGACTCCAAGCTTGATCCTCCTTGGGATGCCTTAGTCGTTGCAGTGACCTAGAGAAAAAAAATCGGAAGCCTTTAAAGTGGCCGCCTGTACTGGACTGAAGCTTTCGCTAGAAGACTCTGGGAATCCACCAGGTGCCAGTGGTCCTCAGGTTCCCGTCCTGGGGTGCCGGGCTTCATGAGTTTTCAGTACCGAGGTTTCCGGTCTTTAGGTGCCGGGCTTCTAGAGTTTCCGGTCTTTAGATGTTAGGCTTCATGAGTTTCTAGTGCCGGGGTTTCTGGTCTTTAGGTGCCGAGCTTCTGGAGTTTTCGGTGCCGGGATTTTCGATCTTTAGGTGCCGGGCTTCTGGAGTTTCCAGTCTTTAGATGTCGAGCTTCTGGAGTTTCCGATCTTTAGATGTTGGGCTTCATGAGTTTCCACTGCCGGGATTTCTGGTCTTTAGGTGTCGAGCTTCTAGAGTTTCCGGTCTTTGGTCGCAGTCATGGGGTCGGCGACCGCATTCCTACGAGACGATACAGCTATTATGATAAAGAAAATTTTATTATTAATGGGAGGAAGTCTTACATCATTGGTAGTACATCCTCAAGTTTTCAGCATTCCAGGTCCATCGAAATCGTGCCCCATCAAGCTCAGCGAGGTAGTAGGCCCCGTGAGGAAGGGCCTCGACCAATTTGTAGGGGCCTTCCTAGTTTGGAGAGAGCTTATCGCATTCCCAAGGTTGGGAGGCTTCTGCCCGTCGCAGTACCAGGTCGCCCGGGCGGAACGTCTTCAGCTTCACCCTGGAGTTATAATACCGGGCCACCCGTTACCGGTAAGCTGCCATTCGAAGTCGAGCTTTGTCCCTTGTTTCTTCAAGGAGGTCCAGGTTGAGTAGGAGCCGAGCTGGGTTCTCAGCTTCATCATATTGCTCCACTCGTAATGTTAGTAGACTTAGCTCCACTAGGATCGCTGCCTCCGTGTCGAAGATGAGGTTGAATGGAGTCTCATCTGTGGTCATTCGGGGTGTGTGGTTTGCCTACAGGATACTAGAGAGTTCTTCGGCCCATCTATCTTTGGCTTGGTCTAGCCTGGTCCGGAGTCCTTGAAGGATGGTCTGGTTAGTCACCTCAGCCTCTCCATTAATTAGAGGATGAGCCACCAAGGTGAAACGGTGGTGGATGCCAAGATTATCGCAGAACCCCTCGAACTCCCGATTGTCGAATTACCGTATGTTGTCGGTGATGATAGTGTGAGGGAGTCCGAAGCGGTATATAATTAACTTCCAAAAGAACTTGCTAATGTTAGCCTCTGTGATACATTCCAGCGGTTCGGCCTCGACACATTACGTGAAGTAGTCGATGGCGACTATGAGAAACTTGCACTGTCCGAGTGCAGGAGGAAAAGGATCAAGGATATCCATGCCCCACTGGGTAAATAGCCAGGGGGCAGAGAGCTGGAGAGCGGCGTAGCCGGCTGGCATTGCACAATAGCATGACGTTGGTAGCGGTCACACTTCTTGACAAAGTTGGCTACGTCCTCTCTCATTTTTTCCAATAGTACCCCTGGCGGAGGGCCTTGTAGCCAAAGTTTTGCCCCCCACGTGATTCCTATAGAGGCCTTCATGTATCTCTTGGAGTACGACTGCCGCCTCCGAGGGTCTCAAGTATTTCAGGAGTGGATAGGAGTAGGATCTTTGGTAGAGTTGTCCGTCCATCAGCACGAAGCGCGCGGCCTTCCTTTTGATGAGCCCAACCTCCATGCGATCTTCAGGCAAGGTACCATCGGTGATGTACCTGACATACTTGTCCATCCAGATTGGCTCCGGGATAACTTGCTGGACTTCTTCGGGTGCTTCATAGCTTGGAGTTTGGAGATGCTCGATGTAGGCGCGACCTAGGAATGAGTCCGGCAGGGTCACCAATCGGGAGAGGGCATCAGTGCGAGCATTTTCTCCGTGCAGGATGTGGGAGATGCTGAATCACCTGAAACCCACCACACTAGTGCATACCAGCTCCAGGTACTTCAACATTTGAGGATCTTGGGCCTCAAATTCTCCCGAGACCTGCCCGGCCACCAATTGTGAGTCGGTGAAGACCCTCAGATTGGGCACGCCCAGCTCGCAAGAGACTCTCAGTCCCGCGAGGAGCGCTTCATATTCTGCCTGATTATTGGTGGCAACAAACTAGAAACGGAGCGCACACTCGGCAATGACTCCTTCGCTATTAGCGAGAATGAGTCCGGCTCCACTTCCCCAAGAGTAGGATGCTCCGTCCACATGCAGGACCCAGATGTCCCCCTCCAGTTCAGGTCCCGGCTGTTGCTTCTGGGGGATCTCCGTTGGTTCCTTATCCAGGCCTGCACACTCGACCAGGAAGTCAGCCAGTACCTGAGCCTTCATGGATGACCTCAATCGGTAGGTAATGTCGAACTCGCTAAGCTTCAGCACCCACTTCACCAGACATCCAAAGGTGTCAAGGTGGCTCAATATGGCCTTCAACGGTTAATCCGTTAGAACCGCGATCGGGTGTGCTTGGAAGTAGGGCCCGAGTCGTTGGGCAGACATGATGAGTGCAAAAATTAACTTCTCGGAACGAGAGTACCTAACCTCAGCATCGCAGAGAAGCTTGCTTGCATAATATACTGGTCTCTGGACACCGTCCCCATCCGTGCGGACCAGGACCGAGCTGACGACTTTCGGGGTGACCGCCATGTACAGGAGGAGCTCCTCTCCATCTTTCGGCCAAGAGAGCAGATATGGTGATGTCAGGGTCCTTTTCAGCTCCTCGAAGGCTTCCTAGCACTCCTTTAGCCAGGTAAAGTCATGCATCTTCCGTAGTGCCTTGAAGAAGAGTTGGCAGCGATTAGTAGATCATGAGATGAAATGGCTCAGGGTCGCTATACGGCCGATGAGGTGCTGAACCTGCTTCATGGAGGTGGGCTGCTCCATATCAAGAATTGCTTGGACCTTCTCCGAGTTGGCCTCGATTCTCCTCTGGGTGACCATAAAGCTCAGGAACTTTCCAGCCACCACGCCGAAGGTGCACTTCACCGGGTTCAACTTTATTTGGTGAAGGCGAAGATTGCGAAAGGTCTCCGCCAGATCATCGACGTGGTCCGAGGTCAACCTACTCATGACGAGCATATCGTCCATGTACACCTGCATGTTGCGGCCAATCTGATCTTTGAAGACCTTGTTGACCAGCCTCTGGTACGTGGCGCCAGCATTCTTCAGGCTAAATGGCATCATTCTGTAGCAGTAGGTCCCACATTTCGTGATGAAGGCAGTGTGCTCCTCGTCCTCTGACTATATTTTGATTTGGTTGTACCTAGAGAACGCATCCATGAAGGAGAGCAAGCGGTGCCCGAGGTGGCATCCACGAGCTGGTCGATCTTCAGAAGGGGGAAGCTATCTTTTGGGCAAGCACGGTTGAGGTCGGTGTAGTCTATATAGATCCTCCACTTCCCATTGCTCTTCTTGACCATGACCATGTTCATCAACCAACTAGGGTACTGCACTTCACGAGCGAACCTGACCGTAAGGAGCTTCTTCACTTCGTCATTGATTGTTTTCTACCTCTCTAAGGCAAAACTCCTTTTCTTTTTCCAGACTGGGCGGCACTTCAGGTCAACATTCAACCTGTGAGTGATGATGTCGAGAGGAATCCCTGGTATATCAGCTACACTCCAAGCGAACATGTTTGTGTTTGCCTAGAGGAAACTCAACAAGCGAGCTCATTCATCCTCTAGTAGCTGGGCTCCTACCTGCACCATCTTCAGTGGGTCCGAGCCGAGGGGATAAGTCAAGAGATGCTTGACAAGGCCGCCCCTGGGGTCTTGCACCCTTTGATCGAGGTCATTGACAGCAGGATCATCCTAGATGCCTTGGACACCGGGGATGGCTTGTAAGCAATGTTGGACTGGTTGAGATGCCCCCCTTATCTCTCCCATGCCGAAGGCAGTCAGGAACTGCTCCAGTAGTCGTTTGATGGATATGACTGCATCAAGTAAGTTAAGCCCTAGATGGCCAAGGATTGCATTGTAAGATGATGGGAGCCTAACGACGGTGAAGATCATCATGACTGTGGTCTGCCGGGGTGGCGACTCGAATGTAACGGGGAGAGTGATCTCTTCCTCGACTCCCATAGAATCCTTAGTGAAACCCACGAGAGGGGTGTGCACTGGCTGCAACCGATCAAAAGACAAGTTCATCCGAGAGAAAGCATCGTAGAAAAGGATATCCGTCGAGCTCCCACTATCAACTATAATGTGTCTTACAGGATGCCTGGTGATGGTCATCTCGACCATGATGGCATTATTGTTTACATGTTCTTCCTCACTTCCCTTCCCCTTCATAAAGGGAAGTATATTTTTCAGATTTCTTCCCTCCCAGGCTTTCTTTGATACGCACTCTATTCCCCAAGAGATCATACCCACAGGCTACTCGGTGGGTCGATTGTCAACAGCAGGGATAGGGGGAAGAGTCGCAAGTGGTTGATTCTCTGACAGGACCTCGCTCCTCATGAATTTTTTGAGGTAGCCTCTCGTTATCAGGTCTTTGATTTCCCTTCTCAGGTTGCGGTAGTCCTCAGTGTCGTGGCTATGGTCACGATGGAATTGACAGTACTTCATCTTATCATGATTGCTTGATGGCCTCAATGGGAGAGGTCGGTGCAGGTAGCGCTTGCCCTCGATCTCCAAAAAAATTTTTGACCTCGAAGCGAGGAGGGGAGTGAAGGTCTCCTCCGAAGTGGGATCGATTTTTGGCTTTGGTCTCGACCGGAAGTCCATTGGCGACCCAGGTCTCCGCATCCCAGGCGCATCTCTCAGGAGCAGCTTCTTCAAAGGCTTCCCGTCCAGTTCTCTCCTGGTACGATCAGCCTTCTCAGCATGGATGTACTTGTGGACATGAGGAGGAGTTCAAAGTATGTCTTTGATGGCTTCTTATCCAAAGAATAGGTCAAGCAAGAGGTCCTGAGCCCTCGCTTCAATGTCAGCATGGTGACGAGCTCATCCAGACTGCAGATTTCCACGGTAGTAGCTTTGAAGCGGGTCACATAGTCCCGCAGAGGCTCATGGTCTTGCTGCCGAATAAAGAAGAGGTTATCCACCTCGCGTGGCACCTTCTGACATGCATCAAAGTGGGCCATAAACCTCCTCTCCAACTGTTGAAAGGAGTCGATGCTTTCAGGCTCGAAGTGGGTGAACCAAACTCAAGCGACCTTCCAGAGGGTAGCCGAAAAGGTGATGCACAGGAGGGCGTCCGTCGCCCCCTGGACTCTCATGAGAGCCT
Organism: Areca catechu; assembly: GCA_021397845.1. NCBI lineage: Eukaryota > Viridiplantae > Streptophyta > Magnoliopsida > Arecales > Arecaceae > Areca > Areca catechu. The sequence continues at coordinate 9,632,302 of CM038046.1, forward strand.
TATAGCTCTCCAGGTGGTCTAGGAGGTCGGTGGTCCTATCGTAGGGATCCACCTGAGGCATACAGAACCAACTAGGGATCGGTTCCTTTTAGATTTCCTGGAAAAAGGGGGGTCGGGCATCATAGCCCGCTGGCTCCTTGGAGGAGCCCAGCATGTTGGCGAACTAGCGGGAGAGCTCCGCCAACTTGCGCTCTTGATCTTCTAAGTACCGCTCGGCCAGGCACCTAATGGCCTCGTTAGTGGAGCCTTCCACTAAGGCTGCTGGAGAAGATGGAGTTGATAGCTGGGGATGGTCATGATGGGGAGCCTTGCCTCGACGGCACTTGCCGTGCTTGATGATGGCATTGTCGTCCATCGGGGATTGGATATCGCGGTCTGCCGATCCATAATGATTTTTCTTAGCGGGGGTCTGGTGACTCTCACGGGGATTAACTATGGCCCGCGGGTGGGATGACCTGCCTTGGATAGAGCACAGGCTACCGCGGGGGCCTGCGGCTTGGGCCACAGGGGTCCCTGTGATAGGGACATAGACTAGTCCAGAATCTGAAGTAGCCTAAATCAAACCTGAAGCGAAGCCCAACCCAAAACCAGAAGCAAGCCCAACCCAGAAGCCAGCCCAGATCCTAAAGCCAGCCCAGATTCTAAGCCAGCCAGCCTGAGCACGAACCTGAAGTCATCATCAGCACCTATCCTAATGCAGCACCGAGCCAGCATAATTTAAATTCGAGATTTGATTGGGATATTAGGATTTTTTAGAATTTATCTCGATTGTTTGAAAGTTTATTTTAGGATTTACTTTATCCCTGGTTGGATTAGTTTATTTTTAAAATAAGTAGTTTGAATTTGTTAGAGATATCTGATCAGGATATCGGATATCTTAGATTAGTCTATTTAAGAGTTTGGTTATTCAATAAAAATTAGCAAAGCGATGAAGAATATTTGAGAAAAATGAAAAAAAAAATGTGAGAAAAAAAAAGAGAAAATATGAAAAAATATGAAAAAAAAAGGGGTTCATTTGAATAAAAAAATTGGAAAAAAATAATTGGTTTTGGTTTAGCCTAGCCTAGGGTCATTTCTTAACGACCAACGATCCGATCTCCTAGAATAAATCTTGATTGGGGTCCGTCCCGCACCAACTTTGATATCAGAGCAAGTTTAGATTAGGTTAGCTAATTTTATTTTACTTATATTATTTGTAAAAAAAAATATTTCAGTCTACAGATGAAGCATCTAGGAGCCAATTTTCTGAAGCCTGACTCGATGGAGTCGAGTTCTCCCCACCTCAGGAAAAATGATAGGGATATCGACTAGTCCAGAATCTGAAGCAGCCCAGATCAAACCTGAAGCCCAGCCCAGCCGAGAATCTGAAGTCCAGCCCAGCCCAAAACTAGAAGCTAGCCCAACCCAGAAGCCAGCCCAGATCCTGAAGCCAGCCTAGATTCTGAGCTAGCCAGTCCCAGCACGAATCCTGAAGTCATCATCAGCACCGATCCTGATGCAGCACCGATCCAGCATAATTTAAATTCGAGATTTGATTGGGATATTAGGATTTTTTTGGATTTATCTCGATTATTTGAAAGTTTGTTTTAGGATTTACTTTATCCCTAGTTGGATTATTGTTTTTAAAATAAGTAGTTTGAATTTGTTAGGGATATCTGATCAGGATATCGGATATCTTAGATTAGTATATTTAAGAGTTTGGTTATTCAATAAAAATTAGAGAAGTGATGAAGAATATTTAAGAAAAATGAAAAAAAAACATGAGAAAAAAAAAAGAAAAAATATGAAAAAAATGGGGTTCATTTGAATAAAAAAATCGGGAAAAAATAATTGGTTTTGGTTTAGCCTAGACTAGGGTCATTTCTTAATGACCAACGATCCGATCTCCTAGAATAAATCTTGATCAGGGTCCGTCACGCGCCACCCTGGCTGTGGTTGGATGACCAGGGAGTGTTGCTGGTACTGTAACTGCCTCACGACTGTGGCTAATGCCTGCATCTATTGGACAAGTGAAGCATACTGGCCATCTACCGAGGGCGACTGTGGTGGAGCTGGATGCTCTCTCTTTGGGCTACACAAGCCCAAAGGAGAAGGGGCATCCCCTGCCCGGCTGATGGAGACTTCTCGTGCATGGGTTATCACCATGCTTCGAGCGGAGCTGTTTTCAAGCTCGCTGGGGGGCTTATTTGGACAAGGGCTTTTTCCCTACCCGGCGCGCCAATCTATTGCCGACCTTATCATCGTGGCCTGCAGCTGTGATGTGGCACCGGACGTCAGCCCCTTTACTCCAGAATCCCGCGGTTCTCGGTCCTGCAAAATAGGATTAGAGACCCGAGCCGGGGATCCTGACGAGGGCACTCCGACGATCAAGTCAGTGGTCGGTAAAGAGGAACGGTCCTCCAAGGCAGATTCCACTTCGGCCACCGTGCTTGGAGGAGAGTTTTCTATAGAGAATTGAATAAAAGAGGTTAAAGAGGGGGATGCTCGAGTCATGGCCGTTATGTCCATTGGGACTCTCTCTAGGAGTCTTTCGGGAAGTCTCCGTGCCTTCCCTTCACCCGTTCTCCCTTTTCTCGAACTTGTCCTTGTGCTCCCTGGTGGAGTTGCTTGTCTTCCCCCTTCCGCCCCCCATTCAATGCCCTTTTAGATCTCCTAGTGCCTCGATTCTCACCCTCCATGAAAGGCTCAGGGGTCAATGGTGCCCATTGGAAGTGCTCCCGAGGTCATTACCCCTTATAGTAGGGAGTTAAGCCGTGAACCTTGTTTCCCTAGTAGGCTATCACCACTGGGGGAATTTTGCAGGGCCTCGATCCGGGGTGGCTGCCTTCGGGTCTGAAGCTTCTAACACGGCCTTCTCTTTTCGGGTGGTCGACTGCAGGATCTGATACCTCGATCAGGGTACGGTGCAAACGAGGGTAGGCACGCCGTATTGTGCATGCCGGTTTCGCTGGCAATCTTGATGCCGACGCCTTTGTTCTTCCCCATGCTTCCAAGGAGAGGACTCGACTCCGACCGAGATGGGCTCGAGCCTTGGGGAGCCACCTGGCGAGAAGCGAAGTGGGCTCCACTTCGATCAAGGTGGACTCGACCCATGGAGAGCCACCTGGTGAAGGAGCGGAGAGGGCTCGACTCCGACCAAGGTGGGCTCGACCCTTGGGGAGCCACCTGGCGAAGGAGCGGAAAGGGCTCGACTCTGGTCGAGATGGGCTCGATCCTTGGGAAGCCGCCTGGCGAAGGAGTGAAGAGGGCTCTACTTCGACCGAGGCGGACTCGACTCTCGGGGAGCCACCTGCCGAAGGAGTGGAGAGGGCTCGACTCCGGTCGAGGTGGACTCAACCCTTGGGGAGCCATCTGGCGAAGGAGCGGAGAGGGTGTGAGGCCCAACCCAAATTTTTCTACCGACCCAACCCATGCAAATTTCGGGCTGAAGCTAGCAACTGGGTTGCCGACTTCAGTTCACGTTAGGCAAAAATTTTTGCCGAATAGGGGATCGAGTCCCCTGCTTGGTCGGGGCACTTGATCGCCGGATAGGTCGGCGGAGGAGTTGGAGGAGGAAGTGGTTGAGGCGTGGAAGGCTCGAGGAGGATGGCTTGAAGGCATGGGGAGTAGGGACTCTTCCCTATAAAAAAAAAGAAGGAGATTTCTTGCGTACCTCAGTCGATTCGGAGCTTGTCTCTCCTCCGGTGGTCGTAGAAGATCGATGCCGATCTCACCGGTAAGTCCCCTTTTCCCTATTTTCTTCTCGAGCACGGGCGTGAGCGGAGGGACCAGCGGGAGTTCATCTCGGGTGTTGTATTTAGGATTTCCGGTTAGTGGCTGGACGGTCGCCAGTGGTCGCGCCATTTGACTCACCTCTGTCTGATGATGTCCTACCGGCTTTCTTTCTCGTCCATAACTTTTTATGGTTTCTGATGGCCATGGGGGGTTCATTCAGGCCAAATGAAGGAAGAAGCCAGGGGGGACAAGAAAGAAAGAAAGGAAGGAAGGAAGAAAGAAAAAGAGCTAAAAAAAAAAAATAGGAGCCTCCATTCCGTGAGGGGAAAAAAAGAGAGAGAGAGAAATCTACTTAAGAGTCCGTCGTCCGGTGGTTTCTAGTGGCTCACCCGCGAGGTCCCCCGCCATCATGGACGAGGAAGGAGAGAAAGAGGAGAGAGATGAGAGAGAGAGGAGAAAGAAGAGAAAGGGTGGAAAAGTAAATTCTGGACCAAAATTGGAATTGGATTGAGGAAAGTGCTCCATGATAACATAGTTTTCTTTTTAGTTTTATTAAATAGAAATTAATTATATGTTTAAATTATTGGTCAGGATCGTCATTGTCCTTGGAAGATCAGATCTAGTGTTTGAATTATGCGTAGTTGGTGGATGCTTTTCGGTAAGTTATCTTAACCTCTGATATTATATACCAAATATGTTATATATTTATGAATTATTAAATGCATGTAATATATTTTAATTTGCATTGGATTGTATTGGATTGCATTGGGTTGCATGCATTATATTGGTGTTGTCGCTCTCTAGTCCGACTATGATTATACGAGGACCTAGTCTTCTTGTGGGCCTCTAGCGAGGCGATCACTGGCACATGATCGATGAGCGGTATGTAAGTCGGGCGCTAGTTGCCTTATTTTAGCCATGCATGGCAGGCACATACAGAGGATGCATGTTTCTCGTATGATACTCAGAGCTAGTCTCCTTGTGGGCCTCTAGTGGGGCGATCACTGGCACATGACCGGTTTCGGTATGTGAGACAGGATCTAGTATCTTATGGGGCAAGCCACGAGCCAATCGTGGCCATAGTTAAAGAAACTAAGAGAGTAAAGGAAATGGTTGGCCATCCATAGTCGTGTCGGTGTCGGTTGAGATTAAGTATACATATTTGCATCATGTTGTTGGATATATATTAGTATATTGATGGATATCTTATTGTATGATGTGTTCGTGCTTGCTATTTATTTATGGCATATTTGTATATGTATACTGGATGTGTTGATAACTTACTGAGCCTGTATAGCTCACCCCCTGTTTTCCTGTATTTTTGTTTCAGATCCGGAAAATCAAGCGAGTTTTGGAACCAGTTAGTGAGAAGCTAAGGTTTAGGTGTTGATCTCTGAGTTTATATGAAATTTTAGTTGAATTTTATGAAAATTCTTGGAATCAATAAATAATTAGTGAAATTTGTTCCTTACCACTATTTGGATGTTGAATTGAAGGTTAGGCCTGACATGATCTCTAGGTGATACCTAGGGTTGTGCGGCCAGTCACGTAGCCGATCATAGTTCTGGATTCGGGACGTGACGGAGTGGTATCAGAGCAAATGTTTAAGATCAAGATGACCTAGTTAGTGAGAGTGGGATAGAATTAGGATTTTGATTGAATATTCTGGAATAGTTATCGTTACTGAGAATTTATTTAATTCCCTTTGATAGGTGTATGTTATAGTTTCAAGGGTTTTGCTAAGTATAGCAGGCTTGCTTGAAAAAAATGTTGGATTTAAACTCTCCTAGCTTAATTTTTTGGAAGTTTATCATCGAGACTAGACAATGGATATATGGAGGTATATTTTGAGTTATATTATGGATTTGATTTAATTTTGAAATCTAATATAATTATAGAATGTGATATAGGTGATTAAGAATTAGTATGATAATTATTAAGACATGACTGAATGATATCGAAATTTGAGTTATGATCACTTGAGACCAACATAAGTAGTTAGGATATAATTGAATGATATTAAAATTTAGATTGTGATAACTATGGATTATGATATTTGAACTTAAGGTTATGACCAAATGGAATGGATTCAAAGTTGGATTTCTAATCCCTAGGTACTGTGCATAAGATCTAGAATATGATTTTTGTAGAGATTGATCTTGGATGAGACTGAATGGTTGATACTATTTGATCATGATAAGTAAGCATATTATGGATATTGAAGGGCTAGATAAGATGTATATTTATCTCTGATAAATGGATTAGATCGAGCTTCAGAAGTGTTGACCTGGAAGTATAGTGTGTTATGTTATGCTGAATATGTGTATTCAGTTCTTACTTAAATAATGTTGGGATCCTAAATTTGATATGGATGAAGATCATGATAGCTTGCAAGTTTTGTTAAATTTTGGATTATAAATTTAGGGAATGTTGCAATATGTTTATGATGTAGGAGTTTGATATTAAGAGAGAGAATCTTTCGATTATATAATGGAAATGTGTTTAGGATAATGTATAGATTTGCAATTTGCTATTGGCAGATTTAATGATATTATGTGGACATGGCATGCATATTTTGGTTAAATCTTTGATGGTTTATGTTAGTAATCTTAGATTGGGTTCCATATATATATATACATGTTAGAGATTATTGGATATGTTAAACTCCAAGTCAAGTTTAATATTTATGAGAAAATTTAGATTATCTTGCTATTGATGTTTCATTTAGCAAAGAGATGGATATTGAAAGACTTATATGGGTTTAGTTTATGAGGGATATCCTTGTTTGAAATTTATCTAATAAAATTAGAGGATTTGAAAATTTATATCAGAGTGCGTAGCAGAAGTATGGTGGACTAAAGATATTAGGATTAATTTAAAGTGTATTATGAAGAATAAATAGGAGCTCTGTTTGGGATTACTGAATTTTGGACAAGTGAATCAAGTGAATATTGGATTGCACATCTTTGAGTTTTGGAAGCTTTAGATGTTTTTTTAAATTTCGAGACCGAAATTTCTTTGTAGGAAGGGAGAATGTGAGGCCCAACCCAAATTTTTCTACCAGCCCAACCCATGCAAATTTTGGGCTGAAGCCGGCAATTAGGTTGCCGACTTCAGTTCATGTTAGGCAAAAATTTTTATCGAACAGGGGATCGAGTCCCCTGCTCGGTCGAGGCACCTGACCGCCGGATTGGTTGGCGGAGGAGTCGGAGGAGGAAGTGGTTGAGGCATGGAAGGCTCAGGGAGGATGGGTTGAAGGCATGGGGAGTAGGGACTCTTCCCTATAAAAAAAAGAAGGGGATTTCTTGCATACCTCGATCGATTCGGAGCTTGTCTCTTCTCCGGTGGACACAGAAGATCGACGCCGATCTCGCCGGTAAGTCCCCTTTTCCCTGTTTTCTTCTCGAGCACGGGCATGAGTGGAGGCGACCAGCGAGAGTTCATCTCGGGTGTTGTATTTGGGATTTTCGATTAGTGGCCGGATGGTCGCCAGTGGTAGCGCCATCCGACTCCTGTCCGTTCGGTGATGTCCTACCGGATTTATTCCCCGTCCACAACTTTTTGTGGTTTCCGATGGCCATGGGGGGCTCATTCGGGCCAAATGAAGGAAGAAGCCAGGGGGGAGAAGAAAGAAAGAAAGAAAGGAAGGAAGGAAGGAAGAAAAAGAGGAAAAAAAATAGGAGCCTCTGTTCCGTGAGGAAAAAAAAAGAGAGAAGAAATAGAAAAAAAAAGAGAGAGAGAAATCTACCTGAGAGTCCATCGCCGGGTGGTTTCCGGTGGCTCACCTGCGAGGTCCTCTGCCATCATGGGCGAGGAAGGAGAGAGAGGAGAGAGAGGAGAAAGAAGAGAAAGGGAGGAAAGGTAAATTCTGGACCATAATTGGAATTGGATTGAGGAGAGTGCCCCATGATAACATAGTTTTCTTTTTAGTTTTATTAAATAGAAATTAATTATATGTTTAAATTATTGGTCAGGATCGTCGTTGTCCTTGGAAGATCAGGTCTAGTGTTTGAATTGTGCATAGTTGGTGGATGCTTTTCGGTAAGTTATCTTGACCTCTGATATTATATGCCAAATATGTTATATATTTATGAATTATTAAATGCATGTACTATATTTTAATTTGCATTGGATTGCATTGGGTTGCATTCATTGTGTTGGTGTTGTCGCTCTCTAGTCCGACTATGATCATATGAGGACCTAGTCTCCTTGTGGGCCTCCAACAGGGCAATCGCTAGCACATGACCGATGAGCGGTATGTGAGTCAGGAGCTAGTTATCTTATTTTAGCCATGCATAGCAGGCACATGCAGAGATTGCATGTTTCTCGTGTGATACTCAGAGCTAGTCTCCTTGTGGGCCTCTAATGGGGCGATCACTGGCACATGACCGGTTTCGGAATGTGAGACAGGATCTAGTCTCTTGTGGAACAAGCCACGAGCCGATCGTGGCCATAGTCAAAGGGACTAGGAGAGTAAAGAAATGGTTGGCCATCCATAGTCGTGTCGGTGTCGATTGAGATTAAGTATACATATTTGCATCATGTTGTTGGATATATATTATTATATTGATGGACATCTTATTGTATGATGCGTTCATGCTTGCTATTTATTAATGGCATATTTGTGTATGTATACTGGAGGTGTTGATAACTTACTGAGCCTGTATAGCTCACCCCCTGTTTTCCTGTATTTTTGTTTTAGATCTGAAAAATCAAGCAGGCTTTGGGACCAGTTGGTGAGGAGCTAGGGTTTAGGTGTTGATATCTGAGTTTATATGAAATTTTAGTTGAATTTTATGAAAATTCTTTGAATCAATAAATAATTAGTAAAATTTGTTCCTTACCACTATTTGGATGTTGAATTGAAGGTTAAGCCTGGCATGATCTCTAGATGATACCTAGGGTTGTGTGGCCAGTCGTGTAGCCGATCCTAGTTCTGGATTCGGGATGTGATAGAGGGCTCCACTTTGACCAAGATGGACTCGACCCTCGGGGAGCCACCTAGCAAAGGAGCGGAGAGGGCTCAACTCCGACCGAGGCGAACTCAACCCTTGGAGAGCCACCTGGCGAAGGAGCGGAGAGGGCTCTACTTCGATCGAGGCAGACTCGACCCTCGGGGAGCCACCTGGCGAAGGAGCAGAGAGGGCTCCACTTTGGCCGAGGTGGACTCGACCCTTGGGGAGCCACCTGGTGAAGGAGCGGAGAGGACTCGACTCTGGCCAAGGCGAACTCGATCCTTGGGGAGCCACTTGGCGAAGGAGCAGAGAGGGCTCGACTCCGGCCAAGGTGGACTCGACCCTCGGGGAGCCACCTGGCGAAGGAGCGGAGAGGGCTCGACTCCAGCCGAGATGGACTCGACTTTTGGGGAGCCATCTGGCGAAGGAGTGGAGAGGGCTCCACTTCAACCAAGGCAAACTCGACCCTTGGGGTGCCACTTGGTGAAGGAGCGGAGAAGGCTCGACTCTGGCCAAGGCGGACTCGACCCTTAGGGAGCCACCTGGCAAAGGAGCAGAGAGGGCTCCACTTCGATCAAGGCGAACTCTACCCTCGGGGAGCCACCTGACGAAGGAGCGGAGAGGGCTCCACTTCGGTCGAGGCAGACTCGACCCTTGGGAAGCCACCTGGCGAAGAAGCGGAGAGGGCTCGACTCCGACCGAGACAGACTCGACCCTTGGGGAGCTACCTGACAAAGGAGCGGAGAGGGCTCGACTCTGGCTGAGGCGGACTCGACCCTTGGAGAGCCACCTGGCGAAGAAGCTTGGGAAGATGTCCGACATGGCGATGCCTAGTTGCCTTCCTGCCAAATGGATCCGAGGATCCGAGGTGTACTCCATGTCAGCGGTCTTGCTACATCAGCGCACATGATTGGAAAAAGCATATCATGGTACATTGACAAAAAAGTGACCAAGTTATGTATCTCGATAATATTCCACTATCGTATATGTACTTCCCCAACTTTGCCTTTATTAAAAGGGTGGTTTGCTGCACACAGGAAAAGGTTCAAATACACGGAGGGTGGGGTGCATTGTCTAAAAAAATTAAGTAAAAGAAGAAGTTTTTTTTTTATAAAGAAAAGGGGTAGAGGGGATAAATCCGGCATAGCTACCTCGTAGAAAAATATCTGATTCAAGATGCTAAATTTTTACGACCTTTTTTCATTCATGGATCAGGAGATAATCCCTGAATTTAATCAAATCTTTTACAGAGTTACGCCTCAAACCCGTGACCTGGTGGTTAAAAAAAATAATTTAAAAATTAAAAATTGCAACTATTGAGTTGTTGTCCGATATGTCATGCCGCATGCTCATGATTACATTCCAAGTATCATTGTTTTCTCAAATATCATCTAGTTAATTATCTCTATTTTATATACTATGTGAAAGTTTTGAAAAAGTTGACTTCATATGGTTTGCTTTCGAGAAACCCCGTCCTTTAATAATAAAAGAGAAAGATAAAAAAATGTGGATTCTAGTAATTTTAGGTAGAATATATTTGATTATACAAGTGAGCGTAGTGATTTTTTAGATACCTTCTAAAAATAACATGCAGAAGAAGTAAGGTAAATTAATATAATATATAATATAATATATAATATATATATATATATATATATATATATATTATATATATATATATATATATATATATATATATATATATATATATATATATTCATGTAGAATATATTTGATTATACAAGTGAGTGAAGTGATCTTTAGATACTTCCTAAAAGTAGCATTTTTACAAAGTATATTTTAAAAAATGGAAGTTGCTAAATTACACTTTTATCAATTTTTATATTTATTTAATTTTTTGATACATATCACCGAAATTTTATCGATAGGTGAAAAAAAATTACTTCTAACATACATTGAATAAATAGTGCATTCTTATTTTTTATTTTATTAATTATTTAAATTATAATTGTTATTATATCTAAATAGATAAAATAATATTATTTTTAATGTTTATTTTCTCAATATTTAAATAAAGTAATAATGTGTCTAGTACTAATTATTTTTTAATAAAATATTTATTATTAATATAATAGATAATATTGATTAATTTATTAATAATAACATGACTTATCCATCACTTGGTATCTCCAAGCTTCTATAATTTTTTGAAGGTAATTTTATTTTTTTAAGAGTAAAAGTTATTTTTTATCATTTTAATTTAAAATAACTCTTTAAAATAACTTGTAGTTTCCAAATGATTGCAAGTAGTTAAAATTTTATTTTATAAAAATTAATTTCCAGTACTATGAAAACTAACCAAAAACACTTATAAGGGCAATGAAATATAAATATGTATTCTACATATTTATATTGAGAGATTTCTTATATGTACTTGGACTAAACTACTTGCAACTTAAAAAAAAAAATTCTACCGATCCCTCCATGGACTCTACTATAATGAAAAGTGCCCTGATGACTGATTGTATAATTATCAACTGATCATTTTATTTTAATATTCGACTCCTATCCCATCCTTTCTCACTTTAAAATACCAACCCTATCCTTCTCCACTTACCTCTTCACCTACTAAAAATAAATAAATAAATTATAGAAATACTTCTTAACTTTAATCAAGTTTTATTTATATTCTTTCAATTTTAAAAAGTATCAAACTAATCTTTCAAATTATTGAGATATTTTAAAATTATCCTGCCATTTACTTTCTAATAAACAATGTTTAACTTTTTTTAATAGATGAAAATATCCTTTACTCATATAGAAAGGATCGCCTATGAAAAAGGGGGGAGGAGAAGGAAGCCGCCATGAAGAGAAAGAGCAGGGCAAAGCTCTCATAAACGGAATTAGAAAGGAAAAGGAGGATAAAGGAAGAGAAAGGAGGGATTGTTAACAAGGAAAGGACGGAGGTGGAGAGAGCCATTATAGAGGAGGAATCATGAATGGGTTTAGAGGAGGACAATAATGAGAAGAAGAAGTGGGTAAGGAGGAAATGATGAGAAAATGAAGGAGGGGTCATCAGCAAGAAAGGATGAAGACCGGGGGAGCTACCATGAAGGGGGAGGGTTTATAGGTAAGCTTAGAAAAAAAGAAGTGGATAAGGAGAGAGGGGAAGAGAGGGAAAGAAAGGCCGTCGATGAGGAATTAGCAAAGGTGGAGTGGGAGGGATCATAGACAAACTTGAAGGAGAAAGAGTTGGTAAAGAGAATGGGAAGGAGGGAAAGGAGGGATTACTAGCGAGGAAGGATGAAGATAAAAGGAGTCACCATAGAGGGGAAGGACTTATGGACGAGTGTAGACGAGGAGAAGAAGGTGGTAAAGAGGAGGTGGGGAAGGGGGGAATTGATTGAATGTAAAAAATGGATAGAGGTGGAGGGAGTCGCCATGGAAGGGAGAGCTTATGGGTAGATTTGGAGGAAGAGAATAACGAGTAAGAGAGGGGGTAAGGAGAAAAGGGAGGAGAGAGAAAGGGTCACCGAAAAAATAATAGGAAGAGACAAGGGAAGCCACCTTGAAGGGGAAAGATCCATGGGCAAGCTCAAAAAAGGAGGACAACAAGAAAAAAAGGATGAAAAGGAATGGGAGGATGAGAGAGAATAAGGGTTGTCCATGATGGAGAAGAAGGTGGGGAGCAATTGGAGAGGAGGAAGAAAGAAAAAGAGGGGGATAAAAATAATTTGATTATTTTATAAAATAATGATATCATGTGATGGTCGCATCACATTATTTTGTTAACAGAGATAAATAATATAACCACTTTGGAATATTTTGAATGTCTAGTTTAATACATCTAAAAGTAGAAGGGGTGTAAATAAAATTGGGCTAAAATTAAAATGGTGTTTTATAGTTTGTCCAAAAAAATTCCTACCCTCATGTGCTCAACTTTCAATGGACCGACAATTGCACAACTGATCAAAAACAACAAAAATCATATAGGATGGGCAATATAGAATATCACATGGAACATGTTTTATAGTTTGTCACATTTCTCTTAACATCAATTTTAAAGAATAAGTCTAAAAGTCAAAAGCTTTTCTATTAACGGAGTTATTAGTCCTGTAATTAAAAAACATGGCATTCTCTTTCTTCCTTATTTTTAATATATATTTTTATCAATATATACTACACGATCATATGATATACATTAAATAAATTAATCATCAAACAAGTCAATATACACCTATAAATAAATTGATACACAGTTTCTAGAATATAGATGATGCGGGACTAATTAGCATGCAAGGGAATTTTCGTGGATTCAACATTAAGTTAGGATTTTAAGTCCCAAATTTCAAATCAAATAGATAAAAGGGTGATCCAATAGAAATTCTAAACCGCAAGCATGCAAAAAAGACTCTCAAAAGAGATAAAAACAGGACCACCATGGCTAAGAAATCTCGGTAGGGCAAGCTCTTTTGCAATAACTTAATTTAGAGGGCTAGGGGGTGTGTACCTGGCAATATTTGCTGCTGCTTCCAACAAGAGATTACTCCACACTCCCGGATGTGGCCTAGAAGATCAAGCTGAAGACTCGCAGATCTATCGGCTTTCTATCCGCTAGCCCAAAAGCTAGAAAAACAGACTCCGATTCGCATGAAACTCGAGGGATCTGCAAAATACCTAAAGAGGGTTAGAAAATGGTGGAAAAGATGGCTAGATAGCTGAAGGAAATGTGGAAGAAAGAAGAAGCAGGGGGCGACAAACATGGGTTGATGATGGGCGACGTGGGTTGGAAGAAGCAGGGCGGCTAGGGTTTGATAACTAGGGCATCACACCCCTCGATACTCAAAAAGCAAAGGTACGAGTCTCACACCCACTCCTTACGAAGGACAAAACACAAAGCAAATAACTCGAAGACTTTTGATTTCATAAATAAGTTGATTCAAATTTTCATACAAAGGGGTCCCTAATATAGAGTCATGAGACTTAGGGCCCAAGCAAATGAAAATAAGGAAAATAAGGGGTGCTCACTTTCTTCCTAAAGTGTGGGGCTAAATACATGGAAGATAACACTCTCATGCCATACAAAATCCCTCCAAACAAGGTAGGTAGTGGGCGGCCAAGAGAGGACCATGAGGGGTGCCAAATAGCTTCCATCTCGGGCTTGGTGTGGTCCACAACATTTCTAAGCAAGCGTCCATGAATCCGGGGATTGAAGTATATTCATTGGCATGTGGACTTGGTGTGCTTGGGGCATGGAAGGGGTGTGCTGGCGTGTGGACATTAACTCCTCATGCATGGGCCGACTTCATGATCCTCCAAGTAATTCTATGGTGGCATAATACAGGATGTGATTGGGACTCCACGCGGCTACTGAGGTAGCACACTGGGTGTGGCCCTTCACATGCTTGAATCTTCTTTGACTAGACTTAACTCAATAGAACTGGACATGATTACATGACTCAATATGATAAAAGGCTCAATATGAGTTGACTCAACCAACTTAGCTCAACTGAGTTGACCATATCCCAAGACTGATCCAAAACCCTAATGGTATGAATCGAACTTTAAATACGGGACTCAATGATATCAAAACAGGACTCAATGATGTCAAAACAGGACTCAAAGTGAATGAAAACCCTAATCACATGATACAACCGGGTTTTCATGACTTAACCCTTATTACAGACTCCAGATGACTTCAATGACTCAAGCCCTACTTACAGGACTCAAAGGACTAACAGGATTTGATTATTGGACTCAAAGATAAAATTTGAAAAATGGCTAAGTGACTCAAAATTCAGGGACCCATAATGAACTAGGGTTAACCTGATGTCCCTATCAATAGAGTTCATTGATATATAATATATGACTAAGTCATACAAACTTAGCAAATTAGTTATCTAGCAATTTAATATATACCTTCTAGCAAATTGATACAAAATTTTTGAAATATTATATCATTAGTATACATTGCTTAGTCTAGTGATACATACTCATCAATTTTCTCATATATACTGCAAGTTTTTTTGGTACACACTCCGGTAATAATCTAATACATGTTTACAGATAAAAAGCATGTCCTAAAAATTATGCATTGATTTACCTAAATGTATGTATTAAATCATTATTAAGTATGTGTTAAAGAAGCTTGCAATATATATTAAAAAATTAATAAAGTTAATAAGTATCTATAACCATACCATATAATATATATATTGGTGATTATAATATTCAAAAAACTATATCAATTTGCTTGAAGGTGTATATTGGATTATTAGATAATTAATTTGCTAAGTATATATCACTTAACCTTATACAATGTATTAGTGAACTCAATGTCAGCTTGTATATTAATTTATTTAAATATATGTATTGAATCATTACTAAATGTTTATAAAAAAAAGTTTACAATATGTATCAGCAAGTCGGTAAATGTGTATCACCATACCATATAATGTATAGTGGTAAATATAATGTTCTAAATATTGTATCAATTTATCTAGAAATATATATTGGATTACTAGATGACTAATTTATTAGAGTGTATCATCTTACCATGTATTGTATATTGATGAACCCCTTGTTTGAAAAATTATGTATCGATTTATCTGCAGGTGTATATTGACATGCTTGATGATTATTTATTTAGCATGTATTGTTTGGCTATGTAGTATAATTATATATATTAATAAATAGCATATTATAAAAATGAGGAAGAAAAATAATATCATATTTTTTTTATTTTTCATTACAAGACTAACAATGTTAGTAGGAAAAATCTGACTTTAAAGTTTATTTTTTAATATTGATATTAGACAAAATATGGTAAAATAGGAAACCTAGCCAATATATATATTTTTTTGGATAATAGGGACTTTTCATTACGGCAGGGTTCAATTAAGGATCGGTAATTAAATATGCTAAAAAAATTTAAAGAAAACTTCTGATTTTCAAGGCTACCATGCTAGAGGCCCAAGGGACGTCAGCATGCCACTCATCTAATAAATGGAGCCATGCATTCAAGCAAGTTAAATAGTAGATTCTGATTGCTTAATTATCGTAATAAGACTTAAATCCATTATTTTTTTTATAAATATAATTTATTTTTCAAGAAATTATTGATTAGAATAATTTTATCATGTATTTTTTTGGACTATCCGGTAACAAACCACCATATCACTTATTGTGGAAAAAATGCATTGCAATCAAAACTTAATTAAAAATTTTGAATGAATTTTTTTTGTTAACCATGATCGACCAATTAACAATTTTTACTGTTTTGAACCAGAGAAAAAAAAAAAATTGAATAATATAATTATTTATTATTGAATGATCCAAGATTTGTGTGATAAAATCATTCTAATCAATAATTATTGATCTTGAAGGCCTACCGCTACCAGAGGCTGAGGATTCCCAAGAACGCTGCCCTCTGTGCCGAAAATTAGATATCTCAGATCCAATCCTCACACTTTTCAGAAGACTCGTGTCATCCTGCACTACATTTGATGGCAATCTTTTTTCAGCAAAGGACCCTCTCCGTCTCGAGATTGAACCAGAGAGATCCTGTTTTGAGTCACCATCTTCAATTTATAAAAGTAATGCTCTCTGCTGGCACGATTCCACAACTATATATATATATATATATATATAAACAAGTACATAAAGCTACATAAAAAGTATGAACAGACCATTGAGCTCGCATCTGAGTGCAGATAAACGACATCAGCCAACGTGATATCTTGTGACGTTCAAACCTGGTAGACTGAAACGTTTTAGTTGTAAATTAACACAAAAGTCTTAGCTGGAAGTATAGTCTCGTAAGTGCCGATTTGGAGAGCAATGACGCACTAACCACTTCTCATTAGCCCACAAACTTTCACATAATTCATCACTGGCATTACTAACCTGTAACGCCTAATTACAACTTAAAGAAAGCATCGAGATATTATATACAAATTCGAGGATAGCTTGCCAGTGGAATCGAATCAATGGAAATGGCTGTGATGGTGGTGGTGGTGACGATGCCTGTACTCGTCCAATCCAAAGCATTGCAAGATGGGGTAGCAGGCCACAAACATGCATCTCCCGAATCCCCTAACGACAGAAGAAACCAGAAAGCAGGGGCAGCAACGGCAGGCAAAACAGGGATCATCATTTGGGCTGTGGCCTTCATGGTGGTGGTGGTGGTGGTGGTGGTGGTGACCCATGATCCTGAAGCAAATCAAATATCCTCCAAGGACTGAAATAAAAGCGTAAGTAGTATATAGTTTATGGGATTGGAGTATCTGGAACGAAGTATGGATGACATTTATATATCAGGAGTCACAGGTCACACTACCCGCCAGACGAGCTTGTCAAGGGGGAAAATGAGAAAGAAAGCAAGGAAGGACTTTCTCGAGAGATAAACGATGTCAATTAGATGAGGAAACAAATTAAAATCTAGCATACCTTTCAGAAGTGGGCCTTGGGGTTTTGGGGAAGGCAGTCTCGAATCCAAAGCAACAAGGAAGCTCTATGGCCTTCAAGCTTCAGCCACCTACAAAGAGTCTAAGAAATATATATGTCTTTTCTTCGCCTGCATAAGAAAGAGAGAAGAAAAAGATGGGGATATCCTCTATGTAATTATTAAAGAGAAAAAAAAAAAAATGGGTAGCCTAAAAACAAGCTGGTTCCGCGTATATAAGGAGCGTCTCTTGCGCGTTTCGCTTTCTTCCCTTTAAAAGTGCCACTAATAAGCTGGTTCCGCGTTGCGTTTATAACATTATACAACGGTTACCTGAACAACGGCTACTGTTTTGTATCAGGAAAAAAAAAGAAAAAAACTACTAGTGTTTGTCTCTGTTATGTGCGATCCATGACAATGCAGCAGCAGCCATTAGGCAAAGCCACCGATCACCTTCCCATTGTTCATTTGAATGAAAAAAAAATTAGCCCGTAACTTTTACACCAATTCAAAGTGTCAAATTTTGTTAAAATTGAACGATATTGCTATTATTGTTGAATAAATGCAATATAGCTTTAGGTTACCATCCTTCATTGGCTTATTATCCCAGGATTACTCGTATTTACTGTTTGGTTAATGTTCGAAGGAGGGTGGGTTAGGCCGTGAAAAAAATTGGGGGAAAAAAAAAGAAGAAGAAGAAAGGAACGAAAGATCAAGAGGTAAACTGATTTCATCTTGGAGAGTTGAAGTAAATTTAGCTTTTATGGTTTGCTGATTGGAATTCAAACCCCTTCTGAATTATGATGCCTCTACATCATCGACCGCAATTATATGGAGGTAGGGTTCTTGATAGGGAACCAATTTCATTGGCCGCAAATGCTGTCCCCGGTTGATAGAGTTGTCGGCAGCCTGGCTTGGAGCGTGCGTTCGATTTTTTTTATTTTATTCAAACTGAATCACAGTTTTTTTTTTTAAAAAAAAAATATATTTTCGAGTTTGTATTTAACAGAATAAAGAAGTAAATCAAAATAGTCTAAAATCAAATAAATCGAACCAAAATAATTTTGATCCGATTCGATAATTCGATTTTGAGCTCTTGTATTAGATTTTTATTTTCATTTAGACTTATGAAAATCTATAATAATTTTATTATTTGGATTGTAAAATTATATAGGAACCGGTATTATTATCCGAATTCAGATGAATAACAAACAATCCAAAAAAAGATTAATTTAATAAAAAAATTTTCAAATCATTTATAATCTATCAATATAATATTTATCATAGATTTAGAAATAAATAATTTTTTTTATATTTATAATTTTAATTTTTGGTTAATTGAAGTTATAAAATTAAATATCCAAAACCGAATCGATTAAAAAAACTCGAAATCAAATTTTTAGAAGAAAAAAAAAAAAAAAATCGAATCAAATATTAAAATAATTAATAATTTGATTTGGACATCCCTAAGCCCGGCATGGATTAAATATTGCCATTAAAACCTCTGGAATTGTGGAGGTTATCCCCTTTTTATATATCAAGCCCAACCCCCAGCCCGCACACATTTTTTGACATTGGTTGATCAAGTGGATAACCATCCACTAACCCCCAAACAATGAGGGTAATGACGGCAGTGGGGGAACCTTTGGTGCGCACAAAAAATTTGCCATGCCACTAGCTTTGTAAGAGTTGTTGGAAGGCCATTAAGCATTGAATTGCCAAATCATCAGCATTGACAAACTAGAGAAGAGATGTCTATGTGCAAAGCATCTCTCGAAGCATGTATTCTTAAGGTCTTTAAGCCCGGCATCTCGGAGCATATGGGGAATGTGGAAGGGTCCTTTTCACGAGGAGCGCATATCGAGCGGGGCATGAGACCGGGGATGGAGCCCATGACGGCGAATCGTAAACAGCCACGCTTGTTGTTGTTTATAAGGGCGGCTCCAAAATTTTCATCTGGCTTCATTTCCCGATATACTAATCTGAACGGAGGAGATCGGAGAAGGACCAATAATTTAAACACGCCAGGATGAATCTCTTCGAGCAATGCCACGGCGACCAAAGCGAGTACCGACAAAAACACCCGGCAAAACAAAGCAAACAAACTACCAGAACTTGTTCTTCGGAAGGGTGTGATGGGGTTATCCGAGCCATATCAGGTTACCCCGTCTTTTTCTTCTTCTTCTATTTTTTTATTAAAAAAAATTAAAAAAAATAAATTTCGATATATCTTTTCCATCGGATTCTCGATTCATCGAACGATTGTTCGATTTGGATCGTAAATTTTTCCGCATACCTCCCTCACCGATCGATGAATGTATCAACCAAAAAATCCAGAATTTAATCGAGCCATTCAAGGAATCATGCCTCGAATCCATGACCGGAAAGATATCGACATGCGCTACCACCGTAGTGGTTTCGGTCGCTTATTTGAGAAACTACGAGAAGCCCATACTGCTGCTACATGCAAACTTCCAAAAAATAAATAAATAAATCAAAATAAAAATAATAAAATCAAAACCCAATTTTTTGAATAATAAGCTAAACGACTTCTTCCCGAATAATCAATAACTTTAAAATTATCCAATAATTGACGAGTTATCATCGATGAGTTGCTGATAAATGTAAAGCCCAACTCTAATGCGACGGAGCGAGAGTGACAGAGAGAATTGCAGGTGCTGGAGGGTTAAGCGAGACTTACAGTTACATATGAGTGGTCCAGATTAGCATGGCAATTTCCAATATATTGAAGACCAGCAAGGTTGATCCCCAGATCCACATTATTTGATTTACAGTTCGTCGTCGCACCCGACACAAAAATGAATTCAGGCCATACATAAAAGTTCTAGTCAACATCCATGTCCGCAATGCTACAAGTTGCCGAAAGTCCTGGCTCCCATCCAGAATGGATAGTGCGCGGGTCATGCTTACCGAGCCGGCCGGCCGGCCAGCTTGCGGCTCCACTTGTGAAACCATGATAATTAAATATAAGCCACCAAGCTTTACCAGGGCAGGAAAGAGACCATTTGATGATACCTTAGGATGGTCATAGAATATTGCTTATGTCTCCTACTTTTCCCATGACAAATGCCAATAGCAAAGCAGCATCATGGAGACAAAGTGGCAGAGATGATCCTATCCCTCATTGATTAACCTTGATCATTGAAATCTTGATACTGATATATGAATATAATTGTTAAGGTGACAGAAAGTTTGTATATTTATAACTTCTGCATAGAGGTGGACACTGACGCTATCATCTGGCCAATGCTAATATTGTACCTTCGTCTTTACCAAGATCTGACCAATGCTAATATAGCTTCCTCTTTCGGTGAGTACGTCCACAAAGATCTGTTTTTGATTAGGAATGTAATCAAATTGAATCGAGTAACTAGAAGCTCGATCTCAGATTCGATCCAAAATGCTTAGACTCGAAACTCAATTCAAAATCGACCAAATCTTTATATCCCGAGCTCAAGCTTGACTCAATAAATAAAAGACAAAACTCAAGCTCGGCTTAACTCAAATATCAAAGCTCAAATTCGAATTAAAATCTTAACTTACTTATAATATAATAATATATATATATATATATATATATATATATATATATATAAAAATAAATTTATTAAAAATAAATATAAATTTAAGTAGGTTTATGAATTTTGAATTGAATATTTTGCTATTCAAACTCGATTTGAAAAATTATTTGAATTACTCGAGTTTGATAATATAACTTAACTGAGTCAAGCTTGAATTTGAGTTAAATTCAAATAACTTGCAAGCAGCTCAATCCGTTTGCACCCCTGATAGCCTTCAAAAATTTGGATAGCTGCCCGGCAATAACTGGCTTAGATAAAAACATAACAGTTACAAGAGATGCAGGTCAGTCATTCCAAACGAACCACGACCCTTTTAACACGACCACAGAGAACTTGGATACAGGAGTTATCTCAAAAAAAAACAAATGCTCGGTCATCAACGAACCAAGAAACAGTGATTATTTTCGGTTCATCCAGCTATTTCCAAAGGAAACTGATACATAAAATATATATCTTTAACAGGGTGCCAAATTTCTCACGGATTTCTACCGTGCACGTATAGACAAAATTCACTTCTCGGGCTCTGGTTTCTCGAATAGCTGCTTCTTCAACCAATCAAAAGGCTGGAAAAAAAAAAAACTTTTATGAAAAAAAAAACTGCTGCATAACAAGAACAGGACTAACGTTTGTTATAAAGAAAAATAATAAACATTTCCTTTTTGAGTTATTTACAAGCACCGCATGACTGTAGGAGGAACAACAATCTTGCAAGACACTTGGAAAGACAACCAATGAAAATGCTTGCCCACATAGTGCTCACTCCTTTGTCCACCCCCTTTAAACAAACCTGTCTGCCATCTCATTAGCACTCCTCATATGTAAATTATCCATCTAACACCATTAAAATATCTGGTAACAATGGTATTTGAAGCACCTGCTATGTCATGGATCATCATTGGCAAAGTGCTGTTAAAAGGTATCGGTATTGGCATCTTTACTACCATATTGGTGTATATTCCATACCATGTGGAATGGGTCCATGCATGGAACTGGTATCATAAGATAGGAAATTTATTAAACATAAATGCAGCATCAGTAGGGTGTCACAGAGCACACAATGTTGGTAGAGATTTGGTAGACAATATAAGTACTTGATAGGGGAAAAGGAAGAATTTGATCTGTGATCAATCAGATAATGCAGAATAGATAAAAAAATAAATGACAAGATATTGCAGCCTGATATTACAATACTTGACATTTTAAAACCGGCAATGACAGAAGGAACAGACAGAGAGATCAGCTTTAACAAAAGATCTACCAAATTTGCTAGTAGCATTGTTACTGATTTTGCATTCAAATATGCATGGTAAGTTGAATATTATGCTATGATATTCAGTCTTTTATGCTCTTCTACTAAAATATACCACCAACCCAAATCAAGCTGCCATCTAATAATATTATTATTATTATTTGCTAGTGACATGATGGACCATTAATTTAATTACAAAGTGAAGGAAAAAAAAGAGATTAGCTTTAACAAAAGATCTAACAAATTTGCTAGAATCATTGTTACTGATTTGGTATTAAAAAATGCATAATAAGTGGAATATTATGTTATGATATTCAATCTTTTATGCTCTTTCTATTAAACTATACCAACAATCCAAATCAAGCTGCTATATAATAATAATAGTAATATTATTTGCTAATAACCTGATGGACCGTTCATTTAATGCAATCTTGTTTTTGGCAAGAAATCCATCTACCAAGTGAACAGTTTGCATTCATTATGAGATACATACATACATATAGAAATTGGTTAGCAAGCAACCCATCATTGGTATCTTTTAGAAATCATTATATGGAGTGAAGTATGTGGAATTTCATTTCCATGAAGATTTAGACCTTGGCAAGAATAAGTGGCAAAGGAGCCAAAAGACCAACTCTACATAGATGGGGTAGTACTGTTGTTTATTGTTAAGATTACTAGTTAAACTAGAATTTCTGTTTACTTTTGCAACTTCTTCTTGTCAAGTACTTGAGATGACAAAAGCCCAAATGATGCTTCCCAGAAATCTCTTTGCACGTAATGATGATGATCACACCATTTTAATTAGCTGATCAAGACTTCTGTTACTACAAACCCACAACCTCCTCAAGTGTGCTGAGCCTCCTAAGTGTACTCAACTTTATCTGCATCATTTGATTTCCTTTCATCCAATTGGTATCGGTCTTAAGAAGCACGATTACACATTGGTGAACATTCTAAATAAGCATATTCTCTTCAAAGTCATTGAACAAACACACAAGTTTGAGTCACTCTTTTATCATCTCTTACACCTCAGTCTTTTAATACATGTTTATACAATCATATCAGATTCTTTATCGACAATCCCTTATTTTTCTTTTCCTTCTTAAGGTACTTGCTTGAATAAGTATCCCTCATGGTTGTACTAGACATTCACCTTTGAAATTTTACATGGAAATACATATCATATATGCTAGATTTTAGTCACAAGAACCAGGCAGATCTCAATATAACTTGTTAAAAAGTTGAATAAAATACTGAGAAGCAGAAAGCTTTTGGGATGTGTTCCCATCATTGAGAGAGAGAATTACACATTCCGACTCCTGGATTTAGAATTTCCAATCTTGCAGAATTGTATATTTATTTACCTTCCCTTCTTTCAAAACATAAATGCAAGTATGCTATTAGAGCATCATATACCAATCTTCTACTCAATGGCCAATGCACAAATAAAAACACTA
Organism: Areca catechu; assembly: GCA_021397845.1. Lineage (NCBI taxonomy): Eukaryota > Viridiplantae > Streptophyta > Magnoliopsida > Arecales > Arecaceae > Areca > Areca catechu. The sequence continues at coordinate 9,655,686 of CM038046.1, forward strand.
TGATCTAGTCTTAAAATCCATAAATAATCACTTGCATGACTTTTATATCAGTATTGTATACTGGATCCTATTGATTTGAGGCTCTCTAAGAGGCATGAAATAACACATATTTCATGGATTATGCATTTTGCAGAAACTTGATTAATTCCACATGAGCTACCATGTCGGACTTAACAACTGCTAGCATTTGTGAATGAACAAGCAAATACCAAACTTTGTATAGGCATTTTCAGGAGCAACAGAATCTTGACATTTTGTTTATTGATGATTGGCATCCCTAAATAATTTCAATTTCCATTTCTATTTTCTGCAATAACAGCCACGATTTTTGTCCTTGTTGGTACTTCAAACATAGCCGCAGTTATTTTTTGTATACAAAGACTTCTCAGAAATCCCATGGGCATGCAACAAGCCATCAACGACATTGTACTCTCAAAGCATAAGTCCACTTCGACAATCCTTGAAATCCTATATTACATGTACTAATGGACCCTAACAGTTAATGGTATACATAAAATACATAAGAAAAAGTAAACATTCATGCATATTTTTGCCCGCAGTTCTAAGTTAGGTACAAATTATTGCATCCCCAATGAACCCTGTCCGCATGCTATCTTCTAATTTAAATGCCATCAGTTCAACATTAACGGGGAGTTATAATAAAAAGATAAAATACAAATAGTTGATGATGAAGGTCAAAGCAATATCAAAATTACATTCTTGCCAATCGCCTCCAAAGATGCACGATCAGTGGTTCAAAGGCCACGAGTAGTTTTGATAACCAATACAGATCAACAGATGAATTCAAGGGCCACAAGGCTAAAAATCAACGAAATTGGGAAAAAAAAAAAAAAATCCTTCGATCAAGCGATTTGCAGATTATATCCAAAGAAACAAAAGAAAAGCACAGAGGGGATAAGAAACTATTACTGAAACCGATCCAGAACGACAAGAAATTACTGCCACATCCACAACAGTAGATTAAAAACAACGAATCGATGATACAAATAGAATGATTAATGGCAACCACGATAAAAAAACATATCCAGAATGATCATACACATGAAAACGACGATGTCCGTGTAACCACAATCTTGATGAGATCAAACAGATCAGGAATTGTAGAAGAGGAAATCCGAGAAAAATCGAAAGAGTGTATGAGGCTAAGAACTCAAATTTAGAACAGATCTTCGAATAGCAGTAACAGATATTAGAAAAGAAAATGACGACGAGAAAAGGTAGAGGCGTCTCTTGACCTGAATAAGCCAGAGGGCGGTGGCGGTGGCGGCAACTCCCCATGAGGCGGCGGCAGCGATGTCCGTCGATTGAGGGCGGAGGCGTGGCCGAAGAAACTTGAACAGCCCCGAACTCGTCGCCGGAGATGCCATCGCCATTTTCTCGCCGAACTCACGCAAGCTCTCGAGATGCAAACCCTAAGAGGAACAGGAAAGTCTCCCCTCGCCCGCCGTTAAAGCTGCCAAAATATTAAAAACAGAAAACAAAGGGGAAGAAGACACGCGCCTAAGCGGGTCGGATCTGACGAGACCCAGCCCAAACTCCATTAAGCTAATCGGGCATGGATTTGGATTTGGGTTTTTCCCTTATCAAATTTTATCAAATATTTTACCTGATATTCTAATTCTACTAGGGGATGATATTTATAAAGTTATTTTTGTTGATATCATTCTCCAACATCTTCAGTTTAATTTTTATGTTTGTAATACTTTTGCGTCGATTTGATGACCATGAGCTTAATCAAAGTATACAAGTATGCCTGTAACTTATTATCGAGTTGTACGCTTAAAAAACTTATTATTGCTTTTCCAAAAAAAAAAAAAATTATTATTGAACAATATTTTTTTTTTTCATTTTAGCTGACCAAGATGGCTTCTTAGATTCTGAGCCAACGATAGAGCCCTGCTGAACATAGCTTCCGTATCCAAGCGTGATTGATGATATTTACGGATCCACCTAACTCTGCATCGAAAATTTGTCAAAAAGAAAAAACAAAACTTTATATATAAAATTATGGGATAGGGACATAGATGTCATGGTGAAGTGACTTTAAGAACAGCCAAAAATGTTCCAGACCATTGCCATCCTTGCAGAAATGTCTCCATGGTTAAAGAACATGACCAATCCATGTCCAAAACAGTTAAGCACATCATACAGGAGTCCATTTGATAATGCTTTTGTTTTCTGTTTCTGTTATCAAAAATCCAAGAAAAATAAACCAGACCGAACAGCGTGAATGATGAAACTCATTTGCTTTTCCAAATTGCTTATAAGTTACAAGATCTTTCAACCTTAGCAGCAAAGCTTTGCAACTTTCAAAAAGTAGTGAAAATAACAATTGTTGCAGAATGTCGATCATTAACACCAACCAAGATGTGGTTTTTCTTTATTTTGCAGAGAAACGAAATACAAAAACAGCAAGGGACATTTCAGCTTAACGTTTCACCATGAAGAATTGATGAGTGAGAGTTCAGGGGCTTTTCCTTCCTTTTCTGGTAATTCAAGGAAGACCAATTCATGTAATCGAAGTGTTCAGAATCTAAAGAGGCGGAATTAACCACATGCTCATTACAAGAGACCTGAGGTATGATCTGAGTCAAATTAAGTTATCTCCACCTCCAACAATATCATTCAAGAGAAAAAGAAAAAAGACAGCCACAAAATAACAGCAATGATACACCATATCATCATTATCTTGTTAGACCATCAGCTTCCTCAGGAAATGCTTTAAAACTCTTGTCATGAAGCTCTGGAATTAAATCAAGCAGCCAAATAACACCCAGAGCTAGTCTCACAGTCAAAATTTTAAAGGTTATTCTTGTTTAATATCTTTATCCCCAGTATAGTACAAAAAACTTAATTTGACAGCCATCATTGCACAAATGCCACAAAAGTTCAGTTCTTTTTGGTTGATAATGATCTTGAAGCTAGATTGAGTTAGGACAATGGTCAGCCTTTCTATCATTGTCAGTCTCAAATCTAGCAGGATCCCGATGACCCTTATCAGGTCCACCAATCACTCCCCATGTCTCGAACTGCCTTTGCCGAGCCCTTGCTCTTTCTTTCTCCTCTTCAGATTTTGCTGAGAAGCAATGCGGGCACGATACACCATATTCCCATTCTGGGGCCTCCATGTCTGCATCACTTACCGGTTGCTTACATCCATAGCAGAGTTTGTAAGTTCCTTGAACTAAGCCATGCTCAACAGAAACCCGCTTATCAAACACAAAGCACTCGCCCTCCCACAGGCTCTCTGCCTCAGGGACTTCCTCAAGGTATTTCAAAATCCCACCCTCCAAATGATAAACCTGCATGAAATAATATGATGAGAATTAGGAAGCATTACTGAATTGGTACAATTAGCACTTTCAAAAAGAAAGCATCATCTTCTTCTCAAGGTGCTCCTCACAACAACAGGCAAGACAGAAAAACTAGAAATATGCAAGAAATGAAGGAAAATCAACAAGATCACCAAAATTCATGAGGTCTTTTAAGTGGGTATCTTAAATAAATAGAAGGTTTTGATTTTCTTGAAATTTTATATGCCAGCAACAAAAAAAGGTGGAACAAGATGAAATATATTATTTACATGATATATATATATATATATATATATATATATATATATATATATATATATATATATATATATATATATATATATATATATATCTCATCAACTCTAGTTCAAGAAGCAGCATATTGGTAATCTAAAAATGATAATTTTACTATAGGAATTTGCATTTTCCCAAAGCCATCTGTACACAACCAGAACTACTCTGTCATGACAGAAACCAAGATAAGACCCTTACCTATTCCCGCATGTCCTGGATGTAATTACTGTGTCTATATTTAACAGATTAAAAGATTACTATCAGTCTATATAACAGATGAAATGGTCATAAAAAGGCAGTCTAGACTGGATTCAGCCCACCTCTTTAAAACCTTTCCCAAGGAGAAAACTTGAAGCCTTTTCACATCTAATGCCACCAGTACAATACATTGCTACACGAGGTAGTCTGTTGGGATCTCCAAGCTGGGACTGTTCTTTAGTGCTATCATCGTTAAAGCCTGATTGCTCGCTGTCTGATTTAACCATATCAAAGGTATTATCTACCCAAGATGGAAACTCCCGGAATGCTGTGGTACATGGATCAACTGCTCCTTTAAACTTTCCGATGCGAGTTTCGTAAATGTTACGCACATCGATCAAGATCTGCACAAGACCAAGGCATGTTCAAAATCAACAAATGAGAAATTAATATCCACAATTTTTTTATTAAAAATAGTTCATAGGGATAATTATAAAGAGAATGTAACCAGGTCCTTTTACAGAAATCTACAGAACCTTGTGGCTATGAATATGGAAGCATGTTAGAACAAGAGAAAGCACCTAGTCAAATAAGAACGACGATTTTCTGCCCACTTAATTTCTTTGATAAAAAATAGCAACATATTCATAAACTACTAACATGAACAGAAAAAGGGCAACTGCCTGAATTAGCGTTGCTTAATCAGCAGATCACTTTAAAAAGCCCCACTACTGGAATATGTGACTACTAACCTTCAAAAACCACAAACATAGTGAAGCCTAATACTAAACATGGTTTTAATAAATACAGATTAATTGTATCTCAAAAAATGGAAAATTGAATCTACAATAATATGTTATCAGAGTTGATATCATTGCAACATGATAAATCTAACTGATACCTTGGAAGAGACTCAACATACCTACGACTAGATTAAGCATGGTGATACAGGTGGAATCAATCTACTGCTAAAAAGGCATGAGGCCAAGGAGGTTCCATCAACTCACTCTTAAGTGGTCGACTTGACTATGCAAGAATACATTGCTAAGATTTCATGATCTTGCTATATGTTTCAGTGGCATGTTAGGTGCATCTTTAAGGATATTATGTCATCCAAAAACCTGGTATCTTAAGCAACTAAAAAACAGAAGAATTATATGACCTGCTAGACTATCTTCATTCTAAGTCCAAAGAGGTGGTTAGATAAGATAACAATATATAATTAAATTACTTATAATGCCTCAATTGTTTTATCAGTTCATTAGGTAACATAACCAAATAATACTTCACATGGTAACACCAGTGATATACAGCATCTTAGTCATAATAAGAAAGAAAAGTGTGCTGCTGCAGGTGAATAAACAGATGAATTTCTCGCTTCAAACTACCCACAGTATCAGGATCACTTATCAATGCATTCCAAACTCTTGGCTTCACATATTTCCCAACCATTTTGGTCGGCAACACACTTGGATCCCCAAAAGAGACAATCTGGCCAAACATTCAAAACAAACAGTTATCATCCAGAAAGCACAATGAGTTCCATTGGCAGGTCCTCAAATCAATGAGTTCCGAACATTTGAAAGATTAATGTCAACAAATAATACCTCTTTCTTCAACTTGACCCGCACATGGTCCCATCGGAAGGGTGCATCTTCCCCTGCACCAAGGGGGGAATGGCTAGTATGCCCATGATGGATAGCTTCATCCTCTGGAGTAACAGGTGACTCTATCTGTCTAAGGCCTTTCAGTCGCTCATCAGCTTGAATAAATTTCAGAACCTTCTCCACTGATTCCCTCGTCCCACATATGCTACCATTGATCCCTTCTGGTGCAAGAATAATACCACCTGAAACACGCTGAACAAAATCAGCCATGTGAGGAAAATGTAGTTAAATCTTATCTCTGAACAAAATAAAATTTACAGGGAGAAAAGAACATGAACACCAGCTTTAAGACATCGACGAAATTTAACATAGCTATGTGCAGAAGGAATTAGAATAGCAAATTCACAACAATATTTGCCGGTATACAGCACAAGGTGCACTCAGAGCTGAGATGAGTACACAGATAATTCGACTTCAAACAATTGGATAATTCACTGACATCATTATGTCAATATGGCTATGCTATACAAAATATGGTGTCTTTCTTTATATCTTTTGCTGAAAGGGAGATTTTACCATGCAGTTGATTTAGTTACTTGATTCTAGCAATAAAGTTCAGTTAATGTACAACATTGTCTTCAAAGTGGAAAAACATCATCTGATTTCTTCTTCTGAGAATCCAGATTTAAACAACCCAAAGTTTGTTGAAGTAGTTTCAAAAGAAACAGCACATACACTGACATTGAAGTGTCTCCTTTTTTTTTCTCCATATCAAGATTCTTCTCAATTAGACCGACCATGTTTGCCCTAAGTATAATCTTTTAATCATTAGTATCATGCATATGTAGCTAGGCAAAATGCCAGACAGCAATTCAGTAGAAATGTCGTTATCACAAACCATGCATATAGTCTAAAGAAACTGTTGCTTTGAGACCTGGAGTTAAAATGTTGAAAGTGATATCAGAATTGACAAATTTGTGTGAAACAAAGTACACGCATATTTACTAGTAGTACCAGCTAACCTATGATAGCAACCATTTGTATATTTTTACACATTAAAGATGAGATCTAATCCAGATGATTTGTTCAAAAACTACATTTTGTGGACAATGGCAGAAAGGCTGATGCTGCTGTCCTCATGTCACAAATAAAATTGATTAACCAAAAAAAAAAAAAGAAGATTTAAGTGAAATAGAAAATGTTTACTACTATGTAGCAAGATTTTGGTGTCAAGCAGTTTCATTTCTTGGTGCATTGATCAATCTCTGTTGGTTCTAGTCAAACTTCTCAGCCATTTCTTTTGGAAACCACTTTTGGCTGATTCAGCTATCCTTACATTTTTCTTCTTTTTATGATGTAAATTTTACCTCTCCTTTGGCACCAAATTTAGGAGTCGTCTTCTAAAATAAACATCGAAGCACCATTTCTTCAACAACTAAAGTTTGGCAACAAACAGGACTGTCACGAACTCCGTGTGTGTAACTCATACATAGTAACATGGTCTCCCATGCTCATTTTATTAATATCTCCAGCCTCGACTGTCATGTCCAATAATCTACAGTATTTTATATAGATTCATAGGTCTAAAACCATGAGCTACAGCATCCTTTTCTATTAGCCTTGAATGTGCCATATCGATACAACTTATTCATAGAAAGGGAATCCTGCAACCTTTAACTTTCATCATGCTCATTGGTATTACCATTTCTCTCAAATAAAGATGCTCATATCCATCCAAATTGGACCGAGTGTCCTCTAACATTGCAGCATCAACAGAAAATGATTATCGAAGCCCAGATCATCCAATAACACTGAAACTATTCCACAGTGAAATTTTATTCCTACAATTTGAGCTCACGACACCACACAGAAATCTAATAAAGCACAAAGCATGGCATTGCAAAAACTAACATGATCATATTTTACAATCAGTACCAAATAAAGCATCCTGTCAGCGTAAAGCTACAAATTAATTAAAGAAGGGAGAAATTTGAGAATTTTCTACTCACAACTTCTTCGCACAGATCTTTCAACGGCTGGCGCATTGTTGCGTGGTCCGGGAAATCCGCAAATTTATAAAACGACAACACTACGAGAGACGGATTCGAGCTCTCCACCTCTATTCCGAGGCCTCTCGCTTCGGCGGCGCTCTGGATAGCAAGGGCGGCGCTCCGGCTGGGAACCATTCGAAGCCCATGCAAAGATTTCGGAACGGAGGTCTGGAGGTGTTGGGGATTGAGAGGGAAAGCGTTAGGGTTTGAGAGGTTGGGGAGGCGAGGAATTAGGGACTTCTCGGTGCCCGTGGCCATGGCGCAGAAAAAACTATGGTTAGGGTTAGGGTTTGGTGAGGGGCGGGAGAGCATCCTCAGCAGTGCCGCAGTAGCCGCCCTGCCGCCATTGGCGACGCCGAGAAAGGGCAGTGATGGCATTTGCCAGACGGATGGCTTCCCCTAGAAGAGAAAATGGTCATCATATCTAAACTAGATATCTAAGTGGGCTGGTCAATTAAAAAAGCCCAAATTCCCTGGATAGATTCAACTGGTCTTTGATGCGGACAACGGCCCATTCGCCGCGTTTCTAAAAGATATCTAATAGCCCAGTTTGTTTATGAACAAAAAGATTCTTTGTACACCAATAATAAAGGTACAGCCCCCACATCATATAAGTCATCATTTTTCAATGAACATTTAATACTTATAATTATATTTTTTATTTAAAATTTTAAATAACAAAAATATCTTTCTATTTTTAAAAAAATTATAATATCGTGCGGTCAATTATAATTTTTTGGAAACAAGATGTCATAATTTTTCTTCCCAAAGTTATAAGGGGAAAAAAATGTTCTCATCATTGAAAATCAAGATTTTTAAATGATGAAAATATATTTTCTCTTTTTAAAATTTTCTATTAGTTATTATAACCTCGTGTTCACATAAAGTTCTAATATACCCACATGATATCATAATTTTTTCAAAAAAATCGAGAAACATTTTATCATTCAAAATTTTAAACAAAAAATATTAAATGTGCGCTGAAAAATAGAAGCTATGCGGCTCAATTAGATAAAGTAGGATATTTTTTCTTCATAAAAAATAGTGTACAAAAAATTTTTCTCTAAACAAATTAAGGATACACATGACCATTATAGTATTATTACATGCAATAGACTGAAATAGTTGCCATTTAGCCTAAATCATTGCATAGTATATTACTATGTGTGCAATATAAATATACTAGTACTTAGCATATACAATATATGTGAGAAGAAGTTTTTGACGCTAGGATCACTCTAGTAGGCCATTAGATTAAAAGATTTTTATCTAGCATTAATGCCTCGAGGATTACATTATCAAAGTATAACATGAAAATATATATTTTATTAAGTAATTTTTTAAAAGTTTTATGCATACATATCCTCATAAATATTGAAACTTGTATGAATATCCTTTCAAAATTAGAATTTATGTATATATTTTATAAAACACTTATTTTGTATGCATATATTTCTTTTTTTCTTGTATATATACATATACCATTGATCTAATACCGTTAAGAAATTAACAGTTCAAAATTTAAATGATTAAGATATCCTTAATGGATAGATATATAAAAGATAAAATTATAAAGATATACATGCAAATAATATCTTTGCAAGGGTATTTATATAATTTTATATATTTAGAAGGATTTATGAGCAAAAATTATAATTTTATTTTTATGTATTTTAATTTTTTTAACATTTAGATTGGTCTAATGCTCACTTCTAATTTTTTTAATAAAAATATTACTTAAAAAATATTCAATAATTAAATAACAAAGAAAGTTATGAAAGAAAATGAACATAGCATATGAGATAATGAAACCCATCTTGATACAATAGTTTTAAATCAGCCACCTATGTGCACATGTGAAAATTTCAAGTTCTAAAAGATAAACATTATAAATGCCTTATACGAAAAGATAAATATTATAAATTTCTCATAATGCTTTTTTAAAAATAGTATCTAAAGTTAGAGGCAAAACCTAATAATTTTTATGTAAAAAAGATATAATAAAAGGAGAACACCAATAGCAATGAGAGAGACTTAGATTCCGGTAGCAAGAACTCCGATTAAGGAAAGAGGAGGATAGTGATTGCATGGATGAAAGAAAGTTTAATTAGTTGAATAAGTTATTAGTAAGGCTCATTAACTTGTTACTCTTCCCAAAGATAAAATACAATATCATCAATTTAATTAAATTTTAATTTAGATAAATATGATTTTAGTAAATGATGTCAGATAAATCATTATGTCAAAGGTACTTATGCAAAAATAATGTTTTGTAAGAATATACAGGTAAATATTAATTTGAAAGGATATTCACATAAATTTCAATATATAGAATGATATTTATACAAAAAAAATTTCAAAAATTTTCCTATATTCATACCTCCTAAATAGATGAAATTATGTGAATACCTATACAAAATTACTCTTTACATGTATATCCTTAAAAATACTTATTTTTGTATATTTATTTATCAAGAATATTTTAATTATTTCAATTTTAAATTACTAACTTCTTAATAGCATTGGATAGCATGGATATATATATATATATATACAGAAAAAATAAAAAAATTATATGCATACATACATATATATTTCTAAATATTAAAATTTATATGAATACCTTTTTCAAAATACTTATTTTTTATTCATCAAGAAAATTTCAATTATTTCATTTTTAAATTACTAACTTCTTAATAGCATTGGATAGCATGGATATATATATATATATATAGAAAAAATAAAAAAATTATATGCATGCATACATACATACATATATATATATTTTTCTAAATATTAAAATTTATATGAATACCTTTTTAAAAATACTTTTTTTTGTATATTTATTCATCAAGAATATTTCGATTATTTTAATTTTAAATTACTAACTTCTTGATAGCACCGGATAGCATGGATATATATATATATATATAGAAAAGATAATAAAAATTTATACATATTTATATATATTATATGCAAAGATTTTTTTTTTTTTTCAATCAGAACATGGATGTCGAGCTACATAACCGACATGACTTTAGACAGGCACAGCCCACGCACCAAAGAATCCCTGCTGGGTGGTGCATGAATGGAGAGATTTGTTATGAATGCAACGATCTTAAGGAGCCATGCTCAGCATCCATGGCTGCTGCTCAGGAGTTCGGCTATACATGGACAGCAGGGGATCCTGAGAATACCTTGTGATGCCGAGCATTTCCAGCAAAATAATCAATGGCGATGACTGACTAATTATTGGTTTGTTGATTTATCGATGTTTACGACGAAGGTACGTAGGTGGTACGATCAGGAGTTTTGTTGGTGTTATGGAAAAATATATAAGAAATTACACGATGGATTCAGTATTTTTATTCTTCGGTTTCATGATGCATACTTTATTCTCAAATTGATAGATCGTTTATTTATTTGTTTATTTATTTTTTTCCGGTGGTCGTGATCGGTGCTTGCTGCACCCCAGAAAGGGACAGCAAGATAACCAAGGATGAGTTTGTGTTATTTTTTCGCCATCGGGGCTTCATGCTGTACTCTGGTTCTATTTAATAACATAACTAGCGAAGAAGATTGGAGGTTAATTAAGAATGAAATTAGGCAAGAACAGAGTAAGAGGGATAGAAAAGAGAGCATATATGTCCCCTTGGCAAATCTTTGTACTCTATGAAAAAGATATATTCTATATTACTAGAATTTTGAAGGCAACTCGAATTATTTTTTAAAAATAACTCTAGACCTGTGATTTTGACCCTGGCTATCATTTATTTCTTTAGAAATTTCGAAAAATGAGGACAGCTCTGCATTTTTTTAAAAATTACACATATTTTTAGAAAGAGAAATTATGCTGTAGATTATATGACAATGATCGTGACCAATCATGCTAGATCTACACTATAGATGATATTGGCAGATGCTCTTACTAAATTTGTCGATATCTTACATGCTGCTTTCCAAAGATATTTTTATTTTAAATTAATTTAATGAATCTGATTTTATCTCCGGGAGTATGGATGGCAACGGGTCGGATTCGGATCGGGTCATCCAAAATCCATACCCGTCATGCTAAAAAATTCTCCACCCCAAACCCGTCTCGGGTCAGGTATAAAAAAATCATGTTTAGATCGGGTCAGGTCGGGTATACCCGGTCTCATAAAACCTAGTTTACTTAAAATCTAAATGGATCGGATCGAGTTGGATTGGATCGGGTATATCCGTCATATATCCAGTTTACTTAAATATTTTATAAACATAACTTTTTTTTATATATAAATGGATCGGATTTGGATCGGGACGTACTACTATCCGTACTCGATCCGAATCCGAGTCGGATTTTTTTTATATAATCAATATATGTTTATAAATTAGATTGGTCGGGTTTTACCCGCCCTATTAGGATCGGGTCGGGTATCCATCAGATCGATAAAAATTACCATCTCTATCCGATATGGGGCTCATATATGCATGAGAGCCAGCGTAGATGTTTTATATGCCAACAGAAAACAAAGAGCATATAAATGTCTGATATGCACCATGGTTCATTATAGAAGAAGGCCAATAGAAATGTTTTAGAGGGGGACATGGATTGACTGTTCATGTCATGTAAGGGGACAGATTATCATAGTTGGTGCATGATCCAAAGAGAGAAAATGTAATCCAATACGACTAAATAGAAGTGGATCATGTCTACAAGAATCTTGCAGGAAAGGAGAAGCTATTACATATGCATTACGTGTATAATATTTTTTTTTAAGGACGAAAACATAAACCAACCTCGTATTTGTTCATATTTCAGTCTAAAAGTGCAAATATGCTTCTCATTTACATAGGTTGCTTCCTAAAGGAAAGGGCATGTTTCAATTTATAACATTTCTTCTTCGTATAGTCCCAATTGCTTCAAGCATTGCAATTATACATTTATCTTTTTTTTTTTTTTGTGTGTGTGTGTGGTTATCTTTACCTTATCGATTTAACTTATGTATATTTGTTCATAATTTATGTAAAGTCAATTGCCATCGATGCCTAGTATGATGGATAAATCATTTCTATAGCTTATTTTTTAAAAAAATAGGATAGATAAATCATACCTATATAATATAAATATATTTAATAAAATTTTAAAAATAAAATATCATGAAAAATAGATGAAACGACCGTAATACTTCTTTTCCCATATAAAATAGATGAAAAATAGTTCTATTCATCTTCCGATAGATATGCCAAGCATCTATCAAAATATTTTTTTTCTAAGTTCTTTAAATATTATCAACTGTTGCAATTCCAGAAATATTTTTAAATTTAATCGAGTCATCAGGATAGGATCATGTCTCGAATTCATGATCGTTGATGATGAGATAAGATCTCTATCAACCGGGCTATCATTCATTTTGGTGGTTATAAGTTTTAGCTTTGAAAACCGATCTTGCGTGAAAAAAAAAGCCAGCCTTGATCGCTGGGATGGAGATATCAAAATATGTGCAGGCTTTTTGCTGCCCTTGCTTTGTGGCCACGCAAGCTTCTCCTGTCGGTGAGTAACACCATAAAAGCATCTGCGAGTCGCAAGGGAGAGGTTTCGTTCCAACACGTGGGAACTCCGCAACTACTTTTCAAAAAGTGAAACGCAACGAGTTCCTTGAATAGAAGAAACCTTCGACGCATCATGTTCAAATCTAAGAAATGGTCTCCTGGCTTTTTGTGTGGCCAAAGTTAAACGAACTTTTCAAACCATTAATCCACCAATGGGCCAGGCTTAGAAGAAAGTCAAAACGATAGGCCCGGCCAAAAAATCCAGCCCGGAGAAAACTAAAACCAGCTGGGAGATAGACTTGTCCCCATTTTATGAGAAATTATTTTATAGCCATCAATCACAACCACTCGTTCATGAAGCTGTGAACCGGCCAAGTCAACATTATTCGTATCCTGTGCGTAAAAACTGGCCGACATCCCTAAACACTACTTTAATTTGTGGGGGACTTGGGGGGAGAGCCTGAGTTTTTGCATGAAAAGAATAACTTGGACTTGTAAAAAAAAAAAAAACTTGGAAATTAAACTTGGCCAGGCGGATCTTCTGCTCCCCATAATTCCTCCATTTGTATGAGAACATCACAGGACGTACGCAAACGAAACCAGTCTCCACGATGCTCTTGGACAGGAATAGTGCAACGTTATAATTCCAAAAATAGTCCACGCTATAATATGCTTCCCATATTTATCTCATGTGGAAGCTTTTTTTCTCTTCCGTGGGAGCTTCGCATGAGATTAATCGACACCGACTCTGAAGAAAGAACTGTGCGATTCAACTCAGTACGTTTTTTTTTCCCAATAGAATATATAATTTATTATAATTATATAACCATATTTCGATATAATATTTTATATATATATATTGCAATAGAATATTTGGATGATTCATTTGCGTTGATATGGTTCCTTTAATAAATTAATCCTATTACAAAACTTTTCGAGCACTGTTGGTCACCAACCGACAAGAAAGTAGTGATCATGAGATACAAAATCATATTATAATATATCGATATTGTCTTATAATATATGATATATCCATATTATAATATTCAATATTGTATTAGATTCTACCTCTCTCTCTCTCTCTCTCTCTCTATATATATATATATATATATATATATATATATATATATATATATATATATATATATATATATATATATATATATATATATATATATACACACACACACCCACATGTACATACACACACTATTAGATTCTAAAAATTATACTGTTTATTTTTCAGGCTTGAATAGAAAAAAAAAAAAGGGTTGTTGTGGATCCAAAAATATTGGTGAAGTCGCCCAGTTCTTTCCCAAGATTTCTACACCATCCAAACGAAGTAAACGATAGATGACCCGAACAACGGGGGCTACTTCCAAGTAAGCAATCCATACACTATCGCCAGCCGACAACGCCGGATCATGGCCGCAGCCAAAATAATAAATACCGAGAAAATTCCCATGCAGCATGAGCGCAAGACGTACGAGTCCACCCTTTTGTCACCAAGCCATCAGATGAAGACAAAAAAGTGTATCTCGACCGAAGCTGCTTCGAAGAGGCCGTGTCACACGGCCAGCATACGTCGTGAAGTGCGTGATGGCCGGGCGATGAGGTTTTTGATGTGCCAACTTCTAACGAGCTTGGCAGGGAAGAAAAACCCAAAGAAGGGTTGCACGTAGAGAAAGAGAGTGGAACTTTCACCAAGGGCAGGGGATGAGTAGTTGAAAACTATACGGGAAATACTTTATATATATATATATATATGAGGCTAGAAAACGAGGAGAACGATCCCACGTCCAATCATTGGAAGTTACCTGGGAAAATGCTTCAAGACTAGAATTCCTGTTCATGAATTCAGAACGATAACGCAAGGAATGAGAACGCGGTTCTGGGAACATGTCTCGTTGGATGAAACCGGCCCACCAACCACGCCGAAACCATTCCGATGATTGGGACTTTACCGATTAGAAATGATACAAACCGTGGGTCCGGTCCCCCCTTCCCGGGAAGCTACCTCAACAGCAGATTGAATTACCTTCTTTCTTGCACACCATTTTGAAAGACTTTATGAATCCATTTGGAGATACCCCCGAGATCTCTTAAAGATTTACCTTTTTTCTGATATTTTGAACTGTATTCACTCCAGACTTGTTAGATGAATCAATCAACTTATCAAAAAAAAAATACGCTTGGCCCCTCTAGAAAATTTATTTAAATTTATAAATCTATTATATCTATAAAAACAAAGAAATTTGGAATAATTTTGAAAATAAATTTTCAAATATCAAAATTTTAAATAAATTTTGAATAGATCTAAAATATAAATAAAATAGATTATAAATTTTATTAAGTAAAATATGAATCATACATCAAAATTTTTATGCTTCATGCATGGCATGGCTCCGGCATCTAGTTTATCATAATATAATATTTTCATGAGCAAGACATTTAATGCTAAAATAAATGCTATATATGCATACTTTGAGTGTATCATGGATGATCAGAACCACCTACTCCATTATGGTGCACAAATTAAAATTTGATTCAATTTTGAAGTGATATAGCTGCAACCATAAAAAGAAATAGATTATGAATTCTTAATCTTAACACATCTTTCTAAATGCTCATTTTTTAACTAACAAAATTATTATTAATAAAAGTATATATATTATAATATATATATATATATATATATATTGTTTTTATAATATGTTTTTACTAATACATGCTACATAACCAGATAATATATACAAATCAAATTAATTATCTAACAAGTTAATACATATCTACAGGTAAATTGATATATAGTTTCTAGAATATGAAGCTCATCAATATACAATATAAAACTAGATGATACATATTTAATAAATTAGTCATTTAATAATCTAATATACAATTTCAAGCAAATTCATAAACCATTTGTAGAGTATTGTATTCATTAATATATATTACATGACATGGTGATATGCATTCATTGGCTTCCTGAATCATATTGTAAGCTTCTTTAATACACATCTAGTTGTGATTCAATATGTATATTTAGATAAATTGATATATAATTTTTAAAATATACTTTTTATTTGGAGTTATGCATTAGATCACCATTGAATGTATATCAAAGAAGTTTATAATATATATCAGAAAATCAATAAATGTATATCAACCAATCATATAGTGTGTATTAATAAACATAATATTCCAAAAACTATGTATCAATTTTTAAATTGCTATTTAGATAACTAATACTAAATTGTATTACCTAGCCATGTATTGTATATTAGCAAACTCTATATTCTGAAAATTGTATATCGATTTTTTTAAAGATGTGTATTGACTTTATTGATAACTGATTTTCTTGTTATATATCATTTAACCATATTCAATGTATTGGTGATTATTGTGTTTCAAATATTGTGTATTGATTTATCTAGAAGTATATGTTGACTTGTTAGATGATTAATTAATTTATCATGATTATCTAGCTATATATATAGTATGTACCGGTAAAAAAAAAATTTAAAAAGGAAGAGAAAAAGGGATGACATATTTTTTAAAAATTATAAAACTAATGGCTCCGTAGTACATAGAGTCTTTAACTTTTATATTCTTTTTCTAGGATAGGCATTTGAGAAAACATGGTAAAATCAGAAGTTCAAATCATGTTTCTTTTACGGTGCCCCTTTCCTATGATCTTGGTTCTAAGCCATGCAGCATTGGGAAACTTTATCATAGCACAAAAGATGTTTTCCTCATTTCTACATGAACTGTCCTAATTTTAAAGTCGTTATTATTTGTAATTTTCCATTATACAAGCAAAAAAAAAACTTGAAGCTACCTTCTTAAAGCTAGAGTCTGACCTGCGATAGGTGATACTGATGTTTATGATCTTCTAACTGAAGTGATGACCATTTTTTTTTTTTCACCTAGGGTAGGGCAAGCATAGAAAACCTGCCTGATCTTCTCTCTGAAGGATACTTTTTAATACTTTTATTTTATTGTTGCACAGGAATTAACAAAATTTTTCAAAATCCCCTTTTTTTTTTTCAGGAAAAAAAAGAAGAAGAAAAAGAAAGATGATCTTATGTTGCATGGTAGACTTCAAGGCTTTCAAATTACAAAGAGCTTGAGTCGCCTCCTCCATTACACCTTGAATCTTAATATATGTGCACATATTTATTAATTCCTCAGAAATCTCTCTACGCTCACTATGTGACCTTTCAATTCCTGCTATGATCATTTGGCTCCTGATTGGATCTTTACAAGGGCTGTGTATAATTTCATGATTTCATGAGCTTATAGCCAAAAAAACGAGGTTATATATTTACCCAAAAAATAGTAAAACTAAGCTATAACTAGGAAGTGGCTTCCATTGTCGAAAGCAAGTAATTAATCAAAAATGGATGATCTTTAAAGCAAACAATAAGTTTTATATTTTCTTTTTTTTTTAAAAAAAAGAAGAAGAAAAAGTAGCCCATATTTAAAATCCCCGATATTCACCACAACTCTCCATATGTTTACCATAAAACTCGATATTTCAACTTATTTGTTCAAAATTCCAAACCTGAGGTACAAAGTTAATTATGTCATAACATGCAGCACACCACTTTGTCAAAGGCACTTGCGAGTTTAATACAAAGCCAGAAGGGTGGCAAAAAATGAATCATGTACGTGAATCCTATCTTGCTCCTAATTCTCGATCTCTAGCTAATCCCGGAAATACAAACAGTCAGAAAATGACATTGATGTTCTAATGGCTTCATATATGCTTCTTTTTCTCTCTTCAATCGTCTTGCTTCGGTTGTAAGAAGATGGCATCCATGCTACTCCCGCTGCTTCCAGAATTGAACATAACATCCGCCAAGTCTGCCACTGGACAGTCCCCATCCCTTCCACCTTGCAAGTGGGAAGGTCCGGCTTGGGTGCTGCTACCCTCCCCACCATGAGGAACCATGAGGGGTTGGGCCTCCCTTTCGCCATGTTCGAACTCGCTGGAGAACCATATCCCCAGTTGGGTTGAAGTGGGTAGGGTAGAAGGTGGCGTAGCGGTAGCTTCAGGCATCGGGGCTTCCCCTTGTGGGATGTTGCTGTTGGTGGTGGTAGTGGTGGTGGATGCCATGGAGGAGATGAGAAGTGGTGTGGTGGAGGTATGGCATGTATGATTGCCACAGTACTTGATCTCATATGTGTATGGATCTTCGTCGAGTCTCTGAACTTGCTTCTTTGCCTCACAACCATAGAAGCTCTTGTGGGTGCACCGGTAGTAACTCCTGCCAAAAGGCACGTATAGTTTGTTCCATGTTAATAATTAGCTACTATATATATAATTTGGTGATATAATTTTGTAGTGTTATAGCTTCCAATTAATTTGTTGCAAAAGCCAAATCTTTAGGATCCAGATTGAACTATAAGGAGTCAGCGGAAGGCCGAAGAAATTTTGGGAACATTCTCTTGTAGCTCTCTAATTGCTATAATCTTTAGATCGACGTTTGCAATTTGAATGATGCTGGATTCACCGAAATATAAGGAGTATTGGAAGGGACAGGGATTTGTGTTAGTGAATAATAGGAAGATGACCTGGTCGGATCACAAATGTTCAAAGGAACAATTTGAAAAGCTTTAATTAATAAAAGAGGCAGCTTCTAGGAAAAATAGCAAAGAAAGATCATTAAGCACACCTCAAGTGGGTAAACAAATTAAGGCCTAGCATAATCGCTTTCATCTAGAAAGGGCAGCTTCTAGGAAAAATAGCAAAGAAAGATCATTACGCAAACCTTTAGGGGGGAAAATATATAAAAGGCCTGGCATAATCTCTTCCATCAAGAAAAGGCAGCTTCTAGGAAAAATAACAAAGAAAGATCATCGAGCAAACCTTGAGGGGGGAAAATATAAGGCCTAGCAAAATCTCTTTCATCAAGAAAAGGCAGCTTCTAGGAAAAATAGCAAACAAAGATCATTAAGAAGAAAGTTAATTAAGGGGGGGGGGGGGGAAGGCCTGCTAGCATAATCGCCTTCATCAATAAAACGAAAAAGGTTTCATGCAATGGAAGAAAATATAAGAGAAGAAGATTGAAGGAAGAGAAGTAACGGGGAGTAATAGTTAAAAAAAAAAGAAGGAAAAAGAAAAGAGAGCTAGCGGAAACCCTCCCGAAGAGACAAGTAGTATTCCATTACAGCCCAGCAGACAAGCAAACCTTGATGATTTTTCGGACCAATGAGAAGAAAAAAAAAAAAAAAACCGATTCTTTATTCCTATGGCAATGGTATAACATGGTTAAATCAAATTTCATCCATTAGAACATATGATATGAAAAGGTCTTTCATAAAACTAATGACTAATTTATAACCCTGAACTTATATATCTTCCGCATCCCTCTTTTCTTGGATGGGAACCGAGAAGAAGCCTTTGGTAGCTGAGTTCCTATATAAATCCTGAAGTTTCCATGACTTATTAAACCTGATTTACAATTCTAAAAGCCCTCTATATATACAAGGCAGTGTTCCATTCAAAAAATATATATATTGCAAGGTAGTATTGACCATGGATGGAGGTGCACATCCTAGATATGTTATGATGGCATAGCTACCAATTCATCACATCTCACACTAGGCCTTGGCGATCTCCAGAGTAAAGGAAGCAATACTACGTAGGCTTGAAGCATGGGATATCCAATTAAGTTAATTACGTACACTGACATTTTGTCAGTTATTAATTAATTCCGTTTTGCTTCGTATAAAAAGAAAAAAAAATCCGTTTTGCTTCCTGAAAGAAAAGGCTAGATAGAAGAGATGGTCGGTTACCTTGGAAATCTGGATCCCAGGATCTCTTTCTGGCCATACTTCCTCCACGTGTATCCATCGTCCGGCGGAAGCTCCATGTTTCCTGTCCGGAGGGCCGGAACCCTCATGATCGTCCCGCCGGTATCCCTCCTAATAACAATTTCAAATGGCTGCAGGTAAGTATGAGCAATCCAACGGTCGAACTCAACTAACTTTTAACTTGCTCGAATTAACTACAAATATAACTCCAAAATAGCCACGTTCAAACCTTTTTACCATGGTCATTCTGCGGTAAAAAGAATTATTCTGTGGGGGAGGTTTTAATAAGAAAAGTTTGGCGAGGTGGGAAAGTAATGCGTGCAACTTCGCCGTGGTTCTCAATCACCATCAAAGTAACATGGAAGGAAAATTCTCTGACCTTTCCAAAGAGAAAACACCAATGGGAACCAATCAAAAAGTCTAAAGATTGGAATATTTTACCTCCTCCTGATCGAAGATCTTCGAGTCAACGACCCGGCCGGTCTTTTGCCGGACCCCGACGATCCCTCCATCGCCGCCTGAGCCTCTCCTCCCCCTCTACCGCCAAATCCCTCGACACTCGTGTCAGCGATGCCACTGCAGCCCGAGCCACTCCCAATCTCAATCATCCCCAAGGCCACGGTCGTCGCCTGGATTTCCTGCAGCCCCAGTTGGCGCAGGTCCAGCATGCCCGTTTCGCTCTCCATCAACCCGCGCCCGCCGGGGAGCGGATTGTCTTCTTCCATCGATCGCCCTCGGAAAAGATCGATCGCTGGCCCGTAGCTACCACCATGCGAGCTCCCTTCTCCGGGGCGTATACCCGGAGGAGACCCCCGCGACGTCTCCCCGAAGGTGCCATAGTGCGAAGCGCATAGGGACTGCAGCCCATGGATGACTTTGTTGAAGGCAGCAACAACCTCTCCGCAGGAGTTCAAGATGAATGGGGGATTGTCAACAAGGTGTGGGACGTTGGTTTCTAGTTCTCTGGCTAGCTCGCATGCATGATGGATTTGGTGCAAGATATTATCCATGGTTGCTGGCTTTGGGGTTTTTTGTTAGTGTTTCATACGTTGATGATATATAGAGCGGGAGAAGGGAAACATATGGTAGGGGCCGGGATTTATGGGGAGAGCACAGTTATGGGGAGAATATACGCAGAAAGGGGAGGGGGGGGGGATGCATTTCAAAGATATTGGGACCTTTTTCATACGTTAGACACTGTGGCAAGGAGGACTGGGTCATGGTCCTCGAGGTTTGTCTCGCTTTCATGGGTCGGAAGGAAGACCCGTTTCGTTGAAGAGGCTCTTTGAACATGGAACCACTTTTCTCTCGTTATATGGGACGACTGCGTGGATTTTTCTATTGACGAGTCTCCCACACCGAGTGCCGGTCTTCGGTTCCGGGATTGGGTGCGCATATATACCAAAACTCCATAGAGTGGAATCAATTCTAGTCTCCAAATCATATATATATATATATATATATACTTGTGCTCCTACGTGACGGCGGTGTCGTAACGTCAGTACGCGGTAAATCCTACGCAACAAAGTGGGGTCCGGGGAGTCTAGCTCGTTTAGCACGAGAAAAGGATCTAGCCATAATGTCTAACTAAGATTTTGAGCTAGCCGTGTCTGTTTGACTCTTGGCACGGATCATAATTACACGCTATACTTTTAAACCGGACCATGGCAGCCCAAACAACCGGCAAACCAAACACACGATCCAGAAAAATTCAGCATTAGCGGCCACCCAATTAATAGCTAGCCCCAACTTTTGGAGATAGCTCATCAAGATTGATGTTAACTTAGTATTAATTATCTTTACCAAAAAAAGTAGTATTAATTATCTCTTAGGTGTACACCTTATACGATCCTTTGTCATAACAGTGTTAGTTAAAACCGACCATTAAGTTTTCCAAACAAATTGGATTAAGTACAGAGTTTGCCACATTAACTGATTATATATATATATATATATATATATATATATAGAAGATGGATTAGATGTAGTAGTAGCTATTTCATACGTGACACGAGATAGCTCAGGAATTTTACTCCTAATACCTTGCGCATATAGGAGGAAGGGCTTTCCAGTCTTTCCCTCGTTGCATGACAGGTGTCATATTGAACTGCGTTCTTTCAAATTCCACCCACCCAGCCTCTTGTTGGCTTTTGAATAAGAATATTTTAATAACAATATATATATATATATATATAAGTAGAGATTTGTAAAAAAGACTTTAATCAACAAGGCAACAATATTAAAAAGAAAAGCAATAACCTAGAACTTCATGTAATCTATGTTAATAATCCTGGGAACTCCAGCACAAGTACCTCATTTAAATTGGCCTTCCAAAATTCAGCACGCTCTTCCATGGTCAATATGTATTAGATGGGCAGTTCTGATTAAAAACAGCAAAATTATGATGGCAAGCTTCCGGATTGGTCAACTAAAGATTTGAGAAATCTAGTTGAGCAAAGAAAGCAGCCACCTTGCACACGTAAGACGTTGTCAGTAGGACCCAGTTTTCTCCGATCGTCAAAGGCATCTTTGCTTATGATTTGCTGAATCCGCACCTACCAAACCCCTATAAACTTTTTAATGCAAACTAATTATAAAATTATAACGAAGATCCCAAAGCTATTTGAACGCTTCTAGCTTTTTGTCATGTCAGCCATATTGTATGGCCCGATAATGGCTTAGATTCATAGTATTATCTTTCACGAGCATTTGGGAAGAGGTCCTTTAGGAAGAAGTCAGTTGTGATCACATGTTTTAAAGATTTTCCGTTGATTATTATATAAAATGACCGAGGTAATTAATTAAGCACAAAGTGGGGGTGGCCAAGCCCAACCAATAACATTTATGGTTCGTGATCTCGTGGTAATAGATATTACTTTGTATCATATCACTGAAAGCATTTTATATCAGGTATAATAGACCGTTCTTCATTGTATTGGATTAAAAAAAGGTATACGCACATTCATATTATATTCGAAAAAAGTCATACACATTTATTGTATTCAAAAAAAAAAAAAAAAAAAAAACGCATCGGTCACATGGTTTAAATTTTTTGTTCTTACTCTTGTTCTTTTCATTAGTATGGGAAACTAGCAAATGCTACTATATTTTAAAAACTCAAATCACTAGCTATTTTATATAAAAAAAAGCTAATACACATTCATTGTATTCAAAAAAATATATGCATTCATAGGTCATATATATGGATTAAACTCTTATTCTTGTTTTTTTCATCGGTGCAGAAAACTAGCAAATACTACTATACTTCAAAGACCCGAATCATCATTTTATATTCAAAAAGGTAATACACATTTATTGTACTTAAAAAAAAAAATACACATTCATAAGTCACATTGGTTAAACTTATTATTCTTTGACTCATGTTCTTTTCACGAATGTAGAAAATTAGAAAAAACTACTGTACTTCAAAGACTCGAGCCACTATTTTATATTCAAAAAAGGTAATATGCATTCATTGTAATATGGAGGGAAATTTCGCTCTCAAAATCTTGAAGGTCAACAATGAAAGAAATTACCCGAACCTAAGCCTGGATAGTTGAAAGCTGTGAGTAATTAATCTGGCTTCTAATATCAAGACTACGGTATCTTGGACGTGAACATACTAAACTAAAATCATCGAGTTCACTCCACAAGGATGAAATATTATCGAATCACGTGAGAGCAATAAGTTCTGGTTCATGATGCTTTTTCGAAGGATGTTATTATTTATTCGGTCCTGCTTCATCAAGGCAGAGGGAAAGAGTAACATTTTAACTCCCGAACCATCATTCAACCACACCAAGATGTATTCGGTCCTGGGGGACTCTATCAGGCTTAACCACCGACCTTATAGTTCTCCACCGAATGTGAACCCATGGTCTCCAAGACTCTTCACTGGATTCCTTCCTTGGCCTTCCTAACTTCGCTTGGATTAATGTTCAACCATCTGGATCAATAGCAAGTGGGCTTTTGATCAAGAAGTATTTAGGTAACAACTTCGGATACAATTAATGTTCGGTCTCTTCAACTCTTGGAATTTGTGGGAGTCCAATACCAGAGAATCCTGAGGCTACTGAATTTCTTCATCAAGTCAAAACCTGTTCATTGGCAGCTTATCATCAAATACTCGAATGAAAGGCTCACCAATACTTATTCTGATGTACTTCTTATAACGGACAAATATCAAATCTGGTAATAAAGGCCAATCTCAATCATTAAAGAGGCATGGCACTCTATTAAGCCATAATTCCAAGAAATAATGAAAAAACGGACAAGACAAGAGCCTCATTAATGATAAGAAGGTATTCTAGATAAGGGAAGGACATTCACCTCTCAGCAGTCATGATAGAAGAAGATCCGATCTCTACTTGTCCATTAACCATTATGTCAAATATTTTTAAAAGTATCTTGGGAGCTTAAATATAAAAGAGAGTTCTCAGTAAACTCCTAGGAGGTATGTTCCCTTGCATATACTCTTATATTCTTATTTTTCATCTTCATTACTTTATGTGGTCTAAGATACTAATTTGAGCATCGGAGGGCCTTCGTCAAAACCACCTCTAGTCAGGACTTTTTTTGTAAGTATAGTCATTGATATCCTCTCTCCAACCTATTTTGGCATTCAAGACGGATTTTAGTACCATTAGATAGAGAAAAGGCATACATTTACCCATATTTCAAAAAAAATTCTACTAAAAATCATATACCGCCAAAGGGTATGTCCACCTGGTATTCTGGTGCTACCACTTCTTAATGGAGCAGTCAACTCACTAGAAATATGGATCGAGGGACTCAGGTTGATATCACTTTACAAGAAGATCAACCTAATACCCTTGAACAACTTGCTTAATAAGTTCATGAGCTGACTACTGCCTTCCAAGCGATCCAATGCCCGATAATGTCTACACGATGGTTGATGCACTGTGGCTAGAAGAAGGTCCGGCCATGCCACTGCAGACTCCTACATCCCTAGAAACTGCCCACTTGGAGTTATGATGACTCCCACTTCTACAAGATGTGCATGAGGGGCATGTTCCTCCTGCAACACCAAGAATCCTAGGTAGACAAGAAGGCATTCCCCTTCACCTAGATTGGATCAAGGGTCCATTGCGGCTCGCTCACCCCTATAGCCTGTTGAAGGAAACTGAATTAGAGAATTGAAGTGGATCACAAGTTTTGAGAAATAGACCTGTGCATCGAAGCCTTGCAAGGTCTGGCACCCCCGGAGATGAAGATCTTGGGTTCATTAATGAACCATCCTTTGAAGTCCACATCATGCTGGAACCCCTATCAAAGCATTTCAAGATGCCATAGCTGGAGATATATGATGGATCCACTGATTTGGTGGACTATTTGCAAGGTTTCAAGATGATAATGCTCTTGCATGGAGCCATTGATGCAGTATTATGTCGCACCTTCCCTTCGACCCTTAAGAAATTGGTATGATATTGGTATTCTAGCTTGAAACTATATTTCATTTACTCTCTTGACTAGTTGAGTTGATCTTTTATTATTGATTTTGTCTAGTAGTAGGAGGCCAAGAAAGAGTTCTACTCTCTGATTCACGTCAAGCAAAAAAAGGGGGAACCCCTCAGGTTCTATGTAGGCCGATTCAATAAAGCGGCCCTTGAGATGTATAACCTTAATCATTCAGTCACCATGACCACCATGAAGTGTAGCCTTTACTAGTGTCTCTCTCTTTTCTCACTCCCTTGACCAGTTGAGTCGATCTTTTATTTCTGATTTTGCCCAGTAAGAGGCCAAGATGGAGTTCCGACTTTCTGATTCATGTCAAGCAAAAAGAGAGGGAATCCCTTAGGTTCTATGTAGGCTGATTCAATAAAATGACTTTTGAGATGTATAACCTTAATCATTCATTCGCCATGACCGCCATGAAGTGCAGCCTTTACTAGCGTCCCTTTCTTTAATCATTAAAAAAGAAATCGTCAACAAGTTTTTCTGTAATGCTCACTAGGATCGAGAAATATGCATATACAAATGAGGCATACAAAGTCCATATTCCACCTACCGTTCGACCCATACTAGCTCCTATTCTTGCTATTGCTTTGCCACCTACTTTGGCGCTCAAGGAGCAACCCCTGGCTTTAGGATTTTTCCTGAGGAGAAAAACTGAGAAAAAAGAATGAGAAGCCAGCTGCCTCCTCGACATAGAGGGGCATCCCCAAGATTTCAGCACTATCACATTGTATTAAAAAAAAACCATATACCTAGGTCACATGGGTTAAACTTTTTGTTTTTATTCTTATTCTTTTTATTGTTATAGATCGGTGTAGAAAACTAGCAAATACTACTATACTTCAAAGACTAAAATCACCATTTTCATCTTAAAAAATAATTATTTAATTAAAAAAAAATCCATTATTTTTCATAGCTAGACATAATAGTGGTAGGTGTGTATAATGTTTTTAACATCTAGAAGTGTTGCCGATCTCGCCGCCGCGCCCGTGCCTCGGAACCGCCGATCCTACCAGACCGCCTTACTCCCGGGGCCCCCTGGCCGGAGCGAACCTGCAAGGCAAGGTCAAAAGACCCTGGCCGGGGATCCCGGCGAGGGAGCTCCGACGATCAAGTTAGTAGACGGCGAGAGGGAACAGATTCTCCAAGACGGGCCCCCGAAGGGGTCCCAGACTCAGAGAATTTACTAGCAAGAAAGGTGCTGGAGGGACCAGAAACCCGGCTGGGTCCCCTTGCCGAGCTCACGCCGAGCGATCCCCTCTCGGGACCCTGGATCTTACTCTCGGAGCGGGGCCTTCAGCCTATGTTTCTTACTCGTCCCACCTTACCTGGTCGCCTCCTCTTTCCTTCCTTTTATCTCCTCCCGCTGCCTGCCTGTTTTCCGCTCTTGGGAGGCTCCCCTTGTTGCTCTCGTTGTCCCCTCTCCATCCTTTTCTCTTTCCCCTTTTGGTTTCGAGGGCCAGGCGGCTTTCTGACCTCGTTTGCTGAGCCCAGCGGGGAAAGGATAAAGGAAGGGAGGTGGCGCCGGCAGGGCGGCCGGTGAGACCTCGGGCCCGGTGTGGGCGCTCCCCTTTCCAGGTGCCGGCGTTGTCCGTTGACGGGCCCTGTTTTTCCAGAACCGCGCTTCTCGACTGCAGAACCTGTCGGGCCGACGTAAGTGATGTTTCGCGTGCCGTCGCCATCTGTACGGGGCACCGCCTGTGGTGCGTACGGCTCGAGGGCCAACCTCGGAACCTGCGCCTCCGCTCTTTGGATCCTTCTCCGTACGGGCGGCCTGACCTCGGCCGAGGTGGACCCCTCCTGGGTGGACACCTGGTGGAGCGGCAGAAGGGCGCTCGGCTTTGGTTGAGGTGGTCCCGTCTCCGGGGGCCACCTGGCGAAGGAGCGAAGAGGCCCGGCTCGACCTCGGCCTCGGTGGGACCGTCTCTAGGCGCCACCTGGCGAGGGAGCGGGGGAGCAGCCGACCTCGGCCGAGGTGGACCCCTCCCGGGTGGACACCTGGCAAGGGGCAGAAGGGCGCTCGGCTTCGGTCGAGTTGGTCCCGTCTCCGGGGGCCACCTGGCGAAGGAGCGAGGGAGCAGCCGACCTCGATCGAGGTGAACCCCTCCCGGGCGGACACCTGGCGAGGCGGCAGAAGGGGCCCTGGACCGAACTCGACTTCGGCCTGGGCGGTAACGCCTCGGGATATCACCTGGCGAGGTAACCGGGGGGGGCAAGGGCCGAGCTCGACCTTGGTGGCATGGGATCCGCAGCTGACTCGACCGAGGAAACCTTCACGCGGTTCAATCATGCCGACGAAATCTGAGACCGGCCACGTCATCATTATGGCCGTAACAAGAAGTAATATAATGTGGAAAGTAATGACTTAATGTCGTAAATTATGAGAATTTCAAGAGTATTTTTAAATTGGCTTTCTTCCTCAAGAGTTAGGGAAAGAGATATCCCTGTCTACTTCAAATAACTATGATGATTAAAATTTTCAAAAATAAATAACATAATTTCAAAATGGAGCCTCCTCTCCTCTATCCTATCTCTTTCACATCAATGCCTCACCCCACCCTTCTTATCTTCTTTATTCTCCTCCTGGTCCCTTATCAAGCCAAATCAAGATCCATCTCTAAAATCAATGATGGCCTTCCATTATTAGAGGAGGAGAACGAAGCTATTGCCAGAGAAGAGGGAGAAGAAGTATGGTGATGGGGGGCAAAATGTGAGGAGCTGTAGATCCACATCCACAACCTCCCACTATTGTTCAGATGATGGGAAGTGGCTGGCGAGGCTGTTGGCATGAGGAGTGCAATAATATTGTCAGTGCAGGAAGGTGGCCGGTGCATAAATGTAGCCAATAATGAAAGGGAAATGGCAAGGAAAGAGTAATTGAGAAAAGTCCAAGTTTTTCCCTCAAAAATGATGTTATAAGTTGATCGATTTAATAACCTATAAAATGATAACTCTTTTATTAATTCTATATAAAGAATGACTAAGATGTTTCATATTTTTTGATAAAATATATTTAACGGGTACCATAGTAATTTTTATTCAAATTTTTAATATTTTTAGTTATGTGTTGATGATGTTTTGAAGAACTTTGTATTTAATTAGTTATGTACATAAAAATTCTGTGCATTTAAAGTTATGGTGCAATTTAGATATAAGTCCCGATCATAATGAAAATGGTCAAAAAATCATGTAATTGAAAAAGATTATTTTGTGAGGCATGGCATTGGAATTTTCATGATTTGATAGGAGAACTCCTTGTACATAGATAAAGTCCTTTGAAACTTTATCATTCAAAAAAATTTATTTAAAAAATAGTTAAATATATAGTAAGAATGTATTTATCGGCAAGTACACTAAGGTTTGAATCATGATCGTACCTTAAAAGGATTTTTTTGATAAAATGGATGCTTCATATAACATGTATGGATACAATCCAAAAAGATTAGAAATGATGATTCACCTATAAAATTTATCTTGGATCGCATGTAGAAGATTAGAATATAAAATAATAAATAAAAAATAAAATATTAGATCATGTATGCCTTAAAAGTTTGAGAATCCATGATCTTCATTGTAGCCTTCTGCAGAAGAAGAAAACAACCATACGGTTTAGGTCTTCCTTTTCTTCTCTTTCTTGTGCTTGCTCTTTAATGAGATAGGTGCCATCTTAGGAATATAAAATAAAAATTATGTGTTACAGTTTAGACAGGTAAATATATATGGGAGTGGATCGGGAACCTAGCCCAGCTAGTAATGTCAATATGATTTGGTTCAGCCAATTTATTTTATAAATTTAGGTCTTAATGGATACGAGTTTTAATGAAAAAACCCGAAACCCACTAACCCTCTTAACTCTTTCTTCTTCCTCCCATTTCTTTTCCCAAACACTGATCAACGCCTAAAATTTTCCATAGTTGGCGAGACTTGAGCTTGGCGATGAGCTACCGGCTAACCAAAAACTCTGCCAACCATCTCTTGGCCATCAACAAACATGTTGCCAGCGACATGATGGCTAGGAGCCACTGGAGAAAGAGTCCTTCCTCTTAAATGGTGGAAGAGCCAAAACTACCACTCTCTCCACAAAACTTGGTTAACGACCACCGAAAAATTCTTGAACAGCAGGCTGCTGCTATATTCAAGACCCAAATCACTGATTCCCGGTGATGGAGAGGAGGAAACCCACCTGAAGATGTCGATTAAATATTTATGGTTAAAAGCTTGATCCGGGCTCCTTGGATCATTGATCTCATTGTCGACAAGAAGAGGTGAAAATGGTGATGAGAATACCGAGCCATCCAATTTTTCTAGGAGGGAGGGAAGCGATGGCAAGAAAATGGGCCACTATTATTATTATTTATCCAATTAGTGGTTGACAGAGAGGGGAAATTGATGAGGCGACTCAACGCACTAGTTGATTGAGATGGGTCAGGGAATAGATGAGGAAGACAGTGGAAGAGTTATCAATGGCTCTCATCTCCTCCTCTTCCAAGGGCCTTACCCTCAATGAGCACCTTATCCTTCCTACCGGCCCTCACGAGAGAACCGTCGAAGAGCTTTAGTGCTCCTCTTGCGGCTTCGACTACTCTTCCTACTGGGGCAACCACCGACACATCTCCGGGATCATCTAGGGCTTCAGACGAGCAAAGGAGGGGCGACTATGGGGTCTGGCACTAGATCTAATAGGGATCTGGTCCCTCTCGTGCTGACAAGATGGATGATTGGGGCATCACGAAGAAATCGATGGTGCCAAGGAGATGAGGAGTTTTAATTCAATCAAAAATAGGAGTCCCTCCTAATCCTCTCTTAAATTTATTTATTTAATCAATCAAGACTAACAAAAATTCTTAATTAAGATTTTAAAATAAATAAATAAATAAAATTGATAATTATTTAAATTACAGGGAATTCCTGACTTGAATCAAAGGAATCCTGACTTGAATCATGGAAAATCGATGATGACTTGAATCACAAGGAAAATCCCTAGATTGCTAATGAAATTTATGGCCATGAAATCTTGATATAGACATATCAAAGGCATTAATCTTTAAGCAAAATAACTTAATTGGCTCCTATTTGATCTATTATTTGATTCTAATCTTCTACAAAATCCTGGGCTCTGATATTAATTATAGGATTTATTTTGGATCGTATGTAGAAGATCATAATACAAAATAATAAATTAAAATTAAAATATTAGATCATGCATATCTTGAAAGCCTGAAAATTGATGATCTTCGTTATAGCATGTGGCAAAAGAAGAAAGCAATTATAGGGTTTAGATCTTCCTCTCCTTTTCCTCTTTATGCATAATCATTAATGGGAAGTGCCCTCTTAGGAACGTAAAAAAAAAATTCATTCCCTAGGTTTTACATAGGTGTGGAACCCTGGCCTTTGGACCGTTTTGGGCTGAAGTCGGCAAGGCATGCCGACTTCAGTTCAGAAAACTAAAAAAAAGGCTAAGTGACGGAAAACAGGGGACTCATTTTCCCCTCTTACCCATCCGAAAACCTCACCAGAAAGGTCGTTGGATCGTCGTGAAGGGCAGGGGCAAGGCTGGCAATGAGTTTGGAAAGGGTTGGGACTCCGATCGATGGAGTCTTTCTTTCCCAAACGGCAAGAAGAGCTCGCTTGGGAGTTTTTTTTAAACCCCCTCACCGCCGCCATCGAGCCCTTCAAGCTTTCTCCCATGCCATCATTCTCCTCTCTGGCGAGTGGCGAAGAGCCCTTAAATGCCGGTAAGTTTTATTCCTTAATTCAATTATTCTAGGAAAGATTTATTTTAGGTTTTAAGTTGTTTTTGGTTGGACCATACCCATCGGTGGCCGCGCCATCGCCATCTTCCCACCGTATGGGTTTTTATCTGATCTAAAGGCTGATCGACGATTGAGAATCGTTTGCCATCATTGGAGGTCAATATGATTGACCATGTTCCAAGTATCGACACTTCCAAGTGTCGATACTTGGAAGTGTCAACACTTGCAAGTGTCGATACTTGGTTGTGATGAGCAAAAATTCTGGAAAGAATTTTTTAAAAGTTTTGACCTCAATTTAAATTTCGAATTCTGATTGGTTTTGGCTCCAAGCCTTCATGGAATGATGGTCATTCTTTGGAAGGTTTTGATCTCAATTCGAATTTCAATTTTTGGCTGGTTTTGGCTCCAAGCTTTCATGGAATGATGGTCATTCTTGCCTATAAGCTTAGAGCCAATTTAGTATGACCCTTGACCTTCTTTCCCAATCACTCATCCTTTCTCTTTCTCCCTCTCATGGCTGCCTCTATAAATAAGGTTTGTTTTAGGGGCTGCTATTTGGTTGAAGAGTTTTCTTGTTGAATGAGATTCCTGAAATTATGAGAGGGAAAAGAATAGGGACTTAGGAGGACAAGGATTTTGGGTGTGTGACTACCTAGCACTCAAGCTAGGTCTTGGAAAAAGAGCTAGTTAGGAAGGGTTCCACCTCTCCTCCTTATCTTCCAAGAAGAAGTAGATCGATCTCAAGGATCCCAAGGAACTAGTACTCTGAGGGAGTTGATCAGAAACGAGCCCTGATGTGAACTACCCGTGGAGGCCAGACATGTGTATGGCTCGAGGGCATTTTCACAACCTCATCCTAAAAGTATAACGGTAAGGTATCCTTATACCTTTTGATTCTTTTCTTGCTTATGATGTCTTTTACATGCTACATTATCATACTTGTTCCTGTTGCAGGCAGATTGGTAGATCGTTTTGATCGATCTACCAAGCCTTCCGCTGTGCTTATTTTAAAATATCTTTTTTTCTGCCATGCATACTCGTTTTGCTTTCCCTTCAAATGGTATCAGAGCCAGGTTCTTCATAATATAATAATGCTAGCATGCTTTAAATCATAGTTTTCTTTTAAAGTACTTGGATTAAACTTAATTGAGAATTAAGTTACCTTGAATGACAAAGAACTCTAGAAATATGATTCAAAGATTTTAAGTCATTTCAATAAGCCTTAAAGGTCATGGATTAGCTTCTATTAGGTCCTTAATTAGGTTAGACCTAAGTTTAGATGTATTGGACCATGTAGAGAACTAATCTAATCAAATGTTGAGTTATGATTTCTTCTTTATAGATCTCTCTAATAGTTATATTGATTAGTCTATAAATCTAAATAGACCTAATTTATGGCTCAGTGGATAGTCCAAGTCTTTAGACTAGTCTAATCGAGTCTGATGAACTAATTAGTGTCAAGATAAGTTTGACAGTTTGATCTTGGTTCTTTGGGGATACCTCTTACCTGGCCAACTCGATTGGTGTCTAAGGCAAGATGATTAATGGTGGAACCCAATCCATGATCTCACTTACCTGGGCAATGTGGTCGATCAGAATTGATTAGATAGCTCACTAACTCATGTTAACTCATATCACCTAAGATTAATCAATCTTGACTAATTTTAAGTGCCCATGGATCATTAGTTATGTGCAACCCTTCTTGATAACTGATGTGATCAGTGGGAGGTTGATCCATATCTTATCATCTCTTCTTCTGTCATATTAAAAATTAAACCCTTTAAATTATTAGGTCCATAAAAAGATGAAGTTATGGGGATAACCGAGTCTTAGTCTCCTATTAAGTGGGATGGTAATGGGTCCAATAGTTGGGTGTTCGTCGGCAGATCCAAAGATCGAGTATTCATCGGACTATTAAAATTACTGTTCCTAATATGATGGCTCAGTGCGACTCTCTTAATGGTAGTCAAGTGGACCGGTCAAAGTCGAGCTTGACTATTCGTTAGTTAGAAGCATTGAGTTTTGTCATGTTAATGGTTGGACCTAACCGAGACCTTTAATAAGAGGCTCAAAGGCTGATTGAACTGCACATTGGGGCAAAACCTAAATACTAGAAGTTACTTGGAGAAGTAATTGGTTGAAGAACCTACCTTTAGATGCGCATGGGTGAGCTGGCCAAAGTCGGGCTCATGTGTTGTCTATTGGGATCTAGTACCCACTAAGAAATTGAAGTGATTCCTCATATTGGATGTAGAGGCTACCAGTCTAATCAAAATAGTAGGAGGGCCTTTAGACTAAAGTTCATGTATTTAGGTTAATAATTCATATACACTAATAAGTTTTGGTTTTCCTTTCAGATATCTTCCAACCTGTCACTCCAGTCTCTTCTCGATAACGAGAAGCTTAAAGGTCCCAACTTTGATAGTTGGTATCGAAGGCTCAGGATTATCGTGGAGCATGAACATATATTGTATGTGATATCGAAAGGAAAACCTGAAACCCCTGCTCCCAATGTTCGGGGTTCGGTCAGAGACACTTATCAGAAGTGGCTCTCCGAAGGATCACTATCCGATGCATTATGTTGGCAGCAATGAACGACGAGTTCAGTCGTAAATTCGAAGAAGCCCAGCTGGAGGAAATCCTTCAAAGGTTGAAAGAGTCCTTCAGCACACCAGATGTCGTTGAAAGGTTCAGGGTCTCCTGTGCTATGTACAACATGCGGATGCATGATGGGGCCTCGGTCACTGATCATGTATTATATATGATCGAGATGATTGAGCGCCTGGGCAAGCTCGGATGTCCGTTGCATGAACAGTTCGGGAAAGATGCGATTCTAAATTCCCTACCCTCTTCCTATCTAGACTTTCTCGATCGTTTTAGAATGCATAAGCCTGCAATTAACTACCACGGTCTGTTGGGATATTACAGGCTTATGAGAAAGACCATCAACTAAACAAAGGGGTGATAAATCTAGTGGGAGGATCTTCGGTAGGGTGTCATCCCTTCAAGAAAAGGAATAAGAAGAATAAAGGCAAAAATGTGCAGAATGCTCTTGGGCCCAGTTAAGCCAAGAGGGTGAAGGCTGATAAGAGCCAAGCGGAGTGCTTCTTCTACAAGAAACATGGTCATTGGAAGTGAAACTATCCTCTTTATATTGCATCCCTTAACCCAAACAGGTCCAAGAAGAGAAAGCAGCAGGATGGTGCTGGACAAGGTATTTATATGATAACACCTTGTAATTTCTCTATATGCGATACTACTAACTGGGTATTGGATACAGGAAGTCCAATTCACATTTGCAATTCTTTGCAAGGACTTCAAGTTAGTAGAAGATTCGAGGACAGTGAGAGGGTTGCGAACCTCCCGCTTCATCTACTCCCTCAATAAGAAGCCTATGAAGACTTACCCGGAGCTCCTCCTCTGGGAGTAGAAGTAATCCACGTCGTGGAGGTGGACCATACCAAGAGGGAGCTGGACGGGAGGCCCCTGAAGAGGCAGGCCATCAAGGAAACGTCTGCTCCCCCGGCTCAGAAGACGGCACCGGTCCAGCAGCTGGGGCCAAGACCTAGAATCAATCCCACCAAAGAAGAGAAGTTTACTCCTCTCCTTGCCCCCAGAGCGAAGATCTTGATGGAGATTGAGGGTGAGCACTTCTTGCACCGTCCTCCTCCCCTGAGGCCGTCCACTGGACATGATAGGTCCCATTACTGCCGCTTCCTCTAGTTCCACGGCTATGACACCGAGGAATGCCGCCACCTGAAGAGGGAGATAGAAGGTTGATCAAGCACGGCTACCTCGACAAGTACGTAGAGGGAGGGGTGCCCCCAGTGGACTTGAGTGAGGAGCCCCGACCTCTCGTTATCGACAATCACTTCACTAAGAAGCCGATCGGGATGATATCCTGGGGGGCGGGAAAAACCCCGAAGAGGGCTAAGGGAAGGGAGGAGAGTGATGATGTACTCCCCTGTGTGGGAGAGGGGTCTGCTGGGACGGACAACCCTAATAATGATGCTATCATCGTTGAAATGATGATAGCGAGGCATCCTATAAAGAGAATTATGGTTGATAGTGGAAGCTCAGCAGATATCCATTTTTATGATACTTTTGCAAGGATGAACTTGTCTGCTGACCAAATAAAATTAGTATTCACGTCCTTAATGGGCTTCACCGGGGATTTAGTTGGAGTTGAGGAAGAGATTACACTCCCAATAACTATCGGAACTCCATCCCGGTAGAGTACAGTGTTGACGACCTTCAAAATCGTGAGGCTTCCCTCGCCTTACAATGCCATCTTAGGGCACCCTAACTTAACCTGCTTGACGCCACCATCTCCACAAAGCATCTCCTTGTTCCATTCCCGACCTCGTAGGAGATTGGGGAGATGAGAGGGTCACGCCAGCCAGTTCTACACTGCATGCAAACTGTTCAGGGGCCTCAAGGCGTCGGTTCGCGCCCGCTAATCAACCAGCCAAATCCGGTGGACCCAGAGCCGAAGGGCGAACCAAGTGAGCCCCTACTATCTCTTCCCTTGCGGGAGTATCCTTCAAGGATGGTGCAGGTGGGTGCCCTGCTGCCTGAAGAAGAGAGATCTCGTCTGCTTGGCTTCTTATGGGCCAACGCGGACATCTTTGCCTGGACCACCATCGACATGCCCAACATCCCACCGGAGGTGATTACTTACAAGCTGAATATCGACCTCAATCATCGTCCGATCTGGTAGAAGAAGAGGAGCTTCGCCCTGGAGTGACGAAGGCTATCAACGAAGAGGCTGAGAAATTGCTCATGGCGGGCTTCATCCATGAGGTACGCTACCCTGACTGACTCGCTATTATGGTAATGGTCAAGAAAGCATCTGAAAAGTGGAGGATCTATGTGGATTATACCGATCTCAACCGGGCATGCCCAAAGGATAGCTTCCCACTCCCTAAGATTGACCAATTGGTGGATGTGACCTCGGGTCATAAATACCTCAACTTCATGGATGCATTCTCCGGATACAATCAGATTCGCATGCATTCGAAAGACGAGAAGCATATGGCATTTATGACCGACAGAGATACGTATTGCTACAGGGTGATGCCGTTCGGCCTCAAGAATGCAGGAGCCACATACTAGCATCTGGTCAATAAAGTCTTCAAGAACAAGATTGGCTGAAACCTGCAGGTGTGCGTAGATGACATGCTTGTCATGAGCGACCTGGAGTCGGACTATGTCGCCGACCTAGCGGAAGCCTTTGGTAACCTCCGCTCCCACCGGATGAAGCTGAACCCCACCAAGTGTCATTTTGGGGTCGCGGCTAGAAAATTTATGGGGTTCATGGTCATCCAAAGAGGAATAGAAGCCAATCCAAAGAAGATCCGGGCAATCACTGATGTGAGGCACCCCACTTCCAAGGAGGTACATCGCTTGGCCGGGCACATCGTAGCATTAAGCCACTTCATTTCGCGCTCCGCTGAGCACTGCCAACCATTCTTCAAGGTGATGCAGAAGATGAATAATTTTACCTAGATGAAAGGCTGCCGGGAGGCATTTGAGAAGTTGAAGAAGCTCCTCGCCTCATCGTCGCTATTGTCTATACTAAAGCCTGGAGAAGAGCTTCTCCTGTACCTGGTGGTGTCTCTCGAAGCGGTCAGCTCGGTACTAGTCTGCACCAATTAGGAGGGCATCCAGCGGTCAGTCTATTACGCCAGCAAGCTGCTCCGCAACATGGAAACCAGGTACACCCGATCCGAAAAAATTATTTTTGCACTAATAATGTCTGTGCAGTGCCTTAGGCCCTATTTTCAAGTACATCCCATTGTCGTCCTCACCGATCAGCCTCTGAGGGCCATCCATAGCCATCCCAATAGCTCGGGATGCCTGGCCAAATGGGCACTGAAACTCAACGAGTTCGACATCACCTATCACCTACGGCTAGTGCAAAAGGCTCAAGTCCTGGCCGACTTTTTGGTGGAATGCACCTTGGCAAAGGAGGCCCCAGAGGAGATGGACCAGCAGACCAGACCTAGGCTGGACCCGACCCCAATAGAGGTGACGTGGATACTTTACATCGACGGTGCATCTAACGCCGGAGGGAGCAGAGCCGGCCTCATCCTTGCCAATCTTGACGAGGTCGTTGTAGAGTACGCCCTGTGCTTCTGTTTCAAAGCAACCAATAACTAGACTGAGTTTGAAGCACTCCTTGCAGGGCTAAAGGTGTCCCGCGAGTTGGGCGTCAAGAGGCTAAAGGTCTTCACTGACTGTCAGCTGGTAGTGGGCAAGTCTTTGACGAGTACGAAGCCCGGGACCCCATGATGGCAAAGTACCTCAACAGGGTGCGCTTACATACGACGACCCTCCAGTACTTTGGCATCTCCTATATCCCACGGGCAGAGAATGCCAGGACAGACATCCTCTCCAGACTGGCCACCCTATCGGAGTCCTCGCTGGAGCATACCTTCGTCGAATATCTCGAGACTCCCAGTTATGAGCTTACAGTCGAAGTCCAGCAAGTCACCATCGAAGCCAGCTAGATGGACCCCTACATTAAGTATATCACCACTAGCACCCTGCCGGATGATCGGAAGGAAGCCGGCTTGCTCAAGAAGAAAGTAGCGTATTATGTGATGATGGACGGGCAGCTGTGCCGGAGGTCCTACTCCTATCCCCTGCTAAAGTGCCTGAAGCTCTCAGAGACCACTTACGTGCTCCAGAAAATACATGAAGGTATCTATGGCAACCATGTGGGGGGCAGAACTTTAGCCTACAAAGCGATCCGGCGGGGGTATTTTTGGAAAACGATGCAGGAAGACACCATCGACTTCGTGAGGAAGTACGACTGGTGCCAACGTCATGCCCACATTCAGTGACAACCGGCGTCCCCACTCTCCTAACTATTGGCTCCATGGCCGTTTATCCAGTGGAGGATGGACATCTTAGATCCCTTCCCCGCTGTATCCGGGCAACAAAAATTCTTAATTATGGCCATCGACTACTTCACCAAGTGGGTCGAGGCCGAGCCATTGGCCCGAATAACAGAGGCGAAGGTCCAATTGTTCTTCTAGAAGTTCATAATTTGCCGGTTCGGCCTCCCACAGTCGATTATCACTAACAATGGGAAGCAATTTGATAACCGGGCTTTTGAAGAATTCTGCACCAATCTCGACATTCGCCATCACTCCACTTCGGTGGCTCACCCTCAGACCAACGGTGAGGCCGAGATGACCAACTGGACAATCCTACAAGGTCTCCACACGAGGCTGGACGAAGCCAAGGGTCGATGGACTGAGGAGCTACCTAGCATGCTGTGGACCTACCACACTACACCCTACACGACTACCGGCGAGACGCCCTTCAACCTTATCTCCAGTACTGAAGCTATGATTCTAGTAGAACTTGGCCTACCCATGCTAC
Organism: Areca catechu; assembly: GCA_021397845.1. Taxonomy (NCBI): domain Eukaryota; kingdom Viridiplantae; phylum Streptophyta; class Magnoliopsida; order Arecales; family Arecaceae; genus Areca; species Areca catechu. The sequence continues at coordinate 9,694,142 of CM038046.1, forward strand.
AGATAGAATAATATGATGAAGTAAAGAATCCAGCTCATCTCCTTCTTAATCTGGACTTGTTGGATGAGATAAAAGACAAAGCCCGACTTCGGATGGCGACCTACCGGCAACGAGTCGCACGCTACTACAACTCTTGCATGCGGCCCAAAGTGTTCCGTCCAGGTGACCTCATCCTCAGGAGGGCAGATGCATCCCAACCGAGAGAATGCGAGAAACTCTCCCTGAATGGGAAGGACTGTATAAAGTGGTAGAGGCCTTACCGAGTGGGGCTTACTACCTCGCTGGGCTCGACGGTGCTCGATTCATGCAAACCTGGAATGCCAGCAACTTAAGAATGTACTACCAATAATGTAAGGTCCTTCCACAATAAATTAAAGTTTCTTTTTGGTGCACCTTTATTTTTCACCTATGCAGGAACTCGTCTGTCCAACTCCAAGTCCAGCCCGGAAACGTACGAAGCTCGGCAACTAAGTCCAGAAACTTACGAAGCCCGGCACCCTAAGCCCGAAAACTTACAAATCCTAGCATGCTAAGTCCAGAAACTTACGAAGCCCGGCACTCTAAGTCTGGAAACTTACGAAGCCCGGTACCCTAAGCCCGGAGACTTACAAAGCCCGGCACCCTAAGCCTGGAGAATTACGAAGCCCGGCACCCTAAGCTCGGAGACCTACGATGCTCGGCACCCTAAGCCTGGAGACCTACAAAGCCCGGCACCCTAAGCATGGAGACCTACGAAGCCCGGCGCCCTAAGCCTGGAGACCTACGAAGCCCGGCACCCTAAGCTCAGAAACTTCTGAAGCCCGGCACTCTAAGTCCGGAGACTTACGAAGCCCAGCACTCTAAGCCAGCGATCCCGTCTTGAGGTCAGGAGACACCAGCAGTCCCGCCTTCGAGATCATGAGACACTAGTAGTCCTACCTCCAAGGTCAGAAGACACCAGCAGTCCCGCCTCTGAGGTCAGGAGACAACAGCAGTCCCACCTCCGAGGTCAGGAGACACCAGCAATCCCACCTCCGAGGTCAGGAGACACCAGCAGTCCTACCTTCGAGGTCAGGAGACACTAGCAGTCCTGCCTTTGAGGTCCGGAGATACTCTACTACCTTGCTCACAGTCCGGAAATGTCAATGGAAACTCCAAGTAATCCCTCCATCTGTCGCCAAACTCACAGCCCTGCGAAGCAAGAAGATCCAGAGGTCTTGCATTCTAGCTCGAATGGTCTCAAGAATCAAGGGAAAGAGGGCGAGGCACTCCCAAGGACCTTCATGCCCATCCTAAGGCCTTAAAGTAGGCCTAGAATAGTCAAGGCCTAAAGAAGTCACCTGCACAGTAATTAAAGGAAAGGTGGTGCGTAGCTACACCAAGTTCATCGGGCGAATCTACCTATTTCCTCACTATCAAGATGAGCCCCCTGTACACTCCAAGGAATTCCTTGAAAGTACTTCAAAAAAAAATAGAGAAGAAAAAAGAGAAGAGGGAGAGGGGCTGAGTGAGGAACAGCAGTTGAAGAAAAAAGGATGTTTCATTAACAAAATTATCTTTACATTTCTTGTGAAGCACCCCCGACAAACTGGGAGTCCTCCCAAGATTTCATGTACAAAAGGAGAGGAGAAAAACCTATGCGTCAGTCGCCGACTCCTTCCCAAGCCGGCAAGCGACCTCAATTGCCTATGGAGCATCTTGGGCGGCTTCGGATTTTGCCTCGACTTTAGCCTCCTCCGGCTCTGGCCCCACCTCGATGACAAGCTCGTCCTACTACCCAGGGAACGGGAGAGAAGGCTGGATGTTGTCCAGCCCCTTCAGCCCATAAAAATAAAAGGCCTTGTCCTTGAAGTCTCTGAACCCTTGGTCAAAGGAGTCCAGAACGGCTTCGACGACCTCGTCCTTAAAGGCTTGGGATGCCATGAATTTGGGGACGGCCTTGGCAGCTTCTTTCTTGCCCATCTCCATCAGGGCAATGGCCATTGTAGCCTTTTCTATCGCTGCTGTGGTCCTGGCCGTCTGCTCCTTCAGCTAAGCCTGGAGGGTCTGTGTTCTCCCTTTCAAGTAGGCTACCTCCATCGAAAAGGCGGCCGCCTCTTCGGCTCGGTGGGAGCCTACCCCCCTCTCCTCAGCCAGGGCGGCCTCAAACTCAGCCACCTTCTACTCAAGCTCAGCTACCCTGGCCTGACCATCGGTCAGCTGAGCCTCCAGCCCTTGGGATCGGCCAGACAGGCCGCGAGCCTCATCCCTCTCCCGGTGGAGGGGAGGCTTGTGCTTTTCCATCGCTCGGTAGGCATCCCACAGGAGCTACATATCCACCGCCACCTGCACCAAGAATGACGATTGATGCCCCTTGTGAAAAGAATGGAAAAGGAGGTACAGATCCAAAAATGGCTTATCGATATCAGCCAGGTAAATACCTCAGTGGCGAGCCTCACTACTGGCCTCCCTATCCGATTCTGGCAGTCCGATGGCTGGATTAGGGAGTTGAGGATATCTTTCGCCAGCTTCCCATCTTGGGATATCATGGAACCCATGGGAAGGACGACGGTGAACCTCTTGGTTTCCTGGCTCAGCACCTCAGGCGATCCAGTCAGGTCTGGCGTACCCTCAGATGAAGGCACTGCATTTACGAGACCGTCATCGATGGCTCCAACCTCGATCGTGGAGGCGGTACTCCAGTGGCAGTAGATCCCGCCACCCTTGCCACCTCTGGCCGTGGCAGATCATCGACGCGTGGAGGGGCCACTAGAGACGGAGGTAGAGCCCCCTCCGCGATCCTAGTTTCACTCCTGGGCTGCCGGGAAGGGGCCTGAACCTTCGATCGGGATGGTGCATGAGGGGCGGCTGACCCCCTCATGTCAGGCCCATCACAGGGCCCCCATCTCGGTTCCTCTCGAGCCTTTTTCCCGGGCTCCCCCTTGGGCTCTTCAACAGCAACCCTCTTTCGAGACATCCCGTGAAGCTCCTCGAAGCTGAATCTCATTCCTGTGACATGAGGCAGACTAGTTAGCCTTATTCCTGGACCAGGCCCACCATTGAGAAAAAAAGAAGCCCGATGATGAGTTTTATCCTGGGGCTGGGTTTGGATGACCCTAGCTTCGGCAAGATTCTGCTCGCACAATAAATCCCGAGGAGACAGGACCTGGGAGGAGATGAGCCGGTCGAATATTTCCCTATCGACTGGCTCGACCACAGACTATCGGTTGGGGGAAGTGTTCAAGTCACTCCAGACCCAGTTCGCTCCCTCAACCGAGGCGAAAAGAACCTGATCTTCCACCCCTTGATGGAGGTGGGTAGATTGAGTTTGAAACACCCCTTGCAGGGAGACACGGACATCACCCAACATCGAATAGGTGGCACTTCAGGATGAACAAGGCCTGAAGAGGGAGAAGCGTTCGACGATCCCGTTGTGACTACAGAGGACAATAAATCAGAAAATGATCCAGACAGCATTGGGGGTAAGCTGGGCCGGGACCGGACAGTAGTTGCTAAGAAGAAGATGTGGAAAAGAAGATGATGACCCGCGGAGAAGAAGTCTTCATATAGGGCTATCTGGCCTGGGCCACTGGAGGTAACCCTATCCCCCGGTCCAGGAACAGAGAGTCGGATGGAGTCAGGGATCCCAAATGACCTCTAAACGTGGAGGAGATCCTCGTCGGTCATCACTGAAGCAATGCCGGCGGGACCATCGGACTCCCTAATAGAGAGGGTGGGCTGAGAAGAAGCTACAGGGGGTTCAATCACGATCCCCGTCCGACGGGGACCCCTGTGAAGCACAGTCGGGACTTCGTCCTCCTCGCTATCCGAAGGAGGAGGCCTCAGTTGGGAAGGCCCCTTACCATCAAAGAAACCCCGGCAGTGGTGCCCTTCACTGGAAGGATTTATCAAAAGCAGTAGAAAAGTGAAGAAAGGAGGGAACCTAGAAGCCCTAGCAAGAGTGCTCCTCCAGCGTAGGCCAAACGAGGGAAGCAAAGGAACAAAAGGAGGAGAAGAAGGAAGCCTAACCTTTTGGAACTTCGTGACCTCACCCAAGAAAAGGGGAGAAGGTTGCTCCAAAGAAGAAACATTGCCTTTTGCCGCCTAGAGAACCCTCGAAAAATAGAAGGACGAAACTTTTTTAAGCAGTCCAGAGCCATGTCGCCTCGTACTTATCGAAGACATGTGCCAAATCTCGCCCTAAACTAGTTGGGGCATGCCACGTGTTGAAAGCAACGCTCCGAATCGGGGGCGACCCCCTCGAACCCGGCATGGCAATTATGCCCACTCCTAAAGAAAGGTGGAGTGGCGTCACCCCATTAGCACGAGGGCCCAATCTCCGGAGCGACGGCACACAAGACATTGATGATGCAAGACGTTCCACCCCTCCATGTCAACATAGCAATTACTCCCCTCACCCAGAGCACCGCTTTGTTCTCTGGGCTCGGGAGGGGGCATCTGATGTGGTACATCTGCTGACATGGAGCACGCAGGCGGCCACGCTGCTAAGAGACCTACCACCTGGGCATAGTAGCTAGGTTAAGAGCCAAGGCGAGCCTTCCTGTCGAGGTCAACTCCCAGTCGGGGTTGTGCTCACAGGGCAAGCCCTCCAACTGAGGTCAGCTCCTGGCCGGAGTCCGGCTCATGCACCCCAAGCGAGCCCTCCTGCTGAGGTCAGCTCCCAATCGGGGTCGTGCTCATAGGACGAGCCCTCCGATTGAGGCCAGCTCCAAGCCGGGACCGAGCTTATACTCCCAAAGCGAGCCCTCCTACCGAGGTCAACTCCCAGTCGGGGTCTTGCTCGTAGGGCAAGCCCTCTGACTGAGACCAACTCCCGGTCGGGTCGAGCTCATCTTCCAAGTTAAGCCCTCCTACCGAGGTCAGCTCCCGGTCGTGGTCATGCTCATAGGACGAGCCCTTTAATTGAGGCCAGCTCCCGATCGGGGTCGAGCTCATGTTTCCAAGAGCCAGGTCTCCAAGGTAGGGCTTCATCCCCCATCTGGTGGGAGCTAAAGTTCCCGCCAACTACATAAGGAGGGGGGTTCAGCAGAAGTTCAAAATCATGGCAGGAAAGAGCTTGATCATCCACCACCCCTGAAAGGTGGCGCATGCCCTGCCATAAATTCAGGTCCTGCTACGCACCTCGCGCACGACCTGCACGATGCAAGCTCTACCAAGTTCTTGGCCCTGTAGCGTGCTGCCATGTCGATGACCGCATAACTAGAAGACTGGAACCTCCATGACAGGGAGCCCGTACCTTTCCAAGAAGGGTATTCCATTAAGGCCCCAGGTCCCTCCTGAAATGGAAACGCTCCATCGTGGCTCGAGGCTCAGCGAACGCCTACGGTGGAAGGCTTTCCCTTAAAAAGCCGGCCTGATAGGGAGGCAACAGCAAATAACAGAAAGTCCTGTCCGAAAAGGAATTCCTAGGAACGGACGCCTGGACTTGCTCTTGGTCCTCCATGTCGATGACCGCATGACTAGAAGACTTGCTCTTGGTCTGGGTCGCCCCATCTATATAAGATCGATGGGGGAGGTAAGTAAAAAAAGAGGGGTAAGCAACGGACTTGCTCTTGGTCCTTCATTATCTTTTTTCATAGAGTTCATCTCATCCTTCTTTATTCTTCACCCTCTCGACGCGGAGAGTCCTCCAAGCTCTCCGCCACAAAGATTCTGTTTCTCTCGATCGTCCCACTGACTTGATCGTCGAAGTGTCTCCATCGGAATCCCCAGCCTGGGTCTCCTCTGTTTTGCAGGACCTCCAGACGAGGGAGTTGACCGCGAAGAGAAGGGATGAGCATCCAGCGAGAGCCCGATGCATCAAAGCTACAGGCCATGACGATCTTGGCAGCAAAGCTACTATCATTGCTTGGATTCAGGAGGCCAAAAGGTCCAAGCCGGTGCATCCTCTTCTTTGGGATATCAAGCTCCTACTTTAGGATTATTCTTCATGTATTATCAGACATGTATACCGGGAGGCCAACTCAGTGGCAGATTGGGTTGCCTCTTTTGTTGTCCATCATTTAGATCTTGTTTTGTGGACCAACCTTGGTCATACCTCGAAGTCATTTTGTGATGTTATCTTTCCCGACTTTCTTAGTTGTATTCATGTTAGAACTTTAAGATGAATATAATAGTTTACCAAAATATATATATATTGAAACTAAAACTTAATCTAACTTAAACTTGGACCGGTACTGAAAGACAAATTACCTCCACTAGAATTGAAATAAGAAACCAGGATAATCCAAGAATAGAATTACAGTACCGCATGACGAGCAACGGACTCCCAACATTATTTTCTACTTGAGCTTATAATAATATAAAACCTGGCCTCATAATATTTTAATTTATGATAATGGATGGATTTACATCAAGATTAGAGTAACTTAGGATTAGAATTGTTGTTGAGAGTTAAGAATTAGGGATTAGGAATACATGGTAATGCCTAACATATTTAATTGGATTAGCTACGTATACTATGTTGAGCTATTTAATTGTATGACTTCATCAAGCATTAGTGCTGATTTAATTTGCTGTGTTCGGGTATATTATTAGATTAATTTGCATATCTTGTTCAGGCCATGTGTTGCATATCAAGAGCAGAAGTCTCCCTTACACGCCTTTTTCATGTTAGGTTGTCGCTTACCTGCAGTTATCTTAATTGAACAATATATAAATAGAGTTTATACTTTATTATTAATTATTATTTTTATGGAGTCATGTCTTGCAATACATGCGGTCATCTTTGCCCTGCATGCATGATGGATAAAGGAGAAGCCATGGTCCAAAAGCAGTGTGAAGAAACCATTCACACTAGGATAATTAATTAACCTATGTCCAATAATCTATATTAGTTCTCCCCCCATGTAAATAGTCTCGTTTGTTGACCGCCGTAACGCACCACGTACACTCGCACACCGTTCACGTAGACTTTAAAGTAGGGTCCAACCAGGCTGTTCCTTGAGGATGGAGCAAAGTCTGAATCCACGTGGAGACACGCAATCGAGCTGCTCTTGAAAAAACAAATAAATAAATAAATAAAAATCTACTCCCAATTAGGACGATCAACGGGTCATATTCTAGTCGAAATGTAGATATTCAGATCTGAATCCGATTTTAATTACCAAATCCAGATTCGGCCCGAATACCCGACAGGTCTAATTTTAAAGTATCAGAACCGGATCCAAATGGATCCCGGGTATCCAGACCCGAACCCGAACCCGAATGAAATGTACCAAAAACTCCTAGATTTTTTCTTATCATGCATTTAAGCGGAAAGCTATTTATGCACATATGGCAGCAAAATATTTTTTCAATAATTATCAACTGGTCAGGAAAACTAACCATTTCTACTAGATATTTGCAGTTAAAAAAATTTAGCATTGTTAAAAGACAGCTGCTTGTAACCGTTCCATAATTCTATCATTCAGCTCTAGGTTTTCATAGACAGAATATGACTTTCAAACCAATCGACACAAAAGAAAGCATGAAGCATATCAACATTGCTGGATCCTCCGATATTGTAATGAAAATCACCATCTGTTCCAAGATTTTATAATAATACTATCAACCTGGGAACAATATCGGGACATGGGCAGTGACATCCGGTGGGGGAGTGGGAACGATCGACGATGTTGGTGGCCAGCGGAGCTCGGAGCTATCAACGGTAGCTACAGGGGGTCGATGTCGAGCACTCGGTGCGGGGGGTCGATGTCGGGGTAGTATGGCCGGTGGGGCTCGGATCCGACGAAGGCGGCGCTGCTGGAGCTGGAGGATGATGCCCAAGTAACGGCGGTCGGCGGGGCTCGGAGCCGGAGAATGGAGAGCCAAACTCGCCGGAGGGGTAGGCTGATGTCGGAGGCTCGGAGCAGCACTTTAGCAGGACGGCTAGCGAGCAGCGTGGGACGTCGTCGACCGTCAAGGGATCCGCCGTCGAGGGAGGGGAGGCGCCATTACTTCTTTGTTGCTGGTTCTTGATCAAGAATATTGGTTCTTAATCTTTCCCTCGCTATTTTCACTGCATAGGCACTGATCCGGATTCCCAGCAAGTGATGTCGGTGCCTAGAAATTTTCGACAATTGGTATCAGAGCCCTAAGGGCAACCCCCAGAAACCCCTGGAACACCTCCAGGATAGCTTGGGACACACCCTCAAGCTCCAGGAATCGCCTCCAGCATCCCTGCCATGGCCTTCCAAGTATCTCCAAGACTTGGGAGCACCACGCAAAACCCTACAATCTCCACCTTGGTGCCCCCAAGTCTTGGCAAACCTAGCAATGTCCTCCTGCACAACCCCGTTGTAACTACGTATCCTGACAGCCTCTTGTGCAGATCTTCTTGCCTCTGCCAACACCCTTCAGCTGCTGCTAGTCCTTGGAGGCCTTTGGGATGACCGCCTCCACAACCGATGATCTTTGCTTATATCCTTGCACCACGATTTTAGCCTTCCTTCTACCTGGCAGCTGCATTAGACTTTTCCTTTGAACTTTCCTAGAGAGACCACAGTGATCCTGAGCCAGCACTTGCTGTAACTGGAGCTCTACCTGACACCATCTCTACATAGCCATGCCAATCTCTGCACACTCTGCTCCACCTTGCTAAGTGCACCCCTTGAGCTCGTGCTAGGATCTGGCCACTTTCCCTGCACCCCTGCTTTGAACTCGTATCGAATCCTGCTCTACCCGTGAATCCACCTCTTCTCGGTTCTCCACCTGAAACTGAAGTCCCTTTGATACCACAGAAAGAAACCCCAAGGCCAACACCCTTTCCAATGTGCCCAAACTAGGCCGATAACAATAGTGGTCCAGGTTCTTTGCTCTTGGGAGCCCCCTCCATCTTTTTTTACCGTGAGTTTTGATGAGAGTGTCAGAAGCAGACATGAAGATTTTGTTTTTGTTATTCGAAAATCTGGTATGAGCTTACTTACTACGAGGGGTCTTATCTCATAGACCCCACCGTTTCGATGGCGGAGCTTCAGGATGCTTGGATCGGGATTCGGTTTGCCAGGAAGATCCTTCACCTTGACCGGCTCATTATTCAGGATGACTCATACATGGTCATCTCTTGGATCCACAGGCATTTCGGTCCTCTCCCGTCCATCCTCTCATCAGGGATATGGTCAGCTTGTTGCAAGGGTGTTCAAGACTTCCGATCAGGCATATTTTTTGTGAGGCCAACATAGCGACTGCCTGGGTGGCCTCATAAATCACCATTCACTCTGTTGAAGTGTCCTGATCTCGTAACAGGGACACGCCTAGAATTTTTAGGGATTTTTTGCTTTTTGATTTTCTTGGCTGTATTTATTTCTGGATCATCGCTTGGTTGTTCCGTCGAACGGAAAAAATAATAATAATAATAGAGGTCCAAAAAATTAGTCTACGGTCTTTGAGATTCCCATTCTCCCCGCACCACCCACCATCCACATCCACCGTCCCCTCTCCGACGGGTGCTTCTGTCATACCTTCGGCATTCAGCATCGATATCAAAACACCTGTCGGGTAGAAGGTGGGCAGGGGCATGGAAGACTTCGAATAGTCTTTGGCGTGGTCGTAGGCTTTGGTGAAAGCAACCGGAGCAAATTAAAGAGCAGCATGACGGAGGAGGACGATTATTTGGCAGCTGCCGGTGTTGGACTCCACCGATCACTTAGACATCAAAAGAATTAATTCTTCATGAAGGGAGTTCGATGGTATCCAGCAGCCCTGTTGAATGAGAGTAAAATAGAGGAAGTAGAGATATTTACAGAGCCACGCACCAGGTAGGGGGATCCAGTTGATTAAGTCAAGGATAGCTTCAAAATTATGGCCATTTAATTAATTATTAGGAAGAAAATTAAGCTCGCTTTCTCTCGTGGCTTCAACTCCAAGTTATCATCACACAAACACTCTAAAATCTTGTAACGTCCAAGCTTTTCGTGTGGCTGACATGTCATGAAATCAAACTTTTCTTGGTGAATAAGATTCTGGATCGTCTGCAGTCCTTGCGAAACTAAGTTACGAGTCAACCATGGTGCTCGTGATTAAATTTACATTTTAGCCAGCCCAGAATTAACCTTGCCATCACGAGATTTGTAGCATCATTTACAAGGTAAGGTAAATTGCCGGCATGCATGTCTTAATCCTCAGCTTGTTACCCCTTTCCCATTTTCTAGCTGTATTCCGGGTCCATGGAAGACTTCAGTATCTGAAAAGCAGTCCCCAAGATGTCTCCCCGGTTGGTTCATGTTCTCGTGGGGACCGAGCGGGTGAGTAGGCTCTACCAGACGTCAAGAAGAATTCTGTTTCAGATTCGCCCATTCACATACAAAAAACGTCACATCAGGAATCAAAGGTCGGTACTCTGGAACGTTTAGTTTACCTGCTTCGTGGGTTGTGGGCCTCGACACTGTAGCCCATCAGTAAACGACCCACCAAAAGGGCAACAACGACCATTCGGTTGGCAGAACCGTTCAACATGGTTCCCGATCACTACCGGTCACGACCAACCATCCAACCATTCCAAGCACCCAATCCAGCTCCTCACCCGAGCTCTCGGACCGCTGACATGGCCGTCCCAACCTTACAACATGGTGGCTGAGGGAAGGGAGAAGCGATGGACCTAAGAAACTTCTATTACGGTGCACGCGTTGCACGGTACGTGGACCGCGGTACAATCATGCAATGCTCGATATGTCCGCCTTCGAGAGATTAATGGTTATGAATAATGACGTGCCGTGCATGGTATACGAGGCTGTACTATTCGGTAGCCATTCATTTTTATGATCGAATGACATGGTAGTCATGTATCGAGCATCGAACGGTACTTTACGGTGCAAATCGTGCACCATGAAAAATCCGTGCTTGATACGATGACAAGTATCGGAGACGAGGATGAAGGTGTCCTTTAATTCTTATATCGTTGCGAATTGAGTTTTTTTTTTTTTTTTTTTTCGAAATAATATTATTTTAATAAATATTTATTAGATTAAGATATTTTGATATTTATTTATCAAAATATGTATTCGATGCTGAGATGGAAGGCCACGTAGGTTTTTCTTACAATTTCATGAGCAAAATCGCGGGTTCGACATGCAATTTCGATTTCAACTTGGACCGGATCAACCTGGGGCCGGAGAGGGAGAATAGGAAAAGAAGAACAACGAGACCAAAAAAAAAAAATTTGATAAAGCTGGAACAAAAAGATCGGATGGAACCGGAATGGGACGAGAGGAAGAAAAAGATCAGAGATTAAAAAAAAAAAAAAAAGGACCAGGGGCTTAAATAGAACTTGCTAGTTCTAAGAAAAACCGCATGTTATACTTATGATTTCTCTAAGAAATCACAGGTTCGACATGCAATTTCGATAGATCATTATGCCGCGTGGCTATTCGGTGCCATGCATCCCATGCTCCCCGTCACGTGGCCAAAAAAATATATATTGATAAATATATATTGATAAATATATTCTTTAAAAATATTATTTAAAAAAAATCGTTGGAAATTTCTAGCGTATATACGATTCCTAGACATATCCCCGCAACCCCGATCCGGTCAATGCTTAAGCTTGGCTAGAGATAAATTAGACCTGAACCTAACATAGAAAGCCTTCTTAAAAATTGAGATGAACCCAACAAGATCAAAGATGGATCTTCCAAGTTCCCTTTTTTTTATTAAAAAAAGGATGGGGGTGTTAAACTCGATGTAGTTATCCCCTTCGGTCCCCATCCCGTCAGATAATATTCGATTCAAAGTGCTTAGATTTTTATAATTTTTTTCCATCCAATATCTATTTTTGCTCCGTTGTCGATCTTTTATGAAATAGACACTCTTGCCAATGGATTTCACTAAATCAAATGGATCAGGTAGCTATTTATATCTGCCACCTAGAAAGAAACTAAATATCGATATTGTATTTTAATAATAAAATTCAGCGGAAAAAAATAATTCCAAAAGTGTTCCAGGCCTCTTGGCCATGTTACTACTGGACTGGGTTGTTTCGGGCATAAAAATGCTTTGATTTATATTTGAATTACGATGGGCCGTAAGTTTGTGAGCCCAGTGAGCCCATTCCAGATACGACATATCAGGTCCTCTTCAACCTTGCAATGTTGATGCCTATGGGATCGTAGCCGTCTGGATGAATTCATACCGGAAGTAAGCACAGACATGGGACAACTTGGTGTAATTCGAGTGGAATAGCAGAATATATCCTGGTATAACATAATCCGCGTCCCCCATAACTAATCTTGCCCATAACTTGGGCTAGTCTAAGCTCAACCACGACAACTTCCATCGAGCTTTGGGCTAGTCTAACCTCACTTTAGTGGCATCTGGTCCAAAGCTAAGAACATTGCAAGATTGTTATTTAATTAGTAAATTTTCAGTTTCTCCTGATGTTCTGACGTACATTTCTTGTTTTGGAAGAGTATTTTGGCAAGAAAACTTCTCGGTTTCATCACTCTTACCATTAGAGTTTTAGTTTTCAGGGGATGAGTTAAAAGTTTTTGGTTTGCCTCGGACAAGACTTATTATGTTCATGTGCCGTTGGTTAGCTCTCGGGTGCTGGACCAAGTTTCAGTTTTTCTTGGAGCTGCTCGTCTCTTGGAGTTGATGCCTAGGGGCTTAAAGTCTTCGTTCTATGGTTGGTCTTGCGCATTTGACCCTATTTCAGTGAAATCCCTCCAGCTGCCCTCTCTTTGATTGGTCACTGTTTATTAACATGTTTTGGTTTACTTCTGTAGACTATAATCCGCTTCAAACCTTGATCTTTTTCTTTGCCAATCCTATATAATATTCATTTCTTCTCGTTGACAAAGCTTCGGTCGCTTCAGCCTCCCTTTTTTTCACAAAAAAATAAAAAAATAAATAATAAAAAATACAATACCTTATGTCTGCGTTTTTCTGGACTTGTTTGAGCCGGTCCGGGTTAAGAAAAACCTAGCTTGCATCCGGTTCAACCCAACGGGCCGAAAAGCCCAACAGGTGATGGAACAACTGTTGAAGTTCTAGGATCGAGATCCATCAATCTGAAGTTTATCTCAGAAAAATTCTTGATTCTTCGTGATGTACAGCATGTTCCAGCTATAAGAAGAAACTTATTGAGTGGTTCTTTGCTTGTCCAGCTAGGATTTCAAGTTGTGCTAGAGTCCAATAAAGTTATAATTTCCCGAGGAGATAACTTTATTGGAAAATATTTTGTATCCGAGGGACTTTTTAAATTAAATATAATTGCTCCTCTTGATATTAATAAAAATTATGTTACTTCTTCCAAACACACTGTGTTAAATTCTGAATCCTGTGAAACTTGGCATGGAAGATTGGGTCATGTCAATCTTCGATCAATCAGAAGGATGTCTGATCTTAAGTTAATTCCAAAAATGAATGTCGATCACAATTCCAAATATGAAGAGTATGTCCAGCCAAAACAACCTATAAAACCTTTCAAGCCTGTGGAGTTTAGAGACTCTCAAATCTTATAGCTCATCCATAGTGATGTATGTGATTTAATAGAATTCTAACTCGTGGAGATAGTCGCTATTTTGTAACTTTTATAGATGACTTCTCCAATTTCTGCTACACCTACCTTCTGAAAACTAAGGATGAAGTACTTAATAAATTTAAGGTTTATAAAGCAGAAGCTGAAAATCCGTTGAAAAAATGGATTAAAATACTTAGGTCCGATCGGGGAAGAGAGTACACTTCAAATAAAATGAGCCTATTATGTGAAGAAAATAGAATAATTCATGAAGTTACAGCACCCTATTCACCACAATCTAATGGTGTGGCTGAACGAAAGAACTGAACTTTACTAGATATGATAAACGCCATGATCATCAGTTCAAGTACTCCAGAAAATCTATGGAGAGAGGCCCTTCTATCTGCTAACTATATTCTTAATAGAATACCTGCCAAAGATAAAGATAAAACACCTTTTGAACTTTGGAAATGTTACCCACCTAGGCTCAGTTATTTTAGAGTTTAGGGATGCTTGGCCAAAGTAGGGATTCCTGAATCTAAACGATCCAAAATTGGACCTAAGATTGTGGATGCTGTCTTTATTGGCTACTCTTTTGACAGCAACACATATAGATTCTTAGTTATTAACTCTGAAATATTTTCAATATCAAATAATATAATTATTGAACCTAGAGATACAACATTCTTTGAAAATATATTTCCTTTTAGAAACAGAATTCTTACGCAGACCATCAATCTTCCATCCTCATCCGATTTACCATCATCATCTTCTTCACTAGCATATCCAACCCCTGAATTTGAACATAGAAGAAGCAAAAGAATTAGGTTTGAAAAGAACTTTGGTGAAGACTTCTTCACCTACCTAATTTAGGATACTACATCATCTTATCAAGAAGCCATGGTCTCTCCTGATGCACCTTTCTGGAAAGAAGCAATCAATAGTGAAATCGAATCCATTATTGAAAATAATACTTGGATTCTTACTGATCTACCTCATGGAAACAAACCTCTAGGTTGTAAGTGGATATTCAAAAGAAAGATGAAATCTGATGGAACTATAGAAAAATTCAAGGCTAGGCTTGTTGTCCAAGGCTTTGGTCAAAAGGCCGGTATCGATTTCTTCGATACCTACTCACCTGTAGCTCATATTACTACTATCCGAGTCCTTCTAGCCTAAGCTTCAATCCACAAACTCTTTGTTCATCAAATGGATGTTAAGACTGCTTTCTTACACGGAAATCTAGAAGAGGAGATCTATATGCATCACCCAGAAGGTTTTTATGTGCCAGGACAAGAAAATAAAGTTTGTAGACTTGTTAGATCCTTTTATGGATTGAAACAAGCACCTAAGCAATGGCACGAAAAGTTTGACCAAGTGATCTTGTCCTATGGATTCCAGATCAATGAATCAAATAATTGTCTCTATCAAAAACAAGTTGATAACCGGTTCATTTTTCTCTGTCTCTATGTTGATGATATTCTAATCTCTGCACCAGATCTAAACTTAGTCAATGATGTTAAGAGTTTTCTATCCCATCACTTTGATATGAAGGACTTAGGAAATGCTGATCTAATTCTCGGAATGAACATTGTTCGAACTTCTGACTCAATCTGCTTATCTTGATTTCACTACACTCAAAAACTTCTTGACAAATTTGGATATTCTGATCATTCACCTGTATCTACTCTCTTTTATCCGTCTATCCACCTCATTAAAAACACCAAAAAACCCATAAATCAAGAGAAGTATGCTCAAATCATTGGTTCCTTAATGTACGTATCTAACTGAACCAGACCAGATATTGCCTCTACTATTTCTAGACTCAGTAGATACACTACTAATCCTAGTACCATCCAGTGGAATGCCTTGGAAAGAGTATTTAGGTATCCTAAAGGAATTATAAATTTCTCTCTTCACTATACAGAATATCCAAATGTCCTTGAGGGTTATTGTGACTCGAATTGGATCTCTGATACTTTAGATGTCAAATCTATTCATGGTTATGTTTTTCTTTTGGGATGTAGTGCCATATCTTGGCAATCTTCTAAATAAACTATTTTAGCTATGAGCACTATGGAGCTGAGCTAGTTGCTCTAGCTTCTACATGTTCTGAAGCTGAATGGCTAAAAGAGCACCTTAATGAAATCTCTATTTCTTCTCCCATTCCTCCAATATTTATTCACTGTGACTCAAGAGCTGCTATAGATTTTTGCAAGAAGAAATTAATAAATACTAAAATGAGTAGACATATCAAACTAAGACAGAAGTCTATAAAAAGAAGAGAAAAATTTCAAATTATTTTAATAAATCATATTGATACAAATATTAATCTTGCTGATTGCCTTACAAAAGGCTTAAACAGGACTAAGGTCTTGATATCTTCGAGGAGGATGGGTCTTAGTCTATAAAGGATCTTCCAGTAGTGGGAACCCAACCTCTGTGATAGGAGATCCCTTGAAGGAGGTTCAATGTGATAATAACAAGCTGATTGGTTGGTCAAGGAGCGCATGTGATTTATTTGATATAGGAGTCCTTGACTGTATCCCATCCCTATAGTGATTAATGCTCCTATGTAGTGGTTAGGAAGAGTTTAACTCTGAATGAGATCCAAGAGATATTTCTCAAGATGTAACACTACACACATCTTTGGAGGGACTCATCTATATGAGAGTATCCGTCCATGACCACGGCTAAAGATTTTGGCAATTGCTAGAAACTTTCATGAAAAATCAAGATGCTTGCACACGGCCATTAATGTGCAAACCCGCGACATGAGCTTCTATATTGTGTGTACTATAATAGGAATTTGAATTAAAGGAATGTAGTTCAAGATCTGGTTCACTCCGTTTCTTCAAATTAATACTATAAGTACTAAGTGAAGTTAAGTCATGAAAGACACTTCACCCATTACACAGCATATAACCCCAGCAGAATTTTTTCTTTTATACTTTTAATTTTTATTCATTTCATGAATTTTGAGTTTTGACGGAGATTGTTATGGGTTTGGAGGGAAACTCAAAATTCCCTCCAAATCCTCCTCTCAAATCCCAACCTACATATATGTTTAGTCCCACATGGAAAAGGAGGAGAAACCCAAGGAGGTTTATATTGCTTCTCCACCTCCTAGGCCTTGTGTTGTTTTGGGCTCCATACATGCGCGCGCGACCCGGCCCGGCTTGCACGCGCGCGCTTGCACTGCGATGGTGGCATGTTTATTTTACCATTTTATTATAATGCTAATTATTTGTTAATCTAATAATATCTTTTATCTCTTATCTGTATCTCTTATCCGTTAGCCCTTAATCATCCACGATTATCTCTTAATTCTTTTTTCGGTTTTGCTTGGTCAATAACATGCATTTAACTCCACGTTTAAGCCACTACTTTCGTCGTTGAAGTCTCCACTATCGACGTTTAAGCCTCTAACCATTGGGCCAGCCCAAACGGATAGATTTTTGGGCTATAAAGAGACTTGGACGAGGGAGAGAACGTAAGAAACTTACTTATTCTTCCCGTTCCTCTTTAATCTCCGTATTCCACCGTTCCTCTCTTATCTCCGTATTCCAATCCTTTTCTTTTCGATTTTTGTATACAGTTTCTATTTCTCTTTCGCACTGCTGGGCGAAGCTCTGTCATCCGCTCCACGGTCGTGCCTGCAGGAGAGATACCCGATTATGTTATGGGGTGGAGTTCTCAAGTTTGAACCTGCACGAAAGTCAGGAATCACCTTAGGACAGTGCACTGCATGCCTCCGATTAGATTTTCTATTTTCTTCTTTCTTAGTAAGTTTTGAACAATAATATTACATTTCATTATTATTATTATTGTTAGGTAGTTTATTTTGTGATCGGATTTTTAAGGGAAATAAGATTTCTGATAAACCTATCCCTAACAAAAAAAAAAAAAAAAACATGCACTAACATATAAGGGGCAATTTAAATAAATCCATAATCTTGGACCGCATCTTTTACGATTAAAAAAAAAAAATCCTTTATAACATCAATTATTAAATTATATTTTGCATAACTTTCAAAGCACTCCAACGCGCTTCTCCTTCCGGCAACATGCATCACAAAATAGATTATATGGTTTGAAAGCTGCATAAAATATAATTAGAAAAGAAAGGAGATTACTCATCTTACCGTGCAAAAAATACAATTTGAATCCTAAGATATAACACGTAACGATGCATGTTGAAAACCCATTTTGGAAAGACAGGGTTTGTTGATGAGTAAAACAGCCAACAATGGAAGAACAACTAGAGTTTGGCGACATCAAGATAAATTTAAAATTTAGCTATAACTGAGGGGTTCCATGTCTTACACCGACCGTGGTAAATTTATTAAGTATTAGGTGGATTCGATCCTGATACTTTGGGAGTAGTAGGGTGATAAACTAATATGCCGTCCATCTTTGGTTTAACAGAAGAATATATATAAAATACTCGAAAGAAACGCTTGAAAGATTGTTGCCACGGGGATCTCAGATTTTAAAAAAATTAAAAGGTAGGATGAGCTGCGCGTGTTAACCCCCGAGAGCGATATCCAGCCATAACGCTGCTTGAAATCGTGGTAGACTGATTCACCGACCATCACGTGAATCCACCGTTGAATCGTCCACTGCTCACACTTTAAGAGCCGTGCAGTGATGAAAGAGGGGTTCGGATCGCTTTGAGAGATGTGCCGCGGGTGATCCAACAGTGAATGCGCGTGAAGGAAGATAAACCCTTCCTTTGCGCGAAAGATGCAACAATCCGTCCCCCGATTGATTCCAACGGGCCTAAATCACGGGAATTGACGGCGTGTCTTTATCGAAATTGGTGGTTGCCCCCGCATCCACGTGGGTTGGTACAAGGAGGTTGGTGCAGCGCCGCTGGAAGCTAGAGTGTTAAAAAATAAAAAAATTATCGGTACCACGATAACACGGTCGATAGGGACACGATCCCATTTCTTTTCAATCACGAGTTTAAAATATAAATCAAATCTACATATGCATGATCGAGAGCCAGACGGTTACTATTCTGGTATCGTCGCAATATCAGATTGATGTACTCACCGGTTAGTGGAGAGAGCATGCAAAAACTTGCAATCCATATCGAACAATCACCTGGTGGGATGGGAGCCGATGGAAGAGCTACGTCGGAATTTATCTCCCATCTCTTTTATTTTATCAAAAAAAAAAAAAACGTACAATAAATTTTTTTCATAAAATAAAAAGAGAAAGAATAAATTTTGATGTAGCTATCTTCGCTGATCCCAATTCTACTAGGTTATGTTCGATTCGATTGTAAATTTTTACGTATCCCTTCGATGAATATATCAATTTAAAATCATCATCATTAATATTATTATTATTATTTTCGATACCAAATTTGAAACCATTCCCGTTGGCTTTGGCGAAAAGTTTCATGGTGGCAATATGAGCGGGGATGAGACCATGGATGCCAGAATAAACGACTTAATAATAAAAAATTAAATATATCTGCATAACATCTGCAGTAATGAATTGATGGATCTCGACGTGCTCGTGGCTGGGACTCGGCCACCAACCAGCAAATTTCCTTCAAAAACGGGCGACAACATCCATCATGTGAGCAATCCCCAACCCACCATCAAGACGCCTACCAGGAACGGCATATTTTATTTTAAACACAAAAAAATAGCAGTGATTAATTACTTTCCTTAGCTGGCAATCATACAAGTTTGGTGCACGTGCATTTCAGCAGTTATAATGGGAGGAAGTTGGACCAACATCTTGTACGGAAAAATATGGTGTGATCTTTGCTCTTAGGCTACCATGAATTTAAAGTTACAGATGAATCGGGTTGGTCCCTGACCTAATTTATGAAGATTCGATTCTAATCATTTTAAGGATTCATATAGTCAGCTCAGATTCTGAAATTAGGTATATTTTAGCTTTTAGATCGAGTTTAGATTTATTAAATTTTGATCTAACCTAGTTCATATATTTTTTTGAATTTATATAAATTTATTTTAAACAACTCAAAACTAGTCAAATCACCGATCACCTTCACCATTCCTTTCAGCCATTATTCCCTATCCTTAGCCTCGCTCTTGATTTCTATTCTTTCGCTCTTCTCTCTCTTTTTCTCTATTTTTTTTCACAGCACCCTCCTCTTTCATCATGGTGAGCCCTTAACCTTCTTCCTTGCATCTTTCATTCATCATTCCTCAACACCATCGCCAGTCATATCATCATTGGTCGCTGCAACATCTACATATGCCCTTGGCCCCACCCAAGCTTCTCCTCCATCGTCGTTCTCATCTTTTTGTCTCCCTCTTCTAGTTATTGTTGGCCCCTAACTCACTAGCAGCTACATCACTATTGGTCACCACAATATTTGTGTTTGTCCCTAACCCCACCTGGACTCCTTCACCATCTCCCCAACCTTCCCCCCTCTCTCTCTCTGCCAGCCACCACCACCCAACACCACCGACATTTCCATGGCATCAAGATTGACAAAGCTACAATAGATGTTGCACTCGACGCCAGAGGCCTGAACGGCGTAGGATGTAGAGGAGCCTCCAATGACAAAGGTAATGGAGAGGGAGTGGTAAGCGGTGGCATTGAAAGGGAGAGGAGGAAGCAGGAGGTGCAATTAAAGAGCGTGATAATATTGCTGCTGGAGGAGTTGAAGGGGAGGGAGCTGTTGAGGATAATGCCCTAGGTGTGAAAGTCGGTAGTGACATAGGAGGAGGGGAGGCTAAGGGCATAGGGTGGATGATGAGGTGTTGGATGGAGGGGTGGATGATGAGGTGATGGGGTAGGGGAGGCCCTTGAGGGTACCGGACAAGAGAGATCGTATTGTATTATTGCATTAAATCTTGTATAGGGGTTGCCATAGCCCTCTAACGAGATCGCCATCCTTCTTGCCTGCTCCCTTTTTCATGTCCTCTATCTCCCATTTCCTAGCTACAAGTTTCAGATCCGATCTAAACTAAATATGCATTTCATGAATTTAATCAAGTTATAGATGATCCCGACCCAATCCAAATGATTCGAAGGATTAAAAAATTTAATCATAGATTTGATCTGATATTTTATTGGATTATGTATGAATTTAGATTTAATATTAAAATTCAATCAAAGAACCGATTCAGGTTAGAATCACGTATAATCTAATCATCTATACTTTTAGATGAATCCTTGGATAGAAGGTGTATAATATATAAGTTATAACCACCTCATTAGCAAAAAAATGTGATCGTGCTTAAAAGAAAAAAAAAAAAAAAAAAAAAACCCTTTAAAGGGTAGGCTCGGATTGTACCTTTTGATTTTGCATAAATTTTAAAATATCATAATTTTTTAATCTACTTTTTATATGAATTTTATAATAATTATTGTACAATCCAATGATGTACACTAAGGAGGAAAAAAAAAAAAGATGAGCCTTATTTTTTTCGTATAAAAGATGTAACCCAAACAATTGAGTTGTTACGAGCCATGGCTTTGTCAACCAAGACAACCAAAATTAGCAAGACTGACAAAGATTATTTTCGTCTTTGTGAGATTTTTTTTAAAATTCACATACATGGACAAAGAGCGATACTTTGATGGATATTTTGTCTTTATAAGCTAAGAAATAGTATTTAATCACCGAGGCCCAAAGTCACCAGGTACGTGACGTATCCGAACCCAAAAAATGATGTACACCAAGGAGGGGAAGGATGATATGTTATTTAGTGGGGACACCATAGTCTTGATCTCTGATTCAGAACATATTGGAGGTGGGATCTAGGTTTTTAAATATCTAAAATATGTGTTATCTCGCTAAGCGATTGAGATTAACTTAAACTGACGGTTTATCTTGATCAATATGATAAATGAGAAAACTTGTAATGCATCAAGATTTTTCAAGTCTAAATTGAAATCTCGACCTACATGGTAAATTTAAAATTGTAATTTAGCTTTACATTTGAGATTTATTGATTAAAAATCTATTTAAGAATCATTGGTAGGCGGTGCAGTTGGTTGTTTCTCACAACCAGCTGGCAGGGATTCGAGTCTTGATTGACGATTATTTCGACATATTTCGACGAGGAAGTCCGGGAATAAAATCAAAAAAGGGTTCACTGGGGTTGGAGAGAAAGTCCGGGAATAAAATCAAAAAAGGGTGGTACGGCTGCGAAAAAATTAACATGCACCATGTATCGAATATTTCCTGACTGGAGTTGGAAGACCGTCTAGGGGTGACCATGCCCGGGATCTAACTCCTCCCCTTTTTTGATTTACCAAAAAAAAAAATCTATTTAAGAAAGTAAAAAAAAAAAAGATTGAAAGGTATTGATCATTATGAATGTATTGTATCGGATGGTGTCAATTAATATGCACCGTGTATCGAATATTCCCTGACCGGGGTTGGAGGACCGTCTATGGGTGATCATGCCCGGGGTCTAACTCCTCCCCCTTTTTTGATTTACCCAAAAAAAAAAAATATTTAATAAAGTAAAAAAAAAAAGATTGAAAGGTATTGATCATTATAAATGTATTGTATGGGATGGTGTCAGATTTTATTGCCCGGGATTTAACTCCTCCCCTCTTTTTTGATTTTTTTTTAAAAAAAATCTATTTAAGAAAGTAAAAAAAAAAAGATTAAAAGTATTGATCATTATGAACGTATTGTATCGGATGGTGTCAGATTTTATTGATTTGCATTGCTAGATGTTCTGTACCTATGCAAACTTCGATCTTGGTTAAAATACAATCCTTGGATAATAGATAATACATGCTATGGATGGCCAGGTCAAAATCTTTTAGGAGATGTTCATTATGGGATCATCTATCCAGAATCAAAGGTGATTTGGATGAAAGTAACATGATTATCATGATTGATTTCATTTAAGTGATCTTATGTGATAGTTGTCTTAAATCATCATTATTTTTAAAATCACCATCTAATCCGATGATGGTAAATCTATTATTAAGAATGGATATCCAAGATTATCCCGATATGATGACCTTTGGATGAAATTTTAGAACAATATTGCCTCTAAATTCAGCAGTTTGAGTATTGGCCAAATCTCTCATATGAGAAAATTTTAAAAGGTATTATTTAGAAAAGAGCATCCATGGAAAAGCACCATATGCAAGGGATTTGGATTTCTAATTATTTTTCCTCTTATCAATTATTTTACGACTGATTGATACCCTTCTATTTACCATTGCATTGTTTAAGCTAATTATATATGGGGAATGCTGGGATAACATATTAACATGGTGTATCCAATTCTTTCTTAAATATTATAACTTTGAAAGAAGCACCACGTTTATAGCATCCGTTGAATTTGCAACATCCAGATGAAACGTGGTAGATTGAACATTTTTGCACAAAATATTTTGATGAAAGTTGATGATCATCCAAGGCATTTTGTTCTTCCATCAAAAGGTGATGGTTGTCA
The DNA here is from genome assembly GCA_021397845.1 of Areca catechu. NCBI lineage: Eukaryota > Viridiplantae > Streptophyta > Magnoliopsida > Arecales > Arecaceae > Areca > Areca catechu. Next base: position 9,716,975 of record CM038046.1, read on the forward strand.
TGTTCGGGTTCCAACCTATTAGACTTTTGTTTGATTTGGACCGTAAATTTTTGCGTACCCTTCTCATTGACTTGGTAAGTATGTCAGCCTAACCCCACTACGGCATCGGAGTTCTAGCCGCTCCGCCTCTTAGTCATGTGTTCCCAGAATTAATCTGAAATTTATTCGAGTCATCCGCGGGTTCATTCCTCGAACCCGTGACCAGTGAAACTATTCACAAAGAAAGAGCCACGCCTTAACCACCGGGTTACCACCGTAGTGGTGTCATGTTTAGTTGCTATCATATCACTACAGTGAATCTGGGCTTTAGCGACGCTTTTTTTGACCTTTCCTGACGCTTTTAAGCGTCGCTAAATAATCTCCCGACGTTTTGTAAAGCATCGCTAAAGCGTCGCCTATGCAAGCGTCGCTAAATTTTTATTTATCGACGCTTTAAAGCGTCGGCATTTAGCGACGCTTTAAAGCGTCGCTAGACTAAACCCTAGCGACGCTTTAAAGCGTCGCCAGTTCCAGTTTTAGCGATGCTTTAAAGCATCGCTAGACTAAACCCTAGCGATGCTTTAAAGCATCGCCAGTTCCAGTTATAGCGATGCTTTAAAGCGTCGCTAGACTAAACCCTAGCGACGCTTTAAAGCGTCGCCAGTTCCAAACCTAGCAACGCTTTAAAGCGTCGTCAGTTCCAGGTATAGCGACTTTGGATTTTGCCGATGCTTTCAAAAAGCGTCGGCGGGTTCTGGATCTTCCCGACGCCTCCGAGAAGCGTCGCCAGAAAAAGATTGGGATAATCCTAACCTGCTGTGGTGTATAGATTGGTTTGCTACTATCGTCATACATGATCAATTCTCAATTGAACATTATACTTCGTTGCCTTTTCAAATGCTGCTATCATCATAAATGACCAATAATTCTTAACTGAACATTATACTTCGTTATATTTTCAAACAGTCAAGGGTGCTACCATCGTCATACATGACCAATTTTTAATTGAACATCATACTTCGTTATCTTTCAAACAGTCAAGGGTGCACATGAAAACGGTGGAGGAAAGGTAGAAATCAAATTTGTTGATAAACAAACTAATATTATCAAGACATATATTATTGCATAGGATAAAATATATTAACTATTTTAATTTTTCACTTTGGTTGTAAGTTTCATAAAATCATGTAACTTGATATATGTAATCATAACTTCCATTACCTCTTAACGTAATCCTACTTATATTCAATTGTTTCTCTGCATAGCAATGCAATAAGCACTAAACAACAACCATCCAAAGAAAACTAGCATGGCTGCTTTTTTAATTTTTTTTTTTTTTTTATTATTATTATTTTAAGACAGATGTTTCATTCAATAGTTCTGGAATAAATATATCCAAAAAAATTTAAAAAAAAATTATAATCATGAAAATTCAAAAGCAAATGAACCAATCGAGTCTATAAAATCGATCATGAACGAGCAACAATGAAGGAAATCATCCAGTCCGCAATCGAATTGATCTTCTTATATATGTACCTTATCATAATCGAGAAATAATTCAGGAGAAACAAAATGCAATGCATCCTGCAATCAACAAAGCAAAGTACATAACCACCTTCCTTGCCGTATCTTTCACGCCAAAGAAAAAATTGGCCTTCTTTCGCACAAATCCACCATTGGATAGCGCAATGGTCGCCATTGATGGATGAATTAAGAAGGTCCAACACCATTGGATAGCGCAATGGTCGCCATTGATGGATGAATTAAGAAGGTCCAAAGTGGCTTATGATCTACGCTGAATATGATCTACGCTGAACATAATCTGATAGGTGACACCACCAAAAGTAGACCGATCATTCTTTAATGCTAAAGGTACAATCCAAACTAGACTAGTGTTTTCTGTCGGTCAAAACTTTAAAAATCCCATGATATCGGCTTTTGCTAATCTACAGTTCCAAACGTAGTGTTGCTGCTGTTCCTTCGGGACCGGATTCGACGGGCGTGCTAGAGAGCTCCTCGATTGATCTATACATTAAAAATTTCTGAGCCTCGAAGGGGCTCCGATGGAAGATACTTCGATGGTTAAGTTAGAGAAGGATTGGAACGACGGAACGAGAAGAAGTTCGAAAGGAAAGTAAGCAATGAAAAAGAAGAACGTTACCTTTCGTAAAGGTCACCCGGATGCGTTTTATAGACACAGGGCGCTATCAAATTCTGTCAGGAGAGCAGGCTGGGAAAGCCCGGATATATCCCCAAGAGGATGGCGCGGCGACGAGATCGTGGATGACGGCGTGTCAGGTGTGTCAGAGCAGTGGCGATGCACTGAAATTTGTTATAACAGAATATCAGGGCTGCAGGAAAGAAGAGGTTCCTGAAAAGTTCGAGCGACCTTTCAACGGTGAATCGGCTGATTTTCCAGAAATCGATCGGGATGCCTAGCGATATCTCCAAGCCGACCGGAGAGTCGATCTTCGTGGGGATCAACCAATCAGAAGTCAGGATCGATCCGACCGGGGACTGGCCTAGCGGGCGCATCAACTAGCTTCCTCCCTGAAATTGGGCAATCTGATGGTGAAAGGTCCACTTAAAGACTTTATTGACGCACATGAAGGGTAGGCAAGTTAAACACAACCAAACGGCCCAATGGAACTGTCAACCACCGTCCCAGTCTCGCGCAGCCCACGCGCCCCTCACCTACTTCCGTCTTCAACCAAACGTCCCACCGTCAACCTCACCCACTTATTAATAATTCCTCGCCGCACCTCTCACTCCCACCATCCCCTTCCTCACCACCACCAAGCTCTCTCTCTCTCTCTCTCTCTCTCTCTTTTGTGTGTGTGTGTCCAGGTTATCTTCTGGAGAGGTAGCCATGGATTTGGTCTTCGTGGAGAAGGCCCTCCTGGGCCTCTTCGCCGCCGTCACGCTCGCCATCACCCTCTCGAAGCTCCGGGGGAAGAGATTCAAGCTGCCACCCGGCCCGCTCCCCGTCCCCATCTTCGGCAACTGGCTCCAAGTAGGCGACGACCTCAACCATCGAAACTTGACGGCCCTCGCCAGGCGCTTCGGCGACATCTTCCTCCTCCGCATGGGCCAGCGCAACCTCGTCGTCGTCTCGTCCCCGGAGCCGGCCCGCGAGGTCCTCCACACCCAGGGCGTCGAGTTCGGCTCCCGCACCCGCAACGTCGTCTTCGACATCTTCACCGGCAAAGGCCAGGACATGGTCTTCACCGTCTACGGCGAGCACTGGCGCAAGATGCGCCGCATCATGACCGTTCCCTTCTTCACCAACAAGGTGGTGCAGCAGAACCGACACGGCTGGGAGGACGAGGCCCGCCGGGTGGTCGAGGACGTCGAGGCCAACCCCAAAGCCGCCACCGAGGGGATCGTTCTCAGGAGGAGACTGCAACTTATGATGTACAACAACATGTTCCGGATAATGTTCGACCGGCGATTCGAGAGCGAGGATGATCCTCTCTTCAACAAGCTCAAGGCTCTGAATGGTGAGAGGAGCAGGTTGGCTCAGAGTTTCGAGTACAATTATGGTGACTTCATTCCTATCTTGAGGCCCTTCTTGAAGGGATACCTTAAGATCTGCCAGGAGGTCAAGGACCGCAGGCTCCAGCTCTTCAAGGACTACTTCATCTCGGAGAGAAAGTAAGCGTTCTATATATTATCTTAAATTATATCATATCATATTATAATTTATGTTTTAGAGCTTCTTAATATTATTGTTTGCTATTTATTGGATTCGTGCATGAGGGTTGGCGTCGGTTGATGGGCCGATGGCTGTCGCCAGCTTTTTTTGTTTTCTGGCACGGACCGCACGGTACTCTAGCTTTTGTCATTTTTTTTTTTTTTTGTTTTTTCCTTCGAGGGGTAGTGGTAGCTGGTGTGCCACCTGTATCGTCTAAAGTTGTTTTTACGTCCACGTAAGCTATAAGGCGGGTACGTATAGTCTAGTTTCCATTTATTATATTGATGGTAGCATTTAAATATGTGGATAAAAAATTGGAACAGGAAACTGGCGAGTACGAAGGGGGCAACCAGCGTGGACCTCAAGTGTGCCATGGATCACATCCTAGACGCGGAGAGAAAGGGAGAGATTAATGAGGCCAACGTCCTTTACATCGTAGAGAACATCAACGTTGCTGGTACTTTTCTACCTTCTCTTATAAGTCTTATGTTGCGTCTATTTATGCTTTTTTTTCCCCTTTTTTTCATGTATATTTATTTTTATCTTTATCCTACATATATATATATATATATATATATATAGGGTAAGAATAATGATTTTTTTTTAAAAAAAATGAATGAAAAGGAAAGATATGGAAAAAGGCTTAAAAATTGATAGAATTCGATAAGGATGGATGCAACTAGCAGTGGCACCATCATACAGTGTCATGCATGTGGAGGTGAATAGATGCCAACAAATAGACCTGTCCCACTCTCACCTGCGACCTATGTCACCAATCCTCCACTACCACATAAGGCTGGGGATCCAAGTGGGGAATGGTGCGGTGATGGATAGCTAGACACTTTTCACTAATCAGTCGCCACAAAATCCAGCCGGCACAAAACCAACAATACCAGTCTTTTGGTTCCCATTGAAGATTAAACTAGACAGTCATAAAAGCATAAAAGCAACGCTGAATTACCCAAATATATTCATTAAGAACCCACCCTAAAGTCAGAAACCTGAAACCTGGATGGTAGTGCCACGGAGAGAAAAAAAAAAAAAAAAATCCTCTGTTTGACCAAGTCCTCTAAGTGTGTGTTCGATATTTTTATTCTCTAGCCTTATTATTCTGCGGTTCAAAGTCTGACGGTCGTTTTGCCGCTATCGACGCATTTGCAGCCATCGAGACGACGCTGTGGTCCATCGAGTGGGGCATCGCCGAGCTGGTGAACCACCAGGAGATCCAGCGCAAGCTTCGGCACGAGCTCGACACCGTGCTCGGCCCCGGCGCCCAGATCACCGAGCCCGACACCCACAAGCTCCCCTACCTCCAGGCCGTCATCAAGGAGACCCTCCGGCTCCGCATGGCCATCCCCCTCCTCGTCCCCCACATGAACCTCCACGACGCCAAGCTCGGTGGCTACGACATCCCCGCCGAGAGCAAGGTCCTCGTCAACGCCTGGTGGCTCGCCAACAACCCCGACAGCTGGAAGAACCCCGAGGAGTTCCGCCCCGAGAGATTCCTCGAGGAAGAGGCCAAGGTGGAAGCCAATGGCAATGACTTCAAGTACTTGCCCTTCGGTGTCGGTCGCCGTAGCTGCCCGGGGATCATTCTTGCCTTGCCGATTCTCGGCATCACCATCGGCCGGTTGGTTCAGAACTTCGAGCTGCTCCCGCCACCGGGGCAGAGCAAGATCGATACAACCGAGAAGGGAGGGCAATTCAGTCTCCACATATTGAAGCACTCCACCATCGTGTGCAAGCCTAGAGTGCTTTAAGATGGAATCGCTTCATGTTCCAGTGCTGTTCCTTTGTTTGTCTTCTCTTTGATTTCTCTAGTGGTTGGGGAGATTCGAAATAATTAATCGATTGTCACTCTTTATGAGATTGTATATTAATTTCTCCGTGGAGAAATTGCAAGGACACGCTGGCATTTTGTACCACAATATTTTTTTATTATTATTTTTTAAAAAGGTCTCTTGTTTATCGACTATTGCTACCAAATTCGATGAAATACTTTACTCCATTATTGCTTTGTTGTTAGCTATATATAGCCACAGACAAATCTTGCAATGGGATTTATTAGTGTTGCGGCGACTTCTTCCAGATCGGGTTCGATCGGTTATGCTGGAGCGCTTCTCTCGCATCGAGCTTGATCGGCTGTGCTGGAACGCTCCTCTCCCGATTTCTGTAACAAAGTCCCAAAAAATCGGTGGTCATCCGGCGATGTGGTGTCCGTTGTAACAAAAATATGGTACCAGCTGGAGGAGGCTTCTAGAGCCTTTGAGTTATTTCTGAAGTGAGTCGGTCGGACTTCGACTAGAGAGAGCCGGTCGGACTTCGACCAAAGAGAGCCGGTCGGACCTCAACAGAAGTGGGTCATTCGAACCTCAACTTCAGTGGGTCAGTCGGACCTCAGTAGGAGTGGGTCAGCCCTCTGGCCGAAGGGCTGCTAGCTCCGGTCCAGTTCAGGAAGAAGCCAGTCAAGCACAATAGTTGCCCCCCTGCTCTTGGCCTTTGAGAGGACACATGGCTTCGAAGGGCAGGAGCACTATCCTTGCACAGGCTATGCTTTTTCTCAAAATAACTGCGAATTTAATCGGGCATGTCGCGTCTGTCCACTTCAAATCTCCCACGATCGGCATCTGGGACAGGTGTCGACCTCGCATTGGAGGCGAGGGAGCTGCAGTTAATGCGAACAGACCGTAATGATAACGGGCCAGCCTGGCTTGCACAACGGTTGGAATCCGGAGACTAGTCATGCGACGTGGCAGCATCTGAGTGGCTTGTACGGTGCTCGAAGTGATCCTCTCATCATTGATTTAGCATTCACGCGGATCGCCGCCTGCCCACCCCCATCAGTCCGTCGCCTCGATTCCCACGACGAGGGAAGTCGTACCGCCTGATGGAAGGGAGGTGCCTCTCCGCAGGGCTATAAAAGGGGACGTGAGGCATCTGGGAGGAACTTCCTGCTGCAACCATGCTTAACAAGAGAGAGAAGGCTTCCCTCTTCCATCGTCCTCAATCTTCTAGGAAACTAGCCCCAGGTTAGTTCCTCCCTTCCTTCTTCCCTCTTCACATCAATGGCCTCCGTTCGCAGACATAGGGAACCGGGCCCGAGTGAGATCTAGTTAGTGATGACCCGGGAATGGATTGAGAACCTTAGGGTAGTGTATAACATACCATCGACCCTGCACCTTACAGTCCCAAGCCGAGAGGGGAGAGCGAATAACCCACTGGGACCACGAAATCTTCCGATGTACAAAGCCCACTTGAAGGCCGGTCTTAAGTTTCCATTGTGCAACATTTTCGTAGAGGTCTTCAATTTTTACGGAGTGACCCTAGCGCAGTTGACCCCGAACAGCATACAGACGATCTGCTGCTTTTATAGTGTTGTGCCATAAAGTCGAAATCGAACCTAAGATATCTCTTTTCGGCAATTTTTTCCTTTTGAAAAAGGATTTTAAGAGCCAGGAGTGGTGGATGTTTTGTCCCCGCCCTGGCCGAAGGATATTAAAGTGCCTCCCGTCGGCCATTCACGAGTGGAAGGCTAAGTTTTTCTTTGTAGATAGCTTCCAGCCTTGGGATTTTGAATCGCTATGGAGGGAGCCAAGACCGAGACTCCGCGAGGGGAGGGCAATACTGATGGCCGATCAGGCTAGCTTTAATGACATAGAGGGGGTCGGCCCAACCATGGCGTACGAATTGCTCGGGGAAGATGCCCTTCATCAAGCAGGGGTCAGCTGCTACAGATTCCTAAGTAGGACAGGGGGGCCGCCACAATTGACCGACCTTCTTTCTTGCATTTATTCTGTTGATTTCGTTGTTTTCCTTCCTTTCATCCACCCTGGTCTTTCTTTGAAACAGGAAGAAGAATGAAGGTTGATAGAGCTAGGGTGGTCCAACGGGCGGTGAGGAAGAGGGCGGCCCAAGAAGCGGAGTCGACCGTAGAAAGGCTGAAGAAGATGCGGGCGGAGGAATGGCCTGCACCTATCATAACTGTGGACTCCAACAAGGATGACATCCCTCTATCGGAGCAATTGGCAGCGAAGGCGTGGGGGTCTTCGACTCTCGTTGGGCAGTCAGCCACCCGACCGGAGCAGGGGCAGCCAAAGCTATCCGATACAGTCATTGCTCCAGCCCCAATACCCCGAGCCAGTAGATGCGGCCCTCTTGTAGATAAGAAAAAGGGGATGGCCAAAGGAGAGGCGAGCGAAGAAGTCCGCCAAGAGACACCCCAGCATTGGCATGCTCTGAGCAATGCGAAGCAGGCCCGGAGTATGCTCAGAGGAGCAATGATGGATGCTGACTGGGAGCTGTCAATCCAGAGGAACCTGAGCGACATGGCGAAGGATTCTTACCGCGATCTCATGAGGGTAAGACATCGACTCCGTGCCCCTATGCTTTCCTTTTCACCTGCCTTGTGCATGATTAACCCAGTTTCTTGCTTACAGCTTCTCCATGGATTCTCCTTGATGGACGACGGCCTTGGTCAGCTACTTTTTGCGGCCAAAACCAAGGCCAAAAAGATTCAGGAGTCAGAGGTGGCCCGAGAGGCGGCGGAGGCTTCGCTGAACACCATGGAGGAGAGGCTATCGGCTAGTCAGACCGAAGTTGAGTCATCGAAGGACCTGCGAACTCACCTAGCCGACCAAGAGGCTAGGCTGAAGAAGAAGAAGGCGAAGGTCAACTCTCTCGTTCATCGGCTGAAAGAGGAGGAGCGTTCTGCTGAAGCAGACAGGAGGGCCCATGTCGACCAAGCGGTAGCAGCAAAGTGGGCAAGTCCGCTGAGCGAAGCCAAGGAGCTGGCGGCGGAACGGATTCGTGACATCGTAGCGGAATATAAGGCCTCCACGAACTTCACTGGAGAGGTGGAAAAAAATGCATCAAAGTTCTACACGACCGGCTACGACAACTGTTTAAAAAGGTAGCCCGGATCTTCCCTGAACTCGATTTGTCTGGCACCCAACTGAGCCAGTCTGCTGAGGGAGAGGAGCGTCCGACCGATGGTGGGGACGATGTGCAAGCTCCTTCTGAAGCAGGTATGTCGGGTGTTCCGGCCAAGACTTCGGACGTGGCAGGAGTTATCGAAGCCGAAGCCAAAGCCCTTCCTTCTAACTTCCCTTTATATCTGTCGGGCAAGGCTGACTGATTGTAACAGCCTGCCACCCTTTGTACAAAACTTTTTGTCTAGCTTAATGAAGTTTTTTCTTTTCTCTGATATTCATTTTTGGTGTATGCTTTCTGTGAGCGATCGGCTTCGTCCGAACCCATCTTTTCCCCTTCTTTTTGATACATCATTCGTGTGTACTTGTGGATGTGGGGGTCGGCCGGATTGGCCAAAACCTTTTTCTTCCAAAATGCTACTAAGTGTTCGTGGTCGGCTTGATTGGACCGCAAGTCCTCAGTCCGAATCCAATGCCTTAGAAATCTTTCTAAGTGTAGGTCCCTCGGCTCATCCGAATGCAAGACCTTCGAAGTAGCTGTCGGACAGTGGCTCAGTCCGAATCCAAAAACTTAGAGATTTTTTTAAGTGTTGGTTCGTCGACCCATCCGAATGCAAGACCAGGTCTCCATGTGGATCGTTCTGAAGCTGTTGCTGACCAGGATCGGATTTTTGGGTGTGGGCTGCACTAGAGCCTTTGCCGACCGGGATCGGACTTTCGGAAGTGGGCTGCTCTAGAACCTATGCCGACCGGGGTCAGACTTTCGGAAGTGGACTGCCCTAGAACCTTTGTTGACCGGGGTCAAACTTTCAGAAGTATGCTATCCTAGAGCCTTTGCCGACCGGGATCAGACTTTCGGAAGTGGGCTGCCCTAAAAACTTTGCCGATTGGGATCAGACTTTCAGAAGTGGGCTGTCCTAGAGCCTTTGCTGACCAGGATCGGACTTTCAGAAGTGGGCTGCCATAGAGCCTCTGCTGACCGGAGTCAGACTTTCGAAAGTGGGCTGCTCTAGAGCCTTTGCCGACCGGGGTCAAACTTTCGGAAGTGGGCTGTCCTAGAGCCTTTGTCGATTGGAGTCGGACTTTCGGAAGTGGGCTGCCCTAAAGCCTTTGCCGACCAGAATCGAACTTTCGGAAGTGGGCTGTCATAGAGCCTTTGCCGACCGAAGTCGGACTTTCAAAAGTGGTTCATAAAAGAAGTTATGGCCTTTATTGATAATACTTGCGAAGGTTTCTACATTCCATGGACGCACCACTTGCCGTCCATCCAAATGCTCGAGTCGGTAGGTTCCGGCTCGAATTACTTCAACAACTCGATAAGGGCCTTCCCAATTGGGAGAGAATTTTTCTTGCTCAGTCGGTCTTGATATTTCTGTCCTTCACAAAATTAAATCTCCGACCCGGAGGTTCGAGCTTTAACTCGAGAGTTATAGTATCTGGCCATTAATGGGGACAACAAAACCCATCCGGGTTTTTTCCTTTTTAATATTTTTCTTTTTTTATTTTAGTTTAAATTTTTATCCCAGCTATTTTATCTATTCTTGCTATTCCTATTTTATTCTATACTTATCCCTGACTTATCCCTAGGTTATCCCTGTCATCTTCTTCCTCCATTCTTCCTCCTAGAACGTCTAATTTTTTTCCCATCGATCCTGGATCTACTATGATCGACCACCGGTGACCTCGACGGTCGTCCACCTCCCCCCGGCATCTATCTCCTCATGGGAATGTCGGCGAATCCCACAGAACTGCCCATGGCAGTGCGCCCCTACGGCTCCACCCATGGCCATCCACCCCTGCAGCTCCGCCCACGCGCCCCTCTCCCCCGCGCCACCGTCCATCACTACCCAAGTTGTCTCCACCGGCTCCAGCCCGTCCGTGCCCATCGATCCCCCCTCCCATCGATCCAATCCGGCGCCCCCCCTAACGTGTTCTGCAACTTCCAATCCAAAGACAACACCACAACCCGGTAGCCAAAACAAAACCATGCAGGCTCTTTGAATATTTCTATGAAACTCCTCCTAGATGTGCTGCACCAAGGAGCGCCCCAACAATTACATACTTCCTTGATTTTCTTAAAGCTTTCAACTGGGGGCCGTAGACGGGATCGGAGACGATGAACTCGACGTCGACGTCGGTCCACTTGGGCAGCGGCTCCGCACGGCCCAGCGTCTTCTTGTAATAGTCCAAGAAGGCAAGATTCTTCCTCCAGTGCTCCTTCACCTTCTCGTAGTGCTTCGACAGAAACCCCCGCTATGACGAATCTGAGCTCTCATCCGCCATCGCGCTCCTCCCCACGAGTACTGCCTCCAAATCCGTCGTCCTCCTCCAAATCGGCCGACCCATGTTCTCCGCCGCCGCCCGCGAGCTTGACGTCTAGGTCCATATCATCCGCCCCATTCCACTTGATCCCTTGTTCCACGGTCACAGAGGATGGAGTTGCATAGATCCAGATGCAGAATAGCTCTGCACGGATCTCAAAGATATTGATTTAGGATTTCAAAATAAATAAATAAATAAAAATGTTATGTATGGGTCTTAAATTTTGTAAGCCTATATAAGGCATCCCCTCTTGTATTTGAAAGCTGGTGAAGAATAAAATAATTTTTTTAGAAGATTATTTTTTTTTATTCGCCCTCGCATGGGCGGGGAGGGTGAGAGGCCCAATAGTATTCGCCCTCGCATGGGCGGGGAGGGTGAGAGGCCCAGTAGTGTTGGCTTCGTTCTTTGAGAACATCGACCTCCGTGAGGGAGTGGGTGTGAGGCCCGTTTTGCCTTCGCCTTCGGGCATCGAGGGTGAGAGATCCTATGCATTTGTCCTGCGAGACATCGAGGGGTGTGAGGCCCTGTTTGCCTTTGTCCTACGGGACATCGAGGGGTGTGAGGTCCTGTTTGCCTTTGTCCTTCGGGACATCGAGGGGTGTGAGGCCATGTTTGCCTTTGTCCTATGGGACATTGAGGGGTGTGAGGCCCTGTTTGCCTTTATCCTTCGGGACATCGAGGGGTGCGAGGCCCTGGTTATCCCGTTCTTGACCCTAATTATTGGAGACTTCTCAACTCTTCGACGATCCTCCTATCTCAGTCCCACATCAATTTTGTATCAAAGCGAGACAGGATTGGGGTTAGAAAAAAAAAAAAAAAAAAAAAGAGAAAAAAAAGTTGCAGTGAGCCTAACTTGATGGAGTCGATTTTTCCCATCCGAGGAAAATGATGGGACATCAAAACCCATCCGGGTTTTTTCCTTTTTCAGATTTTTCTTTCTTTATTTTAGTTTAAATTTTTATCCCGACTATTCTACCTATTCCTGCTATTCCTATTTTATTATATACTTATCCCTGACTTATCCCTAGGTTATCCCTGTCATCTTCTTCCTCCATTCTTCCTCCCAGAACGTCCAATTTTTCTCTCGTCGGTCCTGGATTCGCCACGCCCGACCACCGGCGACCTCGACGGCCATCCACCTCCCCCCTGGCATCGATCTCCTCGTGGGAATGCCGGCAAATCCCACGGAATCGCCCACGGCCGTGCGCCCCTGCGGCTCCGCCCCCGCGCCCCTCTCCCCCACGCCGCCGTCCATCTCTGCCCGAGCTGTCTCCACCGGCTCCAGCCCGTCCGTGCCCATCGATCCCCCTCCTCCCATCGGTCTGATCCGACGCCCCCTCCCCCAACTTGTTCTGCAACTTTTGATCCAAAGACAACACCACAACCCGGTAGCCAAAATAAAACCATGCGGGCTCTTTGAATATTTCCATGAAACTCCTCGTAGATGTGCTGCACCAAGGAGCGCCCCAACAATTACATACTTCCTTGATTCCCTTAAAGCTTTCAACTGGGGGCCATAGACGAATCGGAGACGATGAACTCGACGTCGGTCCACTTGGGCAGCGACTCCGCGTGGCCCAGCGTCTTCTTGTAGTAGTCCAAGAAGGCAAGGTTCTTCCTCCAGTGCTCCTTCACCTCCTTGTAGTGCTTCGACAGAAACCCCCACTACGATGAATCCGAGCTCTCGTCCGCCATCGCGCTCCTCCCCGCGAGTACCGCCTTCAAATCCATCGTCCTCCAAATCCGCCGGCCTCCTGCAAATCCGTCGGCCCACGTCCTCCGCCGCCGCCCGCAAGCTCGACGTCGAGGTCCACATCGTCCACCCCATTATGCTCGACCCCCTGTTCCACGGTCATAGAGGATGGAGTTGCACAGATCCAGATGCAGAACAGCTCTGCACTGATCTTAAAGCTATTGGTTTAGGATTTCAAAATAAATAAATAAATAAATAAATAATAAAAATTCCATGTATGGGTCCTAAATTTTGTAAGTCTATATAAAAGCATCTCCTCTTGTATTTGAAAGCTGGTGGAGAATAAAATAAATTTTTTTAGAAGATTGTTTTTTTTTGTTCGCCCCCGCATGGACGAGGAGGGTGAGAGTCCTAGTAGTGTTGCCTTCGTTCTTTGAGAACGTCGACCTCCGTGAGGGAGTGGGTGTGAGGCCCATTTTGCCTTCGCCTTCGGGCATCGAGGAGTGAGAGACCCTATGCCTTTGTCCTACGGGACATCGAGGGGTGTGAGACCCTATTTGCCTTTGTCTTGCGGGACATTGAGGGGTGCGAGGCCCTGTTTGCCTTTGTCCTTCAGGACATCGAGGGGTGTGAGGCCCTGGTTATCCCGTTCTTGACCTTAATCCCTGGAGACTTCTCAGCTCTTCGACGATCCTCCCATCTCAATCCCACATCAGCTATCTTCTGATGATAAGTCGCCATCTTCAAGCTTGCCTGGAGTTTGGTTTTTTCAAGCATGTCTAGGTCAGCCCTCCTTTTCTTTGAGTTGGTTGGTTCGGCGAAGTGATTGATTCACAGGAACTGCAAGGACACTTCTACAGGGATGACCGCTTCACTACCGTAGGTCAGGTTGAACAGAGTCTCCCTAGTCGTCGTTCGGGTGGTTGTCCGATAGGCCCAAAACACTGAATGAAGTTCTTCTGTCCAAAGTCCTTTGGCGTCATTCAGTCGGGTTTTCAGTCCATGTAGGATCGTCCGGTTGGTAACTTCGACTTCTTCATTAGACTGAGGGTGACCGACTGATGTAAGTTGATGGGAGATGTGATATTATTGACAGAAGTCTCGGAACTTGGGGTTGTCGAACTGCCTTTTCATTATCGACGATGATCGTCTGCGGGATGCCAAACCGGAAGATGATGCTGTTCCTAATAAAGTTCTCCGCTTTGGCTTCTGTAATTTGTGCTAGCGACTCAGCTTCCACCCATTTGGTAAAGTAATCAATGGCCACAATTAAGAATTTTCGCTGGCCGGATGCTAAAGGGAAGGGTCCCAGGATGTCCATCCCTCACTGTGCGAATGGTCAAGGTGCAGTGAGCGGTGTCAGCCGGTAGACCTCCTTTGGATATTAGAATATCTTTGACACGCGTCATACCTTCTGACGAAGTCCTACGCATCCCTCTGAATTGTAGGCCAATAGTATCCCTGTCGGATAATCTTGTAAGCCAGGGATCTTCTTCCTAGATGGTCGCTGCAGATGCCTTCATGCACTTCTCTGAGTACGTAGTCTGCATCAGTCGGCCTCAAGCACTTCAGCAGCGGCTATGAGAATGATCACTTATAGAGGATGCTGTCAAGGACGACGTACTTTGAAGCCATCCAGCGTACATGCTTGGCTTTAGTCGGATCTTCCGGCATAGTCCCTCTGACAAGGAATGTAAGACTTGGGTCCATCCAAGAGGCTTCTTGTTTGACTTGGTGGACCTCGGTTGGCTCTTCAGCAATACTTGGGCACTACAGATACTCCTTAAAGATTCGGTCGGAGGTGTTGGTGACGGTCATAGCCAATCTTGACAAAGCATCCGCTCGGGAGTTCTGCAATCGAGGTATATGGACAATTTCGAAGAATTTAAGCCTAGATACGAGGTTTTGTACCTTGTTCAAGTATTTGGCCAAGGTCGGATCTCTCGCCTCGAATTCGCCCTTCACTTGATTTACCATCAGTTGAGAGTCGGAGAAAGCCCTGATTCGATCGATGCCCAACTCATTGGCTATTCTTTGTCTTGCAAGAAGGGCTTCATACTTTGCTTGATTGTTTGATACCTGAAATGAAAAGTGCAAGGCATACTCCAAGCTTTGTCCATCGGGGTCGGCTAGGATCAGACCCGCCCCGCAGCCTGCAAGGTTGGACGCTCCATCCACATGAAGGGTCCAAGCGAGCTTTGTTTTCTCAATGGGATCAGCTTCAGGCACGCCAGCTACTTGTGAGGGCACTTCCGATCTCCAGGTGCACTCTGCAATGAAGTTAGCGATTATCTGAGCCTTCATGACTGACCGGTGCTGGAAAGAGATATCAAACTCGCCAAGCTTAACGGCCCACTTAGCAAGCCGATCGAAAGTGTCTGGGCTCTGGAGGATCGCCTTAAGGGGTTGGTTGGACAACACGACGATCGGATATGCCTGAAAGTAGGGTCAGAGTCTCTTGGCTGCTATGACCAAGGAATATACAAGCTTCTGCATCTTAGGATACCTCGTTTCAGCATCATGGAGAACTTTAATGATGTAGTAGACATGTCTTTGCTAATTGTTTTCCCCCACTCGAATGAGGACGGAGCTCATCGCCTCGTCCGATGCCGACAGGTACAAGTATAATGTCTCTCGCTCCGCCAGCTTGGCCAACAATGAAGGATTCTTCAAGTAATCTTTCAAAGCTTCAAAAGTTGACCGACACTCGTCGGTTCAGTGGAAGCGGTCTGATCGGTGCAAGGTCTTGAAGAATGGTAAAGACTTCTCAACCGACCGGGAGATGAAGCGGCTGAGAGAGGCTATTCGACCTGTAAGTTCTTACACTTGTTTCTTGTTGATCGGATGTCCCATGTCAATAATAGCTTTAATCTTATCATGATTGACTTTGATTCCTCTTTGTGTGACTAAGAAGCCGAGGAACTTTCCGGAAGTCATCCTAAAAGTATACTCGGCAGGGTTCAGCTTCATCGATGATGTCTCAGTGCATCAAAGGACTCATGCAAGTCTTTGATGTGGTCGGCTCTGTAGAGGCTCTTGATAATCATATCATCAACATACGCCTCCATATTTTTTTCGAGCTGTCCTTCGAAGATCCGGTTGATCGGCCTTTGGAAAGTGGCACCGGCATTCTTCAAGCCGAAGGGCATCATCTTGTAGCAGTACAACCCTTTGTCAGTGACAAAGGCCATCTTTTCCTCATCTTTTGGGTGCATCCTGATTTGATTATAGTCGGAGAAGGCATCCATGAAGCTCAAAAGTTGATGGCCGGTCGTGGCATCCACCAGCTGATCAATCTTGGGCAGGAAAAAGCTGTCCTTCAGATAAGCCTTGTTGAGATCGGTGTAGTCCACATAGATCCTCCATTTTCATTGGCCTTCTTCACCATTATGACATTTGCTAGCAAATCAGGATAATGAACATCTCTGATGAAGCCAACATCATAGAGCTTCTTGACCTCATCATCAATAGTCTTTTGTCTTTCGGGAGTGAAGCTCCTCTTCTTCTGTCGGACAGGCCTGTAGGTCGGATCCACCTTAAGCTGGTGAGTGATGACATCCAATGGAATACCTGGCATGTCTGATGCTGACCAAGCAAAGACATCGGCATTATCCCTTAGGAAGCTGATTAGTTCCAACTTGACCTCCTCACTGAGAGTGCTTCCAATTTGGATGACCCTAGTAGGATTGTCCTCCCGAAGGGGGATAAACAAAATCCTCTCAACTGGTTGGCCATGGCCATCGGCTTCGGCCTTGGGGTCAAGTTGTTCAAGGGTAGAATGACCTTCTAACTGCCTGTCTTGAATAATTAAGCACTGCCTAGCCATCCGACGATCTCCCCTCATAACTCTGACCCCGTTCTGAATTGGAAACTTTGCCGGCAGATGGTAGGTTGAGACGATGGCTCTAAACTTGTTGAGGGCCGGTCGGCCCAAAATGGCGTTATAAGCCGAGGTCATACGTATGACCACAAAGTTGATGGGGAGGGTTTTCTGGCAAGGCTAGGTCCCGATGGTCATAGCCAAAGTTATCTCTCCTTCAACTTCGACGGAGTTTCCCCCAAAGCCCGTCAACGAGATGGGGGATTCTTGCAGTCTTGACCTGGACATGTTCATTCGGATAAAAGCATAATACAGTAATACTTCTGTGGAGCTTCCATTATCAATAAGAATCCGCCTTACATCATAGTCAGAAATTACTGCCGATACAACTACAGAGTCATTTCCAGAGACATAGGATTCCAGGAGGTCTTCATCGGAGAAGTTGATTACATTGGAGCCCCTAGACCTCTTCATAATGTCCTAGTCTTCATCATATCTCTAGTCGGACCGGCGATCCAGCATACCCACATTCCCATCTGTCGGACGATGATTGGGAAGCTTTGCCTCCCCTGGGGGGTCTCTGGCAATTGAGGCTTCGGCCCGATCTCTGCGGGGGCGGACGTATTTGTGCAAGTATCCCCTCCTGATGAGGTCTTCAATTGTGTCATTCAACTGGAGACAGTCTTCGGTGTTGTGTCCATGGTCCCGATGGAACCGTCAGTATTTGTCTTTGTTTCTGGATGCAGAGGGGCCGCTCATCGGACGAGGCCTCTGCAGGAAGGTCTTGTTCTCAATTTTCAGGTGGATATTTTTCCTCGGAAGGAAGAGGGGCGCATAGGTTTCAAACCTCCCGGGGAAGTCTTTCGGCTTTGGGCTGCGGCGTTGGGCCGAACGGTTGCCATTGTTTGGAGGTCGAACTTCGGGAGCCTTGTCGCTCCACTTCTTGGGGGCTGACCTCCCTTCAGCCTGGTATCGGCTTGCCGCTTGATCTTTTGCCAGGGCATACTTTTGCACCAGGGCCAGCAGCTCGGAGTAGCTTGTCGGGAATCTCTTGTCCAGGGAGAATGTGAGCCTAGACGATCGTAGCCCTCTCTTGAAGGCCAACATAGCTACATCTTCATTCAAATCCAGGATCTCCATGGTTGCTGAGTTGAAATGGGCCATGTAGTCCCAGAGGGTCTCTCCCTTCTTTTGCAGCATGAGGAAGAGGCAGTCGGTATTTTTTGGGGTCCGACTGCAGGTCCTGAAATGGAAAAGAAAAAGTTTTTCAAGTTGAGGGAAGGAGTGAACTGTACCTGGTCGGATGGCGGAGAACCACATCCGAGCAGCCTTCTTAAGGGTTGCAGGGAAGGCAATACGGTGAAGGGCGTCGAGGCACCCTGTACCATCATGTGGGCCTTGTAGGTGCCTAGATGGTCCAGCGGGTCGGTGGTGCCATCATAGTGATCCACCTGTTGGATTTTGAAGTGATGAGGAATCGGTTCCCTGATGATTTTGGCAGAAAAAGATGGGCGGGAGTCATACGCCTGCCCTCCTTCGGCTTTTTGCCAATCGGCTATCTCAGCAATGCACTCCTCCATGCACAAGATCTTGCTGGTGCAATCTCTCGGCACTTCTGTGGGGTGCCGAATGTCATCCAGGACAGAGTCAGCGGAGGAGGGTGAGGCGGATCTTACTCTCTTCCCGTCAGCACGAGCCCTCGAAGACCTTCGGGGCTTCGGAACAACATGAGAGTGGGGCTGAGGGACTTCCTGCCATCGGCTTCCCTCAGCGGCAAGTTGGTGGTTGGTGCAAGATGCAGCAGGCGACTGCTGCTGGTTGTTGGCCGCCTCTTGGAGGTGATGAACCGTAGTGGTAAGCGTGTCGATGCGGTTTAGGAGTGTCATGAACTACTACAGTCCCAGAGTGACAGTAGGCTCAGCGGCGATGTTGTTCTCCCTGGGAGGTCCTTCGGACCTAGACGGGGAGTGGCCTCTCCTGGCGGAGGTGTTTTGGACTCTTCCTTTAACCATTTTCCTCCTTCCTAGCAGGTGGATTCCTCTTTTTAGAGAAGGGACGGGCCCTTCCTCTAGCGCCAATCTGTTGCGACGACTTCTCCCGAACCGGGCTTGGCCGGCTATGCTGGAGCGCTCCTCTCCCGGTTCTTGCAACAATGTCTCCAAGAGCCGGTGGTGCTCCCGCGAGGGGCACTCCGATGCTTAAGTTAGCAGGAGCTTGACGGCAACAGAATGGAGGAATTGAATGGAGATAGCGTACGGAGAGGAAAGAGAATACTGGAGATAGCGTACGAGAGGAAAGAGAATACTTACTTCCTATAACGAGGTCCCCCGTTTACCTTATATAGGTATGGAATGCTGTCAAATTCTGTTAGGGGGGAGGTTGGGAATTTTTGTTTGGAGGGATTTCCCGAGAGATTTATTCCTTATAAATGAGCTCTTAATAGAGATTTCCCGAGAAAAAAAGTTTTCTCGGAAAATCTCTCATAAATTATTTTTGTGAGGGATTTTCCGAGAAATCTTTTCATCGTAATTTAGTTCTTAGTAAAAAAACTTTCAATAAAAAAATTTCTTGCAAAATCCCTCGAAAATTATTTTTGTAAGAGATTTTTCGAGAAATCTTTTCATGATAATTTGGTAAAAAATTTCAAATAAAAAACCCTCGTAAAATCCCTCAAAAAATTTTTTTTGTGAGGAATTTTTCGAGGGATTTATTCCTTATAAATAAGTTCTTAATAAAGATTTTTCTGAGAAAAAAAGTTTTCTCGGAAAATCCCTCACAAATTATTTTTACGAGGAATTTTTCGAGAAATCTTTTCATCATAATTTGGTTCTTAGTAAAAAAACTTCCAATAAAAAAATTCCTCGCAAAATCCCTCGAAAATTATTTTTGTGAGAGATTTTGCGAGGGATCTTTTCATGATAATTTGGTAAAAATTTTCAAATAAAAAAATTCTTGCAAAATCCCTTGAAATCTTTTTTTGTGAGAGATTTTTCGAGGAATTTATTCCTTATAAATGAGCTCTTAATAAAGATTTTCTGAGAAAAAAACTTTTCTCGGAAAATCCCTCACAAATTATTTTTGCGAGAGATTTTCTAAGGAATCTTTTCATCATAATTTGGTTCTTAGCAAAAAACTTTCAATAAAAAAATTTCTCGCAAAATCCCTCGAAAATTATTTTTGTGAGAGATTTTCCGATGGATCTTTTGATGATAATTTGGTAAAAAAATTTAAATAAAAAATCCCTCATAAAAACCTTCGGAAATTTTTTTTGTGAGGGATTTTTGGAGGGATTTATTCCTTATAAATGAGCTCTTAATAAAGATTTTCAGAGAAAAAAAGTTTCTTGGAAAATCCCTCGTAAATTATTTTTTGAAGGATTTTTAGAGAAATCTTTTCATCATAATTTGGTTCTTAGTAAAAAAAACTTTCAATAAAAAAATCCTCAAAAAATCCCTCAAAAATATTTTTGCAAGAGATTTTTCGAGGGATCTTTTAATGATAATTTGGTAAAAATCTTCAAATAAAAAAATCCCTCACAAAAACCCTCGGAAATTTTTTTTTGTGAGGGATTTTTCGATAGATTTATTCCTTATAAATGAGTTCTTAATAGAGATTTTCCAAAGAAAAAAAAATTTCTCGGAAAATCCCTCGCAAATTATTTTTAAGAGAGATTTTCCAAGGGATCTTTTTTAGAATAATTTGGTTCTTAGTAAAAAAAACTTCAAATAAAAAAATTCCTCGCAAAATCCCTCGGAATTTTTTTTTGTGATTGATTTTCCGAGGGATTTATTCTTTAAAATGAACTCTTAATGAAAATTTTCTGAGAAAATAGGTTTTCTTGAAAATACTAAACAGAAAAATAGAAAACTAGAAAGAAAGGCCCGGCTTAAGAAAAATATTAAAAATTATTCAAAAAAAAAATATTGTTCTAATATTTTTTTTGTAAAATAATTTTATAATAGTAAATAGCAAGAATTGAACCTAGAATTTTTGAAAAGCCTACCTACTATATAACCATTAAGATCTAATTTTTTTTATTATAAGTTTATTAAAAAAATATTTAACCTATATAAAACCATTCTTATAAATTAATAAAACCTAAAATCTTAAATTCCCATGCCTACCGCCTATCTCTGTTTGACCGTCGAGCTTCCCTCTCTTCCTCCTTCGGCTACTTCTTCCTCTCGGAATCGGACTGGTGATCAAGCGGCGACCGACGGGAACAACGGTGATGGTGGCGACAGCAACGGCAACTCCACGCCTCCACCATTCTTCTTCCTTGGTTGCTTCGATTCATCATTCAGGTAAGTCAATTAATGATCGATTATTTTCTTTTTTGTTTCTACCGACCGGCAGGCTCGGCTCGGCTCCTCCACCCCATCCCCTCCCGGCCTCTCACCCCCCTTCCAGCCTTTCCCCATCTCTGATCAAAACACCAAAAAAAAAATGAGATCAAGGATTCCCTAACCTTGAAAAGTTTTGAAATAAGATACATACTAGCATGCCCTGACCTTATATGCCATGACCAACTAGTCTCTTCCTTGGTAGAATTCATTGCAATAAGGCATTCTCCATTAGGCAAAGATAGATCATCAATATCTACTAGATAAATATTTTCATGCCTTTTTTCAATAATTGTATCCCATTTAAATCTAGACTATAAATCATGCAATATGATAATTTGAAAACTACTTGAAAACCTTTGTCACAAAACTGGCTAATACTTAAGAGATTATGCTTTAAACCATCTATTAAAAATACATTACTGATACTATTAGAAGGAGTTATGTGAACCTTACCAATTCCAATGATTTTACCTTTACCATTATCACCGAAGGTCACACTCCCTCCATTCAAAGCTTCAAGAGAAGTGAATTGCTTCACATCTCCAGTCATGTTCCTTGAGCAACCACTATCAAGATACCAAATTCGCTTGTTTTCCTTAGTTGCAAGACACACATGCAATAAGATATAGCTTTGTTTTTAGGTACCCAAGCTAACTTGGGTCCTTTCAGGTTAGCATTCGAAATGGTTCTTTTTGGAACCCACACTTTACCAAAAGACATGTTTTTTCTGAAATTACATTGATATGATTTATGACCTAATTTTCTACAAGTAAAACAGGTAATACTGGATGATGCAGGTACAAAAAGTTTTTAAAATACTTTTATTGCTTTTGTGGTTTATATCCTAAATCTGTCTTGTTAAAAACAGCTCTTTAATTGTTTAAAAGTAAATTCAACTTTTCTGAACTATAAGTAAATTTGTCAATAAAAGATTTTAATTTTTTGATTTTATTTTTGTGTGTTGCATTTTCAAGTTTTAGATCCTTGTTTTTCTTTAAAAGCTCATTGTTAGAAACAATTTGTTTAGGCCTTTTAAAACTTCATTTTCCATAATTAAAGCGTTATTTTTCTTTTCCAAAACATCTAGTTTAGATTTCAAAGAACTAACATCATTAAGTAAAGAATTGTTTTCTAATGAGAAACTATTAGCATACTTTTTTAATTTCTTATTTTCAGATAAAACTAATTTATAATCATGCATAAGTTCTTCGAAAGCACTTCTAAGTTCATCAAAAGTAAAATCAACTTCAGAGTCGGAACATACCTCTTTATTATCCTGATATGTCATGAAGCAGAGATTTGCAATTTCAGTCTGCTCTTCTTCTAAACTAGAGTCTTTGCTATCACTCCATGTGGCCTTCATTGCTTTCTTCCTTAGTTTTTCCTTGATTTCTCAAGGAGAGGACAATCAAATTATAGTGTCCAGGCTTCCTTGCACTCAAAGCATATAGGTACTTTCTTTCCTTTTCATTTTCTTTATTTTTTTCTTTTCTTTTTCCTTTTCCTTGGATTGAAATTTCTTCTTGTAGGGAAACTTCCTTCTCTTCAAAAATATTCTAAATTTTCGGGCAAGGAGGGCTTCTTCGCCTTCTACTTCTTCATCATCATCAGACTCATCAATCGAGGATTCTTCTTGAACATTTGATTTAAAAGCAATCCCCTTATTTTTTTATCCAAGTCCATTGATTTCTGTTTCAAGTTGAGCTCATAGGTCATGAGCGATCCTACTAGCTGCTCAAGTGGAAGCTTGTCTACATCCTTTGCCTCTTGAATTGCGATCACCTTTGGATCCCATGACGTCGATAGTGACCTAAGAATTTTATTCATAAGATTAGCATTATATATGACTTTACCAAGACTTCTCATAGCATTTACAATATTTGTAA
Organism: Areca catechu; assembly: GCA_021397845.1. NCBI lineage: Eukaryota > Viridiplantae > Streptophyta > Magnoliopsida > Arecales > Arecaceae > Areca > Areca catechu. Next base: position 9,739,643 of record CM038046.1, read on the forward strand.
AACGTGTATACATATCAGTAATAGATTCATTTGGTTCCATCTAGAACATCTCATATGTGTGCACTAATATATTGACCTTAGTGTTCTTCACTTGATCGGTACCCTCATGAATAACTTCAAGTGTGTCCCATATTTCTTTGGCGGACATGCATGTAATATCCTGTTGAGCTCACTAGGATCTAAAGCACAATAGAAGAGATTCATTGCCTTAGCATTGATCTCGGATTGTTTAATGTCATTTTCATCCCAATCCTCTTCAAGTTTTGGGATGGAAATACCATTAACCACCACCGAAGGAATATGAGGACCCTTATCAACTACTTTCCATAAATTATAATCTATAGAATGCATATAAATTCTCATCATAGTTTTCCAATAAGTATAATTATTTCATTAAAAAATGGAGGTCTATTTGAGGCTTGTCCCTCAACTACACTAGTACCAATTGGGATTGCCATAGATATTTACTCAAGATGGTAAAGCCTATATACCGAGAACAAGGCTCTGATACCACTTGTTGCCCAGAGCACAACCCAAGAGGAGGGGGGTGAATTGGATCTCTAAAAATTTAAAGGTAAGCTTGATAATACAAGTTACAAACTATACGAGACAAGATATGCAATTCAATTTAACAAGGTACTGTGATTTAAGTGCAGTGCTCTAAAGTAATAGTGCAGCAGAAATTAAAAGCAATAAGCAAAATATAAAGAGCAAGGAGGGAGAGAACAAGCAATCACAAAACAACAATCTATAGTGGTTCGGTGCCAACAATGAACCTACATCCACTCCCAAAGATCCCCTTGAAATTCACTATAATCTAATGATTACAGCCGATTAGTTTTTCGGGCTCACTAATCAAAACTCGACTTGTTTTACAAGGCTTACAAGTTACAACCTCACTTGGTTTTACGGGCTAACCAAGAACCAATTGGTTTTCACAAGGCTAACCAAAAACATTCCTTGATTTTTTGGGCTAACCAAGAACCTTAGTGGTTTTGCGGGCTAACCACCAACCTAATTGGTTTTCAAGGCTTACTAATAACCTTACTTGGTTTTTCAATAGGCTAACCAATAACCTTTACAAGATATAAGATGGAGAAATAAAGAACCAATGTAAGCTTTCAATAATAAAGAAAATAAGTCGATGTAGCTCGATGCGGCGTTGCTTTGCTTTTGTTGAAGCCTTTTGAATGCCCAAGATTGAATGATCTTCAATGCTCTTGATGGCTTTGAATGCTTGGAGGCTTTCTTTAGCTTGTGAGTGGTTGAACCTTGAATTAATAGGAGTTAAGGCTCTCTCTCTTCTTTTCTCTCTAAACTTTTTTTGGATATTCAATACATACTCTTGATTTGATTTGGAGCCTTTAAGTACCTTCCCAAGCCCCTAAAATCGAAATCTAGCCATTATACTTAAAAAACTAGTCGTTGGAGGGCATTTGGGCAAGTTCTGTGCTTGAAAAAACTAGCCATTACTGTTGTCAGAACTCCATGTATCGACACTTCCTCTTCATGTGTTGACACATTAGGTCGACACATGTTCTTCTTGAGTCGACACAAGTTCAAAGTGTTCCATCCAAATTCTCTAGAAAAATCAGCTGAGTCGACACATTCTCAGTTGAGTCGACACGTTGCATCCATGTATCGACATATCAACTGTTCCTTCAACTTCTGCAAGTTCTATGGCTTGAAAGTCTCAAGCGATGTGTTGATCTATGTGTTGACATCTTGAGTCGACACATAAGGTTCATGTGTCGACACATCATCTGTGCCATTTGAAATATTGCTACGTACCGGCCTGAGTCGATACATCTTCATGTGTCACCACATATCATTGTATCGACATCTTGAGTCGACACATCAGTGAAAAAGTGCAGAAATTGCTAAACTTGTACTGGAACATGTTTCCATTTGACTTAGTCATCCATTCAACCATTTCTTTGAGTGTCCAAGTCTTGTTTTGTGCAATCATTCCATTCAAACTTGGTTCTTCAACACAATTGGACTTCTTCAAATTTTGTGAGCATCCTTTCAGTGAAAACATACTTAAAGCAAATCATTAGTCCTCAAATTATACTCAACTATTTTGCTTATCATCAAATTAATTAGTGGAGTCAACAAAGGACTTTGCATGCCTCGCCTCGAACCATGTACATGGAGAGCCTCCGTCTGCCTCATCTCGGTTCGCATGCCATGGTCTGTTTGACTCCATCCCAGGTATGCTTCTCAAAGTGCAGGTACAGAGAAAGCCTGGATGGCAGCCCCGACATGTAAAATCACCGTCCCTTCCAAACTTTCTACAGGACTTGTAGCGCGCCGACTACATGGAGGGCTATATTAAAGCCCCCATGTCACAGTTTACACTAATCAGGAAGGAGTGCCCCACCCAAGGTACTGTGCTCCTTCACCAACCTCCTGAACCATCCAGAAGAAGAAGGTTCACCAACCTATCCTCGCCTCTCAAGCCTGCATAAGCCTTACAGGCCTATGCCAAGAAGAAACGCCTCCCTGAACGACAAGAGTTGCTTGTCTACATTAGATCAGGATAAAAAGGCAAGGGGAGGTACGAGACATAAGACTCTCTTCAGTCTTACATTATCTTCATTCTTATCACCCTCTAGAAGTGGAGAGTTCTCCAAGCTCTCCACCTCAGAGGTCTTCTGGTCCCCTCGACGTCCCACTGACTTGATCGTCGGAGTGTCTTCATTGGAATCCTCAACCCAGGTCTCCCTTATTTTGCAAGTCCGCCCAACGAAGGGAGCCGATTCACGAGGCTGGAGGTCGAGCGCCCGGTGGGAGGGACCCGACGCACCAGAGCTACGGGCCATGACTGATGCGGGACTAACTAGATGCGAAGATGAGAGGAATGATGCAAGTGATTTTTTTCTTTTGTGATTTGTAAGTTTTCTTATGGATTTAAGATTCCCGAAGAAAAGACAACAGCAGATCTAGGGATTCGATAATGATAAGAGCTACTAGCACGTAAATTAGCCCCTAAGCAAGGATAAAAAGGAGGACCCAGGGATTGAGAAACCCTGTAGGACTTAGCTCTCGAATCAATATCAACTTTGAAGTTTTAGGGTTGTAAACCTTAAAATCTCTGAAGCGCCCGATGCCGAGTTCACTCGCTCTCGCGGATGCGGCCTGGATGATCGAGCCTTCAACCCCCACGGATGCGCCGGCTTTCCATCCGAAGGTCTCGAAGGCAAGGAAAATCGACTCCGTATTCGTGGTATCTGGAGGACCTGCGAGCAATCAAGGAAAGAGTTAGGATTCAATAAGAAGAAAACACGAGATGAAGGAATGAGAGTTGAGGTTGGTGGTGGATGGAGTTCTTCTTGCTAGGTGCCAATGTGGATCATCCAGATGGGCTCCGAACTTGAAGATGAAGGATGGCTTGCACAGAAGAGAAGGTAACTTGAGGCCTCACACCTCTTGACGCCGAAGGTGAAGGCGCTCCCTCACGGAGATCGACGTTCTTAAGGAACGAAGGTAACTAACAAGAAGATTATCACTCAAATTTTTCTTTTCATTCATCAAACATTCACTTCTACAAGGGGGGTAGGGCCCTTTAAATAGGCTCCTAGGTCCCATTCAAATTCAAATACAAATTTGCTACAAAGGTCTTCATCAAGGTGCCTAAAATCTGAATTTGATTCATGGAATCCTCTCTTGGCCGATCTTGATTTGATGGAGGGCTTGATTCGGGGAGTGAGGAGGAGAGCATGTCTTCAAGAATCATGGGCGCCCCTTGATCTTTGCTTCTTTCCTTGACCATCAAGCTTTTATGGAGAAATGCTTGATGTGGGGGCATGAAGCATGGATCTTGTCTTGGGCCTTTGGACTTTGAATTTCTTCCATGGTTGATCAAACACTTTGGAAAGAAGGCGTGATATGGGAACTTGAATCAAGGGACATGTCTTCACAAATCTTCATTGCCCATTGACCTTCCTTGGGCCGCCCACCCTTCTTTGGAGAGAAGCTTGATAGGGGAAGGGAAGGGAGGCTTGGGTCAAGGTTTGGCGTCCACAAATCTGCATTTCCTCTGATTGGAGGCTTGGGTCAAGGGATGGTGTCCACAAATCTGCATTTCTTCTGATCGGGCCGCCTACTTGTCCTAGTGATGTGGTGCCACATAGGATAGATGAGGTGGCACTCCCAAAGGCTGAAGTGGCATCCTTCAAGGCATGGGGAAGATGGCTTGGTCCAATAATAATCGGACTTGACTCAAATGTCTACTCTAGCTTGGGTCCAATCTTCAAGTAGGCTTGGGCTAGAAACCAATTTAGCTAAATACAGAACCCACTGATCCACTCAACCAAATTGGTTAAGGTACATAACTAAAACAAAAATTGAAGCTAATACATGACCAAAAGTAAAATGCTTAGGCTTGAAGCCTAATTACAGGACCCAACAAATTAAAACCCTAATTCGAGATCCTCAGAGGGTTGAGGAGTCTCTGTCTGACCCTGGTGCTCACACCAATGACGATCCTCAGAGGGTTGAGGAGTCTCTATCTGGTCAACAGGTCTTCAAAGACCAAATTGGCTGGAACATGCAGGTGTACGTGGATGACATGCTCGTTATGAGCAAACCGAGGTCAGATCACATTGTCGACCTCGTCGAAGCCTTTCACAACCTCCGGAAATACCAGATGAAGCTGAACTCGGCGAAGTGCACTTTCAGAGTCGCGACAGGAAAGTTCCTTAGCTTCATGGTCACCCAGAGGGGTATTGAAGCAAACCTGGAAAAGGTCTAGGCGATCGTCGACATGGAGCACCTGACATCCAAGAAGCAAGTCCAGCGCCTGACGGGCCGTATTGCAGCTTTTAGATGGTTCATCTCGAGATCGGCTGGCCGCTGCCTTTCCTTCTTCAAGGCACTGCGCAAGATGCACGACTTCACCTGGACAGAGGAGTGCAGAACGGCCTTCGAAGAATTGAAGAATTCCTGGCATCTCCGTCGCTGCTCTCCAGACTAGAGGAAGGAGAGGAGCTCCTACTTTACCTAGCGGTCACACCTGGGGCCGTCAGCTCAGTTCTCGTCTGCGCAGACGAGGATGGGTCCTAGAAACCGGTATACTTCACCAGCAAAATCCTCTGTGACGCGGAGATCAGGTATACTCGTTCTGAGAAACTCATTTTTGCTCTAATAATGTCTGCTAAGTACCTCAGGTCATACTTCCAAGCACATCCTATTGCGATCGTGACGGATCAGCTGCTGAGAACCATACTAAGCCATCCCGAAATCTTCGAACGGTGGCTAAGTGGTCCCTGACGCTGAGTGAGTTTGACATCGCATATCAGTCGAGGTCATCACAGAAGGCCCGGTACCTAGCTGACTTCCTAGTCGAGTGCACGGACTCGTCGAGGAGCAAGAGCAGAAAACCCCAGAGCATCAAGTTGAGCCCGGGGCAGAGGAGAAGCCCTGGATCCCACGTCGACGGGTGCGTCCAACGTCGATGGGAGCAGAGCAGGCCTCATCCTCACCAACAGTGATGGGATCATGGCAGAATGTGCTCTCCACTTCAGATTTGCTACGATAAACAACCAGGCGAAGTACGAGGCGCTACTCGCGGGCCTAAGGATCTCCCGCGAGCTGGGCGTGCAAAGCTTGAAAGTCTTTACCGACTCCTAACTGGTGGCCGGACAAGTCTCCAGAGAATATGGAGCTAGAGATCCCCAGTTGATGAAGTATCTGGAGCGAGTCCGCTCAAGCACGACAGGTTTCCGACGCTTCAGCATCTTCCAATCTCCCGCGGAGAGAATGCTCATGCGGATACACTGTCAAGACTTGCGACCTTGCCGGACTCATCACTGGGGCATGCCTACATCGAGACCTCGAGAATCCAAGCTACGAAGCCCTAGAAAAGGTGCAGCAAGTTACCCCGAGCTGAGTTGGATGGACAGTAAATCAGGTACATCATGATGGTACCTTACCAAAGGATCGCACGGAAGCCGGCCTCATCAAGAAGAAAGCCTTCCGATTTGTCCTGATGGAGGGGCAGCTCCACCACCGATCCTACTCCTACCGCTCTTGAAGTGCCTGAGGCCGCAGAGGCAGCCTTCGTAGTCTAAGAGATACATGAAGGACTCTGTGGAAACCATGTGGGAAGAAGAATGCTAGCGTACAAAGCTCTCCGCAGGGATACTTTGGGAAAACCATGAGGGAGGACGCTGCCGACTTCATGAAGATGTGCGACAGATGTGAGTGCCACGCTCATATAAAGCATCAACCAGCAGCGCCGCTCTCCCAGCTCTCCGCCCCTGGCCTTTTGTTCAGTGGGGGATGGACATCTTAGGACCATTTCCCCCTGCACCGGGGGCAGAAGAGATTTTTGCTGGTGGCTATTGACTACTTCACCAAGAGGGTGGAAGCAGAGCCACTAGCACGGATCACGGAAGCCAAGGTCCGCCAGTTCTTCTGGAAATCAATCATCTGCTACTTCAAAACTCCCCCACTACATCATTACTGACAACGGACGACAGTTCGACAACCGAAAGTTTGAAGGGTTCTATGCTGAGCATGGCATCCAACACCGCTTCACCTCGGTAGCTCACCTCCAAACAAACGGGGAAGCCGAGGTGACCAATCGGACCATCCTTCAAGGACTCAGGACCAGGCTGAATTGGGCCAAGGTAGGTGGACAGAAGAAACTCCCGAGTATTCTATGGACCTACACACAAATGCCCAGAACGGCCATAGACGAAACACCTTTCAACCTTGTTTTCAGCGCCGAGGCCATCGTCCTAGTTGAGCTCAGCGTGCCCACACTGTGGGTGCAACAATATGTGAAGCTGAGAATCCGGCGTGCTTCTACTCAACTGGACCTCCTTGAAGAAACCAGGAACAAAGCTCGGCTTTGGGATGGCAGCATACCGACAACGAGTGGCCCGGTACTACAACGCGCGGGTAAGGCCAAAGGTTTCTGACCTGTGACCTGGTGCTGCGTCGAGTCGAAGAATCTCAACATCGGGAGTGCGGAAGCTCTCGCCGAACTGGGAGGGCTCCTATAAGGTGGTCGAAGCTCTCCTCATGTGAGCCTACTATCTCGAGGATCTGGACGGTGCCAGATTCCTGTGAAATGGAATGCCTGCAACCTCCTAAGAATATACTATCACTAGTGTAATGCTTTCTCCTAATAATAATAAAGATTTCTTTTGTACAAATTGCTCTCTGCCTTGCAGGGATATCGCTGCCCGGCCCAAGGTCTGGCACGCTCAAGCCGGGAGCTAACTCTCAAGCACCGAAACTCGGACTCCAGTTCTCTGGCACTCAAAACCCGGAGTCCAGCTCTCGACACTCTTACTCGGAGCCCAGCTCTCCGACACCAAAGCCCAGAGTCCAGTTCCCCGGCACTCAAGCCCGGAGTTCCTGCTCTCATACTCTGCCTGGAGTCCAGCTCTTCATCATTCAAGCCGGAGTCTAGCTCTCTAGCACACAAACCCAGAGTCCAGCTCTCCGGCACTGAAGCTCGGAGCCCAGCTCTCCGGCACTCAAGCCCAGAGTTCAGCTCTCTGACACCGAAGCCCGGGGGCCCAGCTCTCCGGCACTCAAGCCCGGATCCCACGACTCTCTGGCACCGGAGCCCAGCTCTCCGACACGAAGCACGGAGCCAAGCTCTCCAGCATTAAAGCATGAGCCTAGCTCTCCGGCACTCAAGCCGGAGCCTAGCTCTCCGGCATCAGTAATGTAAGGTCTTTCCTCACTAATAATAAATATTCTCCTTGTACAGATCCTTTTTGCCTTGCAGGGAAATCATCGCCTGGCCCCGGTTCGGCATGCGAAAGCCCGGGATCTCATGCCAATTGGCACCAAAGATCGGACCTTGCTCCGTCACCAGGAGCCTAGCTTCCTGGCACTCAAAGCCCAGATCTCATGCCCCTTCGGCACCAAAGACCGGACCCTGCTCCGGAACTAGGAGCCTAGCTTCCTGAACTCAAAGCCCGGATCTCATGCCCCTCCGGCACCAAAGACCGGACCCTGCTCCGGCACCAGGAGTAGCCTTCCTGGCACTCAAAGCCCGGATCTCCACCCCTTAGCACCAAAGATGGACCCTGCTCCGGTGCCAGGAGCCTAGCTTCCTAGCACTCGAAAGCCGGATCTCGCCCCTCCGGCACCAAAGACCGGACCCTGCTCCAGCACAGGAGCCTAGCTTCCTAGCACTCAAAGCCCAGATTCATGCCCCTTCGACACTAAAGACCAGACCTGCTCTGGCACCAGGAGCTTAGCTTCCTGGCACTCAAAGCTCGGATCTCATGCCCCCTCGGCACCAAAGATTGGACCCCGCTCCCAGTACCAGGAGCCTAGCTTCCTGGCACTCAAACCGGATCTCCTGTCCCTCCGATACCAAAGACTGGACCTTTCTCCGGCACCAGGAGCCTAGATTCCTGGCACTCAAAGCCCAGATTGTTGGAAAATGTGTTCCAAAGCCAATTCTAATGTACACGTTATACATTTGATATGAATTATATTATTGAATAAAATATTTATTCGGCAGTTCATCACTATTTCATCTTTTTGTAAGATTTCTTGAGTGATGAAGTCCTTAGGACTATTTGTATATGATATAGAGAGAATATATCATATAGTCCTAAAATTGTTCGCGACCAAATGATACACTTATTTTAGGATGATAGTATATCAAGTATAGGTCGTTGTGTGCCATAGTCGTTGGTTGTCCTTTAACCAAGGAGTGTGGGGACATGGTATGGCATGCAGCTGTTGTGTTTGACATTTAATCGAACGTGACCTGTCTGTACTTTTTTTGCCTAGAGTTTTGATATGGATGTAGTTATCCCTCAGACATGAGATCGTCATGGTAGCTTGCGAGCAAATCACTGTACTTTGGTACCTAGACTATTTGGATTTCTAATCCAGGATGGAAGGTTTCTGGGTACAGTTAAGTACGCGTGTAGCAGTGATCGGATCAAGATGGATTGATCCCTCCAAGTGTTTGGAGCAGATATCTTACTGTGTTCAATTTAGCAAAACCTTGGCCAGGGTAGTCTCTGTAAGGTGTTACAGGAATTGTGCGATTGAGACACATTGTTGATGGACTTTATGGGTTGGGCAGTTTAACCCTAAGTCTTCCTGAGCATTGAGGTCAAAGGGATTAATTACAAGGTTTCCATATCTCTTGGTTCATGATTGTTGCTCTGCAACTTCGACCTATCCGGACGTCGAGTGTCATTGCTAGATGGCGACTTTGACTGGTATTGGAAATGTTCCAGTACTACCGGCTTAGTGTTCGAAACCTATGGGGTCACACACCTAGGGGTTTCTACTTGATCTAGTGATCGGAGAATGATTGGGAATCATTCGTGGACTCCTAGAGAAAAAGGGTTTTTTCTTTATCCAAGTGTTGACACTGATATTCTTGAAAGTGTCGACACTTGTGTAAGTGTCGATACTTGTTGATTTCGCAAGTGTAGACACTTGATGTCACAAAAGGTTTTGACATGAATTTTCACTAATAGTTGGTGATGCATGGAGGTGAATTAGTAATGTGATTACTTGATAGCCAATTGATTGAGCTATAAAAATCTGGAACGAATCAAATGGCTTTGGTTCAAAATGGGTTTGGGTCCAATCGGGTTGAAACCAATGTATGCACACTTGATCCAATGATTTCAGTTATGAACTAAAATCAATTAACACATTAATCTGAATTAAATAAGTTTAAATTCATTTTGGGGAGTATGTAACTTCCATGACCATAATACCCATTACCGCCATTATCACCCATAACTCCCCAATTTCCCTCCCCTCACCATCTACATAATGGGCTGAAATGGGAGGACGAAAAAAAGAAAAAAATTCAGTAAAGAAATGCTGAAAAAAATCAAAGGAAAGAAAGGGAAGAAACTAGGAAAGGTTCTAGTTTTATGGGTATGAGATTTTTGGAGAAGAGTGTGCATAATTTGTACCTAGTGATCTAGGCTTAGGATTGAGTGTTTGGGAAGGGTTCCAACGACTCATTCTCCGCCTCTTGAGTTTCTTCATTCATTCGGGAAAGTCCGTCATCGAAAGAAGAAAAGGAGTTCCGATCAATCGTTCCACAACAAGCTAGCACTGGAGTGAAGTAGATTTTGAAAGAGCCCTGGTGTGAACCACCTGTAGAGGCTGGACACGTGTGCGGCTAAGCAGAGTTCTAATTTCGCAGGAGAGCCTCCATTTGGCACCAGAGACTGGACCCCGCTCCAACACCAGGATCCAAGCTTCCTGACGTCGAGTAGAGCGGAGGGATCTTCACAGTCACTTCACCCCCAAGCTGGGCATGGCCAAGCAAGTCAAGAGCTCCTCCCACACCTTTCACTCATCCGGGGATCCACGGGAAGGGTCACCCGGCACTTGGTACTTCAAGGCCGTGCGCCCGCACATGTACATGCATCTAGATGATTGAAAAGTGGAAAGGAGATACTTGCAATGCAAAGATACAAAAAGAGAAGAACAGACAAGTCGAGTTAGGTGAAAAATATCTTCACTACTACTTGGTAAAATGATACATTATTCCTGGGCCCCGACATACCGGATGACCCAGGTCAAAAACAAAGAAGAAAGGGATTACAACTGCTGTGGACCCATACTCTACTCAGCCAGTCCCTTCCCCGGACGGTGCCCAGCTCCTCCAGGGTTGGGCCTCTCCTTCAGTTGCCACCGTCGGCGGGGTCGGTTCAACCGCGGTGACACGCTCCTCTACCTCCACCAGTGCGGGAGTCGAAGACATTTTTCTCATGGTGCCTGAGAGGCGGAGGCCAGCCATCTGTTTGTCCGAAATGAGACCCCACAGCTGGGTCCGGCAATGCGCGAACCCCTTGAGGAAGGAAACTAACCTGCTGAACCTGGGAAGACAAAGATAGTCGGGAGAGCGAAGGAAGAACTTCGGTACGATGGCGGACATGCAGGATTTGAAAGAAGATATGTTTTGGAAAAGATTACCTTTCCTTTCGAAGTGACCGGTGCCCAACCGTACCGTTACAGCTCCCCCACCGATGGATATATGCCACGTGTCATCAATCGACATGGCTGGCATTTTGTTTCGACTGTGATCACTCTGAATTCTACGCCCGCAATAACTACTTCTCAGACGTGTCATGTGGCTCCCTCGGATAGGCAGGAGAAACCGCTTCATGAAGCATCGACGATCGTGGCCATCATTACGCCGAATTCTCACCTTTCCACGACAGCATTGCATTTACTCCCTTCGCCCCGAGCACCCCATGCCAACGGGACTCGGGAGTGGGGGGTAAATGATGTGGCAGAACGTTGACGTGTAATCTCTGTCAGATGCCATGTCAGAGAAAGCTGCCACGACGGACACTCCTCCTTGGACTCCTTTGTTGGGCCAAGCTCCTTTAGAATGTCGGGGTGGCCTGTCAAAGTCGAGTTCCATCCTCCATCAAGTCGGCTCCTGCAAGATCGGGACGTGTAGGCTGGAGCCGAGTGATCTCCTCTGCCAGATTGAGTCCCTCCAAGGCTGAGCCCCCTGGGCCGAAGTCAAGCGCTGCCCTCCTCCGCCAGGTCGAGCCCCTCGAGGTCGAGTCCTCTGGGCTCGAGTCATGCCCTGCTCTCCTCCGCCATATTGAGCCCCTCTAAGGCTAAGCCCCCTGGGCCGGAGTCGAGCCCTGCCCTCTTCCACCATGTCGAGCCCCTCCAAGGTCGAGCCCTCTGGGCTGGAGTCGAGCCCTGCCCTCCTCCGTTAGGTCGAGCCCCTTGGTCCGGAGTCGAGCCCAGCCCTCCTCCGCCAGGTGGAACCCCTTCGAGGTCGAGCCCCTTGGAGTCGAGCCATGGCCTCCTCCGCCAGGTCGAGCCCCTCGAAGTCAGGCCCCCTTGGACCGGAGTCGAGCCCCACCTCTCTAGTTCGGCCTCCATCTCGGACGAAGGCACCAGTAACCAAAGGGGCGACGCCGTCCTCCCTGGACGTCGACGAGCCGCCCGAGGACTGCAAGGAAGCACCCACCAGGCCATGATGATCGCCCCAGCTATCACTTACACCAGAAAAGGAGGAAGCTCCCTGATCGAGGCACCTGCTCTCCACCGACCGTCTACACCACCCGAAAGAGGAAGTCAACCAGGAGATTCTAATCCCGGGGTGGCTGCTTCCCGATCGAGGCCCTGCCAAGTTTTCCGGAATGGAGCGACCGGAAGGAATGTCAAAGCGCATGGTAGGTTCCCTTATTACGAACCAGGAAAGATATCCCGTCCACGACACAGAACACCGCTGTATGCACCTGCTGGCACAGGAGAGATCCCGAGGTAGGCGTTCAGCAATCACCTGGACTTAAAAGAGCTATCGACAGCCCTAACGGGAGGTAAGGTGGAAAATACTCAAGCAAGCAAGAGGGAAGAGGCCACACAGGAGAACCACCAAGGATACTGAGAATTCATGGCTACCGAAGATCCGTGGGAAGGGTCGCCCGGACGTAGCCATCTAGTCCAGTTCACCTCGGCCACTACTTTTCCCGACTCACTTGCACCTTTCTCATATAATATTCACTCCTCCTAGCGTGGAGTCCATCTCAGGGACTTGACCAAGAAGATCTGTTCCCCTGGATCATCGCTAACTTGACCGTCAGAGTGCCCCCGCCGAAATCCCCGGTCTCGGGTCTAACTCTATTTTGCAGGTCCCAAGAGCAAGCCGGTGTCGAAGAGACGAGGGGCGATCCGACGCTGACAGTAGCACGGGCCACGGCGATCTTGGCGGCAACACCTCTCATCTGGATTGGGAAGAAATAACTTAAAAGTCCTAGGAAAATGATAACGATTCCGAAGACTTTCTATCGTAGTATGAGACAAGGAACTGACTATGGTTTCTGGAGAAAGCTTGGAACCTCTCTTTCTAACAGGGCCTCCACTCTTAGAGGGTTCATCTCTTGTTGAACCCTTGCCAATGGCTAGGTTACCTAGTGATTCAGATATTATAAAAAAAAAGGGAGAGAAAGAACCCTACCTCCAGGTAAAGACAACGTAATTTGTTGAAGGAAGATAATGGTGCAGGACAAGAGGGAGAAGAAGAAGATTTCAAAGAAAATGCAGAAGTTCATTCCATGGAGACCCCCCGTTTTTATATGTACGAGACGATAGAGTTTTTCTCAGGAAACTGATGATCTTTTTGATTGTGCAACGTATCGACGGTATCGATCGTGGGTGCGAATTACTAAGGGACATCCATCAATAGACTGTCAGTTACAATCCGCTAGAAATACCATGGACAGTCAAGATGAACTCTCAGTATGATAACTAAGGCTCAAGATGATGCCATGCATACTTTTTCGATTAAATGAAAATCCCATAAAAGTCTTTTTAATAAAGAGGATCAGCCAGGTTTTTTAAGTCTACGCCATGTTTTTGAAGCATCAATAAAGGGCTGACACCTGCCTTCAGCACGATCTCCAAATCTTAAATCAGTTATTATAAGCGACAAAATTGGAGATCTGCCATCATTGGTTATTTTATTTTCATTCATAAACAACAAACTTTAATTACTCCCATTTATTAAAATAAAGTTATTTCGAAATTGGGAGTGGGGGGTAGCTATTATGGTAATCCGGTTTAATATAAAATAATTGTCGGTTCGTCAGTTGGGTCGATTTTAATTTTAACATGTCAACCAAATCAGTGCACCTGAAGATAATATTTTCTTAATTTAATGAGGGCTACAATCCATCTCAATGAAAAGAATATATTATTATTTCATTCGGCTTCATGTTTTCATGCCTGGTCCGAAGAAGATTCCTCTGGAATATATTATTATTTCGTTCGGCTTTATATCTTCAGCCTGGTCTGAAGAAGATGCTTCTAGAATATATTATTATTTCGTTCGACTTCATGTCTTCCGCCTGGTCCGAAGAGGATACTTCTGAATATATTGTTTATCCCTTCGGCTTCATGCCTGGTCCAAAGAAGATACCTCTGGAATATATCATTATTTCGTTCGGCTTCATTTCTTCAGCCTGGTCCGAAGAAGATGCTTCTAGAATATATTATTATTTCGTTCGGCTTCATGTCTTCAGTCTAGTCTGAAGAAGACGCTTCTGGAATACATTACTATTTCGTTCGGCTTAATGTCTTCAGCCTAATCCGAAGAGGATACTTCTGAATATATTGTTTATCCCTTCGATTTCACGGTAAGCAGTTCTTTATTTTTTGGTTCAATCCGAAAGAGATAAATTCGAAGCATATAGCAACACCTCTTCGGACCATTCCAAGGAAGACAGTCCGAAGAGGTAGTTAGGTTCATTTCAGATCTTCTCTAAGAGAGTGTATCTGAAGCATGTGAACAATCTTTTAACCTGAAATAGTTGAAGGTTGTTCTGGTAGTTATAACCTCCTATATGGTCGATAGCTCCAACTTCGATAATCATGGAATAACTAATTTTCGACCGTCACTACTTATTGTTATGAGGAAGTTATGTTACCTAATTTCCATAATCGTAAGTAATTATACTCATGCCTATAAATATTGGTAAGAGGGGACACTCGAGGTAAGCTAACTCCAGGCAAATTAGAGCCAGTCTGCAACTAGCTCTTTCAACGCCACTTCACTCTTCTTTCTCTTTCCATTTTTTTACCTAACTCTGCTTTCAAGTTCTCCATTCTGCTGCCTAAATTCTGGCTAACTTTGGTATCGGAGTGTCCCCATCGAAAAAATTTCGATCAGGGAATTTATTTTGCAGGCTTCCATCGATGTGAACCAGCAAGCAGGTCACTCCGTCTGGTCAGCACAATTTAGTGTCAACACTTTTCATTAATTAATGGAGTACTGGCTTTAGTTGACCTAGCCCTTACCCAATTTTGAACTCATGCTTAAAAATTAAGGTCAGGTTGGTTTGGACGGAGGGGCTTGGATTAAAGATCGGAAATGTTGGGTTACGAGGAAAGAAATGCAGGATATTGAATGAGTTTAGACTAACGTCCAAATCAACTTGACCTGATTTCCTTCCACGTATACTGCAGTGGGAATGATAATAAACTATCCTCGACTTGCTTATCTTGTTTTCAAACTTTACCTTGACAAATGCTTCTATCCGTGTGCTTAAGGATGACATCAGGGAACACAGGGTATGTTTGGTTTGCAACGAGTATCGCAATAGAAAAAATAATTTGAAATTTCAACAGGAGGTTTTTTTTAAAAAAATATATTTTTTGTAAACATGTTTAATGGGATTTAAATTGTGCGAGGAATTGAGGAATTAGGATATTCGTATGTCCTCGAAAATGGAAACATAGCTTCTTCCGACTAATGGAATATGAGTAAAGCATTATTTTTCTAAGCTTTTGAAATATTTGAAAGTACTTTTATTGCTCGACAAATTTATTTTTGAATTATGTATTGGTGTTTAGTAAAAAAATCAAACAGTTATTTCAGTTTTGTCAAAAAAATTAAAAAAATTATTTACTTGAAAAAATTCCATTTCGAAACTTCTCCTCAAAGTACTTTCTAGTCAAAGAAAGCTATTTTGATTTAAATAAAATTTTTTTGATGATCAAAATATTTATAAATAAATATCATAATATTATATTATATTATATTATATTATTATACTATAAATATAGTATAGTTGATGTGGTAAGAAGTTGACATGTAATCCCTGTCAGATGCCATGTCAGAAAAAGCTGCCACGGTGGAGACTCCTTCTCGGACATCTTTGCCGGGCTGAACTCCCTTAGAATATCGGGGCGGCCCGTCAAAGCCGAGTTCCATCATCCGCCAGGTCGGCACCCACAAGACTGGGATGCCTAGGGCGGAGCCAAGTGACATTCTTCGCCAGATTGAGCCCCTCCGAGGCCGAGCCCCCTGGGCTGGAGTCGAGCCCAGCCCTCCTCCACCAGGTCGAGCCCCTCCGAGGCCGAGCTCTCTAGGCTGGAGTCGCGCACTGACCTCCTCTACCAGATTGAGCCCCTTCGAGACCGAGCTCCCTGGGCTAGAGCCGAGTCCTGCCTCCTCCGCCAGGTCGAGCCCCTCCGAGGTCGAGCCTTCTGTGCAGGAGTCGAGCCCTGCCTCTCTGGTTCACCCTCCACCTCGGACAAGGGTGCTGGCCACCGAGAGAGCGATGCCGCCCTCTTTGGACGCCGGCGAGCCACTCGATGACTGCAAGGAAGTGCCATCCAGGCCGTAAGAACTGTCCGCAACTATCACTTACACCAGAAGATGAAGAAGCTCCCTGATCGAGGCGCCACGCTCTCCACCAACCGCCTGCACCACTCGAAAGAGGAAGTCAACCAGGAGATTCGAATCGGGGGGCGGTGGCCCCCGATCGAGGCCCTGCCAAGTTTCTCGGAACGGAGCGACCGAAAGGAACGTCAGAGCGCATAGCAGACTTTTCTATCACGAACCGGAAAATACGTCTCGTTCACGATATGGAACACCGCCGCACGCGCCTGCTGATACAGGGGAGATCCCTAGGTAGGAGTTTAGCAACCGCCTGGACTTAAAAGAGCCATTGACACTCCCAACGGGGAGGTAACACACCCCTAACGGACATACTCCAATACACTCAAGCAAGTAAGGGAAAAGAGGCCGATCAGGAGAGCTATCACCAGTTCACCTCGGGCCCTACTTTTTCCAGCACCTTTGCACCCTACTCACATATTATTCATTCCTCCTAACGTGGAGTCCATCTCAGGGGCTCGACCAGGAGGATCTGTTTCCCTGGATCGTCACTAACTTGACCGTTGGAGTGCCACTGCCGGAATCCCCGACTCGGGTCTCTAACCCTGTTTTGCGGGTCCCGAAGAGCAGGACGGTCCGGAAGATACGAGGGACAATACGATGCCAACAGCAGCTACGGGCCACGGCGATCTTGACGGCAACAAGTATAATAATAAATTAATATTATGATATATTATAAACATATAATATAATCTATTATAATATTATAAAAAATATAAGATGATATAATAATATTTATATTATAAACATATAATAGTGTTATTATATTATAATAATATAATAATATTAATAGTATAACATTATCATAATATAATAATATAATACACTATTATATTATAATCTTTTATTAGATTACAATCCATTATATTATATTACATTATAATTATACTAGTATTATATAATATTATAATATAATCATATAAAATATTATATTTTATTATTATTTATTATATAGTATTTATAATATTTTTTATTATCATTTTATCAAATCAAAAATATTTTTTTATTTTAGTTATCAAATATATATTAAAATTTTAAAGTATTTTATAAATATGATCATTAATCATCAAATATTTTTTAAAAATATTATTTTTTAAAAAATTTTAAAAAATTTAAAAAATTTTGATATCAACAGCAATTTTAAATGGGACGTGATTCATTTCCCTTCCGGTTACAAGGCGCGGCAGCTCTCCCACTCCCAACCTGACAAGTTGATGGTTTTTTTTTTTAATTTCTTGATTGGCTTGATTGACGATGAACAACGCCCCCTCAAGATTCGGAAACATGAAGAAATGATGTCAGCGTCGGAGTCCAACTGTCGATATTCCGCGGACTATTACCGAGCCCTTTTTGTAGCCCTAATTTATTTATTTACGGAAATACCCGCCCGGTAATTCGATGCGTTTCGTGAGACCCTTCTCTCAGCTTCCCCCTTGTGCCGTCGCCAGTTCCAGATCGGAGAAGCCCGTCCATTCTCTCACGTCTCTCTCGTTATTCTTCTTCTCTCGCCGCTTCTCAGAGAGGAAGCAATGTTCAGATTTCTCAAGGAAGTGGTGGCCGGATCCGGCGCCGGCATCAAGGATCTCCCGTACAACGTCGGCGAACCCTACCCCTCCGCCTGGGGATCCTGGACTCACTACCGCGGCACCTCCAAGGTTCCCCACCTCCCCATCTCCTTTATATCTTACTTCATGATCCGTTCATCAAATCTCTGTTTTGATGTCAAGAAAGATGGCAAATCTTGATCGGTTCTGTAAATAATTCTGTATTTGGTTGTCGTCTTGTCAAGAAATCGTTCAGGTTCGAAGGTTGTTTGTTTTATTGATTTAAAATATTTTTTAATTTTTTTTGAGGATTTTAGGCTATTCTTCAGTTCTTTCTTTCTTTCATTCCTTCTCGATTTCTCGATTTCTGGTTTTCTTTGAAGGAAGGGTTTGGAATTTGGGATTATTTGGGTATTTTAGAACTTCCGGTTATCTTGATTTTGATCCGAGTGCATAAAAGTTCTATGAGATCTGTGATTGCAAAAATGATTGTTCTTTGTTTCACCTGTCCTGTTGAAGAATTCTCTGTCAAACAAGTTGCATTCGATGTGTCGGATCTTTTCTTGAGCTATTTTATAAGTTTGGAGGAATGAATTTTAGTTTGTACTTATAGAAGTTTGTTGCTTTAGTGTGACTAGACGTTCCTTTTCAATTTAGGGAGTTAGCTTTGGCACATGGTTCTAACTGTTGTTTGGTATGGCCGTCTTCCAGTTATTCGTTGGGATGAGATCAGCTGAGGCGTGAATGAATATGTTGGTCCGTGTTTTTGTTTGAGATCTTTAGCAATGATTATCTTCGTTTGATAAGATGCCCATAGATCTTGAATCTAGACAGTCAGCCTTTATTATCTTCATAGTGCTGGTCAAGAATCGACAACCACCATTCATGTGCCTCGTTTCCTCATCCAATATGCTCTTTGGTCATCACATTTTGCATATTAGACTCTTTAACTTGATCTTCTTGCAAAAACTGCTTCCTAGGCCAATACTTGTTTAAACACACTTTGCGTGTTTGTGATTAGTTTGCAACCCAATCCTGAATTGAAACATATTTTTTTAATACAATTTGTAAGATTTAAGATGAACAACTTAAATTCCTTAAATGTTAGGTCTAATTCCAAATTGCAATCCAAGTATAATTAGTCCTCTTTTGAAAGGATAGCCATGATAATATTGCTTTCTTCTTTCTAATAAAATGATCAGCCAAAATTTACCTGCTTTACTAGATGCATCATGGCCTAAGGAAGCCCATGAGAATCTCTTGATGGTTAGATGGACTAGAAGATTAAACCCAAGAACTCCTTGCTTGTAGAATTATTAGGCAGTTAGGATCAACCCATCCTAAAGCAGGCTAGCCTTGATCCTTGATAGTTTGTTTATCTGGTTAGTGCTTCTAGCTGCAATTCTATCTAAAACTATTCTTTCCTGGATTTATTCATTTATTTTTTCTTCTCCACTATAATAGCTTCTTGAGCAATGCAACGTCAACATCTTCAATGGCTTAACTTAGACATCATAACACACTGTCCTTTGAACCAACCTTTGTTTCCAACCTTCGATTAATTTGAGGAATATCATGTCATTCCTTGCTTCATTACCATTGGTTTTACCACCACACATCTCCAATTAAGGCTCATTGTACCAGTACAAACTATCATATTGGTACCTCATTGGTATGTTATGCTATACTTGATATGATATACTATAGCTCTCATGTCAACATAGAGTTGAGAGACTCTTTTCTCATGCCCAGCCATGCTATCGCTCAAGACCAAGCTGTATGGGTTGGTACAACACAAAATTAGGTGGAACTCATTGGTTCCACCTGGTATAGGTCAATTCAGCCTCGACCACTATGCCATATGGAATCTTGGTATCTTACCGGTATGATATGGTATACTTGTTATGGGGTGGTACATACTTTGTCGCTGATACATATTTTTTTGCTATTCATGCAACTTGTCTCCTCCTTTTGGATCTTGGTGCTCATGGTTAGTCATTATCTTAGCATGGATCTACTATAAGTTCTCCATGCCTGGATATGGCTGGAATTGACAAACAACTTCACACATTTCCTTCGTTCAGAATGCTAGTTATTGTTCTTTCTAGTATGAATGGCTGAAAGAGTATATAAATATGGAGTGCTGCTGATGGTCAGGACATTGTTGTAAGTTGAGCTTGCTCACGGATATGCTGTACTAATGTTTATACTGGCTTCTTCTTAACACACTCACAGCAGATCAATTTTCTATCTGTGTAGGTGTATGATACATATATTGAAACATTTAATGTTTTATTCTTTTATTCTTATTTTGTTTGTTCCTTAGATTCTGTTTTCTGTTTTTCCAGGATGATGGATCGATGGTGTCCATTTTTTCTCTTTCAGGAAGTAATAGTCAAGATGGTCACATGGCTGCTGGTCGTAATGGTGTTAAGCGCCTGAGAACTGTAAGTTATGCATCATTATGCAGGTCTGTTGCTTGAGTGCATAAGTTAGAATGTGGGCTTTGCATCTGTCTCATTTTGTTTATCTACTTAAAGGTCGTCAGACAGGGCATGCCTATTGGCTTTATGAGATGATATTAATATGTATGTTTCTGGGCCTTCAAGGAAAATTAGATTTCAATTTTATACCTTTTCATCTTGTTCTGTTTCAGTATATCTGTTAACATATTTCTCATTAAAGGGTCGGAGCTGCAACTGGACAAGCTTATTTTCCTCAATGCTTGCTATTTAGGCATGGTCCTAAATTATGCCAAGAAATGACTCCAGAGTTAGTGTGATCAGAAATCTTGTGCTTTCCCATCTTCTCCTATCATGCTAGATGATCACTATTTTTTATTTTCCAGCTTTTTAATACAAAACCATAAATAGGAAGACAGTGCTTGCTTGGGAAATAAAATAGGCAGAAGGCTTATGCCTTCCAAACTAACTTTATAAAGAAATCATAAGCAGGGAACGGTTATGCTGGTCAAACTTGTTTATGCTAGGCATCAATATTCCAAAAGGGAGCTGACATACGCTACTCCTTGCATAAAGCTGTCATTTGTGCCTGCTTTACTTTTTTTGTGAATAACCCATCACCCAAAGCTTCTGAAAATTGTGGCCAAAGAAACATTGCAATAACTCCTGGCACAACTATTCCCATAAGCATAACTTTTTGCTATTCTTTTTTTTTCTTATTTGCAAACCAATGCAGCCTAAATTATTTTGGGCAGTCAGACTTTCTTGTGGAATGTATTTTAGCCTGCTTGTTCTTTATTACATCAACATGCACCTATTGGACAAGCCTTATCCAATTATATTGGGACAAATCTTAAGAAAAGAAATTTGTTTTTGATAAATTTGTTATAACTTATTTCAATCTGCACATCTCCATATTATTCCAGTGCTAAACTTTCTCCATGTATACTCTCATGTCCCCCATATAATTGCTCACGCCAATGTGTCTCTCCTGTTTCAGAAAGAAGCTTACAAACTTTTCTCCACTTTCCCTTCTGGTGATAGCTAACTTGCTAACCTTTCAATTCTTTCATTTGAAGTGTATGTCTGGTGCATCTGTGCTAAGGGTATCAATATCATCACCATTATCTATATTTCAGGTCATTTGTATTAATGCATTTTCTCCGGATGAAAAAGCTTGTGGTTATTGGTGTTCCTCCTGTTTTTGATTCTGTTTAGTTCGTTAACATTCCAATCATTGCTTATTTTACCACCTTGTTATTATGTCGTCAGCATTGAGTCACCCCACTTGGCAACACCAGTCTGTTCTTTTGTTGAAACCAACTTTATTCTATTTGATATTGTAGTCTGTGCTTAACGTTCACTGCAAGTGCCAATGTGGTGCATTTCTTCTAGAGAGCACCTTGACCAACCTATACCAAAATTTAACAAAACCAGGTTAAATTTACAGCATTTTTTTTTCCCTGTTTTTTTTTTGGGGCTGCATAGTATTAGGGTCTTGTTTATTTGTTTGGATGTTTTTAAAATTTGATTATGAAACCTGTCATTAGCTACCTAACAAAGTGTGACTTCTCCACTGGGCAAGTTAAAAGGACTTCCTTCATCTAAATTTGTGTGGGATCCCTAATAAATGTTTGTGCTATAGAGTTATGTAAATGGCTTCCTTGGACTTTAAGTACCAATTATTTTTGCTTTTCAGTTTTTGGAATTTGCCTTGCATATTGGTTCTGAATGCTTTAATTCTATATTTCCTCATAATGGATGGATTCCGATGATGCGCCTTCACTCATTATGATGGGTTGGCTAAGAATCTTTATTCGGTATCTTGCAGGTCAGGCATCCAAATATTTTATCTTTCCTCCATAGCGCTGAGGCTGAAATTTTTGATGGATCTACTACGAAACATACAATTTACATCGTTACCGAACCAGTGACACCCCTTTCAGAAAAAATAAAAGAATTAGGTTTGGAAGGTACCCAGAGGTATATGAACTCCCTCTTGCAAATTATGCTTATCTTAGAACTTTTGTAGAATCAACTTTGTACTATTTTTTAGTAACAATTATGCATCATTATGCACTACACCAACAGTATAATTAATTGATCATTTTGGTATTTAAATTAACAATCTGGATGTCCTTTGTGTTTTCGTCAGTCAGTTTTTAATCCAGACCAATCAAAAAAATTTCTGTCATATGTTCCATTCTAACATCTTGGAATGCTAAAGTGAATTGTTTTTGAATTGTTTATATTCTCATGCATATGTTGCTACTTTTTGCCTTGAAGGGCTAAACCGTTCAGTGTTCTACATTTCCTCCTCTTGTATGGTTACCATGTTCACTAAAGATGAGAGTATTTGTTGTGCTTGTTCCTTGATTGTAAAAGGGATGTCTCCATCTCGGTTTTTCAATAATGTAATGAGTAATTACTCCGTCTTGTTGATGTCTACGGTATCTGTTGCAACATATAATTGAAATCACGAGTGACTTTTCCAGTTAGCTTGTCTGGTCTGTTTTTTCTTTGCACTGGCAGTATCAAAGTGGATTTCACATGTTTATATCAATGATGATTTTCTCATGTATTGCAAGATTATAATTGAATTGTAAAAAGAGTTCCTATACAAATTGTAGAAGCACCAGAGTTTCTGGATTCTTCCAGTATGCAAGATTAGTTTTTTTTAATATCTTTTCTTTTATGAGTTTTTATGCTTTGTTATCTGTTTTTTGACATGCAGGGATGAGTATTTTGCATGGGGGCTGCACCAGATATCTAAGGCTGTGAGCTTTTTAAATAATGATGGCAAACTTGTATGTAGCTCTAAAACTGTTGAACTGGCCACAAATCAATGTTAAGTTTATTATGCCTTCTGCATGTAGTGAATATTGTTGTTTATGGCTGAATGAAGACTTATCACTTCCAATTTTCTCATTCCGTTAATCAATAAATGTTGAGTAGCTTGACATGTTGTTCATTTTAAATTGCATATTTTTAGGTGTGTAGAAAAAGCTTTTGTTAGCATCTTTACATGCTCAGTGACACAAGTTTTGTGAATGCTTTAAGTATGTGCAGCAAGAGGAGGCTATACTTTTAAATTGCATTCAGTTTTTTAAAAGAGAAGCGGGGACAAGGAAGAAAACTTTATTCTGAAGCCAACTGCATAAGTAAACAATATGCATCAATCCAGTAGAAAGATCCTATCACCTATAATCTCAAATTTATCACTTACAATCACAAACAGAGACAATTAGTAGTTCCTGACACACTTGTCCAGTCCAAGGAGATATTTATGTCTTATGATGAAGCTTGCCGCATAAGGAAACAATATGTATGCATCCATCCAGTAGAAAGATCCTATTACCTACTATCTCAAATTTATCACTTACAATCACAAACAGAGACAATTAGGATTTCCTTTTGTGTAGACATGCATTTAATGCTTTCACTTTAGAACTTCATGTGAACTGTTCTAAATTAACAAAAAAAAAAGCACCTTGTACCTCTGGAGTAGTTGGTTAAGCAACCTACTTGAATTTCAAAGTGACTTTGTGGAATAAACTTTTAAAGTGATTTCGTGTTACTTGTATAAAACAACAACTTTCTTCATGTCATGAAGTGATGTAGAACTCTTTCTTCCACAATCAAATTTTTTGATCATAAATCATTCTACAACAGTGATCCTGTAGGTTTGATTCTTTGAACTACCCAACTATAACTTTATAATTACTGATGTTGGGAGGTGATGGGCCTGCTTCCTCAATTAAACTTGAAACTGATATTGAATGTATTGCATGCTTCCATAGATTCTAGAAGAGGAAGGCTTTATTCCCCCCACCAATTTTATGTATGGGTAATTGAGTGGAAGGGTGCCTCTCTGAGGTAATTCATAGTGGTTGTCAGTGGTGCAGGTGCATTGGGTCACTTGGAGTCCCTCAGAGAATTGTGTTCTTTGTCTGTCAGATTGGTGTTAAGGTGTTCAGAGATTTGATCCAGGGATGATTGTTGCTACAATGTCAAGCTTAATATGTCAATGGACAAGATACTGCCATGATTGTTATTGTAAGAGGATTTTCACCAGTACTGACTTTGGAGAAGGTCAAAGCCAGTACACCAAGTCCAGGGAGCAAGTTGGTGATGTGGCGAGATGCCTGTCCAGCTGTTCCTGTCATATTTCTATGAAAACTGAGATTCCTCCCTTCTTCCATATGAGCGAAATCTTTGAAGAAGATGCAGTGGATAAAAAGTCTGGTAGATAAAGGCAATTAGTTAGAATGCGAGGTCTTTCCTAGTTTGTGTGTCATCATCTAGCTTGGGTGTTACATCCTAAAACAGTAATTCCCGTTCCTAGGACCCTTTTCTCTTTAATCCAACATGTGATACTTGAGCGCTAATGTCACACATGATACAATCTGGAGTTAGTTTGATTTGAAATAAACATATTGCCTGTGCACATGTGGTGCTATAAGATTCTTCAATTAATTGTTAGAAGACTTGGCATGTTAAACTGTCTTAATGATGTAACAATTTATTTGTAAAGTTGAGATTGATGTAACTCCTGATTGTGTCAAGAACATATGCTGTCTCTTTTTTTGTTCTTTCCGAGCTGTCCATGTAATTTGCCAGTGTCATTCTTAAGAGGAAAATCCAACCATGGCATTGTCATATCAAACCATTCACATATATTTAGTTGGTCATGCAAAAGAAGCTCCTAACTCATAATAGTGTGAGAAATCTAATTAATAATGCCTATAGGCACTTCAGGTAATATTTGTGCTTCCCTCTGTAGTTTATATTGATTTTCGTTTCCTTATCAACAAAACTAGAGGGTGGGGGAATACTGAATTCTTCATTGTTGTAGCATATACACATCATCTCTAGACGTCATCATGGATGCTAAAATTTCAAAGCCTCTAGCACTTTCTTTTTATTTGATTAGATGAATGTGAGCCATTATCTCCTTGGCCCTTGCTGGATTTTAGTGCTACAACTATAATTGCTATATCTGAAGAATTTATACTACTATTTCAGGTTCATGGTAATGTCTGTTTGGCCAGTGTTGTTGTTACTCAGACATTGGACTGGAAGCTGCATGCCTTTGATGTCCTATCAGAGTTTGATGGCAACAATGGAGCTTCTAACAGCACTATGCTGGTGAGTTCTGTTTGATAATGTCACTGCTTTCTACAACTTTTGATCACTGAAATAAAAGAATGTTTTAGACTATTTTTTGAGAAAGTTGGCCAAATTTGTTTGTATAATCTATGTAGCAAATTGGAATAGGCCTGATTTTATGATTTAACTAAAACACAAGGTTTCATAAAATTTAGGTACAAATTTAAAACGTTTAAATTATATACATAGAGCTGATTATTAGGCATCTTTTCTGGACATTGTATGATAACTAGTGCCACTAATCATTTCTACATCATGTTCTTGAATATATTTTTTTAACATCTCAAATAAGGTTATTTGAATGTGAAAATGGGGAGGTGGAGTTATCCATAATTACTTAACAATGTTACCTGGACCCTTTCCACGGGTGCCAACTGTTCAGGTGTTCTAAGGAGTCCGACTCTCTGGCCTGTAAAAAACTTGATACATGACACTCCTATAGAAGTTATAACAATATATTATAATATATGATCTAATATATAAGTCTAAATGTGTCTGTGTGTGTGTATATAAACAAGTAATGATGGGCATGCCAAGTTGACTGTTATTTGTACTCATAAAAAACCCACATTTCAAGCCATATTACAATATAACAATTAACAAGTAATGACAAGCATGCCAAGTTGACTGTTAATTGTACTCATAAAAAACCCACATTTTAAGCCATATTACATTAAAAAAAAGGAAAATAAAAAGATATGAGATGCACCTAACTCTTTATGCTAGTATATTCAGCACTTGAAGCAGTTAAAAGGCAAGGTGTCATAATTCCTGCTAGTGTTTTTGATAGGATAATTAAAAGCTGTGCCAAGTGTTGGCACTTCTGGCGACTGTTAAGTAGGATCCTCCATTTTGTGGTTGACAAAAAAACTTACATTTTATATTATCTTATGCCAATTAAAAAGTAGATGAATGTATGACAAATTGACAATTCCATGGAGATATCCAACTCTGATATTGCTGTTTAACACTCGAATCATTAATGTGTTAATATTTCAGAACTTCCACCAAAGTGGTTTTTGATGACAAACATTCAAAATGCTGAGCCCAGTGCTGGCACTTCTGCCTAGGCCAAGCTAGTCATTCCAATTTTTGGGGAAGTGTCAACATTCCAAATCCTGAAAAACAAGAAGTTAAATTAGTGTCATTATGCAGTAGGGCACAAACATAAGTGCTTCATGAGCAGTTTGTGAAGACTAGTTAACCTAATTTTGAGCCACACCATTTACTAGAAGCAAAGGCTTGATTCTCTGCAAATTTGTAGATAAATCTTGTATGTTTATGGCGCAATTATTTTAACTCTTTGATTGTAGCCTAAAGTTTGTTAAGCCAATTTCTCTGTCTGTGGTTGTCTTTTCAATTGTTTGCAAGTTTTCCAGACTGGCATTTTTGCGTACATACAATAATAGGAATATAGGATATTAGGATATATCTCCAGAATTTCCTATTATGTGCCTGGAAAAGGGAAAATGTGAAAACAGGACAAAAAACATCATGCATATGATCAATGGATGCATGTATATAATATTTAAATTGGACTTCTGTGATGGGATAGTGTTGGTTCCATAATGGACTTTTAGTTCACAAAACATCTCACTTTTGACGTTATATGAGCATGATTGGGTTCTCCCCTTCTCCATAGAAACTTCTTGTTGGAAATCATTTGATAGTTATGACCTGTATTTTTGTTGTACTTGGCATATGCAGTTCTCATAATTTAAAAAATATTCTCTTTTGTTAATGTTTTGCTTTCTTGGATTGGATAAACAAAAACTTTTAACCTTCATATTCAACTCAACTCAACTAAGTCTTCATCCCAAATTAGTTGGGTCGGCTACATGATTTCTTTTCCCCTGTTTTGCTCTGTTAAGGACTGCATTGTGGAGCGATATTAGGTCCTTCCTTGCTACTTCATTCCATGTGATTTTCTATCTGCCTCTACATCTTTTTCCCTTCTACATTTATCATATCATTCCTTCGTACATATGTATATAAATTTATGTTCCTTCTGGTTATTGTAGGCAAGTTCTAATTGCTGTCATGGTTCAAATAATCTCCAATTATCTTTTATTGGTGATAGATGATGGCAACTTGATGAATTTCATAAGTTGATATGTATGTAGTTTTTCTTTGCTGGACATCATATCATACGGTCTGTAAATCTTCGGTTGTAGATGTCTATTTGAATTTGATTATTTTTTCTGTGCTTAATACAGCAATTTGAGTGGCTGGTTGGGTCACAGTACAAACCTATGGAGTTATCAAAGTCAGACTGGGCAACAATTAGAAAGTCACCTCCATGGGCAATTGATTCATGGGGATTAGGTGAGTCTTAACTCTTTTGTCTGTTTGATCTTGTTAGTTCAGTTTGCTGCTGAACCTTTGCATGTTGTTGTAGACCCTGAAGCAATTCATGCTGTAATTAATAGCACGTCTGGTATCTCACGGAACAACCTCTCTAATCTGATGCTTCTTGTAATTTTTGCATTTGCAAGGGTATCTGGATTTTCATGTGTAATAACCTGTACATGGATGGGAAACAGTATGAAGCACTTGATGCAGTTGAAAATGGAAGTTGAGGTGGGGAGAAATTGGGGTGGATTTAAGGGGCTGTTGATGGTTTTGATAAATCCGGCACTGATGGCTTCTAATTTAAAACCCTGCACGAATGGCTTCTAATTTACAACCCTGCATTGACGGCTTTTAATTTAAAATGGGACCTCATAAACTTGCCAATAGAAGTTACTCAAAAAATGTTAAGACACAATCTAAAAGCCATAACTGGATATGATGACTGAAAATATAAAGAAAAGAAAATATAAACTTTGCAATTAAAAATGTATCTCCAATTTTGTAAAAGACTATCGGTGGTAGAAGGCCATCTAGGGATGTTCACAAGGAATGCCGTATCACCCCATACCTCCCAATATAGGGGCGTGCTATACCATACTGGTCTCATATCTGTATACCATTTTGTATTGTACTAGCATTCTCGGGATTTTTTTAAATATTATTTTTTAATAAATAATTCTGAAATTACCATCATTTTTAATTTATTTCCCAAAATACCATCTTTGAGCTGACTGGGCGGCCGGCCACGTAAGAAAATTGTGGGTTCAACCCACAATTTCAACGACCACGTGGCAGGTTTGAAATTGATGTGCCACTTGATAAAATTGTGGGTTGAACCCACAATTTCATCTCTTCATAAAATTGTGAGTTAAGTCCACAATTTTAGGAAAATATAAAATTGTGTATTCATTTCACAATTTCATCTCCATTCAAAAAAAAAAAAAAATCATAATTTTATTTGTTTATATTTTCCCTCTAGTGACATGGACATGTGGTCCCCCCACCACCCTTCCATTCTTTTTTTTCTTTTATTTATTTTGGTTTATTTTGTTTATTCAATATTTTATTTAAACACCAAAGAAATAAAATATATGATTAATTATTATATCTAATAAATATTTGTTAATAAATTAATAAATATTTATTAATATTTGTTAACTTTTTTCACTATTCAAGATTTAAATAATATCATCTTCTAAATCTAAGTGGCCGTTCTTGTGGACCGTGCCACATGATGGGTGTGGTTGGTATGGCGGTGCATAGCTCCATGGCACTTGGGAGGCGATAGGGCGTGAAAGCAGCGGTAGTTGATGCATTATCCAGAGATAGCACCGTCCGCTTGAGCGCTCATGGTGCACCCTCGCTCTTATGCATGATGCTGGGCACACTCGCCGTTCATGTGCATGCGGCTGCTAGCATCCAGGATGCTTGCACAGATGCCACTTTGCCGTCACTGCATTAATTCTGATAAAATAAATAAAATATCTTTTAATATTTTATTTATTTTACATATTATTTTTTTTCATGATCAAATAGCAAAAAAAAGGTAAGTGATGACATGGAGTGCTTAGCATCCACCATGTCAATAATAAAAAAGGCAGTTCAGGCGGAGAGCATAGTATTCCATTATTAGAAGTAAAAAGTAGAAAAATGTGGTTTCGGTGGAGGCCACTGTTAAATTGCTTGAGATTTTAATCTCACCTTGATCAGACGAGATTACTTCGCACCCCACTGCCTCGGCAGTCGCCGCCATCAATCTTGCCACACCAACGGATGCTGCATGCCATAGAGCCATGCGCCGTTGTGGACCGTAAAGTGTGTAAACATGTCTATTTAATATGATTGACGTTTGATTTGAAAATACTATATTTTTTTAATTTTTAAAGGAGCTCATGATGGATGATTTTAATTTTAGATTCTAAATCTATCCCAAATTTCATAATATATTGCTAAATAGATTTTATTAGGGTTTGATAGGGTCGGGAATGCAAAGGGGTCATCCGATTGAGTGGTCATGGTGCTGGGACATCTGGCTGCGTACTGGTGTAGAGTATCTAGCTGGGTGGCGGTTGCATTGGGAGATGCGGCGAACGAGGCCCAAAGGATAATGGCAAGTTGACAGGGATAGAGATGGTGAAGGGACCGATAATGATCTTCCATTAGAGAATGTTAATTAAAAAATATTAATAAATATTATTAATTTATTAACAAATATTTATTAGAAATAATGATTACAAATATTAATATATATTATGTATAATATTTAAATAAAATATTAAATAAATAAAATGAACAGAAACAAATAAAAGACTAAATAAATAAAATAAATAAAATTTTAAAACCATTTTTAAATAATATTTTAAATATTAAATAAATAAAATTTTAAACAAATATTAAACTAAAAGAATAAATAATATTTTAATACAAAACAATTAAAATAAAAAAAATATTGAATCTCAGAAAAATCAGAGGAAAAAAATGGGGTAAACCAAGGGACAATTCCTTATTTAGCCGTTTCAAGTCTTCCACCCGATAGTCTCTTAAGGAAAAACTGGAGGAAAAAATAGGGGAAAATAGCGAAAAAACTCTCTATTTGGTTGTTCCAAGACTCCCAGTTGATTGAGTCTCCTGAGGATGGAAAGAATATATGAAAAAATGGGGGCATGAACCCACATTTTTTATGTGGCTTGTGGTGAACCTAAACAATGGTAGTTTGGTAAACAAGATGAAAATGAGGGTATTTTAGGAAATAATTATTAAAAAATATTTTTTAAAAAAAAATATATTTTTGTACTATACTGGATTGTATACTAACATTGTAATAGGATGGTACTAGTATGGAGTCTGGTACCAAGATAGTGAACCTTGGATGTCCACCTATTGTCTCAATGCTATGCTGGTGCTCTAAGGTCAAAGTGGCCAAAAATGAATGAATTTAAAATCTAAATATTAGGAGAAATCTAGAAAAGATATGATGCAATAGATGGAATTCACTTATCAAATAAGATGAAGTATGCCAACCGGTTTCAATTTGGCAACATCTATTACTAATTTATAAACTGACTTCATCCTTCATGTGTGAATGGTGCAAAATGTTGAGGCAGGTGCATGGGCTGCGATGCTTAGGTGAGATAGATTTCTTTTATACATTGCTTGTTTCATAACTAGTGGTGAAGATATGAAGACTTTTTTCAAGAGATTTGAGACTTTGTAGTCACTTATACAAAGAATGCAAGATTTCTTTTTCCTTATTTTTCCTCATTCATCTCTTTTGTTTAGAACAAGGCAATAGTGTTATCTATAGGCTTCTCCACTGACAAAATTCTCCGTGTTCAAAGAAATGGAACTCAGGCAGTTCCTCTAGGTTGTTAACTTTATTTTGATCAATTTTATTGTTTGAGGATGATTTTCCTGTGAGAAGACCTACTTTTCTTGTGCTCAATTTGTTCATTTTGTAATGCCAACATGTATCATTAATATTCCTATTCATGCCTGCATGTCTAGCATCTTATGAGGTAACTGCTTCACCGACTTGGTCTCTTCATTTTTAGAGCATGCTTGGCATCATAAGGGGTGGCTTGAGCCAACCTCTTAATTTATCAAGAAATGTAGGACCAAAGTGTTGGAGAATTATGGTTTATGATAATAGACATTTATTTATGATATGCAGCTTTTCCAATGAAATTGCTTCTTTGTAATTGCTCCTATCATTTTGTGATGTGACTTAGATTCCCTATTAAGCTGATAGCACACATATAATATTTTCTCAGGTTGTTTAATATATGAACTATTTTCTGGTACGAAGTTAGCCAAAACAGAGGAGCTGCGTAACACTGCTTTTATTCCCAAGGTGCTAATTATATCAATGTCCCCTGTTGTCTTTTTCATGGTTCTCTATACCTTTTTTTTTTTTTTTCCTCTCCAGATGTTGGGGAAGTAATTTTATGATAGATGATCGTATTAGCACATATTCTAACTGGCAATGTTTTAAATTACAAATAATGAAAACCACCTATCTTTTTCCTTTTCAAATCTGAATTTTTTGGGGGATAGTGCACTTCATACTTGAAAATTTTAGTATAAGGTGCCTACCTTTTGTATTATATCATATTATTGGTAGTAACACCCAGTTATATATATTTCTTGTCTTCTAGTCTCTTCTTCCAGATTATCAGAGGCTATTAAGCTCCACGCCATCTCGCAGATTGAATCCATCAAAGCTCATCGACAATAGTGGTACGTTCATTTTCTTGTCAGTGTCTACCAAAGCTTATTGATAGAAGTGTAAATTCTTTTTGATTAGTAACTTCATATTTCAAGTAAATGTAGGAATTTCTGGAAAGCATAATGACTTCTCTCTTGCATCATCTGCTACTGATTAGTACAAGTGTGTTTCTATTAAAGTAGCAATGCTTTACCTAGCCAGATCTGGTTACTTAATGCTATTAAACTGTTTGCCTAATCCTTGGATCATTACTCGACTGTTTGTCATAATATCCTTTAAACTTTTATGAATTAAAGAAATGGATTTTTGGGGGGTGGGGGGTTGGGGAGAAAGAGAGAGAGAAGGGAATAACATATATAAAATACCTAAATGGATGCATATATATCTTCTACGAAGGTAAGGACTACAGTGATTACTATTGCTTCATGTGGATGCATGACACTATATTTACACATTGTCCATGAAAATACTATTAATTCCTTGCATTTTGAACTGAAAGGGATCTCAGCGCTCTCTTTAGTTTATATAAATTAGCAAGTCAAACTTTGAAACCACTTTCATTTAATTAGGCATATGTTTTACTGTTTTTATATGGCTCATGATTGACCTCTTTATGGACAAGATATGCCAAAAATTTGTAGAGGGGAAACCTTATCTGGGCAACCTTATCTGGGCTTTTGTACCAAACATTTAAGTTTCCACTAGTTGGACTGTCGATTTAAGTGGTGATGTTAATATGATTTGATTCTCTGTTGATTGGATTGAACTACTAAATTTGATCAAGCACTGGAAATTAATTTTGTTAAAGGGTTAAGGAACAATGAATGGCTGGACAAATTAACTGGGAGGGGTTGGGAGTTAATCTGAAGAACAAAGAATGTGAAAGTTAAGAAAATAGTTAGGAATTTTAGAAACGCACAATGCATTGTTTAGTTTGAAAGAGCATCAACATCTTGGGTGGAGAGCATGGATGTGTATCCATTATTGTCCTTTGGTGCCAAGCTCATCTGGTCCTCGTTATCTGTTTTGCGTGATATTTTCAGCTTACATCTGTTTTTCATATTCAATCATTCATTTAAAATTTGAAATGCAATTTGTAGAAGTGTCAAAATAATCTCTTTTTTATAAAGGTTTTGGGCTGCCTCAATCATGTTATTTAAGTAATAATGTGGTAAAAAATCACGACCATTATAACAGTCTGTTATAACATAAATTAACGGCTGCTATTTTCATTTGTACAGTTTTCCTAGATAGTATTCCTTTTCAAAATTCAAAATTTTTAACCAAATTTGTCTCCAACAGGGATTGCACAGTCTGGAAAAATAATATTTTTATTAAGTTAAAGTGACTTGGAAAATAATACTGTTGCTTTCTGCTATTGTCCATTATAATAGGCATCAAAACAATAATTATTTTAATTTCATTATTGGGAAAGAAAATTGATCAAGCATTGGTGGGCATATAATGGCAATTTGTAACCATTATAACAGCTAATAACAATTTTGGGTGGGGTCCATTATAACAGAACAACACCGTTATTAGGACTTTGGATGGAAGGGGAGTCTTGGAGGTCTATTACTTTCATTTGCATATGTTCAAGACATCAGTAGTTTCTATCCAGCAATTTTGTAGTGGTAAGACTATATGTAACTTCCTTGCCACTTCTTATTCATTTTACTTAAGTTGACGTGGGAGAAGTTCTAGATTTTAAGCCTGTAGTTTTGTTAATGTAGGGCAATATCTGGGGATTATGTTTCTGAATCTCATTATTTGCTAATGTTCCTTTTTACTTTTACATTGTCTCTGACACTTGGGTAACAGACCTTAGTGGCTAGAATCTTCTACCTAGGGTAATGCACCTGCTTTGGATCTTCTCGGAATCTCAAACCCACACCCACTTTGTAAGTGCTTCCCTACCAAAATTATCTCTAAAATATCTGCTTCTGTGTGCTTGCATCCACATCCATTCCCACATCTCTTGATTCTGGCAACCAAGCTACAAATATGCACAAATACTGTGTTCATATCAACGGTTGGTTTTTCTACTTTTTAGCCCTTGAAATAGTGTGCATGGAGACAACAAGGTTTGTTCTCTATATTTACAATATTTATATTCATTTTTTCATCATCTTATTCTATATATGGTATTTGCTGTCATAAAATCCTGAAGTCTTTAAAAGACATTATTCCTTCCACAGATTCTATTTAAGTTTTGTGCTGGTTGAACCAAACTTTTTTAATTCTTTTTCTTGCTAAGTTCGTCAGTTTGGTGTTTTCCACCCAATGTTGACATGGGTCCCATGTTGGCAACTATGTTTTGCAGAATATTTTCATAATAAGTTGGTGGAAACTATTCAGTTCATGGAAATTTTAAATTTAAAAGATAGTGTGGAGAA
The DNA here is from genome assembly GCA_021397845.1 of Areca catechu. Lineage (NCBI taxonomy): Eukaryota > Viridiplantae > Streptophyta > Magnoliopsida > Arecales > Arecaceae > Areca > Areca catechu. The sequence goes on from CM038046.1 coordinate 9,773,962, forward strand.
AGAGTCATTTTTCCGCAAGCTTCCAAACTTAGCTGAACAACTCCCTCGCCAAATTGTGCTGAAGAAGGTATTCACAACCTGCACTTATAAATCTTGCATGTGGTTTCGAGGACCATAAAGCTTGCCCTATCATTTTAAGCAATTGAAGTTAAAACACAATTTGCACTTTGGCTATTACAGTTGCTTCCATTGTTATCTTCTGCCTTGGAATTTGGTTCGGCATCTGCTCCTGCCTTGACTGCATTGTTCAAAATGGGTTCCTGGGTTTCAGTAGAAGAGCTCAGTGCGAAGGTTACTTATCTCTATTTCCTTTTTTTTTTATCTTTCTGTAGGCTCTACCATTCTATCTTATAATCTAATTATAACAATCTGAATCACTTTTGAACCATGAAATCTTGCATCTTTTAGGTGTTGCCAACTATTGTCAAACTTTTTGCCTCTAATGACCGAGCTATTCGAGTTGGGCTTCTTCAGCACATTGATCAGTTTGGAGAATCATTATCAGCACAAATTGTTGATGAGCATGTATGCTATCTGTGTGAATATAGTGCATACCATTCAACAGCTCTTATTTATCATGAATTCTGAATGCTTTTTGAAATGAACTTTTACCTGCTAACTGGAGATCCTGATTTGGCATGCTTTTTTGTAGATTTTTCCTCATGTTGCCACTGGTTTCTCAGATACATCTGCCTTTCTTCGTGAACTGTCATTAAAATCCATGCTTGTTTTAGCACCAAAGGTATGCAACTTAATGAAAATTTGTTGGAACTAACTTTGTAAGAACATTTGTTTAATTCCTTTTTCATGAAACTGCTAGAGCTCATGTTGTTTATTTTCCATGATGCTAGGTACAGTTTACCCTCAAGGTCTGTCTAGAATTGGAACTATGCATAGTCTTTTATCATTGAGCAAGTAATCGAATTTCTTTTTATCATGAGATCAAATGTTTATTCTCATGCTTGATCGTCCACGAAATTTTGTATGCTTGATTTAGAAGATCTGACAGTAAAGCTCGTGATTAGGAAGTAAATCTAGAGCCTGTCTCCTTCCCTATATCTGGGCCTCCTGCAGGTTCAATTACAGCATCTCAATGTACATGGGATGTTTGGATAGATACAGCTTATTGGCTGCAGTAACTTCAGATGCTAAATTAGGCTGAGATTCAAAAAGTCATCCTGCACCCAAATTGGTTGTGGGACAAGATGCTGCAGCTTGAGTCAGCTGCTCCAGTTTTCTCTTGCTTGTGCACACCATCCCAACCCCCACCAGCATTCGATCAGACCTTCCTCTTTTCCTATGCTCACAGGCCATTGTCTGCGTGATGCTAAGTAGGGCTGGAAATGGGCTGGCCTAAAAGCCCATTGTCTGGAATTGGGCTGGGTCAGCTCAATAAACTTCGGGTTGGCCTGATATTGGTTCAGGCTTCGGTCCAAATTTTAAGCATATTGGACTAGTCTTAGGGCTGTAAAATAGAGTCCATTTAATTTTTGGACTAAAGGGATGCCCGGATTCGGTCCAAAAATTTTAAAATATAGTCTTTGGGCCGGCCCATTTCCAGCCCTAAATTGCTAAGACTTCCCCCCGCTGTGCCATCAGTTTCTACCTTACCTCTGACCATGCAGCCATCCCCCCACCAACCACCACACCTTTTCCACCTCTCACAAGGCTTGTTCTGGCTTTCTCACCAAAGCTTTGCTTAGAAGATCACCATGGTGGGCATCCTCTCTGATGTTCTTGTCTATAGCATGCATGAGAAAAGTGCTTAATAAAGTGCCTAAGAGGAATACAATAACTTGGACTACCATGATTAATAAATATGTTCAAAATTAATATTGTAAACATAAAAATCTGGTACTTGGTGAACTGTTGAACAGTCAAATGGGTGGAAGTATGTAGGTTTGTGTTGAAAGTACAAGAATACCAAGATGCAAGCATAAGAAGACTAGGAAGGGCACAAATGGCACAGATTCCAATAAAGGTACTACTGGGTGAACATTGAAAATAAATTATAAAGAACTTTTTGAGTTGGTGCGGTCGTGCATAACTAAAATGAGTGGAGAGTGAAGTGGAATCATATGGAATGTCTGGGAATGCTGATGAATATAAATTTGAAAAGCTGTGTATGTTATTAACAAGAATTGAGTCTAAGCTTGAAAGTTTTGTTGAATTATTCGATGTGTCGTCTTCGACAATGCCAACCCACACATGCTATGGTTTCATGAAAAAACATTAGGGGCTTCTTACATGTTTCCCTTTTTATGCCATTCGGAGCCATGTGGAGTAACTAATAGTATCTCTATCTTTATACTTTACTGTTCTCTTATGACAGTCTATTTGAAAAATTACTCCTTCAATTTATGGGCAAGCTTGCAATGTTCTTCTCCATGTCAAAATTAGCAAATCTCAAATAGTCAATCATTTGTTGCAGCTCAGATGTTATGAGAATGGATGCTCCCTAATGATCCTCATGGCATAGCATGGACTCATGAGGGAACAAGTGTTCTTGTTTTTAATGACACGAGAAATTTACTGTGACTTGTGTGTCTATTGATGAAGATATTCTATGTTCTGGAGTTGCTTAATGCTTCTATGGTTGTTCCTAAACTTCTAAGTTTTCTATGGCGTTGCAGTTGTCACAGCGTACTATTTCAGGGTCTTTGTTGAAATATCTTTCAAAGTTACAGGTATCTTTGAACCTTTGTTATCTAATCTGTAAAACAAGATTTCCTCCACTTGAATCCTTTTTTTAATAATTAAGTAATTTTCTTATCTTGTTTGCTAAAAGGTTGCATTTAACCAATTCTTCTGCTTTTTAATTAGATCAACTCAGTTTAATGATTCCATTTATCATGTATAATTTGGTCTGGTCTGTACAGGTTGATGAGGAGCCAGCAATCAGGACAAATACTACAATCTTGCTTGGAAACATAGCCAGCTATCTAAATGAGGGGGTTTGCCCTTGCATCATTATTCTTTGTTTTTATGTTACTTTTGATTTTCACATTACTTTCGATTCCTCTAAATGTTTCTGAGTGCCATTGACTTACAACCATAGAGTTTAAGTTATTTCTAGAGAATCTGCAAGAACTTCAGCCTGAGTACTAGCATGTTAATTGTTGTATAGACACAATGTCCCCATGGATTAAATCTGATATAGAATTGAACAGAGATATTACCTCTTCAAGGAGTTTGATGATTGATTTATATGTATTCTACAGACAAGGAAGAGAGTTCTAACTAATGCATTCACAGTTCGTGCTTTGCGGGATAATTTCGCTCCAGCTCGTGCAGCAGGCATGTGAACTGCAGAGGTCTATGTCTCTGCATCTATTTTTCAATCCAGATTTTGCACTGAGCTGTTTTGTTCTGTTATGGGGATATTCTTATTGTGTCTTGTCCTGTGCATCATTTTTTTCTCATCAAGTTTAAAAACACCACCTTGTTTATGTTGTATGTAGTCTCATATTTAATTTGCAATGTGGCAGGAATCATGGCTTTAAGTGCCACTAGTTCATACTATGACATGATGGAGATTGCAACACGCATTCTACCTAATATTGTTGTACTTACAATTGATCCAGATGGGTAAGCTAAATACTAGACTTTAGTGATTCCTTTTTCTTTCGTTGGTTTCCTTCAGACTTTCCCATTGTTTATTAACTTTGTATTGGTATGTCATTTTAAGTGCTGAATGTTTTCTCACTAAAAAAATATTGAGGATAGTATGCATCTATGTGGAGTCTTAAGAAATTGTTGACCTTGATGTTTTAATGCATGAAAATTTCTTTTTGAATTCTGGGGTGGCAATGGGTCATGTCATTTCTGGTTAGCCTCTGCTATCGAGGCTCAGCTAACTTGACCTGAGCCTGACCTGATCGGCCAGCAGGTTGCAATCCTCTAAGCTGAACCAATGGGTGGTCATCTGTTGACTGAAACCTGACCCTGGAATGGAAGAGAAGAAATTCGGCAGTAGGAAAAGGTGGAGGTGGGGGGGATCAAATCCTGATGGCAACGGACTGCAGGCCGTGATAAAGTGGGGGATGGTGAGGCAGTGGGCTTTGGGGGCAACAAGTCAAGCACCGTGGTGAAGTGATGAAAGGTGAGAAGGCAGAATTCCAGCTATGGTAGATTTTGGACTGCCTTGGGTCAAGGTGGGTGGCCTGCGGACTGGCAGTAACAACATCTTTTGGTGCTATCCCCCATGAAGAGGGAGCATATGGGCATGGATCAACATGGGAACAGGGAGAAATGAGATGGAACAGGTGTAGGGAGAGGACGTGAAGAGAGAAGAATAGGGAAGGAGGAAACAGGGTGAGGTATTTGGTGAGGAGACATGGAATAAGCATATCTGAAGAGGGAGAAAGGAATTATGGATTAGGCCATTAGAATTCATGCCTTGCAAAACAATTCATCAGGATTTTGGTTTCTTTCCTTCAAACAAATGACTGTCATATTTTGTCTTTTAGTTTGTTGATAAAGAAACCCCTCTTTTGATTTACATCCCTTTTCTATATGTTTGGAGCAAAAACCAACAGTTCAGGGTTCGCTGATCTATGTCTGGTATATGGGTTCAGATTTAAATCGCCATTGTTATTATATCTAAATATTTTCATGCTATACAAAGATCTTATTATGCATATTGGATGTGATATGATGCCTTTTAATCATTTTAGTATCTTGAAGTACTTTCCATGTTTATCTTCGTTTTGAATCATTACAAATGATCTAACCATCCTTTTGGACTATTCAGTTGATATTCACTGAAAATTTTCAGTTTCGCCTAGAGTTTAGGGGATCTAGGGCAGCCGGAATGGGGCTCAAGTCTGAAAGTCTTGATATAACTTTTTTTGGACTTTTTTTAGTCATTACCATGAATGTTGACAATAAATTAAGAATTCAGAAAATCATAAGTTTTTCATAGTTAATTATTTATGATTAATTAGTTTTCTTTTATATTAATGGACTTTGGAATCATATTGCAGGGAGCTTAACAAACTCTCTTTTTGTCTATTTATGATGATGATATTTTGTCAATCAGTATCATACACAGCATACATACACCAAACTTGAACCATATGACAAATGATAATGGTTTCTACTTTCTACTTTCTAGGGTTATATGCAGTTATCAAAAATGCTTTTTTTTTATTGATCTTTAATAAGAGTTCACTTGCACATTAATTTTGCCATGTGGGTAATTATTAAATTTCATAACTTCAGTAACTACACTTGTAATTGCAAAGTATATTTGATAGTCATCTTAATAATTGCTTGAGTAGTAATTTGTAAATACATGTATGAAAGTCGCTGAAGACTAGAGAAGATCACGTGCTAAAACTCTAGATAGTTATTACTTAATGTTTCTTCCAAATTCTTTTCTAATCTTGATTACTTATGAAATAACTTGCATTGCATGCCTGCGCGCGCCCCCACCCCCCCTCCTTCAGTGATGTAAGAACAAAGGCATTTCAGGCTGTTGATCAATTCTTGCTTCTAGCCAAGCAGCATCATGAAAAGGTTTGGAATTTATTTGTGTTGCTTCTGGTTGAGGGAATTGACTATTCAACTAATTTTTCATAATTTCTCAAGGCATCTTCACATATTTCATGTTTTAGAGTATAGAATGATTAATTCTGAATTGTTCGGATAAGGTACTTTATTACATATTTGAAATCATATTTATAACTTAGTTCAAGTTTTTGTTGATTTAGGTTCATGTTTTAGGTTGTTCATTTATATGTACATGGTATTGGTTAAGAAAATCAAGAAATGCATCCACTTATTTTAGTTGATGTGGCTGATTAGCTAGTGTCAATGAGAGATTTCTTACCTGCTGTATTATAGGTACCCTCTGACTTTTGGTATCATATGGATGTTCAGAAACATATAAATATTATAATGCTAGTTGGGTTGGTGGATCTTTGAAGATCTGATTTTACTTTCATGTGAAGCACTAACTCATGCTTCATCATATGGAGCACTAACTCATGCTTCATCATATGAAGCTTATCTGGCATGTAAAAATATGCTCATGCATGATAGTGGTAGACTAGAACTTCTCAGAAACTAATTCAGAAAGATGTTTATGGATGTTGATGTCCAACAAATTGTTTCTAGTATTTTGGGTTGATGCAAATACTGTATGTTTATTTTTTATAAAATATACTTTGTTTTGTACTATGAACCAAGGAATGTAGAACCGATCCCCATTTTGGCAGGCCAGCAGTACAAGTTGGTACGGTCCATTTAGGACCGAACCGACACAAAAATGAAGAAACAAATTGTGGAGGAAAAGAGAGAGGGAGGAGAGAGCAGGAAGGGACAGGGAGCCAGAGGCAAGGCTGAAACCGGATTGGATACGGATCGAATATCATTATATCTATATCCGTATTTGTTTTGTTTCATAAATATAGATATGGGTATGAATATTAATCAAGTACAAAAATTTATATCTATATTTATTTTAAACAGATATAGATACAAATTGGATACTATAAATGCAAATACAAATATGGATATAAGTCGGATAATTAAATATTATGACTATAAAATCAAAGATATTATTAAATAGAAGATAAATCAAGTTAATAGAATATTAATAGGCTTTCATATTTTTTTTAAAAGTTAATGAATACTATATTAAAGTAAATAAGATTATAAGCATAATCGAATATTCGGATATGGATTGGATAGTTGTCTATCCATATTATTTTTTTTACGGATATGGATACGGATACAGATATTAGTCGGATTCTTAAATTTCTATCCATATCCAGATATATTCGGATACAAAATTGGATCTAGTCGGATATTATCCATCATTCTTTCACCCCTAGCCAGAGGAGATGTTGGCGATGGGCCATTAGAGGGAGCGGAGGCCATCGGAGGGTCACGGAGGCCTTCGAGGCTTCACGTTTTTTGCTAAGACCTCTAATTGAGAGAGATATAGAGAGGGGAGGCAGAGTACCCATTGTCGGCTTCATTGTTCTTCATTTTTTTAAAAAAAAATCTTATGAACAGGGGCTGTCGCCTCTGTTCCGTAGCAGTGGCTCCGCAGGAGCCTTTTATGCTGCCCGGTGTTCACGGTGGCCTCCCATTGGTCGTCCATTGCCCTCTCTGCTGCCTTCCCCATCCTCCGGTACCCTCCCTTTCTTCTATCTCTTTTAATTAGAGGTCCTATTGTCCTAATGAAGGACGTGAAGCCCTAGAGGCCTTCACAACCCTCCGGTGGCCTCAATCGGCCATCGCTGGCCTCTGGCGGCATTGTCTTATCTCTCTCCCCTCTCTCTTTCTTCCTCTTTTTTCCTCTCCCTCATCTGCATGTCACCATTATTCTGGTTCGTGAGATAGAACCATCCCGGTTTGCTGCTATGGTTTTGAATTCCCCGAACCATCCAGTTTGGTACGGTTCTGAATACCTCATGAACTTTAGTGGTTCAAAAATTCAATATATTTAGTAATATTGAATTTCTTCAGTGCCCTGTGCATTCAAATCTTTTTATCATCATTTTTCTTTTGGAATTCACAAATATAATTAATTACATCCATGTAGTTATGGAATGCTATATTTGTTTGTGCTAAAAAGTTATTATGGATGTGGTATCTTTTGTGCAGTTGTTTTGCCTTAGTAGCTACAAAGTAGTGTGATATGGGCCTTTTTGGAGGTCTTGGCCCATGAAAGATTACTTTTATCATTTTCCCCTTATTTTAACTTATTACAAAAAAGGAAACTACCGAAAATTGAAATTATTAGACCATGTACTCAAAGAAATAAAGAATTATATGCTATTTCACAATTAACACCAAAATAAATCTTCAAACTGGTGTCCATGGTTAGTATATGGTCGGCTTTACCTGAATGTGGAAGAATGGCCGAAATCAGTCAATTTCATTGGAAATCAACCAAAACTACCAAAACAGAGCACAGCCCAACATTGACCCCTAATTTTAGTTTAGTCTCTGCTGAAATGGATTGGTTGTGTCGGACGCTCAAAAGTCAAAACCCTTCTATGAAATGAATTTAGCACATGCTACCTTGCAGTTTGATCTTCATGAATGTTGGACAACTTGATTTGCTTGAAATAATATCAAAGATTGCCCAAAACAGTAATTCTTGATGAATGAGGATCCATAAAGCTGGTACCATGACAGGTTTGGTACTGTTATCGTAATGGTGCCTCGTATGTTTTTATATATGTATATGTTCTGCATGTACTTAACAAGCCTGTAACATTTGTTGTAGCAGAAACGTGAGCTTCGCTGTTATAATTTGTGTGATTCAGTATCATTTAACAAGTCATTATATTTTTAGGGGAAACCATTGTGCACTATGATACTGCATTATTAGCTTATGATTCAATTAATAAGTTTCCAGACATTATTGGCTTTATTTTTCAATTCTCTCATATTCTCTTTTGGTTCCTTGTAGCTTGTTGCAGGAGATACCACTGAGACTGCTGGTACTGGAATGCCATTAATGCCTGGAAATGCTAGCTTACTTGGGTGAGTTAACATTTTTGTGGCACACTTAACCCATGGAGTTCATGAATCTGACATCTTTTTATTTATTTATTTTTATTGCATTTCATATGATAGCTAATGTTTTCGTAATCAAGGTTTTGAGTATCAGTCTAGTAGCATGCCTGTATAGGTCAATGTGGTACAATACATCCCTATGTTGGCACATGGTATATTGCTAAAGGTGAGACAACAGGTATAACATGTGTCGATACAGTATTGCATTGAGCCCCTGTTCCATACCGTATTGGTATATTAAGAGGTTGGTATGTTACGCCCGATATTGGTTGGTAGAGAAAACCTTGTTCATAATTATTATATCTCATCAGGCATAGGTTCCTTGTTTTCCTATTCATTCTTGTGTAAGTTCTAGTACATTTTCCTTTCTGATTGCATAATCCTGAATTTTGTTTTGTGCCATAATTCCATCTTAAAGTTTTTCCCACTTTGTTGTATTAATCAGCAAAAGCTGAACCATTGAGTCATTTTTAAAAATCAAATACAGAAATTTTTAAAGCAAACTGAACCAACACGACCTTTTTCACTGGTGGGTTGTAGCTCTCTCAGGGCATTTTTGGCATTGCACAAGAAAAGTAATTTTATGACTATTAAAGTAAAAAAAGTACTTTTATGACTATTAAAGTAAAAAAAGAGCAGTTTTTGTTGAAAAAAATGTTTGGTAACATTGTCTAAAAACTGCTTCTACAAGAAGAAAAGTCAGAAAAGCAGTTTAGGAGAAGCTTGTAAACCTAGCTTTTGGTTTCTCTTCCCACAATGCAGAAGCAGCACCGAACATGCCTTTGTGGTTAGTCCTCATTGCTGTCAAAAACTTTGAATTCTGTTTCCTACTTTTGTAGAATCTATATACTGGGGGCCGAATATAATACAAATCATCTGAACTTCTGCTGCTTTAGATTATTCTGATTCACCAGGAATTTTGGGTCCTCTACATGGTGATAGTTGGCGGTAGTGAAGGCTAAAATCCATTAGCGCATTTACTTACAGATGTTAGTTGCACCTTGAAAATAGACAGTTTTGATTCTGGTTCAAACGTTTCTTTTTATTAGAGACATGCAACTAAAACTGTTCCAAGTTTACCTCTATTTGATGATTTTGGCATGTTTTCTTTTGTGATGTATTCATTAATCTTTATCATATACAATATATAAATTTGCAATTTGGATTTACTTGTTTTTGAGCTGAAAATAAAACCAAAATGAAAAAAATGCAGATGGGCTATGAGCTCTTTGACATTGAAGGGAAAAGCTTCCGAACATGCTCCACTTGCTTCTGCAAATGGAAACACGTCACAAATTTCAGCAACCTCAAATGCCAACTCAGGTAATTTTTGTGACTTGTGTCACAATTAGGATTGCATTTCTAGTTGTGTACTAAAGCATGCTTGAGGCATGCAAGTAATCTTTGAAGGTAATGATTTTGAGTAAAGTAAGAATTATTACAATTTTTCTGTAATCTCTTTTTTTAAATTTTTTTTGCATTGCTTTTGTGAATTTTCAAGGTGGGGCCCCTAATTTATGTACTATTTTAGTTTGTCAAGGAAAAAAAACACATACATCAATTTTAATACCATTGTCATGCATTGTTTGCATGGGGTGACCTGGTTTCAGGTACACACAGACTATTGCAGGGTCTTCGTTCCATGTGGTTTCTGCCTCTTCTGTTTTGCATATGAGCCAGCTATCTTTTATTGAATTTGAATTTTGAGATTGGACTGGTTGGGCTTTATCCACTCTCTAGACTGGATTAGCCTGCTATTTTGGTTTGTGTTGGGTTTGCTTTTTGCAGGGATTGGGCTTGACTTCTAGATGTTGCTTGGGCTTGTTGGGCAATTTGGGCTCTCCTATCTTTTTCCTCTATTTTTTTTAGTTTTATTGTTCTGTCTTTTCTTCTTCTGTTTTCTTTTTCTTCTTTTGCATCCATTTCATCTTGAATGAAATTTGTGATACTTCACCGTATTGCTAAAAATAAGCATTGTTTGCAGTGGTTGATACCCAGAATGCTGTACCAATTCATGTAAGTTCGGGCACCAACAATTCTGATCAACCTAGACCTCCATCTCCAACATCAACAGATGGTGGCTGGGGAGAACCTGAGAATGGGCTTCTCCATGAAGACCATGATAGTGATAAAGATGGGTGGGATGATATTGATCCAGTTGAAGAACAGAAACCACCTCCGCTGGCAAGTATACAATCTGCTCAGAGAAGACCTGTAGTGCAACCAAAACCAGGTAAGCATGCATGTGTTAGCTTCAACTTGTTCTATGCGATGGTATAAAAATGAATACTGCCCATTGTATGGGGCTCGTGCCATTTTTATAAAAATCAGTGACATCAAGGCATGCCATGATTAAATTCTCTGCCAAATTTAAAGATGATAAACCTTTTCCAGCTAATTTGTGTAAGGGCAGCTTAGCTTTATTTATTTATTTATTTATTGACAACAACCAATCGTCTATGCTGATGTTTTTCGGTGCTATTGGCACAAATTGCTGGTGGCCCATATGCTTTTCTAAGCTGTGAAAATACACGACTTGGTGACTCCCTTGTTCTTTTGTTGATCTAAACCTGATGCATCAGCAAAGAGACATTGTTGCTTACGTTTAGACATTTGAAGCCCTAAATATATCACGAATGTTTGCTCACTTTTCCCAGTTTTTCAGCTGCGAGTTCTTTGCGGCCAAAAACTACACCGAAGCCATCTAAAGCAGAAGATGATGATTCGTGGGGTGCCATTGCTGCACCTGCAACTAACACTGCTTCAAGATCTCTCAATGTCAAGTCTGCATCTTCACAAGATGATCTCTGGGGTTCTATCGCTGCTCCACCACCCAAAACATCAACAAGACCTCTGAATCCAAGGACAACAAAGGCCAATGATGATAGTGATCCATGGGCAGCCATCGCTGCTCCACCTCCAACTACTAAAGCCAAGCCTTTGTCATTGGGCCGAGGCCGAGGATTGAAACCAGCCCCAGCAAAGTTGGGTGCTCAGCGAATTGATCGGACTTCCTCATCTGGAGTGTAAATTAGGAAAAGAATTCAATTGACAAGAAATTATAAGATGAGTAGTGATTTTTTTTTTGGTTTTGTGGCTATCCCTTTTTATACAATATTCTGTAATATTATTTAAATGTTTTTTGGAATAATTTTCTGTGTATTCTAGTCCAGTGTATTCTAAGCTTCTCCAAATGAATTTTCAAAGTATTTCAGGATGAGCTCTCTTGCTTCCATGGAATGGTAATATGTTGGTTTTCTTGTAATGGATATCACGAATGGCTAGTTTTCTGCTCAAGATTGTTTCCGGATATCTTTGCCAGCTTTCAATCATGTTTGTATTGATTAGCTGGTTACTGGTGAGCTTTAATCATAAATATATATATTTGGAAGAATAATTGTATATGTAAATAATACAGATCACTTATACCAGAGAGAGAAATAATTCACCGAGATCATTACTTGCAGCCAGGTTCATGCACTGTTTCTGCCAGATCGTTTTAGAAGCGCAAGAATAGGCGAAGAGCTTTTATTTCAGTTATTCCAGTCAAACATTCTCAATTCAGAACAACTATCGAAAAGGAGAATTTGAATAAACCTTGTCCTTGAATTAAACCTTTTTATATCGTCCATCCGTTTTGTGGGCAAAAGTATGATGGGATAAAAGTATGCTGGGACTGTAGAGTAACCAACTAACGGAAATGGGTGCTGGGCAGGAATGATGTTCGCTGCTTTGACCTCAAAACCAAAAATCACGGAATTTACTGCCTCTAATCCAGCTCGACGAACATCTTTGACCTCGAAACCAAAAAGTCTTATCCAGCTCAACGAATGAATCCAAATGGGCTTTGACCTCAAAACCAAAAATCACGGAATTTACTGCCTCTAATCCAGCTCGACGAACATCTTTGACCTCGAAACCAAAAAATCTTATCCAGCTCGACGAATGAATCCAAATGGGTGCTTGTCAGGAATGATGTTCGCTGCTTTGACCTCAAAACCAAAAATGACGGAATTTACTGCCTCTTATCCAGCTCGACGAATGAAGCCAAATGGGTGCTTGCCAGGAATGTTGTTCGCTGCTTTGATATCAAAACCAAAAATCCCGAGTATATTAGCACCCAGGAGTGATGTTCTTTGCTTTGACCTCAAAACCAAAAATCACGAGTATATTAAGAAAACAAAAGCATAGAAAAAATTCCGAGTACTGTCAAACAAAAAAAAAAAAGTGATTGATGATACATCGCCTGTCTTCTTGAATCAGCTGTTATCAGGGAGTTGATTACAGCAACATTTGAAATAACTATTAGACGAATGTAAAGGAATCAAGGTGAGCGCTATGGAGTGCCATTCACCTATCAAGATATCTAGATTCTCCTTAGATGCTGTTTAACAGGGGTGATATTTTGCATCATCTCAGTGATGTAAGTTGAGTGATGTAATCATCTTATTTGGCACTGCAAAATTTCATCTAGCTATGGAGGATCCAATGATAAATTTGGTGATGACACCGTAGTATAATGCACTGATGCTATTACCTCATATATCCCAAGTGATATCATATCACTGGCTATTGGTGATGTACTACAATTATTTTGGAACAAAAATATCCCTAATTAGTAAAATTTTAAATAAATTTATCTTAAATAATTAGAAAAAAAAACTTCATCATCATTTTAATAGCCTGTTCGAAATAAATACATATAACAGCAACAATAACAACAACAACAATAATAATAATTACTACTATTATTATATATTTTTGTGAGGAGTTATGAATGAAAAATATTGTTGGAAGAAATTTTGCTTGTGCCAGGACATAAAGCCCAAATTAATAAGCCCCCATGGGAGGCCCTCCGGTACATTTTCTGACCATCCTTTAAATATGGACCCAAGTCAACAAGAAGCTATCTCTCGGCCCCAATATCACCAGGTAATGTACAGGTCGAGTCACCTGCAGGTAAGCATGGTCGAATGGCCTAGCCGCGTGCCCACTGATGACTTTTTGGATTGGATCCTTGATAAAAAAAATTTCAGCCTAAATTGTTAGCAAGTGGTTGGACATGTTGGTTGGACAACCATACTACGCGCCTGTCGATCGTTCATCGAAACAGGGTCTTGATCAAAAGAATACCCACTTTAGCTTAAATATTATCGGACAGGACAACATGATCAGTGCCTGGTAGGTCCCACCACTCAGCTGACTCCTCATCAGAGAAGTTGGTGCTCTCCCCAACTGATCAAATCCGGTTAAGTACTAGACTGCTAAGTCCCCCAGCTCGACGAGTCTTAGAGATGAATGTATTTCCGAGCATGGCTCGGCCACACAACCAGTGCCTCTTTTGACCAATTGGATCTAGCCGGATGTCAAACCACCAAGTACCTTTGTTTGAGTAGGTCTTGGTAGTAACTGACACTTGTCACCGACCCCTGAAAGTTATCAACATGTACTTGTTGACTTCTCATCGGATTTGATTCCCAGTCATTCGGCAATTTTGCTCCAATATACCGCTTGATTGCGTGCTTGACACATATATACTTCTTTGTTTGACATCCATTATCTCACTAAAACAAAATGACATCCTGGTCAATCGAACCAGGCCGAATCCCACCTGCTGACCACCTTCCTTCGACTCAGCCTCAATAGTGAACAACCTTCCATCGATTGAATAGTCCAAAGGCCACCAGGCATATCTTATGTTCGACCAAGACCATCCGATCAAGTATCCTATGTCCGACTATTTCTTGGACTTAATAAAAATGCTCGGACCGAGTCCCAATTCGTAAGTCTGATGGCAAATGGGTCCTTATAAGCAATATGCCCACTCAGGCCCTCTGAAGGTCAATACTATCGGTACTCATCCCCAGGTACTAGATTGTATTATTAAAAAAGTTATATCATGTATAATGATCGCTAATCTCTGGCATATATCCATATTTAAGAAGAGTGTATCCGAACTTATGCAATAGTCTATATCACCATTAAAAAAACGTGGTAGAACTTCACTAGAAGATAATGTTTTAATTAAAACGGAATGGACATCCCTATAAATAAAAAATTCTCTGACAGCTTGCTGTTAAGCTTTATTACTTCTCATCAAGTCTATCAATATTCTCTTTATTTTGAAAATATTCTTGCCCTTCACCTATAAAATAAAATCTTCTAAGAACTTCCAAACTATATAAAAAATTTCTACTTCACTCTTCTCATACTGTTATCGTATTAGAAAACTAACTTGAGCATCGAAGGGTCTATGCCTGAAAACCTTCCGACCAGGATTTTTTACAGGTACTATCTCCTGGAAACCTACCTATACCACCAACTCCAACATCTCCAGTGCACTGGTGAATTTCGGCATCAACAAATGCTTAATTCAATTTTAGAATAATTATTATATAATAATGTATAATGCTATTTATGATATTTTATATATTATCATTATTACTATTTGGTATATCAAATATAGTAAAGTTCTATTCCTAGTGATATTCCAGTGATATATCAAACATAGTGATGATGCATCGTTTCGGTATTTGCACATAGTTCTAGTGCTCGCATTGTTTCGATGAACACATCATTGATAATATTCCAAATAACACCTTAAATGATGAGAAATTATATCCTGCACCAAGCCCGCCATGTCGATGGTGACCCTAGGAACAAACCAAGATGAAGTGCACGAGATGGTAATCCGAGAAGAGCATATGATGAATAAGGCTTTACGAAAACCAAGATGCATGATGGGTATGGTGCATTATCGTGCAGTATAGGGTATAATTTCTCGATGCAATATCCTTGCCTCGGTTCTCTCTGCAATCAGGAAATCCACACCATAAACAAATTGAAACCCAAGCATTGATGCTATGGGAAAAAAAGATATACGTGCTTAACGAAGGCAGAGAACGTAATAACCAGCAGGACTACTACTGATCAACACCTTCCCAATTATTATCCGTCTCGAAACCCAAACAGCCTTCCCCCTGCTTGGAAGAAGGCTTCCATCAACAGCAAAATGATGGTTCCCACGGAGTAATGCATGCAAAGGCACCAGCATTAACAAAGAATATGTTGCATCCTTCGCACAACTCGCTCGGGTTGGAGACCCATCACACTGTTCTTGAGGCCAGCACTTTTGGTTGCATCATAAGTTGGTGCACCCAAATCATCCTGCCAGAAGCCACCGGGTGTGTTCGGTAGGGATGGTAATTTTAACCGATACGATGGATATCCGATCCAACTCGATCCTAATTTATAAATGGATATGGGTTATATAAAAGAAAATTCGATTTGAATTCGGATCAACTATGGATAGTAGTATGTCCCGACCCGAACCCTGCCGGTTTATATATAAAAAAATTATGTTTATAAAATATTTAAATAAATTGGATATGGGACGGATATACACGACCCGACCCAACCCGTTTAGTATTTAAGTAAACTAGGTTTTATGAGATCGGATATACCCGATCCGATTCAAACGTGATTTTTTATATCCGATCCGACTTGATCCGAGACGGGTACGGGATGGATAATTTTTTAGCGAAATGGGTATGGATTTTGAATGATCCGATCCAAACTCGATCCGTTGTCATCCCTGGTGTTCAGCCCGGCTTGGTACGTCATCCATGCTAAAGTGATTGGCTACCGCCATTAACCATCCGCGTCTCCTTCACCCACTTCGCTCTTCGCCTACGCCGCTCCTCTTTAATTAATTTGTGAACCAAAGGTGCAACAATGACACCCCCCATTCATGATCGTTGAACCAAGGATTGCAGTAGCTATTATATATTCAAGGAAAACTCCTACAAGCATGCGATATATATATATATATATATATATATATATTACAATATCGGTAAACAATAAAATCAATTCAAATAATAAAATTATATTTAATTAATTAAATTTTAGTTTTTAATAATTTTTTTTGTAATTTTATGATATTCAAAGAAAAAAATCTTATATCAAAGTTTGCTAAAAATTCTCAATCTAAAATGAAGATAGCGATCAATTTATTTATGTATTAATTACTTTAATTTTACTAATTTTTTTTATTATTTTTATATTATTTTAGTTATCTTCTAAGATAATATATATTATAAATAACATGGTGGATGATGGCTATTGTAAGGGCAAACTCAATTGAGATAAAGATTATTTATACCCCAAATCTTAATTTTCTTTCCAAAACTAGGCTTATAGGGTCAAATAACATCATTTGCCATCACATAGATGTTGGATATTCGCCCATTCATTAGTTAAGCATTTGCTGTTTTGAACTTCTTCTTCTTCTTCTTCATATTATTCTTTTTTGTCGGTAGGAGATTAAAGGGGCGATTGGGCATTCGGCTTGTGGTTGAGGCTAATGCTTCTCATACGACAGCCATCAAACACGTTATGATCGTCCGACCTACATTAGACCGGTAACTTAAGAAACAGGGATATCTTTCATGGGAGTGAAGGCTTCACCTTCCTCATGCGGGAGTCTGGAGCTCTGGTGGAGAGATCCATGTCAGTTGAAATAGCTCATTCACATGGAAGAAGATTGGCAGTCATACCCCAGTTATGTTGGCCCGGGTTACTTGGCTTCTTGGAGATAGGTAGTCAATCAATATCACACGGGATCGATAGATATCCGAGGTTTCTTTGAATCGGTAGCCGACTTTCTCAGCATTGAAATTGGAGACCTAATGCAGGTGTGAGATCTCTTCCAACCGAAGGAGAGGGGTTGGAATGAGTAAATGGGCTTTCAGCTCTTTGGCGAACAGTTAACCGAGATGGTGTTGTCTCAGGCAATCCCGTTCTTGAGAGTCCGAATGTCAGGGTTTGACGGTCATTGTGCACCTGTTAGCGGTCAGAGACCTCTACGATATCTACAGGGGGTGAGCTGACCAGGCCAGGAAGGTGAATGGTGCTTGGATTTAAAAATTTAGAATTCAATTTAATAATTTATTTTTTAAAAAAGTTACTTGGAATCATCTTTCTATGTAATATTATTGAGAGCTAAAAGAATAAACATTTCAATTATTTATCCCAACTTTGAGACCGAAGATGTGATAAATGATAATGGAGCATGCCCTGTTTCTTTGCTCGAGAGTTATGCGAGCATGGTGGCTGACCACCCCTCCCTTCTTATGGTTGGTCCGGTGGAACAGCCTACTTGGATATTCCTGGAGGCACCAAGACTGTGGATGAAAATTAAGACTACATGACTTATCGATAGTAGAATTGTATATACTGTGTATCAAATCTAACTATCTCAAAACACTGGAATTTTTGAGATGAGGAGGTAGCCGACGAGGTTGGTACTCAAAAGGGCCATGTTCTAAGTTGCAGAGATAATTGATTCACCACCATTTAGTATAATCTCGAGGACTCGAGATACTTGGAACTTTCTTTTTACTCATTAAGTGTTTTGGAAGGTATTTATTATCTTGGAGCCCCCAACCCTGACCTTTTTGAAAGTCAATTTTGATAGTAACGTGGTGAACAGCAGAGGTGGAAACAAGTTTGTAATTCGGGGTCTTGACTCTCGTCTCATTATGATTAGAGATCCGGTTTGTAGAAATTATTATTCTTGGTACAAAGCTGTGAGTAGCTTGGAAATGTATCACTTATGCGGGGCTAACTTAAGAAATCGACTGACTAATAATGGAGGTGGATTCTTTGCCAATGGTAGCCTAAATGTAGAGGTGCCAAGATCATACAGTTGCCACTCACTCTCTTGTGCATAGCATTTGGAGTTTGCTGGGAAGGTATACCTTCATGAATATCAAATATGTTTAGTATCAGAAGGATAGTGCCATGGATTAAGTTGCCGGTCTTTTTTTTTTATTTTTTTTATGGATATTCTTTTGATTTTTTTTTCCCGATCTTTGATAATATACTTGTATGTACCCCGGGTTGCCGCTTGCAAGTAGGGCTGGAACTAGGCTCAGGTCAGGCTTTGGACCAAGCCCGGAATAAATTAGACCAGGACCTAAAAATAGAATCAATTTAATTTTTAGATTGAATTCGAGTTAGTTTCAGAATTTCAATCTTTTAAATTTTTTTTTAGAATATGTATCAATAATCAAAAAAAATTTATTTTATCATTTTATCTTTAATTTGATAGATTTAATTGGACTTTAATTCGAATCGACCTGAATTAGATTCAGGTTATACTTAGGTCTAAACTCGGGCTAAATTTTTTAAAATTAAATCAGGTCTAAATCTTAGCTCAGAATTATTTTTTTTGTGTGAATAAAACTTGCATAGGAATATGACCCGGCCAGTCCAGTCCGGCCGGGTCCATTTCCAGGCCTGCTAGCCAGCAACTACTTTTCTCACTAACCCCACTCTCACCGTGCTAACAAAAAAAGGTTTCCCTTCTTTTCTCGCAAACGGCGGAATCAGAAAATAGAGGGGAAAATTGGAGAGGGATAGAGAGATGCGTTGCCGAGAGCTTCTCCTTCTCTTTTCCGATCTAGGGTTTTTCCTAGGATTTCTTCTCCTCGCTATCGCCCCTTTCCATGCCCTCGCCTCGATCCACGAGTACTCCAACGAAGCCTTCTTTCCACGGTCCAATTCCTTCTTCTTCCACGGCGGCAGCGAGGGCCTCTACGCCTCCGAGGTCACTCTTAGCTCCCCCACCTCCGACGGCAAATCCCTCATCCGGTAATCTCTCCCCCGCTTTCTAGAGATCCTGTCTATTTCCTTGTTGATTTGATTAAATTATGTGGTGCTCGATATGCCCTAATTTGGTCGGCCTTTCGGCTACTCTTGTATTTGTTTTGGTAATTCGGAGTCTTTTTTTTTGTTTTTTAAGCGCTGTCGTGGGTCTCGTTTTTTTTCCCAAAATGGATTGGTGGTTGGAACTAGGGTTATTTCTTGCTGCTTTGATTTTACAACGTTTGTCGGTCATGAAGGCATAAAGCCGTTGTTTTGGTTAGTACGTGTTATCTTAGGCATTTGGTAGTTTTTCTGGGGTAGATTTTGGACTTCTTCTGCCGTGTCATGTCCTTCTTCTGTTATTTGTTTCTTTTTGTCTGCTTCAAGTATTGATGAATCAGTTATGAACCTATCAAAGTTGAGGGCCTGCATCGTGGTATAAAACACTTTGTAAAATACTGGTTTTTTATTATAATGTACAGAGGATATAGAGAGTTTGCAGTGATGAAGTATGATGTTATTTCACTGAGAAGTGCTTGATGTAATGGTACGAACAGCACCATTAAAAAAACTTGTTACTATGTGTGTGTGTTCAGGTGTCTGCATTCTGTGATGATCTCATTTGTTAACAGGAGTTCGACTACCACTAACAAAATGTATCAGTTTCTTAACAGGAGCTCATACTCTTTCTTTTTTTTTTTTTTTTGGAATTATAATTCCAGGTTTGAGTCAGTAACTTTCCGCCGGACGAAAGAGTCAGCATCACAGCATCATGATATGCAACAAAATACTGGATTGGTGGAAGCTATAATTGTTGAAATTCAAGACAGGGATAAGATTGGTGGTACATATTTCAACTCTGGTGCTATATGCTGTAATTCCGATCTACAAAAAGAGATATCTTGTCGATCAGGGGAAGTAATTATTCGTCCAAATCCGGATAACCCAGATTGGCCAAAACGAATTCGGGCAGTTTTTGATGGGACCAATGAAGAGGCAAATGCAATAACTCAAACTGTTTTCATAAACAGAACTGGAATGTACTACCTTTACTTTATGTTTTGTGATCCACTACTTAAGGGCACTGTAATCAAAGGTAGAACTGTTTGGAGAAATCCACAAGGATATCTTCCTGGAAAAATGGCACCATTAATGACGTTCTATGGTTTCATGTCATTGGCATATCTTTTGCTTGGACTTATCTGGTTTCTCCAATTTACACGGTTTTGGAAAGATATTTTGCAGCTTCACTACCATATCACAGCTGTAATTGCTCTAGGCATGTGTGAAATGGCTTTCTGGTATTTTGAGTATGCAAACTTTAATTCTACTGGAACCAGACCTATGGGCATAACCCTATGGGCGGTCAGTTTTACTGCTGTCAAAAAGACTGTATCTCGCCTGCTTCTTTTAGTAGTTTCCATGGGCTATGGTGTTGTACGACCAACACTGGGTGGGATAACTTTCAAGGTTGCTTTTCTTGGCATAATATATTTTGTTGCTTCAGAGGCACTTGAACTCGTTGAACATTTGGGAAATATCAACGACTTCACGGGAAAAGCAAGACTGTTTCTAGTTCTTCCTGTGGCTCTCTTGGATGCAACCTTCATTGTCTGGATATTTTCATCTCTATCAAAAACTCTAGAAAAGCTTCAGGTAAACTTTTACTTCATGGTTGTTGGATAAAAGCATGAATGAATGAACATTTTAACTTGCCTTAAAATCAATTTGAAGCTCTATAGAACCTTTCAAGTTATATGTTGCAATGTTCCATTTGTTATTGCTAGTGTATTATAACTAATTCAAAGGAGAGAGAAAAAGGCATATTGAAAAGTGCATCATGATGGACAATGCAATTGCCTGTTAGTGTGGACAGAGGAGATGGAGAAAGCACAAGTCTCAGTGGGTTGAAGTCCATTTCTCATAGTGATAGAATCTAGAAGGAAGTTATTTGGAAATTATTTTGATAATGATGTTGAATTGGAAATAGCAATAGTTCACACACATGTATAAAATATGTAGAGATTACATGTTAAAAGAAAAAAGAAAAGAAAATTACAGACCCTTTCGAAAGCAAGTGGAATTTTGTCAATTTGGATGCAAAATCTTCACATGTTTTAATGTGCTTCTTTTGCCATTTTAATCTCGAGTCATGACTTGTTGATTCATATCTTTAAAGGAGATTAAGAAGATGAGACTTTAATCCAAATTCAACTAAGATCTGATATAATGTGGATTAGATTCTCTCTATACTACCAAGCAAGCAATCCTAAATCTTGAAGAAGCAAAGTTCTGAAAAATTGAGATCTTGGGGTTCTCAAGAAAGAAATCTGTACATCAAAAACCATATTCAACTGACCACTTGCTTTTTATTGCTTCTCTCTCTCTCTCTCTCTCACAGTGCATCACACTGGCTCTTCAGTTGTTCTATTTTAAAGATTTCAATCCTGAGCTTAGATGTTTGTCTGTTCAGTTGAGATTTGGTTTTGAATTTGGTTCCAGTATATTTTATTAGCCGGTGTCTTTTCATGCCAATTTGGTTATGTAAAGTCAGCATGGAACCATGGAATCTGTCCTGGTCATTTCAGAGGGAAATATTAAAAAATGAATAATGAGATTTTAAACATGAAACATCCTATTAATAATGGAAATATAAGAGTTCCTTGTGGATGAGGTGGTTAAGGATTGTTTGCTTGATACAGGAACAAAAACTGTCATCAACTTGTTCTGTTGTGTTTGCTTTGATGTAAGACTAAATCATTGATTCTAGGTTGGGATGGTAGCAGCTCTTATTGTGCTGTGTATAAGCTTCCATTTTAGAATTAGTTTGGACATGCTTTATCCAGAGTCTGCAGATGCCAACTTCGAATTGATGTGACTTTGAATATCATTTGATCATCTATCACATGTGGAACTTATGGTGGAGAACTGAAATATGATCATGCTTGTTCTTTTTCTTCCCGAAGTATTTTATAGCTTGCAACTGTTAAACCAAGTTAGAGATGTTAAACTTGAAAGAAGCCATATGCTATAGATGGTATCCCCACTTGCTTGCAATTAATACCATGTCTCTTGAACAAGTTAAAATGGCATAATATTTTTCACTTGTCTGTGAAGTTTTTATACATTTACATGTGGTGTTCCTGTATAATCAATGAGCTCATGTTCTGTCTAATTGCTACATCAGTTGCGGAGAAGCATGGCCAAACTTGAGCTGTATCGGAAGTTCACAAACTCCCTGGCAATATCTGTGCTTCTCTCTGTTGCCTGGATTGGCTATGAGGTATTTCCTTCTTGCTATTTTTTTGTCAGTCAGGCAAAGTCAACAATGCTGAACATAACAAAAGAACAAAGAAAGGAAAAAAAGCATCTGGATCATATGCATGTTTGTTTGTGCACCTGAATGTGTCTGAATGAATGAAGTGTAAGTAATGAATGAAGTGCCCACTGTTGATTCTTCAAAGGCACCCTTTTCAAAACTTTTAAGTTGTCTTGACAGTTCTCCTCTCCAAAGTATAATTCTGGAGAATGGGTTACACTGTATAATTGGCAACCCAATTTTTGGAATCACTAATTAAAAACAGTAACAGAAAGCAGGTGTCTTATTTTATGGGTTATCTTAGAAAATTTACTTGGCATCAGAAGCACATGAATGGTTTGATAGTCAGGTTATCGGTGCTATGAAATGTTATTCAAGCACTCAAGGCTTCTATCAATGGTGCTGAGTTGTTAATATCCACTGTTCTGCATTTGTGAGAATGCAGTTATATTTCAATGCAATGGATCCATTGAGTGAACTTTGGCAAAGGGCTTGGATCATCCCAGCTTTTTGGAATGTCCTCTCCTATGCACTTCTAGCAATTATCTGCATTCTCTGGGCTCCATCAAAAAACCCAACTGGGTAATCTCTTGGTCTTTGCTTCCTTTTTTATATTAAATTTTTGGGGAATTTACTTTTCAAAATAAAATTTTTGTTGCACTCTATTAAGTAATGATCTTGAGCTAAGATTTGAGAATGGCATTCTATACTTTGTAGAACAGTCCAATTGAAGCACATGTAACACTCCAATCATGTATAACAAAGTATGATAGGAAATGTTTGGGAAGCACGTGTAACACTCCAATCATGTATAACAAAATATTTCCTTTTCGATCAAAATTAAGCCTTGTAGTAAGCATGCTAATAATTTAAAATTCAGGTTAAATGGAATTTGCAAAATTCAACATTAGAGTTATGCACATGTTTTACCTATCATAAAGTTAAGTCATATTCATTTTAAGCTTTTGGAGAAAAAAGTCGATACTTTTCTCATAAAAACCCTCTCTACCTTGCCTTACCAAAAACTGTATGTTACTTCTCCATCATCATTCTTTGTTTTTATTTTCCCCATATATAATGAAAATTATACATTTCCGCTGATCATTTTGTGCATGTACAAGCTTATGCTATTGATTATACTTTCTCACTTAGTTTCAAGCTTTTCTTTACATTCTGTAATATATCCCCTTAAATTTTTTAATATTAGCTTCATATAATTTGGTTACATTCTTTCTTCTACCATGATCTTTTGTACTTAATATTCTCATCTTGTCAGTGTTGATATACAGGCAAGTATGCACTTTGTTTATTAATTTTGATGGCCTTGTGTTGTAGTTTTTCTCGTTCATAAATTTGGAAATTGTTTTCCTTCTCTTGAGAACTGGGTCTTGTCAAACCAGCCTTGTGCTTTGGGAACGTTACTTATGGATGCTTGCATTAATATTTGACTAGCCAAATTAGTTCCTCCTATAACAAACGGAGGATGTTGTGCATCAAATATCCTGCCAGCACTTTGGGTTATGACCTGTTCAAGTCTTTGTGTTGCAACATTGTCATATATATCTCTGATTACATGGCAGACTCTGCTTGAAATGCCATGTAGGTGACTGTGTGTGGATCCTATGCAGATAAGATCTTGGTCATTCTCTTATTTACCAACATCGCTAGTACCTGTATTGGGTAAGCGTAGAATTTTCTTTTATAATGTTACATGCTGCTAGAACTTATGGCCAGAAGTTGATTTGGAACTTGAGCATGATGAGAGCTTAATTGTCATATTTTGTCAGGATCAGCATAGTTGTTAAGATTAAGATCAAATGCTGTCTTTGTTCATGGTGATATGAATGAAGAAGTACCAGTGATTTAAATTTCCACATTTCATTATTTACACCTTTTGTTTTATCTCTGCAGATATACATATTCAGAAGATACAGGTGATGACTTTGAAGAGGAGGGAGTTTCACTCACAAGCAGTGGTGCCAAGGGAATTGGAGACATGGTGAATAGGAAAACTATAGATCATGTCCTTAGGATGGGAGATGACCTTGAGGAGGATAAACGAGAATGATATATCTTTTACTGCATCAGGATTCTGGTATGTTATATTACATTACCTTTTTTATTTACATAAAGAGCATTGAAGTAGTGAATAATTGTAACTACGTAGGATTATAGTACAGGAAAGTCTTATTCACTTTCTGGGTGACAACGATGGAGCTCTGAAAAGTTTATAACTTGATATTTGTTTCATAATTGATCATATTTCATACATTGATTTTATCCCTGATATAGCCCATTACATCATTGCCCACACTACTTAGGCTCAAATGGGCAACCCTTTTCAGTGCATCTGCTGGGAAGAGGATCTACGTGCAAACACCATGTACCGAGGAGAAGTTTCGTGTTCAACCTTGGATCGTGGCGTTACTGCCGTTACTTTCGTAAAATAAAAACCTATGTTGTTGACTATACAACTTCTATATGGGGACACTTTCTGAGTTTTAGTTGTTATGAACTCCGCATATTACTGTATGCCCATGTAGCACTTGTGCATACTCCCTTATGCATCAAATAGCCTTCTCCTTGCACACAACCTTGGAGCATGCAATCTTTGTTTTTGACACCCCAGTTAAAATTATAGAGGAATTTTTATTTTAAAAAAAAGACTTTCTTCACCATGATTTAAATGCTTATGAATGAAGGATCCTCTCCTTTATGTAAATTTCTTCCCCAAGTACCTCAAATTATATGAAGGACAGTATAGATTTCCCCACATTATTTCGTACTGTTCTTATTTAATTATGTACAAGTATACTATATTCTGTAGAGATGTTGGCATCTCCAGAGTTCTCCAACCATCTAGCAAATCTTATTTTATTATGGGACCTTTTGGTTCTGCTTAGAGAACTCTATTAAGTCCATGGTTTCTCATTGGCTTCTTTGTTTTAACTATTTATTTCCTTCCAAGGTTTCGTGTTTTGTGATTGCATTGCTGATTATATTCCAAGATTTATGTGGATGGTACCTATACTAAGAATATTCTCTAGATGATTCAGGCCCTATTTAGCTAAGCTTTTGGAGTGCTAGAAAATATTTTTTAGCCCTTAAAAAATACTTTTGAATGATACAATGGTCTTTGGTTAAAAATTGGAAAGCTATTTTAGGTTTGCAAGAAAGTTGAAAAGATCTACTTAGGAGAAGCTCCTTTTTTTTCTTTTTTTTTTTGAGCTTTTCTCCAAAAGTGCTTTTAAGCCGATATCAGGAAACTGCTTTGATTTAAATAAACTTTTTGAATGACCAAAATATCCTTCAATAAAATCTTATAATTACATCTTACATTATATCATATTATATTATTATACTATAAATATAATATAATATAATACTAAATTAATATTATGATATATTATAAACGTATTGTATAATCTATTATACTATTATTATATTATAAAAATGCAATATAATATAATAATATATAATAATATTATTATATTATTATATTATATGATAATAATATTGTACAGTATAATAATATTTATATTATAGATATATAATATAATCTATTATAGTATTATTATATTATTATAATAATGTAATATAATCTGTTATATTATAATATGTTATTAGATTAGATTATAATCCATTATATCATATTATATTATATATTATATTATGATTATAATAAAATTATATTATATTATATGATAATAATATTGTATAATATAATAATATTATATTATATTATATTATATTATTTTTTATTATATAATATTATGTAATATCTTTTATTGTTATTTTATCGTACTAAAAGTACTTTTTTATTTTAGTTACCAAACATCTATTAAAATTTTAAAGTACTTTATAAATGTAGTAACCAAACCACAAACATCTTTTTGTAAAAAATTCATTTCCAAAAGCTTTACTTTTAAAAGGTCTACTACCAACAATAATCCCAAACAAGGCCTTAGTTGGATGGTCTCAAACTAGGACCACCACCTATAGTTGAATAGGCCTATTCCAAGCTATGCCATTCTTTGGGTCATGTGTGCACAAAACAAGCTGTGGTTCATCATTGTAATAAACACTGTGTATGGTTTAAGTTTCTATCAAATTAGAACTCTTTAAAAGATTATTAAACCTTGGTGGATGATATTGTGATCCATAAGCTAAGCCTTTGTACAGCTTAGGATTAACAGTCAATAATCCAGTTATAAGTCTCTCTAAACTTTCTAGTTTGACCTTAAAATTTAACAATAACCACCGATTAAGTCATATTCGGAGGTGTATCAGTTGCTTCCTCAATTAGAACTTAAAGAGGAAAAATTGGGTATGTTAAGTCAAATTTCTCTACCAGCTTTTTCGTTGGACAAAAAGATGTATAGATCTATGTATTATCAAAAACCTATAGGGGCCCCTAAACCAAGATAATGCATTTGAAATTATTTTAGGTGTCTACTTCCTAGTCCTTGTGAGTAAAGGTCTTTGATCTTTCCAGAATTACCCGTGAGACTTGTTTCATATTAACTTTTCTCAATGTAATTAGAATCCTTTCTGTTATTTATGTGGTTTTCTGTTTCCATTTTTTTGATTTGGTTGCATTTGGAGAATTCCTGCAATACTTGACAATTATATCCATCAAGAATTGGAGTTAACTTTGGATGGACCTGGTCCAGACCATACAGAGATCCCGCGATTTCTGTTCTTAGAGCCTTTTTGAACAAGTTTGTTCTATGTACTCAGGTTCATCTTTCTTATAGGGTTGTTATAGAGGTCCAGTGTGAGAGGTTATAGAAAACCTGGGGGATGGGCCCAACCTATAGCAAAGATGACTGCCAACTAACTTAGTCCGCCAATCAATTATCATTCAATTCATTTGGCTTGTTTAAAAATATTGTATTTCGCACTTTTTAAAAAATTATGACATTATATGCAATTAGTGTGTTGGGTGCATGTTAAGAATTAAATATACTTTAACTGCAAAATCTATTCTAAGTTGTGGAAATGAGACAGTAACACACATCTATCATCAAAGGAAGATGACAAAATTAGTAACATATTTAATTGTTGTTTTAGCTTAAAAATTAGGATTGCAAAGCTGCTTTTTTTTTTTTGGATAAGCTGGAGCACTCGTATAGTTCTAGTACAAATGCATCCAAAAATATCGGAAAATAAAATATCCCTCGATTGGCCGGGAACAAAACTGGGATCAGTCCAGAGCACTACTCTTGAGTGCTATGCAACAAAGAAGGCCACCCAATCAGCTGCAGAGTTAGCTTCATGATAAAAGTGATGAATAACCAAAGAAGTAATCTCCCGTAGCAGCATGTGGATATCTTGTAATAAAAGATGAGTGGTAGGATTCCTGGTTATGGACTGAATCTAGCCCACAATAGTAAAAGAGTCGCCCTCAATCACGAGATGGTCAGTCTAGAGAGTAAGTCTCGCATAAACAATACCAGTCCAAGCAACTCGAAGCTTCATTCCTAGAATAGAAGAGCTAAAGAGATGGCTGCCGCTTGTAGCAACCGGCCTCGAGTTGGGATCCCTGATGATAACAAAGCTTGCTGCTCCGTAAGTGCCCATAACACTGCCATCAAAATTGATTTTGAGAAAGGTCGGGGGTGGGGACTTCCAGGAAATGAATACTCAACGAGACACTGTAAGAGCCGATTAGGAGTCTCAGGAACCTGAAGTCCTCAAGGTCAGATCAGCCGACTCTAGATGAATAATTTCATCCACCTGCATCAGAACACACTGCAGCACAAAGTGTGCAGATATCTCCTTCAATCAGACACTCAATTATTCTGGGATAGCCAAATATGGTAGGTAATGTATGCTACATGAATCCCAGATAATTTGGCTACCTTGGAGTCCAAGCTACACAACCTATCCAAGAAAACCTGGGTTGGGAACTCGGGGGAAAAAATCCCATGAAGTAATCTTGTCAACCTCCAGATCTGCATTGCTCGTGGGTGGTAGAATAGAGCATGATAAATAGACTCCATCTCGCAGCATGGGCACAAGGAGAACAGCGGCATCCCCTATTCCTCATAATAGGCCTGGTGGTAAGTTTATCCCAAGCCACTTTTCAAATGAACAGGCTAACCTGCTGGTGCACTCGTAATACCCATATCCAGGCTGCATCCAATTTTTGAGTCGGCGGTTCATAATATATCACATAGAGGTCACCTGTGCCCATCCTTTGCCCACAGGAAGATCTCCACACTCTTATAATCTCTGCACTGTGGGTGGGGATGCAAAGCTTCTTTTTCATATCAGCTTAATGGATACTAGAGCTTAGGACTGGTGTTTTGGAAAAAGACCTTTTGGGGTCTCACTTATATAACAACTTTTTTAAAAATATTTATTGTTTTGGAACCCAGTCCGATTAATATATGTTGACATTAGTATCCATGTATCATTTAGAGAATACATTTTTTATGTATGTATGACAATGGGCATACCATGTAAGATATTGCCACTTTGATGGGCGCCATAAAGGGTGGTCTCCAAGTCTTGGCAGTATAGGCAGGGATCTGCCTAGGCTTTCTAATTCACTTAGGAGGCGTTTCGTTGTGGAATAGATTTTCGAAGAGATATTTCATGTACTGTTGAACGAATAGGCCGATTTGTTAGTGGGTTATATTAGCTCATTTTTTGTAACTTATACCGTACAATGATTTTAGTTCTAATTCTGTTTTCCCTTCTCCTGCAGGAAATCAGTTGCTCCGTACTGTTAGTCTTTGGTCTGGCACACCCATAGCTCTGGTACATACACTTTGAACTGCCTCAAGAGGATACATGATTAATTGGTGTCCATGGATATTTTCTGGAAGCATTTCTTCCTTCATAATCAATGTAATTGCCTGTTAGAGCACCAATTATGGATCAAAATGTGTTTTGAGATAAAACTATAGTTGGGTGAGCTTAGGAAGTAGAACTGCGTTGCTGCTCAAAGTATATCGTTAATGGTTAGTGATCACTTGACCAACACCGTATGCCTAGCACCCATGGCCTTGTAAATTGGGAGAAGAATGTTCCGTAATTATCACTGCAGCCAGTGCATTCCCCGTACATAGTCCATCCCCCGGTGCATTTTTCTTGGAGTGCTGTGTTAATCCTCGATCGAGTTTTTAGCTTGATATGTGACAAGCATTCTGGATCGAAAAGTGGCCTCCGGCTGGTGAATTTGAAGCATTTCTACAGACACTTGTAAAGGATTAAGTTCTACCTTTCTTCTCTTCTTTTTTAAGATGGGAGGAGCTGCTCTCCACCCTCTACCCTATACAAACTTCAACACAAGCAGGTCAGGGTCCAGGTCCCTGGGCTCAACTGGACTTTGTTAAAGCAAGAGATGTTCTGAAATCTACCCCGTCGCTTGTCTAAAACGATGAGAATCGTACATTCAATAGGAATTTCTGTAGTGTTAAAATCAGTTGCATGTGCGATGCTGTAATCATACTGTGGAAGAAAGCATATATGACAGCTCTAGCGCTAGGAGCTGCATGGTTTGCACGTTACGAATACAGGATATTATCATAGATCATTTAATAAGTTACATGGGCATGTGCCCGGTACCTATCATTCATATGCATAGAGGATAGACCTGTTCGATATATGGGCCACCAATGATTTTCCAAGTATCATTTAATAAGTTACATGGGCGTATGCCCGGTACCTATTCATATGCATAGAGGATAGACCTGTTCGATATATGGGCCACCAATGATTTTGCCATTTTGGAAGAGAGCCTGCCATAAGATTCCCGGTTGCATCATCAAACAGTTGAATTGCACGCAACTGTTTTTAGCAGCAACCATAAGCTCCCACCTATCATCAAATGTCACGTTTTTTCCCCTTATGTCTATTGTTTCCAACAATCCACCTTGGTATATACAAGTTTTGCTTTTCCAAAAATTATTATATACATACATATTAAGATTCTCGGTACTATTCCAAAGTGCATGAGTTATATTATATCAATTTTTGAGGGTTGTCATAAAAAATGATCCGGACAGTTTAAAAAATTCTATATCTAACCAGTACGGTACCAATACATTTTACTTGACTCAATCCAATTTGAATTAATTAATATAACCATGAAAAGGAAAATAAAGATTTTTTTTATAATTTCTCAAATCTGATATGATTCTACGGTACCATATCATATTAATTGATAATCAATATGAAATCCGGTATCGATTCTGTATTCTTTGTCATGGATGTTTGATGTTTCCAATTGTAACAAATAAATAACAGATGAATTTCGTTATGCCTTGTACCAGATATCAGAAGTCGGCTTTATGAACCCTCGTTTGCTGAGCATTCCTATTTAGATCTACCTCTATGAAAAAAGAAACACCATGGAAATCAAACCATGCACCTTTTACAACCAGGTTTCAGACCAGCATCAGTTGTGTAATGAATTTTGATAGAGGCTGAAAGCATAAGTATTTAGAGCAATGCCATTTGATCAAATCCATATAAAGTCCAAATCTTGTATGAACATGAAGTTCCACGAAAATGGTGGTGCTGCCATAGTTAGACCAAAAGAAGAAGACGGAAAAGAGTGAAAGGGACAAAAAATGTGTAATAATCTCACAACTGTTGTGTATACTCGTTTGCGCCTACCTCCTTGCCAACAACCCAAATGAGATGTCTGTGGCATCATTTTGTCCTGGTCTATAAACAACATCGAAAGATCCTGTGATCAGCCTTCTCACCATTTTCAAAACTTTTGTCTTGTCAGTTGTACGCGTGGAGGCCTTGCTGTCTCAAGATTTGAGTTCCCCTTCTATTGCAGATTGTTCATTTCCAAGTTTCAATTACAGCTACATGCATGCCTCTTTTGTCATGCCTGGCGGACACATCCACATAAGATCTGTGAAATTTGGAAGTACATTACATGCACGTCACATGGACTATCAGTTAACAAAAAGGAAGTTCTTCCAGAGAGATGACAGGAAAGTCATGCAACATCCAGAACATAAGCATTGTCACCGTAGTGGTATTTGAGATAAGCAAAAGGCGGAGGAACTTTACCTTTGAGCACAATAAGTTGTGCTCAAAATGAATTGTACGATTATAATCTAACTTCAACAACTTAGGAACCTTCACCTTTGAACACAACTGATTGTTTGAATGTCATTACTGAATTTTCCTTCTATGGTTCTAAAAGCTGCTAATTGAACCTTCATTCAACAACATACTCATTTTACTAAAGGTGGAGGAACAAACAATCTCTAAAAAACTGGCTCATCAAGTCGAGGGTGTACTAAGAAAAATCGCTGCAGTACTTGATCAATGTTCTTGAGCAGCAGCTAGTTTAGCCAATAATTTAACCTTCTATTTTCGAATTAAAAATTGACTTTTTCCACAGAGTACAAGTCAGATATCTACACCTGCATGGATGTTTACGTTACCTTCTACCTAGGGTGATTTTTCTTTCGATAATAATAGCATGAGACCATACCTTAATTACCAAAATTGGGAGTGGGTGCAGGAACAAGAGCAGATGTGGGAAAGTGAATGTCTTAGAAATACTTTTAGCAAGGAGGTGCTTAAGAAGTGGAAGTGCGTTCAAGATTCTAGGAAGATTTTGATGTGGATGCACTACCCTAAGCAGAAGATTCCAGCTTTAAGGCCAATAAAGTCCAACTTCTCAAAAATGGTGTTGTTCCCTAGAGTAGAATAGATATCTTCAGAAGTATAAAAATAAAATAAAAATAAATCACACATTTTCACTATAAATCAAGTAAAATTTTTAATGCTATTTCATTGAAAGATTGAGTGAAGCTAAAAAGAATCAATTTGATGTAAAGTAGCTAAAATTAACAACACATTGAACCAGACAAGTAAATAATAGCATGGCAATCTTAAAAAAGAAATGATAGAAAACCAAGAGCATCAAAAATCAATGTAAACCTCTTAAGTGTTCTATTTCACAGATTGAAAAAGGATGCATATCTTATCCCCCCTATCCCTTTCGCTCTACCAAAAAAAAAAAAAAGAAAGGATGCATATCTAGAGAGACAGAAACCATATTATTTATCTTGACCTACATTAAGGAACAAAATTCAGCAGGTTTGAAACTTCCAAACGATCTATCTAATCAAAAATATTCTTTACCTCTTTTCACTTCATGCAAATAATGTCGAAGGTTGTAGGTCACCTCCACCTATTTAACTACCCTAATTTTGTGTATTTTTACAAGATGCCACACACACTGTCAAATTAGGACCCTAAAGAAAGATCAGAATGATAGTGCCTTCACAATTAATCATGATAGGCAACATCAAAGTGCCTGAAATAAAAAATATATGTTTTGAAGGTCTCTTATGCATCAAATGGATGATGATTTGAGCATCTCAAAATATCTAGTAACCAAATTAAATAAGTTAGATGCTTCTAAACAATAAATAAAATAAAATAAATACATCATTAAAACTCTATACGGTCTTTTTCAGGTATTTGATGATGATTTGTACATCTCAAAATATCTAGTAACCAAATTAAATAAGTTAGATGCTTCTAAACAATAAATAAAATTAAATAAATACATCATTAAAACTCTATATGGTCTTTTTCAGGTCTATGTACTGTGTATGTTTAAGACCTCCAAAACAAATAAGGTTTAGTTTATAAACTTTTCAAGCTTTGTAGATCAATAGCAATGATGGAAATCCCTAATATAGATGGTCCATCATTGACTCATAATTAGGGATCAAACCCTACCAGTTGGTTTTAGATCTCTCTCTCTCTCTCTCTCTGAATTGAGTGAGCAGGTCTTCTGAATTATTTTAAAAATAATTTAAACTAATATTATAAATATATGAACAAAATGCAATTTTGATGGAAATAGAATGGAAATGTCCCATTTGACAATTAATGGCTATATGTTACCACAACATGAATATAATATTGGATTTATTACACAAATTCTAGATATGATGAAAACAGTCATGGTGAAATTCAAGCTGGTTAAATGACGTGAAAATTGTTTGCAATTGACAATTATCTTTCAAACGACTCACACAAGCACAAAGATGTTTGTATGACCAGAGAAAGGAGGGTATTTATATTCAAATTTACCTTATTTGACTCTTTAATATTTAGTTTATATTTTGTGCCTAACAGATAGTTGCAAATTACTATACTACAACTTGCCCTTCTTCCCACTTCATTTTGTCTTATGAACCTTTGTAGTTCATTCTTAAGTTATAGAAACATAATCAGTGGACAAATCAACTAACCCAAGCAAGTCTAATTCCTCAACAATTGGCCTTACAAGTCTCATCAACTCATGGAATAACTTATTCTTAACCAAAGTTACTTCAATTAGAAATTTGGCACCAAGATGCTGAGGGTTAATATTTGGTTGGGAGCCAACAATCTTATGTTCTCAATTTTTGGGTGGACGACATCATTATGCATAGAATTCACCTTACATATATGGGATAAGCTTCATTAACTAAGGCTTTTAAATAATTCTCACAACTATAACTTCCTCCTACATCATCATCTTCCAGAATGTCAAACCCCAATTTTATCATACTTCGTCCTCCCCCACCAGGCACCAGCCCCTTATGCTCCCTTAATTATCCCTTCCATTGTTGTTGATGGTGATGGTAGCATTGGAGAAGGTAATACAAAGAAGGGGTGGAATTTACTGGGACAAGAAAGTAGTTGTTATGGCGGTGGTGGAAGCAAGTGGAGGTGGTGCATTATGCTCCCTTAATTATCCCTTCTATCATTGTTGACAGTGATGATAGCATTGGTGAAGGCAATACAAAGAAGGGGTGCATTTTTCTGGGACAAGCAAGTAGCTGTTGTTGTGGCAGTGGTGGAAGCAAGTGGCGGTGGTGCAGCCCACAAATCCCCCGCCCACCCCCCAAAACCATGGGGTCCATGAGGAAGTGGTTGACTAAGCAATAGTGTTGGAGAGGTGTTGTTGATTTATTAGAATCAATAACACCATTGTGGTTAATATGGATTTTCTGCCAAAAAGATAGGACTCTCTCCAAAATCTGCTGGTAGAATGGTACATTCTATCATGTTACAGGGGAGGTATGATTGCATTTCATCTGTAACAAATAGCAGCGGCAATCCATGAACCAACCCACAACCAACCTAAGAAAAGCAGTTTGATTTTGGCATGAACAGTTTTATTCATAAAACAAGTTGACCAACAAACCTGTTTATTAAATGAATCGGGTTTAGTTTAAAGTCTTGGCCCATCTGACTAGTTAGGTCAGGTCTACACTGTTAAGACCTGATGTAGACCTGACCCCTTTAAGACCTGTTCAGCCTGTTAATCTTTTTAAGACATTTTTTAAATGCTTTTGTTTATAGATTAATACCCATGTCAAATCAAGTCAAGAGGTCATCACAAACCAAATCCGACTTCCGTTTATTAAATGGGTTACGCATATTGGGTCACGGTCAGGTTCAGCTTTTATTGCAGTCCTATTTAGTAAACAAGTAGGACTGGATTTTTTTGTCAGGTTTTGCCTAGTGCCAATGCCTTGATCCATACCCAACCCATGATCTATTACCATAGGCACAAAAGGCTAGATGCAATTGGTCAATCAGTCAACCAACAGAACAGAAATAAGAAGTCCAAGCACTTAGAAGCAGCATTATATAGAGGATACCATAACATAAAATTATTTAAACCAGTAAGAGTGGGCATTTGTTCATCACAAGGCAAGGCAACGTTATTCTTACCAAGAAGCTTCCAGCAAGAAGCTCCATAGAGGAAGCCATTTTGTTTCCAGATTTAAGCCTGACCACACATGAACAAGATTCTTAACGAGATTGCCATGCTTGTCAACTGATATCACAATCAGGCTTCAACCCTTGGTTGGGCAGCTTTCTTAATATTTCAGCTTCTCTAGCTATTTGAATGTCAGAAGGCCAAAATGTCTGCTGGATCACTTTGCAAAAAAAGCGGGGAAGCAATGCCAAAATTGTTATAAGTAAAATAGTGAGCCAGTAAGTCCTTGAAATGGCTAGATGGTATATTGTCCTGCCAAAGATTAGATATAACAAACAATACATGAGCTGAACAGAAATATGTATTCATTAATACATAGATACATATCCATAATTTAAAAGAAAAAAACTTACCAGTAGTTAGGGAAAATTGGTATAGAATCTAATATCACCATGCACATATATGTAATGATTATGGATCCCCAAACAGCAACATGAGTAATGAATACCCAGCGTTGGATGTCCATTGCCAGGTGAACATTCACAAGTACAACAACAGAGATAGTCCACAAACTGCCAATACTCCATATGTCGGCTGAACTGTTCCTGTACGTGAAGAGAGGTACATAGAAAAGAACAAGACTTTGCCACAAGGTATCAAGCATTGTGATCCAGAAGATGTGCAAATTATAACTCTCTTGTCTATGCCCTGATCCATAAAGTTTTGGATAATGGAGGAGTGTCTTATGACTCAAGTCCTTGTCCAGAATACCAACCACTATTGTGGGGACAGACGTATAGATGACAGAGTAAAAGACACTACTCCAATCTGTCAGAGCAGAAGTTGTGGAAAATGCTGTGCATAAAATATACCTGGAGATGAAAAGCAGATCACAAAGAGATGAAAAACAAGAATCATTCCAAGAATACTATTAGAAACCTCAGCATTTTTAAAGGTTCCAGGTATTAAGTGTTTTATATGGAAGAGCTGCAAGAGCATATTCTACTCAACATGATAGACAAACAGAATGAATTGGAAAAGGTACAATTTCATCATAGAGCATAATTGAATGGAAAACTCCCCATCAGTGGCCAAAATAGTAGTTAGTCTAAAGCACAGGAAGAATATGTGGTAAAGCCAAAGATAGTATTGAATTGGTGAGGAAGATTAGTTAACTGCTGACATTTAAATGAATCGTGCAAACAAAACTCCACAGCTAAAACCGCTATAATAGCACAGCACAGATAATAGCAAAAGATTTTTCAGACTCCGAATAACAGAAACATTGACAAACAATTTTCCAGTTACAAGATAGTACTGACTTCAAAAATCAATGTTTGGACACCACTGATGAAGAAGTCTACAACATGCTAAAAAATACTCAGATTTATGTCCCCAAAATAAGTCATAAATCATGAACCCTAGAGATCAGCATTACAAATGAAATGCCAAATGATACATTCGCAACTACATATGAAAGTGTCTTCCCTGAAACTTAAGAACTTTTTAGTTGTATCAGGACTGAACGACTTAGATTGGAATTGTGAGATATCATAAAATATTTCTAAAAACATGAAAGTTGTGGCTTTAAAAGGTTTTGACAATTTTCACTAAGATGTGCAAATTTCATACCGTTCAAAAAATATTGATATATAGTTTCCAGTTATATTTCAGTAAGATAATAAACAACAATCACATTGTCAGCCACCATGATAACAAGTATCTTTGAAAAGTATAATGAGATCATATAACATTAAGAAATTTCTGCAGTGCTCTGTGATCCATGATTTAACACTATTCCAAATTAAAGTATCCAAAATTAATATTTCTCCAGCACCTAAAGTCGTTTGGGTTGTGGCTAGGTCAAGATAACGTGACAGAATACAAAAACAATATTTGACAACTCTAACTCAGAGAGAGAGAGAGAGAGAGAGAGATTCTCGTGCCCTCATTCAATAACCGATTCTCTTTTCTTTCATGATGGATTTCCATCACTTCTTTATTCAGCATCATTTCTTGGACAAACAAGCAATAAATAAAACCACCTCAATTACCATTCCTTTCCCACAGTCTCCCAGCAACCAAACTTTAATGGAAGACAAACTTTATATAAGCAAGTACAAAGTTTCATGAAGAAAGAGGTATCTGGTTCTGGCTGGATAATCAAGTCAATGAATATGGCAGTTGGTTACCAGAGATGTATGGCGAAGTATATAGGCCAGGAACTTAAGGCAGTTTGGTTGTCAAAATTCAATATAATTTGTTATGTAAAACATGAGTTTTATTAAATCATGGGTTTGGTTGCTTTCCCTGAGCTTTTTTTCAGGAAAACCTGACAGGTTATAAAAACAGCAAAATTAGTTTTATCCTACCCTGTCTTCATAAAATATGTTGCAGAAGAATTATGTTCTGCTGAAATGCATGAAAAGACCAAGAAGATTCAAAACACTAGCCAACCCACAACATTGCTGGCCAACATACATTATGGTCATCCAATTTGCTTTTAGCACTCGTACATTTAACAGACAAACATATCAGATAAGAATCCCCCATAAAAGTGAAGATACTAGAAATGTTTAAGGCCGTCATGCATACCAGAACAGCATTAGTACGAACACAGCATTCTTGTAAAAGTTGTACAAAACCAAATAGCCAATTCGCTGATAATTCCAGTGTCCATGTACAAGGAGCAATCTTTTCAAAAAACGGAATTGCCCCATGGCAAAGTCTGATGCCATCACTGCCTGGCGACCTTCCTGACCACATATCCCAACCCCAACATCCGCCATTTGAATCATTGAAACATCATTCGCCCCTGTTGAAAATGCTTTAAGTAAAGGAAAGATGAACATACACATGTTCTTAAAAAATGAAAAAGATATGCTTTAAGTAAAAATAGCATGCTTTAAGTAAAGGAAAGATGAACATACACATGTTCTTAAAAAATGAAAAAGATATGCTTTAAGTAAAAATAGCCATAAATGAAAGAACATGTGATGATCAAGAGTTGACATTAGCACAATAGATCAGTAAATTCAAATATGCAAATGTCAACTGCTTAACTTGGTTTGAAAGCCAAATGATTAGCAAACTAAGCCTAAACCAAGGAATAAATTAAGGTCAAAATGGCAATGGCTCAAGTCTGACCAGCTTCCTGAATCATAAAAGGGGGCTTATCCCAAACCCGTTAAACTCACAAAAGGTCAAGATTGCATGTCACACCCACAAGCAAGTCAACTTGTGTGATCTGACCTAACCCTGCCCTACCTGATATAGGCTTGTCCTAGACCTAAATTTCATAGGGGAAGAAAAAAGGAGAGAACAAAGTGTAAACACAGCAAAAATCTAAAATGTAAGGGTAAAGAAATGGGCATGCACAAGTTATGGTATGTTTTAGACCAATGAGACAAAAGGGATGCAATTATTCGGAAATGAAGGCATGCTTATCAAATTCCTTGGTAGTGCTTTTGCATATTCAGATTAGACTCAGAAATTGGGCCTTTGCCAGAGCAAAGTGGATTATCTACTCTTACTTAGTATCCATACCACAAAATACAGAAAACACTCTAGTATTCCAGCATATTTCAGAAGGGGTAAAAATGTATCAGCATCAACAATCAACTTTGTATGACAGCAATCAGCATATTTAAAGCAAGGGAATGCATCAAACTGAATCAGATCAATAAAAAGCCCTCAGCATTTGGCAACCAAAGCAAAAAAATATTATATTTTAAATAAAACCTCACCATCACCAATAGCCAGAGTCATGTCATTTGTCCTGCTTTTGATCAAATCAACTATTCCAGCTTTTTGAAGAGGAGCAACACGACAGCAAAGCACGACACTACAAGAAGTGGCCAAATCGAACAACTGCAAGAAAAAGAAAATTGTACAGTATTGGAACCATTTTAAACAGACAGTTATTAAAGCAAAACCCAAAGCGGATGCACTGATAGTGTAACAAAGAAGCCAGTTCATGATGCAAGCCTAGAAAACAATTTTCATGTTTCTTAGGTGTCCAGACATATATGACAAATAAACTCAAGAGTCACACCTCTGTCTCAAGGTCTTTCTCTAAAATGTACACCAGACTGTTCCCATCAATTATTAGTGCTAATGGGGTATCATCCAGACCCGATATTTTCTCTCCACGGAATTCTGACATATCACTGGAATCTCCAGCAAATTTAAAAGTTCGTGATCCATTTTCGGGTATTAAAACATTAGAATTCCTTGTGTCACAAGGAGTGTCAAGAAATTCATAATCAAAATTCTTCTTCAAGGATCCATTTCCACCATTTGCTGATTTTATGCCATATCTAGCTTTCGCCTCCATCAAAAGGCACCTGCAATCATCCTCTGAAGTACCATTTATGATCACCTGGTGCATATTTTGTGTCAGAAGTCTGCATGACAGACCTATTGAAATTGCAGTCTCTTGCTTATCTCCTGTGAGAACCCAAACCTTGATTCCTGCTTGCCGGAGGGATTCTATGGCTTCAGGTACACCATCTTGCAATTTGTCTTCTATCCCAGTAGCACCAAGTAGATGTAAATTGCACTCGATTAAAGCTGCTGCCTGCCGGAGTTTTGCTGATCTCTCTGTTAATGATGTGCTAGCTTCTTCATACCTTTCCTGCCATTCCTCAAATTCTGCATCAGTTAGATTCCTCGCGGCAATTACAAGAGTGCGTAGACCCTCTGATGAATAACTGGTCAAATGATTCTCTGTTGCGCTTTTTATTTTCTCAGCCAATGAATCTTGTTGTCGATTGTCTTTCAAAATATTGAGCATTGAACTATCAGCACCCTTAACAAGAACTTTCACAGCATTGTTAGGAAATCTTATCACCACAGACATTCTTTTCCGCACGCTATCAAATTCATGCAGACCGAGTACATCTAACCTGGTTTAAATATATGAAACATTAGTTATAAAACCATCAATGTAATGCTTGAGAAAAATTCTTTCCAACATGAAAAGAAATGCAAGCTGATATTTGATAAGGTTCCTACTTTGTCAAGTTCAAAGAATTGAAGTCCATCAAAAGCCACAACTCGCATTATGAATGAGAAAAGGTCAAATATGAGTCAGTGGTCTACCTTATCTTCTCA
The DNA here is from genome assembly GCA_021397845.1 of Areca catechu. Classification (NCBI taxonomy): domain Eukaryota; kingdom Viridiplantae; phylum Streptophyta; class Magnoliopsida; order Arecales; family Arecaceae; genus Areca; species Areca catechu. The sequence continues at coordinate 9,814,299 of CM038046.1, forward strand.
CCATTGACATCAATGACAATGTGGCAAGTAGTCCGTTCAATAAGCGTATATCCATAAGCAGAAGCTGCATTGACTAAAGCTTGCTCATCTGGAGACTCACCCTGATAATCAATTGCTTCTACCTCATGTACTTCATTGGTAGAACTAGCAGATGAGCTCCTAGAAATCATTGGAATGACAGCATTACAGGCTGCCAAAGTAAGAAAAAAATCATGAGCAGCAATCCTTTCCTCTCCAACCAAGTCTTTATGCAATAATGCCTCAAGTTCAGGATCAACACTGATTTCTGACTTAAGTTTCCACCTGTGTCCTCGTGCTCCTGCATGAGAAAACAAACTAAGGATTGGCTCAGAGTACACAGAATATGCTAGATGTAAGTTATTCTTCCAAAAGATAACCTAATGGACACGAATCCATCCCTCAAGGTTGATGCAAGGTTTCAAGTCCTAGTTTCATTACTCATGCTGGCACCACTCACTTGAAGCCATTCCGATAATTGCTATGGTACATCCCTTGGTGCTAATATTTGGTACAGGGAGCATACAAGATGTATGTACCATCCTGATAAAGCCCACAACCGCAATATAAAGGGCATAAATGGAGAATTAATATGACAAAAAAATAGAGCAAATTTACAGCAGTTACAGGATAAGCACCAAGAAAACAAACTAGAACACCAGCAATTCTCACTTAAAAATATATTGATAGCTTCTCTAAATTCTTTGAATAGGACTTTAGTTTTTCAGTTAAAAAAGCAGAAAACATCATAGGACAAACAGTTTGTTTCCACTCTAGTCATTTCAAATACAAATGATATGTATAGCAGGAACTAAATATTTTATCAGAGCAAGAATAATGAGATGGCTTGATGCATATCACAGCAACCAAAATTTCCCATGCCATACTTGCCTAATTTAAAGTACAGCAATTTGACAAGGAACAAAATTCCAAACGAACATAACCATGCGAGGAAGAACATAGTGAGAATTATACATGAATATACCTGCATGGGTGGAGTTTCCATAATCCTTCCCATATAAACTAGCCCTGCAGAACTCCATCTTATTCTCAGTTAGCGTACCTGTCTTATCTGAAAATATGTATCGTATTTGACCCAAATCCTCATTTATATTGAATGACCTGCACTGGAACCTTGAGTCTGAACTACTATCATACATCTGCATGTCCTCAATCATGAAGTATGACTGCCCCAACCGGACCAGTTCCATTGTGATGTACAACGATATAGGTATCATTATTTGGAAGACTATGACAGAACTCAAAAATGAGAAAAATATCTCCATCGCAATCCCATAATATTTGTAAAATTTTCCATTTGCTTGACCATTTGTGAAGTATCTCCGCCTGTAATAAGGTAAAGTATCAAGCTGATGCATGTGACGTTTGAGCCACAAGCCCATCCCAGTTGCCACAACAGCACACATAACAAAGAGAAATACAGATAGCCAAAAAGTTTCCCTGTTCATGTAATTTTCCAGTCTGCTCCTTTTGGAAGGTGACACTGTGCTGTTCAACATAGCCTTTGTTTCCTGACCAGCATACACCACAACCCCAACAACCCAATCTGTGTTCTTAAGCTGGCAGCCACGCAAAATGATGTTTGACTGACCAAGTGGAATCTTCTGCCTGTTGAATTCCATATTTGCAGTAAATTCATAAATATTCCTATTGGGTTGCTCACATCTGATCTGCCCCGAATATGAGCCCGCTTCCTGAACCATTAAAGTAGTTTCCTGCCGGGCATATCTTGTCTTTAAGTTTGACTCACCATCCAAATTCATTGTCTGAATATATGCTATTCCATTTGGATCACTAGTCCCTAACAAAACCATGTCACAAGGTATGGTTTCATCACCATGAATTTTTACAACCTCTCCAACTCGTATTTTTTTCCATTTCTTTCTTCGAAAATGACCAGTTTGTAGAACTAGTGCCTCTCGGTTGTTCTCTTTCCGATCGGATCTGTGCCTTCGCCAGTCTTCATAGCCATCCTTGATAGCAGTCACAAATAGCACAAACAGGAGCGGAAAGAGAGAGACTGTTCTCCCAAAAACAGCTAGAGGAGGAAGCTGATTCAGAGCAGCAATTGCTAGAAAATACAAATAAGCTAGTCGGTGGAATTGGATGAATAGGTTTTTGGGCAGGAAGGTGATTAAAGTATATTTGCTAGTGCGAATCTCATTTCCTGTGAACTCATATTTTTCGTTTGTCCTCCTTGGATCATTAATGTATATCACTCTTGGACTGTCCTCGGATGAAAACAGATCTTCAACTTGCACGCTCTTGTGGCGGACCCGCTGAGATTTGTTGTTCAATTTCTCCTGGCCAGCAGAAGTCACAGAAATTTCAAGGGATGATGAGTAGCCCTCAAGTTCCATTGTACACAAAGAAGCCAGTTCTCTTTCTTCTTGTTGAGGGCATTCCATCAGAAACTGCTGGAAAATGAAGACTCTGCCAATTGAGTCCGGTTTGTGTTAGTGGTAAAATCAAAATACCAGATAGGTCACTAAGAAAAAACTTGTCCACAAAAGCAGAAAGCTTCTCCTTTATCCACTAAGTTCAGATAATGACTTTGTTTGCCCTCGAAAGTGGATGAAGAGAAGGAAGCCAAGACAAGCAAAGACTGCATAAAAAGACAGATTGAGAAAGAAGGCAGCACTGGTGTTGAAGAATCTGCAGCACGAGAAGATGCAATGAGAAAGGGTTGGCCAAAAATCCTAAATAACCCTCAAAACCATGAACATGAAGGAAGAAAGCAGGCATCCTGATGACTCTAGACATTGAACCAAATCAGCAATCCAGAGAAAATTGCCTGCTCATCTGTCCCTGACCAAGACCAATCAGCCAGACGACCTGATTTTTCATCTGCAGCAAGCCAAGGCCCATCCCATCTAAAGCTGCAATTAGAATTTGGTAACAACATCCTACCAAAAGAAAATCCTTTTTCTTCATTGTTCACAACTTATCTGATGCTTCCCTCGTCAAGAACAATTGTTCTCAAATCTCAGTGACTAAGCTACATCCTGGTGCAACAAACAAATAGATAAAAGGTGATAATCAGAGATTCAATACAATCGGGCATTTTCTTTTTTGTTGCCATTTTGTTTGAGGACTCGTGAAAACTAACTGAAAATTCAGATTGGCATTATTGGAAGGCTTCGGCTCTTTTATTTTTGAAATCTTCAATCTTAAGTTTTTTCTAATACTTCTTTATATTTTTTTTCTTCGTGAAAAACAAAATGTCCCAAAGAAAACATTGGAACGTGCCAATTCACCGAAACCCCATTCTTTAATGCAAATTACCTTATAAAAACGACGGCATATAGAGAAATAGTTTGCTTTTTTATTTGTGAAGAACGCAAAGAAATAATGTGATAATGTCCAATTCTCCACTTTCAATAACATTTTGTCTAAGTGAACCCTCAGTCTATCAAAAATTAAAAAAATCGATCTCTTCCATAAATTTCAGTTTCAAGAGAAACATCGAAATGCAAACAAACGTTCCAAAACCTACCATCATCGGATCCCCATTAGTGCATCAGAATGCAATATTGAACAAGAAATACCCTCACCAGATAACCCTTGTAAGCTCGAAATCTCCCTCATTTTTCAAAACACCATGGAGAAAAAAGATCATGCTCCAGATAGAATAGAATAACATAAAGTAAAGAAACCTAATGAACTCAAGTTTCCCTTCTTTTTCCTTCACAACCCAATTCTTCAACCAAAGTACCAAGAAAAATCAATAAAGAAAATATAAAGAAACGAGACTGACAAACCTACCTCTAAAGAGATCAAATTCAAGAAAATCTATGGAATCATCGAATCCACCGAAACGGCCACCAGATCGAGAACCAAGATCCTGCTAATACCTCGCTAACTCCCACGCCCTTGGAGAAGATCCGGCCTTTTCCGCAGCTCCCCGACCAGATCTAATGGGTCCAGAAGGAACCTTTACGCAATTCCGATATCTAGATCAGCATTCAATCAATCGCTGTTGGAGAAGAACAGCTAGGGTTCGGAGAACGAGGCCTTCCCGTTCCCCCTCTTTTTTTGCCCAAACGGAGAGGAGAGGTCGAAGAGAGAAGGTGGGTGGAGAAGGGTGGAGGAGCGCGAATCTCTCACTTCTTCTGCGAGGAGTTGTAAAGCGTTGCTCTGTACTTCTTTCATACTGACGAATATGCCCTTACGTCCGGACGTTAATATCGACAAACGTCCACCGACGCGATTCTGGGAGGAACCGGAAACTCCGCGACGGAACGGGATTTATTGGATTTTTATGTTGTCGATATTACCGAAAATGCCCCTTATGTGGATGGGTGGAATTGTATTTTTCCCTTTAATAACATGTTTAATGTGATGGCTAGTTTGACTGTTCACAGTTTGGTTCTGTGCACCCGCTGGGCAAACCTATTTTGAGTAGGTGCAAAGTTAATTTCAAAATGAAGTTCTTGATAATTGTCATAAATTTGTAAACTTGGAAATTATGAAAAGTTAAAAAAAAGATGAGCTTGATATTTTTTAATTCATCCCAGGTCCTGAGGTAGAAAGTTACTTTATCCAATCCAACCCATCCCAATCATAATGGGAGGGATTTTATTTAATTCACAGTGAAACGAAAATGAATACAAATAATAATAAAATTTATTTTGAATCTGGCTTAAATATATATATAAAATAATTTTTATCTTGAGATAAAAAAATTAATTTTTATTCAATAAAATTAATTTTTATAGCTCTGTCAGATCTAATCTATCTGATCATCTCGTCTGAATTCTATTCATCCCGTCCTATTTTTAATTGTCTATCCAATTCATAACTAACCGGTTATTCCCTCTCTCCCGTTCATCCCACCTTTTTTTTGTTCGTACTTTAAAATATGTTGAATATTATTTTTTTAAAAAAAAATTATGATTAATATTTAAGTGATGTTTGATAGATGGCCGCATAGTTTGATATTTCTTATGATAAACAAAATGATCATGGTCAGATGGAATACGTTATTATTATTAGTCAAAGTTAAGGACTATTATAACTATTTTGAATAGATTATATTTTATATACATAGGTATTGTACAACCACTTGAATGATAGTAATTTTTTAATCGATAATATATTATAATGATAGCTGCATAACTAAATAAATAAATAATATTTAGCATTTCGTTTTTAAAAAAATATCTTCTAAAATAGAATTTCTTACTAATTTTAATCTAATATTTTATTTGTTAATAATCAAATTATCAAAAAGTATTTTTTTTCTCCCTATTACCCTCGAGTCTCTAATGTAATGACTAGAAAAATATATTATGGTATTTTCTAAACAGGGGAAAGAAAGAATCCGCAACTTGATTCTGTAGATCAAAATCTGATTTTATTTTACTAATTAACCAAAAAACTATTATCAAAAGAAAAAAAATCTATATGGTTACCATGGTAGGATCATAATATTCTAAATAATCATTGTATCTTACTTTTATATTTTAAACAAAATCTTGGTATTTGATACATACTAGATATAAGATGAAAACATAGTAGTATATTTCTAAACATCTAATGTTGTTCAATATTTGTACATACATATGGGCTTATGTAATATATGTGTGTGTGTGAAATCTCATTCATTAACTAAGTATTAAAGTTTTAGCTTATGATATTAGAAAATAAAAGATATTTGATGGGAAAAAGTAGTGCAGATATAATAATTTAAAATTTACTTTATAGTACTATGGAATTGAGATTATATGCAGAAGGGTAGATAGAAGTCCAATTCCTCTCTAATCTAATATATCTAACCTATTTATCTATACCTTCTATATATATTAGTAAAATGATAAATAGGTATTAGGGATGAAATTCCATGTTGACATGTGTTTTTTTTTTTTTTTAAGACTAGATTTAAGTAGATTAAATGAGTTCTAGCATTCCATTTTATTAGAATAAGGCTTTAAAGAATTATGGATGTGATTAAAGAAACAGTAAAATACTTATAGAAAATAGAAGAATCAAAATCAAATCAAACTTGGAAGCATACGAGGCACTGTCCTAAGACATATTTTCATCTCTCGTGTGGGAATTATCGGAAATACTATCCCAAGATACGATCGAGATTCCTCCTCCTATGAGCATGATTGTAGAAGAGGTTGATGAAGATTCTTTCAGCATATAGTAAAATAACTTTAAAATAAGAAAAGATTTGAAGGAGAAAATACTGGAGAAAAAAAGTATGAAATATGAAATAAAACTTATATTTTAGACATCCAAGATGATCATTTTATAGCCATCCAAAATCTGACCATTTAAATTTTTATTAGCCTATTAAAGCCTAATTGGAAGTCCAATGGTCAGAAAATTAAAAGCCCAATAATTAAAAAGCATAACGGTCAAATGATTAAAACTCCAACGGTCAAATTATTAAAAAACTCTAACGATCAAATCATTAAAAATTCCAACGGTCAAATAATTAAAAGCAAAATGATCAAATAATTAAATGGATGGTGGAGATAATTTTGGGTTTTCCCAACAATCCCCCTCAAAACTCAAAATTTCTGAAAAATAATAAAATATAAATTTCTGGGTACTTATACTATACAATCAATAAGGTGACTTTAACCTTTCTTGGAGTGAATAGTTTTCATCTGAATAAATTAGAGTGAACCAGGTCTTGAACTACGTTCCTTTGATCCGGACTTCAACTACCACTACATAGTATAAAATTCTTCATCTTTAGTCTATGCATTAATGGCTTGCACATGTATCTTGATTTTCATTAGAGTTTCTAAAGATTGCCAATATCTCTAGCCATGGTCATATACGGATACTTTCATATAGATGAGCTTCTCCAAAGATGTGTATAGTATCACATCTCGAGAAATATCTCTCGTGCCTTATTCAGAGATAAACCCTTCCTGACCATTACATAGGAGCATTAATCATCATAGAAAATGGATGGAGTCTATATTATTCCTATATCAAATAAATCATATGTGCTCCCTAACCAACCAATCAGCTTGTTATTACCACATTGAACCTCCTTCAAGGAATCTCCTATTATAGAGATTTGGTTTCCACTACTGAAAGGTCCTTTATAGACTAAGCCCCATCCTCCTAGATAACTTTAGGATCTTACTCCTATTTAAGTCTCTTTAGTAAGGTAAACCGATATAATAATCTTTCATTGCAAGTTGTGAGGTATATCGGAACTTATATTAATGGTAATAATTATATGCAAAATTTGATGATCAATTTTACATGAATATTAATATATTAGAATTCAAGAATTTAAATAACAAATATTGTAATAATCAGCATACCTCTCTTGTAACCGTATAATTATGTATTTGTGAGCAATCTTTCGAAATAACTGATGTCAAATGAATTAGCGTTAAGAAAATCTAAACTATGCCATTACATATATCATATCGATACAAAGAATATTCATAGTAAAATTTTAAAATATAAATTTAGATATATCGTGAATAATGGATAAGATGTAATATGTTTTCCATATTTCTGTCTATTAATGGCAATGACTAATGATACGGATCCTCCTTAACATAGAAAATAAATATAAGAGATAATTTTTTTCTGATTTTTCTTGCTTTAAAAATAATTAGATTTATCTGGTCATCTAAAGATGCGTAAGACAAGCAAACTGCAGAGATTCTATTACCTTTTTTTAATTAAGTACATTATTTATCAGCAAAGTGTTTATAAAACATGCAAATGTGGATAGCATCTGACATATGTACCTTGTATAGCATTATATCTTGCCAAGTTCAATGTTTCCTCTCTTGAAGCCCTATAGCAAATTTAAAGTTTTTTCTATAATTTTTCATATCATATAATGTTGCTATATAGCTAGCACGGATGACTATATATTTTGTGTTTTATAAAGACTATTATAATGTTTAATAGTTTGATTTTGTTAGACATAATTAGTCTAAGCTAATTTACATTTTAAAGGATGATGCTTGTGGTTCTTTGTTGTTAGAGGAATTGTTAGTGAAGCCATCAACCTGGATGTCTGAATGCCTGGATGTCTACCTAGATAATAAATAGACCTCGATATATAAGTTTATGTTGCCTAAACCATCATAAATGGATGCCTATAATATAAAACCTGAAAGGGATACATACCTTGAAAGTTTGCTAATTATGTAAACTCTTTTCAAGCAGTCATATCTAGTTCTGTTGACCCTTTGGCCTTTCCAAGAAATGAACTTATCTTGGTAATTGTAACTCTGTTAGACCATAATGAAGCCCCTTTTTTTTCTGAAATTGGGGGAAATATACCAACAATACAAAAATAGACAGACACAGAAGCCTATATTGGAGAACATTATTTAAATATGCATATAGATTATATGTATGTCTGCGTGTTTTTATATACAAATATACAATATAAAGTAATGTTTGAATTATTGAGAAACAAGGGCATACAGTGAAAGGCTTGGTATGATATGCTTGGTAATGAGGATCTTACCAACAAAAGGAACCAATGTTTGCTGTGTTTGATGATAAACTGATCTAAATCATGGGATCTCTAAAAACATTGTCAGATACTGAATATTAGTAAGGATATCACATAAATTCAATTTATTTGCTCTTCCTTTTAAATTGATGTGAAGATGACAAGAAATAATAATTACTGAAGTAGTTGGAGGACTGCTTTTAGATATTATGAATGGCTCCAATTGGTGAAAGCAATGTGGTACACGAGCCTCAAATCATGTTTTCTTATGTTAATGCTATGGTTTTGCAAGAGATAAGGTGGGAATATTAACTGCTTTAGGTATAGGTTTCTATGTGTGCTGAATGAACTAAGATGCAATTTTACCAAATAAATCACATAATTTTGAATTTAAAATACATTTATAGCATATAGGTATTAAGATTGGTATGAAAAGTAATCAAGTTACTAAAAAAATATAGGCCTTGTATATTAGGTATGCCAATAGTTACAATAAGTGGATTGACATACATTAAAAAAAAAAAATCTAAAGATAACAGTAAATAATTATCTAGTTTTGATTTTACTACTTGACTTAGATCTATTATATGAACATGGCAATAAGCTTTCTTAATACATCAACACAATCCACATTTTTGGAAACTTGTGTATCCATTGGAGAAGAAGAGAGATTTTCTATAATTATAGAACTCATATCCAATTCTTTAGAATTTTTTTAAAATAATAATTTTTTAATAAAAAATTATCGATGCGGGTGATTTGAGATAGATTTACGAAAATAGGTGATTCGGCTTACGTGGCAACCACGGGGCATGTGAATTCGTCTTTTCAAAAGACGAATTCAACTTCCCCCAAATTCATCTTTTAAAAAGTCAAAGTCTAATTACCCGAATTCGTCTTTTGAAAAGATAAATTCTTTTTAATTGAATTCGTCTTTTTAAAAGACGAATTCTTAGTAATTTTTTTTAAAAAAAATATTGATTTTGAGGGAAGGAAAATAAAATTTTTAATTTTAAAATATATGATATTTAATATAAATATTATTAATAATTGATACTATAATATTTTTATTAATTATATTAATTGATAATATAATAATTAATAAAATATTATATTTCATATCATATTTATATATGTAATAAATTTATTATATTAAATCTTTTAATATTGTGTAATATTATATATATACATTAGTATTTTATAATTATATTATAATATAATATTTGCGTTAATAAATATTATATTATTAACACCCATATAATATTTTTATTATATAATAAATTTATTATATTAAAATATTAATATAATATTATTTATAATATTAAAATATTAATATATAATAAATTTATTATAAATAATAAAAATATGATATTTGTGTTAATAATATAATATTTATTAACACAAATATTATATTATAATATACTAATGTATATATTAATATAATATTACACAATATTAAAAGTTTTAATATAATAAATTTATTACATATATAAATATGATATGAAATATAATATTGTATTAATTATTATATTATCAATTAATATAATTAATAAAAATATTATATTATCAATTATTAATAATATTTATATTAAATATCATATATTTTAAAATTAAAATTTTTATTTTCCTTCCCTCAAAATCAATATTTTTTTAAAAAAAAAATTGCTAAGAATTCATCTTTTGAAAAGACGAATTTAGTTAAATGAATTCATCTTTTCAAAAGACGAATTCAGGTAATTAGACTTCGTCTTTTTAAAAGATGAATTTGGAGAAGTTGGGTTCATCTTTTAAAAAGATGAATTCATATGCCCCGTGGCTGCCACGCAAGCCGAACCATCTATTTTCGTAAATCTATCTCAAATCACCTACATTGTTAATTTTTTATTAAAAAATATTATTTTTTAAAAAATCTAATTCTTTATACTTCTGAAAAGTTCGCTGGCCTGGTACTTTTCACCCAAGAGTGGCTTATTTTTAGATAGTCGAATAGTGGATAGTTTTCTTGGAGTAATATTATAATCAGAGTAGCCATAAGATAACACATTACAAACAATAACAAAGCGGAAGAAAGCAATTGATTCTCAATCATTTGATTGTGTATAATTGTACTATCTATTATCATTTCGAGACTCATATTAGGGTCATGTTTCTATATCCTATGCCTTAGGTTTTTAGAGCAAAGCTTTAAAAATTATGGATGTGATTAAAGAAACAGTAAAATATTTAAAGAAAATTGAAGAATCGAAATCAAATCAGATCCGAAAGCATCGAGGACCGTCCTAAGACATATTTCCATCCCTTATACAGGAATTGTTGGAAATACTATCCCAAGATATAATCAAGATTTCTTCATCTCGAGCATGATCGTGGAAGAGGTTGATGGAGATTCTTTCAGCACCCAGTAAAATAATTTTGAAATAAAAAAAATTGAAAGAAAAAATACTGGAGAAAAAAGTATGAAATATGAAACAAAACTTATGTCTTTAGATCTTCAAGATGGTCTTTTTATAGCTATCCAAAATCTGACCATTTAGATTTTTATTGATTTATTAAAGTCCAAGGAGGAGTTCAACGGTCAGAAAATTAAAAGCCCGGTAATTAAAAATTATAACGATCAAATGATTAAAATTTAATGATCAAATCATTAAAAAATTCTAACGATCAAATTATTAAAAATTTTAACGGTCAAATAATTAAAAACAGAATGATTAAATAATTAAATGAATGATGCAAAAAATTTTGAGATTTTTTTAACATATTTTTCTATAGGACCTGTAAACTCTTCGTATCCTGCACCTCCATCTTTTTTTTTTATATTTATTTCCATCAAACTACCCTTTAGAATTGTCAAGAATGACGTATGATGAACTAAAGATTCATGACCTCCAAACAACTATTCAGTGTTTGTGCTGTTGCTTTTATTGCCTTGCATTTGGGAATAAGTGATGGAGACCGCGGTGATGGTGATGTACATTGACGAGAGTCATGCAACCAGGCAAGTTCCCCTATATATATATTTTTTTACATTGGTATTTTTGCAGTTTTATGTTCATAAAATTTAATTATATTCTGGAAAATAATAAAAGAAGCAGAGAGCCGATGAATCTCTGCACTAATAAGGATTTGATGATGGCAAAGGTGGACATGGTTGTGAATTTTTAAGAGTTATTCCTTTTATGATTGATTTTTCTAATGCTTATAAGAATTTGGTGATGATGGAGGTGGACATGGTTGTGAAATTTTTGGAGCTATTGCTTTATGGTTATTTTTTTTTGATACTTATAAGGATTTGGTGATGGTGGTTGATGATATTGGTTATAAAATTTTTGGATTTTGTTTGATATATTTACAATTGGCTAGAGTATTTATCTAGTTTAGTAATTAGTCACCTTCATATTTCAAAAGCTGTGAATAGAAATTTCTTTTCATCATAGTTCTATGCCTATGATATGTATTAGAGAATCATTAGTGGCTAGATGTAGACATTTTTTACATTTTAATGTTTCATGATATTTTTTAGTTTGCAATAGAATGCACTTAGTTTGCAATAGAATGCATGTTGTATCTACACCATTAATCCCTTCACCATCTTCTTTCTCCATCCGTTTGCATTAATCTATCCATTAAACTTTGCACAAAGGCCAAGCCCTCCCATTACATAATAGCATTTACTTAATGTTATATCTACCCCCATTGATCCCTTCACCATCTACTTTACACCAAAAAACAAAAAAAAACTCTTCAGTAATATTGTCCATTAATCCTTACACAAAACCTAAATCTTCCTATTAATTATATCAATTAATTGAAAGTTAAAATCTTTTAAACCAAGATTGGAATTTGTAAAGTAAAACCTTCCAAATCACGGTAAAATTTTTAAAAAGAATGAAAAAATATAGTTAAGAAAAATCAGCATTTAAGAATGAGATAGAATAAGATAAATAGTCTGATACCTAATAAAAAATATAAATGAATATAGAGTAAAACTTTCCAAGCCATGATAAAATTTTGAAGAGGATAAAGCAATATGGTCAAGAAAAATTAGCATTCAAGAATGAGTTAAAAGTATGATGGATAGTTTAATACTTGATAAAAAAATAGTGAAAAGAGTTTTTTTATTATACTTTAAATTTTATTTTATAAATTTATTAAAAATAATTAAAATTCTAATAAAATGATAAAATTAAATATTAGTACTATTGAGAAGATCAATAAAAATAAAAATTTTTGGTAATATTAACATATTTTTATTATTAATATTTTTTTGAACATTGATAACTTTGAATAATGTATTAATAAAATTATATTTTATTAAATAATAACAAATATATTATTTTAAAATAAAAGATGTAATTAATAAAAAAATTATTCGTAGATAATATATTTTTAAATAAAAAATATTTCATGCATTGCGTGGATTATATGCTAGTAATATATATATATATATAAATGAAGGGAGAGCCTCCATTTGATAAATGTAATTCAAAATATATATTCCATTAATGCCGATTCCATCAATATCATTTTTTAATAGGCCCATAGATGCTAAGAATATTAAAACTAAGCATAAGCTTCCCTTTGTGTACTCAAAAAATAATTTTCAAGTAATGCCTCTTCCATTAATGCGCCCATAAATACTAAAAAATATTTTTTTTGTCATTTTATATAAGTTACATTTTCATAAATATTTTTTTTAAAAAAGTAAGTGATTTTTATTATGTCTTTTTTTCTTTTGGTATCCCAATACACCATAACTAGATGCATTAAGGTGCCTCATTTATTAGCTCCACATCGAGAATATAGAATATAGGAAGAAAAGTAATGCCACTTTATATATTATTTCATTAATTTCAAAGTTATAGATAGCACTAATATATTTGTGATAACCAAATGGCCAGATCATTTAAATTTTTTAAGAAGAAAAGTGGACCAAATCTCTCACTACAAGAATTTGATTAATAGTGATGGCTTTTAGTGATGTCTAATCAATGATAGTTAATAATAGTTTTTAATAATAAAAACAAATGGTAAAAAAATCCATCACTAATATTTTAAAATTTTTAAAATTTTAACGATGATGATAGCCATTGCTACTAATTTTTAAATTTTTATAATTTATTTTTTCTAGAAAAAATATTAGTGATGGCTTTTAGGGTTATTAGCAATGGTAAATAGCCATCACTAATAATAATATTAAATTTTAGGTATTACTGATTATTATTAGTGACGTCGTTCTTTTCCATCACTGATAATTTTTAAAAAATACTTTTAAAATTTTAAAATTTTTTTATGGAAAAAATCTTTTAGCGATAGCTTTCAGGATTATTAGCGATGTCAAACTTGCTATCACTAATAATCACACTAAAATATAGATATTATCGATCATTATTAGCGATGACAATCTTTATCGTCACTAATAATTTAAAAAATAAATTTTGAAAATATATTTTTTTAAAAAACATTTTAGCGATGATATTGGGATTATTAGTGATGGTAAGTTACTGTCATTAATGTTCACACTAAAATGATGCCTTTTTTTATCAGTATTAGTGACGGCATTTCTTGCCGTTGCTTATAATCATTCTCAAAACTTCCTCCCAGTGCTTGATTGATCAAAAAATTTTGGCTTTCCTCTGGTGCCTCCCCTTCCCACTGGTTTCCCCATGCCTCCCCTTCCCGTTGGTTCCCCCGTCCCTTGCCAGCATACCTATGATGCCACCCCCTTGCCTGATTGGCGATCCCCCTGCCAGATCCCATGCTTCGCCCCCTTAGTTTTCTCTTCCCACCGATTCCCTCTCCCACTATCGAGCTTCATCCTGGTTTCCTTTCACTACTAGCTCCCCTTCTACAATCGAGCTCCCCTTCTTCTATCCTCCCGTATTTCCTCTCCTTGCTTGTTCCCCATCCCTCACCGTCGAGCTCCCCTATTTTTTTCCCCTCTTGCATGTCCCCATGACCTTATCCTTGTGATCGCATCCCCTACCAATGTCTCCGAGCCGGCATCACCTTTCCTGTGTCGGTGTCACCATTTTCAAGCTGGTGCTACCATCCCCATGCCTCCTTCTATATTGTCATCCCATCCTATGCCTTAATTTTTGCACATCAGATCTACCATTTGTGAGGCCCATCTATTGGTGATTATATGAGTATTAGTGATGGCAACGACGACAGCAATAGAGCCATCACCAAAAATTATGTTTTATTTAAAATATCTCAATTATTTTAATTAATTATTTTAATTAATTAATTAATAATTAGTTATTTGTTTAATTAATTAGTTAGTTATTTATTAAATTAATTAATTAAATAATTAGATATTTATTTAATTAATTACTGTGTACAGGAGTGTGTCCTGCATGCATGGGACTCGGATCTCGACATGGAGAGCATAAGTGGAGGCACATATCATGTACCCTACATGCTAGGGCCGACGGAAGGTATCGAGCAGCATTGCAAATACTGGGGCTGGGGTGTATCCCGTGCACTCAAGTCTCGAGTCCTCGCCAACATCTAGGGCAACTAGCCCCCGTGCAAGGATCGAGCGGCAACTAGCTCACTGTTAACTTCATTCACTATGGAGATTCTAACTCTTTTTTCTTCTTTAGTTATATCATTTGCATCATGGATTAGTCTTACATTACCAAGTATAATTTATGGCTATGGATTTATTCATATTTTAACACATGAACTATTATTATTGGTGTATTCATAATTTATAATTATGTATTAATTTAACTAATTAAGTAGGTATTTATTTTTATAAAATATGCATTGTATAAAATCATTGACCTGTCTTTTGATTAATGTACATATTCTATGGCATCCGTATATTTATATATTTTTGTACGGATAGAAGAATTATATACATTGGTTAATTGATTGTTCAATTTGGTTAGTTTTGAAATTGTAATTAATTCTATAGGTAATTACAGTAATTAAACGGTATATTGAGGTTCAAGAAAAATTTTGAACAGTATTTTTCTTTAGTTCTCCTCACATATCTTTAACCACGTGGAGAGAATTAATATATATTATTTGATATATAAAATTAATTTAATTCTTGAATGAGATTGGATCTGACTTTACCTACTAGTTGGTGATAGGATGCATTTATTATGTAAGTTATTTTAAATAATAAAAAAGGTGGAGTCCGTTGCTGAGATATAAGAACTTGGATGGCTAGATGGAGGCCGTCGCCGAAAGGTGCTTGGACTTAGAAGATAAGTCCAAGAAAGGTGAGATGGGACTTTGAAAAAGAGTCTCCGAGCAAGAGTAGTAGTTTTGTAAGGAGAGGCCCATAAGTGCTCACTGGAGATGAAGCATAGGAAGTCAGAGGTCTAGAAATTCATTGCAAGCGAGGAGTACTACTCATCGACCTCTTTAGATGTTGGCACCATTTAGATTCTTCATCTAATTCTTTTACTTTTTCATCATCTTCATCTTCTTCCTTTTCTTCTCCTTATTAGATAGATTTTTCCATTCAAGAAGGGAAAGAGGAAAAAGAGGAAGAAGGTGAAAAAGTGAAAGAATCGGTTAAAGAATCTAAAAGGTACCAGTGATCATCTGAAAAGGTCAATGAGTAGTGCTTCTCACTTGCGATGAACTTTTTGATCTTTGACTCCTTGTGCTTCATCTCCAGCGAAGCATTCCTGTACCTCACCTCACAAAACTACTATTCTTGCTCGGATAATCTTCTTCAAAGTCCCATCTCTTCTTTCTTGGACTTATCTTCAAAGTCTAAGCACCTCTCAGCAATGTCGAACCCCTTTAGCACATTCTTTATGTACTTTTCTTTTGAGAGACCTGGCATCTTATCAGATCTATCTCTACAAACCTTCATTCCTAGATGCTCACCTTAGGTATCTTCTAAAGAATTCTTTTGACAACCTAATCTTGATCGAAGTAGCATGGGAATATCCTTCTTTATAAGCAGAATGGCGTCCATATATAATACGAAGAATGTACAACACTCCCACTGACCCTTTTGAAACTTAGGGTTTCTCATTGTTTTTTATTAAATCAAGTAATTTGATCTCATCAAACCAACTCCGAGATGGTTACATTAATCCATAAATAGATTCATTCAACATTCAAATCTTGTGATCTCCATCACTAGAAGTGAAATCCTTTAGATTGCTCCATACAGATATCTTCCCAAGACATCTATTATGAAAATGGTTTTCACATAAATTTGCATCTATATTCCTATTATACATTTATTTACATCTAATAGGTATTATACCCTCTGGTAGATCCACTAAGGTCATACCTAGTTCGAATACATAGAGTCTGTTATCAGCTCCATCATATTCAACCAATTCTCGGAATCATTGTCGTACATCACCTTGTCTTAGTCTTTAGGATCAACAAAATATCCGTATCTCCATCGAGGAACATTTTCTCTAGATCCTTTGTGAGGAGGATGAGAGATCCTATTGAGGTAGAGGAGGTTCTACACTAACTGGCTTAGAATGAATAGGTTCAACTAGATCTTCAACTCATGATCATAGAGACTTTCTTTTTGAGCTCAAATTCCATTCACTTTCACCATCTTGGATAAACAGTTTCCCAAGAACATGACATAATGGGTCAGAAAGTAAAATTAGTACCCTAACAACTCTTTATGATATCCTATGAACCTTTATAGATCTAGTCCTTAACTTATCTGCCTATCAGTGAACTTAGAGGGAACCCATTTCAATGGATGTCAGGAATTAAAGTATGTCGCTAAGGAAATAAGAGTTAGTGAGTGAACCTCATCATAAATCGAACCATATCTTATATGATCCTGTTATATACGCCCGGTCGGACCCTAGATTGAGCCGGACAAGGCATTCGGCCGGTTGAGGCAGATTGAAGCCCCCGCCAGTCGGCTCCCTCGGAGGCCCGGATGCATCCCCACTGAAGGCCCAATGAGCTTATTGATTATTGGGCTTATTACTCTAGAGCCCACCTAGAGGTCGACCGATTGGAGGCCGACCAACCAGAGGCCGACCAACTTGATCCATGTTCGGGAGAACGCCTGAGGGTTCTGGAAGATTCTCTCCAGCTGGTACCGGAATTCTGTTGCAACAGATTCTTCGACGTGGCCATGACTTTGTGCCACCTGGTCATTACTTCGATCCTCTGAGGGGCAAATCAGGGACTTCGTCTCTGTCCTCTAACGAATTTTGGCAATACACCATGCCCATAAAAAGGATCCAGGGGACCTCCGCTGGGGTAAGAGGCTCTTTCCTCTCCATTCTCCGTTCTTTCTTTGCCTCTCTCCACTCTGTTGCTCCGAAACCCTACTAACTTAAGCATCGGAGTGTCCCCGCCGGAACACCTCCGGCGCCCAGGGGACCTTTTGCAAGTTGGCTGGCCGAGGAGCTTTCCAGCACAGCGAGCAGAGCCCGGTCCAGGGATGAGCGCGGCAACAAATTGGCGCTAGAAGGAGGGCGGTCCTTGAACCTTCGTTCCGCTCCCTGTTCTAAAAGGAGCGATTGACTGAAGAAAGTTACAAATGGTGAGAGGAAGAACGTGGAGTGTCTCTGCTAGAGGGAGGCACTCCCCCCACAGGCCTGAAGTACTTCGCGAGGAGGATGCCACGATCGTCACTGCCGAGCCCATCGTCACTCTGGGGCTACAACAATTCCAAATGCTGGTGAATCGCATTGAAACACTTACCTCAGCGGTCCAGCATTTCCAGGAAGCGGCTAAAGACCGGCGGCAGCCACCTGCGGTGTCCTGCATCAACCACCACCCAGCTCCCAGGGGGAGCCAGCAGCCTGAGGAGCCGCCCCGTCTTTCCCATGCTGCACCGGAGCCCCGAAGGTCTTTGGGGGCTCACGCTAGTGGGAAGAGGGCAAGGTCGGCTTCCCCATCTTTCACCGACTCCACTCTCCTCGGTGGTCGGCGCCCTGCTGAAGACCTGCATGACTATGGTAGTAAAATCATGTGCATGGAAGAGCGCATGGCGGAGATTATCGAACGACAGAAGGCCGAAGGGGGGCAGGCCTATGACACCCACCCACCTTTTTCTGTCGAGATCTTTGGGGAGTCCATTCCCTGACACTTCAAGATTTCCCAGGTGGACCCCTATGATGGCACCACCGACCCACTGGATCATTTGGGCACCTACAAAGCCCATATGATGGTACAGGACGCTTCCGACGCCCTCCACTGTATCGCCTTTCCAGCTATCCTGAAAAAGGTCATCCGGATGTGGTTCGTGGCCCTCCGACCATGTACGATCCGATCTTTTTTCCAGCTTGAAACTCTTTTTCTGTCACATTTCAGGACATGCAGTCGAGCTCCAAAGAACACCGACGTCTCTTCCTCGTACTCCAGAAGGAGGGGGAGACTCTTCGGGACTACATGGCCCGCTTCAACTCAACGGCCATGGAAGTCCCAGATTTGAACGAGGTGGTAGCAATGTCCGCCTTCAAGAGAGGCCTCTGGTCGTCCAGGCTTACATTCTCCCAGGTCAAAAAGTTTCCAAAGGACTACACCGAGCTGTTGGCCAGGGCCCACAAATACGCCCTGGTAGAGGAGCAATCTGCAACCCGCCACCAAGCGGAGGGAAGATTAGCCATTAAGAAGCGGAGCGACAAGGCTCCTGCAGTCCAACCTCCTGGCGATGACAACCGACCTACTCGGCGCCGAAGCCCGAAGCCGAGAGACCTCTTTAAGAAGTTTGAGACCTATACGCCCCTCTCCCTTCCAAGGAAGAAAATCCTCATGAAAATCGAGAACGAGACTTACTTCCAAAGATCTCGACCAATGAGGGGCCCCCCTGCTGCCAGAAACAAGAGCAAGTATTATCGGTTCCATAGGGACCACGGATACGACACCGAGGAGTGCATCCAACTGAAGGATGCTATTGAAGACTTAATCAGGCAGGGGTACTTAAGCAAGACGTCCGTCCCCGCCGGGATCGGGCTGAAGCTTCTACTGACAGAAACCCACCTGAAGAGGCCGAGCTCCCCAATCAGCGTCCGATGGGCGGAGGTGTAGGCATGTTGCACCGAAGGTCCGACCAAGGGTATGGATGGAGCCAAGACATTGTGAAGAGGCCCAGGGGCTCTAATATAATCAGTTTTTTTGATGAAGATCTGTTGGAACCACCTATCCCAGGGGACGACCCTGTTGTTGTGTCGGCAATCATTGCCAGTTATGATGTAAAACGTGTCCTTATTGACAATGGAAGCTGTGCGAAGGTTTTGCTGTATGATGCCTTCATTCGAATGAATTTGCCTAGGTCAAGGCTATGGGACTCTTTGATGCCACTCACTGGCTTTGGAAGAAACTCCGTTGGGGTAGAAGGAGAAATTATCTTACCCGTAACCCTGGGGACAGAACCTCGCCAACGAACTTTCCCCGTCAACTTTGTGGTCGTCCGTACGACCTCAGCGTACAACGCCATCTTGGGCAGACCGGCTCTCAAGAAGTTCCGCGCTATCGTATCCACTTACCACTTACTGGCAAAGTTCCCAACTCGTAACGGGGTAGGGGAACTGAGGGGAGACCGCAGGATGGCCAGACAATGTCTGGCCATACATGATAAGCAGCTGAATGAGCGCCCCACACTCGAACAACTGGATCCCATGGATGAGGCTAATGACTACGGTCAGCCGGTCGAAAAGGTTGTGTTCGTTCCACTGAGAGAAGATGATCCCACTAAGGTACTCCAAATCGGGAGTGCACTAAGTGAAGAAGCCTGATAGGAGTTGATAGGGTTCTTAAGAAGTAACGTTGATGTCTTTGCCTGGTCAGCCTCAGACATGCCAGGCATCCCGTCGGACGTTATTACTCACCAACTAAATATGGATCCAACATACAGACCTATCCAACAGAGGAAAAGAAGTTTCGCTGTTGAAAGGCAAAAGGCCATCGAGGAAGAAGTGAAAAAACTCCTTGATGCCGAGTTTGTCAGGGAATCCCACTATCCAGAATGGGTTGCTAATGTTGTTATCGTAAAGAAGGCCAGTAGGAAGTGGAGGATCTGTGTGGACTATACGGACCTCAACAAAGCTTGCCCAAAGGACAGCTTCCCCTACCAAAGATTGACCAGCTGGTAGATGCCATAGCTGGTCACCAGCTATTGAGCTTCATGGACGCGTTCTCGGGGTACAACCATATAAGGATGCATCTCGAAGATGAAAAGAAGATGGCCTTCATCATGGATAGGGGGTTGTATTGTTACAGGATGATGCCTTTCGGCCTAAAGAATGCCGGTGCTACCTTCCAATGGCTGATCAATCGAGTCTTTGGAGCATAATTTAGAAGAAATATGGAGGCTTACGTTGACGACATGATTGTTAAGAGCCTCCGAAGGGCCGACCACATCAGAGACTTGCAGGAGTCCTTTGACGCGCTTAGACGTCATCGGATGAAGTTAAACCCTGCCAAGTGCATCTTTGGGGTGACCTCTGGAAAATTCCTCGGTTTCTTGGTCACCCAAAAGGGGATTGAAGTTAACCCTGAGAAGATTAAGACCATCGTGGACATGGAATATCCGACCAGCAAGAAGCAGGTGTAAGAACTTACGGGCCGTATTGCCTCTCTCAGCCATTTCATCTCCCAGTCGGCAGAGAAGTCCTTACCCTTCTTCAAAACCCTGCACCGGTCAGACCGTTTTCGGTGGACCGACGAGTGCCGGTCAGCTTTCGAAGCCTTGAAGGATTACTTGAAGAACCCTCCACTGTTGGCCAAGCCCGTGGAAGGGGAGGTGTTGTACCTATATCTGACGGCCTCTAACGAAGCCATCAGTGCCGTTCTGGTGCGGATGGGAGAAGACAGCCAACAAAAACCTGTCTATTACATCAGTAAAGTCCTCCACAACGCCAAGACAAGGTATCCTAAAGTCCAAAAGCTGGTTTATTCGTTGGTTATGGCGGTGAATGGCCTCTGGCCCTATTTCCAGGCGCACCCAATTGTCGTGCTAACTGATCAACCCCTCAAGGCAATCCTCCGGAGTCCTGACATCTCTGGATGGCTCCCTAAGTAGGCCGTCAGGCTGGGCGAGTTCGACATCTCCTTCCGATCTCGATCGGCCTTGAAGGCCCAGGTAATTACTGATTTTATTGCAGAATGCACCTGGGGGCCGGAAGCCGCCCCTCCAATTGCTTAAGTACCTGGGACTAATCCAGCAGGAGGGTCCGAGCCCACTTGGACTCTCCACGTAGACGGAGCCTCCAACCTTGCCGGATGCGGGGCGGGCTTGATCTTAGCCGACCCTAACGGACAGTGTCTAGAGTATGCCCTACACTTTGCATTTCAAGCCTCCAACAACCAGGCAGAGTATGAAGCTTTACTCGTAGGGCTGAAGATAGCTGGTGAGTTGGGCATCAGCCGAATCCGGGTCTTCTCTAACTCCTAGCTGGTAGTCAATCAAGTGAACGGCGAGTTTGAAGTGAGGGACCCTACCTTGGCTAAGTACTTAAACAAGGTACGAGGCTTTACATCTTTGCTCAAGTTTTTCGAGATTTTCCACATCCCCCGGTTGCAGAACTCCCGGGTGGACGCTCTGTCATGGCTAGCCACGGCTGTGGTCGGCACATCCGACCGGACCTTTGTGGAGCATCTGCGGCATCCAAGCATTGCGGAAGAGGCGGCCGACATCCATCAAGTTGGATAGGAGGCATTGTGGATGGACCCGATCCGTACTTACTTGGACCAGGGCGCCCTTCCGGACGACTCGATCGAAGCCAAGCGTGTATGCTCGATGGCTTCCAAATACGTCGTCCTTGATGGAACCCTCTACAAGCGATCGTTCTCACAGCCATTATTGAAGTGCTTGGGGCCGACCGATACAGACTATGCACTCAGGGAGGTCCATGAAGGCTTTTACGGTGACCACCTTGGAGGAAGATCCCTGACCGACAAAATTATCCGGCAGGGATATTACTGGCCTACAATTTAGAAGGACGCGTCAGACTTCGTGCAGAAGTGTGACGCATGTCAAAGGTACTCGGGGGTCCAGAGGAGGCCCGCCAGTCAGCTAACCCCGCTTGTAGCACCGTGGTCGTTCGCCCAGTGAGGCATGGACATCCTGGGACCCTTTTTCCCAGCATCTGGTCAGCAAAAATTTCTCATCGTGGCCATTGATTACTTCACCAAGTGGATGGAGGCAAAAGCAGTGGCGTAGATAACGGAGACCAAGGTGGAGAACTTCATCCGAAATTGCATTATCTTCAGATTCGGTATCCCACGGACGATCGTCACAGATAATGGAAGGCAATTTGACAACTCAAGATTTCGAGATTTTTGCCAGCAGTACCACATTTCTCATCGGCTCACCTCGGTCGGCCACCCGCAATCTAACGGAGAAGCTGAGGTCACCAACCAGACGATCTTGCATGGGTTGAAGACTCGGCTGAATGAAGCCAAAGGACTTTAGGCGGAAGAGCTTTATTCCGTATTATGGGCATATCGGACCACCGCTCGGACGGCAACAGAGAAACACCATTCAACTTGACTTATGGGAGTGAGGCGGTCATCCCCGTAGAAATCTCTTTGCAATCTCTGCGGGTTGACCACCTCATCGAACCGACTAACTCGGAACAACGAAGAGCCGATCTGGATTTGCTGGAGGAGACCAGGCTACGAGCAAGGATGAAGATGGCAGCTTACCGGTAGAAGATGGCTCGATATTATAATTTGAGGGTTAAGGCACGAACCTTCTAGGTCGGTGACTTGGTCTTGCGGAGGACGGAGATTTCAAGACTGACCAAGCAAGAAAAGCTTTCTCCTAATTGGGAGGGCCCCTATCGAGTCAGTGAAGTAATCAGGCCTGGGACCTACCGGCTTGAGCAGTTGGATGGGTAACAAATATCACGCCCGTGGAATGTAGACAATCTTCACAAGTACTATCAATAAAGTCTGCAGTTTCCTTCGTGCTCACTCCGAAAGTGCGACCCCGGTCGATAGAGGCCCTAGGGCAGCCCATTCCGAAAGTCCGACTACAGTCGGTAGAGGCCCTAGGGCGGCTCACTCCGAAAGTCCGACTCCGGTCGGCAGAGGCCCTAGGGCGGCCCACTCTGAAAGTCCGACTCCGGTTGGCAGAGGACCTAGGGCGGCCCACTCCGAAAGTCCGACTCCGGTCAGTAGAGGCCCTAGGGTGGCCCACTCCAAAAGTCTGACTCCGGTCGGCAGAGGCCCTAGGGCGGCCCATTCTGAAAGTCCGACTCCGGTCGGCAGAGGCCCTAGGGTGGCCCATTCCGAGAGTCCGATCCCGGTCGGCAGAGGCTCTAGGGCAGCCCATTCCGAGAGTCCGACTCCGGTCAACAATCGCCACACGTGGCCCAGGTGGGATCACGCGATGAACAGATGGCGAACCTGAGCCACCTGACGGAGCAAGCCGGGAGCAAATCTCCTGGTTCATGAATCTGAACTAAACAAGTTGCCAACCTTCCTGCTTCGGACTTCGAAAAGCCGACCGGGATCACTTGAGAAAATTTCAGAGAAAAAGTGAGTGACCCGCAGCACAGAAAAGTCGACCGGAAATACTTGAAAAAATTTTGGAAGAAAAAGAAAGTAACTTATGGTACAGAGAAGCCGACTAACAAGACTTAGAAAAATTTGGAGAGAACATCAAGCCCAACACACATACATAAGACAAAGGTAACATCTTTCATTATGTTCAAAAGCAGATGCTTACAAAGGGTGGGTCAGACCTTTACAAACCCCTAGGTTGGACCCACAGAAGGTGCATCGAGGGCCTCAACTTCGGCCCCGTCCGCTACAACCAGAGGGACAGCTGGGACTGCAGCAGTAGAAGACTCGACCGGGACACCCGCTATCTCCACTTCGGCCCTGGCCTCCTTCGCCTCCCTTTCGCCTTGGGGCTCTCCCTCTTCTGCAGGCCCTTCCAGCTCCGCACCCGACAGGTCTAGCTCCAGAAAAAGGAGGGCCACTTTCTTCATGCAGTCATCGTAGCCCTCCCGGTAGAAGTCCGACGCCGCCTCTTCGACCTCCTCGTCGAAGTCGGAGGAGGCCTTATACGCCATCACCGCCTTTTGGGCTTGCCTTGCGGCCTGCTCCTTGGCTTCCTCAAGCTGGACCGACAGCCGCACCACCGTGGCCCTTTCAACCTGGGCTCTCTTGTCGGCCTCCAGGAACCGACCCTCTTCTTCCTGTAGCTGGTGCATGAGGGAGGACACTTTCGCCTTCCTCTTCTTCAGTCTGGCCTCCCGGTCGGCCAGTCGGTCCTCTACCTCCTTCAGGGCCTTCTTCGATGATTCGGCCTCTGCTTAAGCGGCCGACGACTTCTCCTCCGTCGACTTCAAGGATGCCTCTAGGGCGGCCCGAGTCGCCTCCATGGCAGCCTGAGTGGCCTCCAGCTCCTGCACCCTTTTGGCGAAGGTTTTGGCCGAATGGATTACTTGGCCGATACCGTCGTCCATCAGAGAAATGTCGTGGAGGAGCTGCGGGCACAAGACTAAGTTAGAGCCAAAAGAAGAAGGGAAAGGGGGGCAAAGAATCGATTGAGTAAAGTAAAGCGCCTTGCCCTCATGAGATTGCGGTAGGACTCTACCACCACATCACTCAGATTTCTTTGTATCGACCGCTCCCAATCGAAGTCGGTCATCGCCCCTCTGAGCAGGCTCCGCGCTCTCCGGGGGTGGTCCACAGCGTTCCAGTGTTGGAACTCCTCTTGGCGGACCTCGTCGTCCGATTCCTCTTCGGTCCCCCCCCCTTGCCAGCCTCTTCCACCACCACTCCTTTTCCTTTGCCCCTTGAGGTCCCTGCTATGTCCAAGACGACGGGCGCAGGGGCCGGCGTGTCCGGAGCGTCGGGTAGATCCGACCGATCCTGCTCCTGTGGAGCGGCCGACTCCCCAGCGGTGGGCGAAGCCTCAGGTACCTTCCTGGCCAACACCTCGCTAAGAGGGGTGTCATCCTCGTCGGACCCCACTTCCACAATGGGTACCGGCGGTCTCTCCTCCCACCTCTTCTTCTACCTTTCGGCCACCGATGTTGGAGCCGACTCTGTGATGAGCCTTTTTCGTATCGCCCACTGAACGACCTTGACCTTATCTATTTTCCTCATCCTTCCTCCTGTTGAAAAGAAATTCAGGGTTAGTCAAAGAGGAAAAAACAGCGACGAAGATAGGAGGGTGAATTGTGAGAAAGGAGGTCGGCCCTTGCCTAGAAATCTCTGGGAGCTAATTCCTGCCCGGTGAAGGCAGTCTTCGCCCAGCAGCTCAAATGCCGCGGTCGGACCAGCTCCATTGAGTTCATTGTAACTGGCTTGGTCGGCCATCAGGATCGACCTCCCCTCTCGGAGTCTCACCCACGGCTCCCTCCATAAGGGCTCGAACCCCCAAGGCTGAAGACTACTCATAAAGAAAAACCGGGCCTTCTACCCATGGACGGCTGATGGAAGACACTTTAGGATTTTTCGGCCAGGATGAGGACTGAACATCCACCATTCCCGGCTCCTAAAGTTCTTTTTCAAGAGGAAAAAGTTGCCGAAGAGGGGTAACCCAAATTCGAGTCCGGCCCTATGACACAATACCATGAAGCAGCAGATGATCCGAATGCTATTCGGAGTCAGCTATGCCGGGGTTACCCTATAATGCCGGAAAACCTCTACAAAGAAGGGATGCGGTGGGAACCTCAGGCCGGCCTTGAGGCGGGACTCGTACATTGGTAAAGTTCCCGATCCTAATGGGTTGTTCACTCTACCCTCTCGGCCCGGCAATGTTAGGTGCAGAGTGGTGGGGATCCCATAAACTACTCTAAGGTTCTCGACCCGCTCTCGGGTCATGGACGATGGGATCTCGCTCGGCCCTGGCTACCTAGGTCGCTGGACGGGGCCCCTACTAGCGGTCGCCATTAATAGTGAAGAAGAAGAAAGACTTAGGAGCTAACCTGAAGACGACCCTCTAAGAACTAGGTCTCGTGGGGAAGAAGAAGGAACTCTCTCTTGCAGAGCACATATACAGCCAGCAAACCTTCCAGGGGCATGCCCCCCTCCTTTTATAGTTCTCCGGGGGGGGCGTCGCTTCATTCTTAGCGGGCGTTTCAACCGCCCCGTCAGGAGACGTGTCCGTCCACGTTTCCCGAAATTGAGGCAACAGGTTGATGGCAGGCGGTGATCCATGTGCGAGCCGAACCAACGGTAAAGAAGTTGTTCGGAAGTTAAAGCCGACCGCCCGGATGCAGCCACCTGGCACGACGCGTCTCCTCATTTTCGCCAGCGCCCCCGCACGCCTGACATTCGTAATGACATCCTTCCACCATTAATTGCGACCCTCGGCCCCCCAATGAGGGGCCGACATCTGTCCAGGAGGCTGATCATGGGAAGATTTGAAGCATCCCATCGCGACGATTCCGGATCAGGCCCGTACGGGCGCGATCTGCACTGAGAATTATGCTGCTGCACTTCGAGGTCACGTGCCTCCTCAAAGCTCAATAGCAGGGGGGCAACTGTTATATCCACCCGGTCAGACCCGAGATTGAGCCGGACAAGGCATTCGGCCGGTTGAGGCGGATTGAAGCCCCCGCCGGTCGGCTCCCTCGGAGGCCCGAATGCATCCCCACCGAAGGCCCAATGAGCCGATTGATTATTGGGCTGATTACTCTAGAGCCCACCTAGAGGCCGACCGACTGGAGGCCGACCAACCAGAGGCCGACCACCTAAGGGCCGACCAACCAAGAGGCCGACCAACTTGATCCACGTTCGGGAGAACGCCTGAGGGTTCCGGAAGATTCTCTCCAACTGGTACCAGAATTCTGTTGCAATGGATTCTTCGACGTGGCCATGACTTTGTGCTACCTGGCCATTACTTCGATCCTCTGAGGGGCAAATCAGGGACTTCGTCTCTGTCCTCTAACGAATTTTGGCAGTATCCCATACTCATAAAAAGGATCCAGGGGACCTCCGCTAGGGTAAGAGGCTCTTTCCTCTCCATTCTCCGTTCTTTCTTTGCCTCTCTCCACTCTGTTGCTCCAAAACCCCTACTAACTTAAGCATTGGAGTGTCCCCCGCCAGAACACCTCCGGCGCCCAAGGGACCTTTTGCAGGTTGGCCGACCGAGGAGCTTTCCAGCACAGCGAGCAGAGCCCGGTCCAGGGGCGAGGGGCAATAGATCCCATTCCTCCTTTCCTATACCGAATTAAGTATCTGAAGGAGTCAAATTTTAGACTATATCATTTTATGAGATAATCCTGGAATTCTCACTAAAGTATTTATCTCTATGATCCAATCAAACCTTAAGAGATTTCAGAATTTATTTTTTATTTCATACCTAAATTTCTTGAACATTTCAAAGAGTTTAGACTTGTATCTTATAAGAGACATATACCCATCCTATAGGTAATGGAGTAGAAAATATAACCCTGGGCAAGTATCGGTGGTCCTCTCCCCACGTCCTACAAGGGATAATTTAGTCATCTTTCCCATAAGACAGGATCCACAAACTGGATATGACCTAGAATTCACTGTGTTAGGGAGGCAATCCTTTTCCAGTTTGTATATCCTGTCCTTTCCAAAATGAGCTAACCTGAGGTGCCACATATACTTGAATTTATCTCATCCCTAGATCTCTCATATCCTATGGCACTCACTATCCGCTATAATACATTAGTATGCAAAGAATAGATTTGACATACCTTCATAAGATATGTCACCCTTCTTCTTTAGATTATCTAGGTAGAAAGATAATTTCTTTTTGAGTGGCCATCAGTACTATAGTGGAAACATTTTCCATTGCTTGACGCCTTCTCCTTGAGAAGATCCTTCCTAGGCTCATTCTCATGTTTGTAAACCTCTTTGTTCTAAAAGACTCTCTCTTGGAACCAAATGCCTTTCCATGGCAAGAATATATTCTTTGAACTTTTCAAGGTCCCCTAGATGATAATTAATATATTCAGTAATTTCAGCAATGCGCTATCATTCTTGTTCATATGGTAGTTTATCATAAACTGACCACATGAACCAATTAAGGGATTTCTGGATCAAAACCACTTCGAGTTTTTTATGCATGGTCATCTCGAGCTTTTCAAGCTCTTTTAGGTCCTTAATATTTCTAATTTGTGAGAGATAAGGGGGTGGTGACCTTATAGAGAAAGGATTCACAATGATATTAATCAATTAAAAATATACAACTAATGATATTAATCAATAATAATATTTATTTAATATATTAATAAAATAATATCTTAATGCATTAATAAAATAATATTTTATTAATGTATTTAAATAAATATTTTATATATTATCACATCTTTCATTAGATTCAAGCAATAGAAGTATAAGATTTTCATCACCAATTTCAATTTCTCTCCCTTTCTTTTAAAAATTAATTTTTATTTTTCATGAAAAACAAAAGAATAACTATGGCTATTTTTTAAATTTCTATTTTTTCAAGTTTTTTGAATGATGTTAAAAATAAATTATTTAAAGAATGTTTGCATCTAGACAATATGCAGGCATCAATTCTAATTCCAAAATCGATGAGTACCCAATTATTTATCACAATAATTTTTATATTGAAAATGATTTAATTCGATGAATAGTATTTTTTTCCTTTCTCTGTATTTAAAGCGGGGCTATAAATAATATGAAAAATCCTATCATCCTCTTCCTTTCATTTATAAAAAGGTTGTGACTTTCATGGATGGCATGGGATACCATGTCCAACCCAATCTACCAACTTTTTTTCTTTTTAAGTTTTTTTATAGGATACTATATACAACTTGAAGACTTAGAGGGATGAATGATATTATTTGAATAAATAATTGACGGTATGTATTATTACATTATTAAGATTGTAATCTATAAAATATTTATGTGTATAGGTTGATGCGGGGCTTCAATAAATTAAGAACCTAATAAGTTTAATTTTTTAGGATATTTTTTTTGAAAGTTAATATATTTTAATTTGTTTGGATGTTATTACGTATATTTGAAAATCTATTTGGAATGGTTGTAAACTTAATTTTTTTATGCTAAACCCGATGGTTTAATAAGGATCCAAATACCTAATTTATCCCAATAGTTAAAAAAAATATATTTTCCAATTCATAAGGCCCTGGGTATTTTTGTTTAATAAGTGATATCAAACTCTATGTTTTTTTCTTTTTTTTTTTCTTATGACAAATTATTGCTAGCAAATATTTCTTTAACAAAATATATAATTATGAATTATTAAATATTAAGATGAAAAAATTATTATTTTAGGGATAATAATCTCCAAAGGACCTACCCAATCCTTAATTTAGATTATGAGATCTGAATTTTAAAATCTGAAATCCCAGCTAGGCCACTTCTATGATAGAAAATGTGCCCAACTTAAATGTTAATAAATAATTATTATTAATACCAACTTAAATACTATTCCATTAATATTTTTTTAATAAAATAGTTTTGATTCATAGAGAAAAGGTAAGGCTGAAACCCGATCATATATGGATCGAATACTATTACATCCATATCCATATTTTTTTTTTTTTTATGAATATAAATATAAATACGGATATTAATCAGATATACAAATTTATATTCATATTTATTTTAAATGAATACAGACACAAATTAGACACTAGATATAAATATGGATATAAGTTAGATAAATAAGCTATATGTTATAGAATCAAAGGTATTATTAATTTAAGACTATATTAAGTTAATGGTATATTAATATACTTACATATTTTTCTTAAAAATTAATGATTACTATATAAAATTCTATAGGATTATAATCAAAATCGGATATTCGGATCGGATAATTATCTATCCATATCCATATCCATATTTTTTTTACGAATATGGATATGGATATGGATAATAGTCGGATGCTCAAATTTATATCCATATTTGGATAGATTCGGATACAAAATGGATCCGATCAGATATATCCATATAATTCTCATCCCTAATAGAAAGGTATGCGTTGACCTTATAGGATTCACAATAATATTAATTAATTAAAAAAATATACCATCAATGATACCGATCAATAATAATATTTATTTAATATATTAATAAAAATACATATTATTTTATAAATAATTATATTAAAAAAAATAATATTTAAATAAAAAAATATATTTTGTACTATGCATGGGTATTATGCTAGTTTGCATTTGAATTTGATACATCCCCTGATCCTTCGAAATGAATCAATGATGAGTAGTCCGCAAAGCATCCGTGGTTTTCCACGTTTCCTTTTGGTAGATTTGTAAATTTGGAGCCACGGATGGGTTGTTTTGGGCAATCGGCGGCGCGGAAGGCCCCCCCGCCATCACGTGTTCAAAACCGGGGGGCCGGCGCAGGGGATGTGGACGTTGAGATTGGTGGGCCCCACAAGCTTTAAACGAAAGCAGAGACAGCTGGAAAGCGAGGAACGAGAGCAACAGGCGCGAATAAATAAATTGTTGGCATGTAATATTTTTTAGAAAAATAAAGAGAGAGAGAGAGAGAGAGAGAGAGAGAGAGAGAGTGAGAAAAAAACGGTAGAAAAAACGTTCCGTCCGTGCACGCACGGCATGGTAACCGGAGACATGACATCGGCACATCACTGTGGATGATGGAGGCTGACACCCCAAGCAAATCCCGCAGCGATGCGACTGGATGCGTACAGACCCGAAGCGAGCAGTGGCAGGCGTTCAAAAGCTGCCCAAATAGAGAGGCGTAGTAGACCCCAGGCCCTTGAAAGAAGCGATCTTGGACTCCCCGGAGATCGTTCGGAGGTCCACCAGGCCTCTCTGGTGGTGCAATGATTCAAGTACTCCCTGCAAATTTTGGATGCCAGTACTTTAAATGTCATGTTATGTACATCTCGCACGTGATACACCACCATTGCTTAAAATCATAAGATGTCTTTTTTCGAGTGGAAAAGATCGAAACCATCGGATGTCATGGTTTAGAAAATACGGATTAGATCGCGCAATGAGTAACAATTTTGTTTCTTCCACCATCCAAGGAGAGCAACGAGGAATGCGCGAGTTTGATTTATGCTCGTTTATAATTGTTGGATATGCTTTGCATTAAACTTGTTTTAAATTTTCTCATGGGGGTCTAAACGGTTTGCTGTAATTTTTATTTTGTTTGTATTTAATAACCAGAAGAATTGATCTAAAAGGACGAGGTAGTATATGTACATCTATATATTGTTACGCCAAGGTCGTGGGACGCGCGTCTTATTCATGGTACATTTTTGGAAGGCTTCAAAGATTTCCATCTTTCTGTGATCATTCGGTGATGGTCTCACGTCTTTCCGTGTCATGCGTAAATTTCAAGATGAATGGTTCGTGATTTGTCATCTAAGCACCCCCGAGATGGATTATTGAGAAATTAATGTTACATTGGCTTTTCATAGAGAATTTGCTCGTGACATGACCAATAAGGTGACGCTGCAATGCTCGCGGAAATTTTCCAATCATGTTTACTTCTTTTCCCCGGGGAACAACTAAGTTACCACTACGGAATTTTTCAATAAAGACGTCATTATTTTTTTTAATATATTTATCCACCGGTTATGAATTTAAGACATGATGCTCGGCTAAATTTCAAAATTTCTAGATGCATGTGACCGAGGATGGAGTCGCTGTAGTAGAGCTAAGTCCATATACTCACCGATTGATGAGAAAGATACGCAGAAAATTATAACCTGCATCGAACAAAGGTTTAACGAACTAGGAACCAGAATGGAAAGCTATACCGGGATAAAATCTATCCTACCTCTCTTTTTTTTTTTAATAAAAAAAACAAACTAAGTTTCAAAAATTTCTGACGCGAGTTTGCAAGTTACCAAGAAATGCTAATCATCCGAGATTAGAAAGCATACTTACGGTCTATTTAGAATTACTGTAATTGTTTATCAAAAAATATTTTTTGATAAAATTCATTTTTTGATATAAAAATTATTTTGGAATCGAATATATTTTTATTTGGCTATCAATATTTTAATTTAATTCTGAAATTATAAAAATATTTTACTGTGTATCCTGTTGAAAAATCTAAAAATTATTTTGAATGATGAAATAATTTAAAAAAGTTAAATATTAAAAATAAGAAAAAAATAATCGGAAAGAGAAGAGATCAGCATGAAAGAAAATTAACAAATAAACAAAGATCTTTTTTTTATATACTTGGACAAAAAAGACCGGGATAAAAGAAGATTAATTTAAATAAAGAAAGAATACGTAGATGATGAGATTATCTGGGAGACGGAAACAATCAAATGAAAAAAAGAGACATGCAAGGAATATTGAAAGATTATCGCATTATTTTTTTCAAAAACTAGCTTCCCATAAATATTAGTATATCCATGGGAAGTGAGAGGGATTATTTGCTTTGATTAAATCATGTTCTTACAATATTCGATGTATGGTTAAATATTCAAAATTTTGTTTTTAGATATGGAATCATTTTTGATCGATGCAAACGTATCCAAACATGCACTAAGCTATGTTTGGTTGTTTAAATAAAATTATATTTCATGACTAAACATTCTTCTCTTTCTTCGATTTTCCTTCTTGGCTTCTCTGTGCATTCCAATATTAATTTTTTTTTCAGAAGGGAATGATCAAGTCATATGTTCGCTTCCAAAGTCATGCATGATTCTGGCCATTCTGAACTCTCATGGCCATCAGTTGGGTAAAAGTTTCCCTAACACTTGATATAAGTGGTAAGTTGTGGTTCTTTGAGATGCTAAGAGGCATGGAAACCTGCAAGAATGACCTGCATAGCAATCAGACACCCCTGTCAACAATTATACATGGCTTAATCTGATTGATCAAACCTTTTCTCAACTGCATGTATGCTTCGAGCACATTATAATCACACTCAAATGTTTTCAAGTTCAGTCTTTTGATGACTAGTGCAGGACCTAAACAATCATGAAGAATGATCTGCGCACTACCATTTAACAGTAGAACATATCTAAGATATTTTAGTGCATCAAACTTTTTGCCACTAGAGCAGGTTCTAAACAAGCTTGAACAATGGTAAGATGATGCTAATGAATGCTAGCGCTGTCATGCCGGACGTGCAAGAGATAGCTACAAATTCTTAGGTTATGTTTGGTAGACAGCAATCTATCCAGATTACCGGTAATTTTAAAGTGGGCCCATCATATAACTATTTTTGCTATTTATATTAAATGGTAATCTATCTTGAATCGGTAATCCGGATTACCTTTCATGTGAAAATTCAGATTATCTCAGGAAGGGGTGGCTATCCAGATTACCGGAGTTGTGGTAATCTGGTATTTTTTATTTTTACAAAATTGTCCTGTCCCTTTCCCTTCGGTGAGAAGGAAATATTTCTCTTCTCCCTCTCATCTAGGTCCTCTAGATATGGTTGGGATTTCTTCTTAAATCTATATTTTATTTATAAAAATATAATTTTTATATTTTAGCTATTTATTAAAAATATAATTTTTAAATATTTTATATTATTAAATATAAAATATTTAATATTTTTATATTAAAATTGAAAATTATTTTTTATACTAAATAAATGTAAAGAAATTATATATAATCTTTTAAATATACTAAGTAATATATTAAATTTATATATATTATATTATTAAATTTAAAATAATATATTTATATTAAATAGTTACATTATAAAATATCAAATAATATAATACTATATTACATTACAAAATATCAAATAGTATATTATATTACATTACTATGTTATATTATAATATATTTTTAATAAATTTGACTTAGGAATATTTTGAGAATTTGAGCTTAGATTACTGGTAATCTATATAGCATACCAAACACAGTAATCAATCTTACTGATAGATTACCTGTGTATATCAAATATAGTAATCAGCATTACTGGCAATCTATTCAATAGTAATATATCTTGCAAGTAATCCAGATTACCATTCAGGATTTTTCGGTGATCCACCAAACGCAACCTTAGGGGTTTAATCCCTTGGGGTATGTGAAGCTGCCTTTTGTTAATATATAATCATATCAATTCAACTTAAGCAATAATAAAAATAAATTTATTAATATTTTATTTAATAATAAAATAATTTATCAAGATTAACGGAAAACAAAATAAATGTTCAATAAATTATTGAAAATAATATTTAAAGATAAACTAAGCAAATGACATTTAAACTTTATGTTCCTCGCTGGTCGGTCCAAAGCTCCGCAAGATCTTTTAAAAAGGAAAAAAAGAAGAAGAAGAAGAAGAAGAAGAAGAAGAAGAAGAAGAAGAAGAAGAAGAAGAAGAAGAAGTGAGTTTTACCACAAGTGATGGCAATGGTCGATAGCGGAGCCGAGAGAGGGAAAGAAAGAAGTGATGGCAATGGCCATGGTGGCAGCACCCAAGGCTAAAAACAAGAAAGTAGGAAGGGAGGAGACCTGCTGGAGGTGGTGGCAATGGCGGGGATGTAGCCAACGGTACCAGTTTTTAGCAGCGAAGAGGTCAAAAAGCTTGAGAACTTCCAGATCGAAGGAGGTAGAGGGGATTTTTCGGGTGATGGGGCTTGATTGTGGTAGCAAGGCAACTGTTGGAGGTGAGGAAGTAGGGAGAGGAAGGCTGAGAAGGGCTTGATGACGGAATTAATCAAGCTAAGTCGGGTTAAATAGAAGGGATCCGGGAGGGGATATACTCAATGAGTAATTCTTTGTGCACCGCGTGTGGTGCAGCAAATTCAGCGTGGCCTGCATCGCACGTTCCTATTGGTTCAAAAATATTAACTATAGTATGGTGGGATAAAAGCTGAGATAACTAGCATTAATTAAAATTTTCGTTCAGACCAAAATACTCTTACGACATCCCAATTCAAAAGCTACGATACTCCAGTTCAAAATCTACGACACCTCGGTTCAAAAAATGACCTGAAACAGTATTACGGCACCCTAGTTCAAAACCTACGATACCCTAATTTAAAAACTATGACACCCTGGTTCAAAAATGATCTGAAATAGTATTGCAACATTCTAGTTCAAAACTTACGATATCCTAGTTCAAAACCTATGACACATTGGTTCAAAAATGACTAGAAACAGTATTATGACACCTAGTTCAAAAGTTACGACACTCTAGTTCAAAACCTACGACACTCCTGCAGAAAATATAAATTAAAACCATAAACAGTATTACGACACCCTAATTTAAAAGCTACGACACCCTAGTTCAAAACCTACGACACCTTTGCAGAAAAATATAAATTAAAACCTGAAACAGTATTATGACACCCTAGTTCAAAAGCTACGACACCCTAGTTCAAAACCTACGACACTCTTGCAGAAAAATATAAATTAAAACCTGAAACAATATTACGATACCCTAGTTCAAAAGCTACGACACCCTAGTTCAAAACCTACGACACCCCTGCAGAAAAATATAAATTAAAACCTGCAACAGTATTACGACATCCTAGTTCGAAAACTACGACATCCTAATTCAAAACCTACGACACCCATGCAGAAAAATATAAATTAAAACCTGAAACAGTATTACGACACCCTAGTTCAAAACCTACGACATCCTAGTTCAAAACCTACGACATCCATTAAGAAAATGGACTGGAGGGAAAGGTATTTTGGTCTGGATGAAAATTTCAAATAAAAGCTGAATGATAATTAATGCTAGTCACGTTCAGCTCCCATCCCGTCATGCTACAGTGGATATATTTGGACCAATAAAAAAGTATGGTGCAGGCCATACTGAATTTTCTGCACCGCACGTGGTGCAGAAAGACTTTTCCATACTCAATTCAATGGGAGATAAGTCTAGCCTTCGCCGGACCAACCATCCCCAAAAGGCCCTTTAGCCGTTCCTCACTGGCCCATGATATCTGCTGTGGTCGTTCACATGGCCGAATCTTATCAGAGCATCGGATCAAGTAGAG
Source organism: Areca catechu (assembly GCA_021397845.1). Taxonomy (NCBI): domain Eukaryota; kingdom Viridiplantae; phylum Streptophyta; class Magnoliopsida; order Arecales; family Arecaceae; genus Areca; species Areca catechu. Next base: position 9,850,610 of record CM038046.1, read on the forward strand.
GATAAGGTCCCTGTTTCGTTTAATTTTTTTGAAAATTTGAACTAAAGGCCTGTCAACTTCACAAGCACCCCCCATTCAAATATTTTTGTGTATCAGCCTTTTGCCATTGAACAAGCATAATCAAGTAAAGTCCACATTATTGTTTGTTTTTGCAACGATAAGCCTGAATAACATGGACTTGCAACAAGTATATGGTAACATGTATATCGTTACTTGCTCTCAAATACTGTAATGCCTCGGCAAAAATTTGGCACGGGACGGCAAATAAGCTATTCAACTTTTTCGACTTCGCTGCATGGCCACAACCTAATGTAGCCCAAAAAATAAAAAGAAAACATCTATCAGGGGATTAGATGCAGCGAGGAAATAAAAAGGACAGATAGAATTAATGACTAGTTCTCTGGTGCTTTTTCTTGCGCTGTGGCTTCATTATCTTGTGCTGCATGGTTCAAAACCTGCAAAAGGGGAGAGAAGTTAGCCAAAATTTACTGTCATTTTGAATAGAAAAGTTGGTCTCTGACAAATGATGTTCTATACGAGTATTACTTATTAGTCAATCAAAATCACGTAGAAGCCTTGCACAAGCTGTTGTTATGCTGCCTATTTTTTTTGATCAAGGGTGCAGCCCATATGGCTCATTGTATCTTTTAAATATACAAAAAGGGATATTCTTGCTCGGTATCATTGGAATGACCTTTCTGAGTTGCATTGATGTCATTAATGTATTGCGAGAAATTATTGTCTAAGCAGGGTGCATGTCTAAGGGTATGGCAGGGTGGTTTCCATTTTTTTTTTTTTTTTTTGGTAAGTTGGTGCATTTAACAAACAGTTCTGGAAAGAATACAGCTGAAAGAGTCGGAAAGAAGAAGATCACGCAGAGCCTCCGGGGCATCCCCGAGAAGGTCCACCAAACTTCGCCCGTATGGTAGGCAATATAAGAATCAACCCAGTCCACTGCCGAGTTCGCTTCCCGGTACACGTGCCTTACAACAATGATAGAGCAATCCTGTAGAAAGACTGCAATGTCCTGTAAAAAGGGATGCAAAGGGGGAGACTGCAATGTGGTTTTCAATTTTTTCAGAAGCAAACTGATATATGTTACCTTGAAACTAGTCAAGGTCAAGTAGATTGGAAGGCATTGCATGCAGGAGGGTCTCTGATCATCAGGAAGTTGGTGAAGGAAACGGATAAGATACACATAGGATATGTACTGGAACAGATTGATAAATAGATTTTGTTCAAGTTGCAGAAACAAGCTTGAGAGTAAAGCAGCTGCCTGTGGACTAGTTGCGTAAGCTAGCATATCGATCATAGTTTTTTTAGAGAACAGAAGCATTAGAATCCAGTAAATGTAATGCAGGTTATGAGCAAAGATATCTTCTGGGACATTGTTATATTTGTTGTCCTACAAGTATAATAGATTTGGTGTCTTAAAATAACAGACTAGGAAAGAAGAGACTAGGAAAGTATAATAGATTTCTTCTGAGACTCAGTTTCTAGTACTCATGCTTAAGTGACTCTACCAATTAAACCAATTGGCACCTAAATATGATGTGAATTGACCTAACATTTTGCTAACAAATTTAAAACTTCAACACTACTATTTCAAGTTGATTATGAAACATTTAAACTATTCCTGCTGTCCATCATGATTTGCAAGATTTAAAGTGCATAAAATAATCAAGTGTAGAAAAAGAGAAGCTATTCACCCAATCAGGATTGCCTCTAATTTCAATAAAGGATTAACTAGAAGAGTCCTGGAATTAAGCTGGCTCATTAATGTCTTCAGGGATTTGATGTTCTTTTTGGTAAATTGCAAGTAGTGCAATGCCATGTCCACTGCCACCATTACTCATCGATCAAAAGAATTTCACAAAAATAGCATCAAAATCATGGCCAACAATATCACATCATGAAGGGAAAGAAAAAAGGGCCAAAAGCAACACCTGCCTGTGATTGAGCTTCCATACTCTTCTTCTCTTCTTCTTTAGCTCTGAGAGACTTGACAGGAGAAAATCTCTGCAATATATATATATATATATGCAACCATATAAACAACAATCAAAAATTCGCAAACAAATACCAAAGAAAAATATCCACACAGTTTTTGATCCACACTATTGTGTTAACCAGTGGGAAATCTCTAATTAGAAGAATGAACAAACAAAGATTGAAAAGGAAGCAGTAGCTCACCATGCAAGAGGATTCCAGTTCCTGGAGCCTGACTAACCTCTGGAGCTCCAATCCCACCCTCCTCTGCTCCTCCCTTCTCCTCTCCCACTCCCTCATCGCCATCTCCAACACCCGATCCCTCTCTCTCAGCAATCTCTCCGTCCTCTCCCTCTCCACCCGGAGCCTCTCCGTCCTCCTCCGGATCGCCTCCAACTCCTCCGCCAGCGACGCCTCCAGCGGCCCAATCTCCGCCACACGGATCGGACGGTTCTCCTTGTCCGCACCCCCCTTGATCAACGGCGATATCTGGGTTGGTTTCAGCTTCGGAAGTCTCGCCGCCGGCGCCAGACTCGCATTAGAATTCTTCAGTTGAAGGGGTTTCCGGCGTGGCAGCGACCGGGCTGCCGAGGTTCCGGCGGCCGGAGACTCCATCGATACGGGAATCCAAGACAGAGAGAAAGCAAAAGAGAGGAGGGATGAACGTTTGAATTCGAAAGGGGGAAGTGGCAACGGCTATTTACGACAGGGAGGGCGTCGATCGGTAGTGACGTACGGCTGGGATTGGAGGTGAGGAACGTGTGAAATGACTAGATGGGAAGCATTCTTTGGGGTGCTGCTTGGTTGGGTCATTGGCCGACAGGATTTCTTTTCAAGAATTTGAACTGGAGGTGGAACCGGGGTCGAACTGGATATTAGATATGGGTAAGAGCCAGGCACTGCTGTCTTAGTCTGGCCTTCTCAAGCTAGATTATGAGTTTTTACGTTTATTTTAGGATTTTTGATCGTGACTTGGATTAGTGTTAGAAGGAAACATGAAGCTTAAATTTGGGATAGAAAGAAACATTAAGAGCGTGCAACAGCATGTCGGCATCTAAATTTTTGCCAATAAATCATAACTACTTTGCCAACTATTCATCTTAGAAGTGTGCCGAGTCTGTTTGGGTTATAGGTGCGGAGATTTTGCTCCAATAGGCTAAATTAACCTAGTTATTATAGTATACCAATTTGTATCCAAATCGGTTTACCATATTATGCCTATCTTTTGTAATATTATAAAAAGAGAACAACTAATTGGTACTCTATAATGAAACTTTTGCATACTTTCCCCGTATAAATCAATAAACTAAATAAACTAAATATTATATGTTTTTGTTTGTTTCTCTTGTTTCTTCTTATTTTGCTATTCTCTTTTGTTTATCGCAATAATATGTAGATCAATCGATCCGTTCCCATCTCAACATAGGAAAAAGACTGGCAAAACAAATTTGTAAACATTAGACCTGGTTGATATGGCAATATCGCTGACGTGGAGCGTGTGTCAGATCCAGCTGGACACGGTCAGTACCGCGTGGATTTTTTTCTTTCAAAAGATCTCCGGTTTGGAAAGAAGTGCTCCTGCTCCATCGCCAGGTGGCACCCCAAGACGGGTTCACCTCGGTCGAAGTCGAGCCTCTCTGCCACTCCGCCAGGTGTCCACCCAAGAGGGATCCATCTCGACCGAAGCTGGCGGCCCCTCCTCCCTCGCCAGGTGGCACCCCAAGACGGGTCCACCTCTACCGAGGTCGAGCCGGGCCCTCCTGCTCCTTCGCTAGGTGGCACCCCAAGACGGGTCCACCTCTACCGAGGTCAAGCCGGGCCCTCCTGCTCTTTCGCTAGGTGGCACCCCAAGACGGATCCACCTCGACCGAAGTCGAGCCTCTCTCTGCCACTTCGCCAGGTATCCACCCAGGAGGGGTCCACCTCGGTCGAAGTTGGCGGCCCCTCGCTCCCTCGCCAGGTGGCACCCCAAGACGGGTCTACCTCTGCCGAGGTCGAGCCGGGCCCTCCTGCTCCTTCGCTAGGTGGCACCCCAAGACGGGTCCATCTCGGTCGAAGTCGAGCCTCTCTCTGCCAACTCCGCCAGATGTCCACCCAGGAGGGGTCTGAAAGGAAAACTAGTAGCGAGCATGCTTTCTATTTTAAAATTTTTTTAAAATAACATGCAGCGGAAGCATGATAAAAGGATTAACACTTAATCTAAGCATGCTTTTAGAATTATTCTATGCTACTTATCCCAAGATCTTGCATGAATGATTAATATAAACTATGAAATCATGAATTCATGCTATGAACATTTCAAAGCAACATATCTATATATGTAAAACCATACCTCGTAGGAAGTGGAGGCGGTCTCCGCTGCGAAAGATCCAGGAGGACGAAGAAAAACTCTGCTTAGCCGCACACGTGTCCGGCCTCTACAGGTGGTTCACACCAGGGCTCTTTCAAAATCTACTTCCACTCCAAGTGCTAGTTTGTTGTGGAACAATTTGATCGGAACTCCTTTTCTTCTTTCGATGCCGGACTCTCCGAATGAATGAAGAAACTCAAGAGATGGAGAATGAGTCGTTGTAACCCTTCCCAAACACTCAATCCTAAGATCTAGATCACTAGGTACAAATATGCACACTTCTTTCCAAAAATCTCACATCCATAAAACTAGAACCTTTCCTAGCTTCTTCCCTTTCTTCCCTTTTTATTTTTCCAGAATTTCCTTGCTGAATTTTCTCTTATTTTCGTCCTCCCATTTCAGCCCATTAAGTAGATGGTGAGGGAGAGGGAAAATGGGGAGTTATGGGTGATAATGGAGTGGTAATGGGTAGTTATAGGGAGTTATGGTCATGGAAAGTTACATAACTCCCCAAAACTGAATTTAAACTTATTTAAATTCAGATTAATGTGTTAATTGATTTCAGTTCATAACTGAAATCAATTGGGTCAAGTGTGCATACATTGGGTTCAACCCAATTAGACCCAAACCTATTTTGAACCAAATCCTATTTGATTCGTTCCAGATTTTTATAGCTCAATCAAATTGGGCTATCAAGTAATCATATTACTTAATTCACCTCCATGCATCACCAACTTTTAGTGAAAATTTTATGTCACAACCTTTTTGTGACATCAATTGTCTACACTTGCGAAATCAACAAGTGTCGACACTTATACAAGTGTCGACACTTTCAAGAATATCAAGTGTCGACACTTGGGTAAAGAAAAACACATTTCCTTTGTGAGTCCACGAACGATTCCCAATCGTTCTCCGATCACTAGATCAAGTAGAAACCCCTATGGTGTGTGACCCCATAGGTTCGAACACTAAGCCGGTAGCATTGGAACATTTCCAATACCAGTCAAAGTCACCGTCTAGCAATGACACCCGACGTCCGGATAGGTCGAAGTTGCAGAGCAACAATCAAGAACCAGGAGATATGAAAACCTAGTAATTAATCCCTTTGACCTCAATGCTCAGGAAGACTTAGGGTTAAACTGCCCAACCCATAAAGTCCATCAACAATGTGTCTCAATCTCACAAGTCCTGTAACACATTACAGAGACTACCCTGGCCAAGATTTTGCTAAATTGAAACACAGTAAGATATCTGCTCCAAACACTTTAGAGGGGTCAATCCCATCTTGATCCGATCACTGCTACACGAGTACTTAACTGTACCCAGAAACCTTCCGTCCCTGGATTAGAAATCCAGATAGTCTAGTACCAAAGTACAGTGAGTTGCTCGCAAGCTACCATGACGATCTCATGTCTGAGGGATAACTACGCCATATCAAAACTCTAGGCAGAAAAAAGTACAGACGGGTCACGTTCGATGAAATGTCAAACATAACATTTGCATGCCATACCAGTGTCTCCATACTTCTTGGTTAAGAGGACAACCAACGACTATGGCACACAACGACCTATACTTGACATACTATCATCCTGAAATAAGTGTATCATTTGGTCGCGAACAAATTTAGAACTATATGATATATCCTCTCTATATCACATACAAATAGTCCTAAGGACTTCATCACTCAAGAACTCATTACAGAAAGATGAAATAGTGATGAACTGCCAGAATAAACATTTTATTCAATAATGTAATTCATATACAATTACATCAAATGTACAACTGTGTATAATAGAAATTGGCTTTGGGACACATTTTCCAACACCAAGATCTTTTATCATTTCGAAAATGCACTTGCTCCCAACTATAAAAAGGACCTCTGGATACTTCCAAGGTATACAAAAATCTCTTCCCTGTGCTCCTCATACTATTATTATATCGGAAAACTAACTTGAATATCGAAGGATTCATACTGAAATATTTTTGGCCAGGGCTCTTTTGCAAGTTTTACTTTCCGGAGGTCTTCCTACGCCACCAACTTCGACATCTCCGACGTTTAACAGATTTCAATACCAACGGGATCCTATATTGAAACATGTCAAGATATTTAAATTTATTATATTTGTTTATTTTCTGAAATGTGTTTTAATAAATTATTTAGTTCACAAAGTTTCGATAATAGCATGTATAATTTTAAGACCGTCAACATATTTTTTAAAAAATAAATTTTGGCTCGATAATTTATCAAAAAATTATAATTTTATTTATTTCAAATTCAACAAAAATTTATTATTTCAACTCTCGAAAAATAGATTCATTTTTAACTTTTCAAGAAACACCCCTTATAAAATTATCAAATATAATATGATGATATATCTTAATTATTATTATTTTTTAATTCTTCTCGTTGTAGTTTAATTTTAAATATTATGATTTATTTGTTCAATTATTCTGATTCATGTTTTATTATAGGATTCAATTCAATAATACTTTAATAAATTTGTTTGATATTTATATTTTTAATCGAAACTGACAGATTATGGCAGGTGTAGGTCGATATTGATATAACTTTATTATTTAATTAATAAATATATTATATAAAAATTATATATTAATAAAATATTTTTTAAAATTAAATTAAATGTTATCCCGAAGCGCGAGTAACATGTTAGCCCATGCATCATATGGGTTAGCAGAAGTTGACTTGGCATACAAGATGTGGACTTAGAGTCTTTGTCGAATTCAGGCACGATTCATCAAGTTTATCTCAATGTCATCCGCTTGTTAGGCATTCTACTGCGATGGTAGCATGACCACTCCGCGTCCCGTTTACGTAAAAAAGACGAATTCTCTGACCCTCCCGCTCCCCGCGTCGCGCGCGACTTGTTGGACGCCCTGACGCCAATGACACGCGGCACCCGGAAAGGAAAGCCGCCATCACCCATCCGATCGGACGGCGCACGTTGCTTCTGGCGAGCGCCAACCCGATTAGAACGCATATTCCCCGGTATCCCCAAGCGAGAGCGGCCCGGCGTTTCGGACTGTCCAATTCCATTTCGCCACGTCTCCTTCAGGTCTCGGCATCGATTGGCGGAAGGCCTCCCCACCCAGATAAGAGCGCCGGGGTGGATCGCGGGAGGGGAGGTGGTCGAGAAAGCCCTCGGTTCCTTGATCCAATCGTCGCTCCCTTCGAAGGTGAGGGAATTCTCCCTTTTTTCCACTGTCTCGTTATCTTTTTAATGTGTGTTAAGAGGGCTTCAGATCGGGATATTTGGCTTTTAAACGCGCTTCGATCGGATTACATATGCGAGATTTATGTTTTGATGGATTCACAATTTTTATTTTGTTTATCGTATGTAAATCCTGGATCTTTGTTATTTTAGTTCTCTAGTTTTTTGTAATCTGACCTAATTTGGTTGATAGCATCGTTTATTCTTTAGGGTTTCTTTTTTCTTTCAATTACATAGTTGGTTCGTAGATTCTGCTTCATAAAGATGCCTTCTTTTTAATTTTATCGGTTCTGTGACCTCTTTCTCTTGGAAAATTTGTATATTTTTTACGAAGAATAGGGCAAATAGGATGTATTTATTAAATTCTTTTCTTTCAATTTCCCTCAAAAATTATTCTTTGGAAATCGTATGTGATTCGTTTGGTCCTGTTGGTAGATCCTAATTAGGCGTGTTCGGGACAAGAAAAAGGGGGACGTTTTGAGTTAATATGTTTGAATTTGGTAAAGTGGATGGATTTGTGGAGGTTTGGCGTGCCTCTTTTGCCCAAAAATTGGGCGGAAGTGTTGCTGATAATAGTCATGGCCTTTGGTTATCTGGAAAGAGCAAAGGAGACGACTCTGGTTGAAGGCTTGGCGTTAGCGTTAGAGATCATGAGTTAGCCATTAATAGAGGCGTGGGCGTTTTGATCTTTCAATTAGAAAGAGAGCTTACGGGTTAAGCGTGTTTCTTTCCCCATCTTTTCTTCTTTTTGTTATTCCTTTGCCCGGAGCTGGGGAGGTGCTGTGGGGAGAAAATTCTAAGGGTAGGGCTATTGGGATATGACTTGTGTGTACCGGAGCAATGGAATTTCTAAATGTTCTCAATCTAATTTGGCTTTTTAGCACGGGTTGAGTGGAAAATTGAAGTTTGAGAGGCAAATGCTAGAGCTTGAGGTACATATTAGATGCTTTAACATCCAACTCCCATATATTTGGTGCAGATTCTTCCCGATGACTTCCTTTTGCCCAACTAGATGCCCCTGAACACTTGATCTAACTTTTGTTTTTCTGATATTTTGTTTGACCATCACTTGATTTCTCTTTCCCTCCTTGTTATGATCATCTTGAGAAGAGTTATACTTAAATACCTATAGCATAGGGTGTGTTAGATATATGTAATTCTGTTGTAGATTTTCTTTTGCTATGTATTCTTTATTCTTCTGTTGCTGCCAACTCCTCGTTCTCCTCTAACTATTGCATCTTTGTGTGTACACTTGGTTGCTTTATTAAACTCAGATTTTTCCTTTCCATGCATGTCTCACTTGCCATATTTATGTGTGATATAGGCATATTTTCCTTTAAGATACCACAACAAAATGTGCAGCCAAAATCTCAAAGTGCTTAAAATGTGCCTCATACTTATTCTTAGAGGACTACGATCATTAACATAGCTTACATAAAACATTCATTTCTTTGAGGACTATGTCCATCAACATGGTTCACATACAGCATTGATGCAGCAAAGGAATTGTTAGCCATGCATACATGTTGTTGTAGATGACCAGCAGAAATAATTACGACTATTATACCTTCATTATGTGCCCTTGTCATACTTGGTATTGGAGTCTGACAATGTTTTGGTAGTATGCTGCATTTCTGTTTTCTCCTTCTAGTACATGCATGACATTGGAGTGATTCTGGTAGTCTGGTGCTATCTTTATGTCATATGAGTTATAATCTTTTTGCTTTACTTAACAGCTCCAGACAACTCATTCTTCATGAATTCAAGAAGCACAGTGGCAGCTACTGTTTCCTGTACTTCGGGAAACAAGGGCAACTTCTGGATTTTGGTTTGCTTACTCCCAGTATTCCTGGGAGCTCCTGTTGTCCACGTGAACTTCCAGTTGTTCAAGGCCATTGTCAGGATTCCTTCTTCATCAGTTGTTGTCTCGGAGATTTGTGGAGGGAGCCAGATTTAGCAGGAACCATCTGCAACTATTCATATCACGTCTGCCATCCACTTAGTATTCTTAGAAATGGTTTCCTCTCAGATTTCTGGTCTAACCAGCACAGATGTTGACAAGTCCTTCAAGAGACAGATACTTCTTCCAATTCATCCCCCTGATGTTGTGCCCTCTGAGAACGTGGAGTTTGATTTTTCTGATTTATTTGGTCCTGTCCCAGTTCAGGCTTTGACTGAAGTAAATAAAGTGACCTCTGAGAATTCTCTTCCTGCATCGGATTCAAATGAGGAAGTTTATGATAATCCAATGGTCATTTGCAAGCGATCACATTCTCTGGTGGGGCCCACGGCTCGTGTTAGTCAGTCCTTGCAGCTTAGCAAGCTCACTTTACATGAAACTGAGAGCTCATTGGAGCTCATAGAGAGTGTGTGTGGAGAAACAGGAGACCAGGTGTCATCCATCTGCACTGCTGAAAAGCATGGTAGCAAATCTGAGAAGAGTGAGGGTGTGGGTCTTGATGATTTTGAAGTCATGAAGCTTGTTGGACAAGGGGCATTTGGAAAGGTGTTTCAGGTTAAGAAGAGGGGCACCTCAGAAATATATGCAATGAAGGTCATGAGAAAGGATAAGATTGTGGAAAAGAATCATGCTGAGTACATGAAAGCTGAGAGAGATATACTGACAAAAATTGATCATCCTTTTATTGTCCAGCTCAGATACTCCTTCCAGGTATTATTGTCTTTCTAATTATTTTTTCCACATTTGTTTCTCTAAATATGTTGCACTTGGAGAATGATCTAATATTTTATGCTTATGAGGTGATGAATGCATATGTCCTTTGTTGTGTATTTGAAACCAAAAGTGTCATCTTGCCAATTTTCAATCCATAAACTGGAGTGTGTTCTATTTTGCATTGAAAAGAATTGCTCATGCCAGAGAATTCGTGACGACATACCTCATTTTTGCATTGGAGAGCCATCTTTAGACGTCTTTCATTAGGGTCCAAAGCATGTGTTGCTTGATTCTGATGACTTATCCCCCTAAGATATGTTACATTGGTGATGTTAGGTGCAGACTGAAACCTCTGAAGGTACAATGCACAATCAAACATACGTGCTGGCTGAACCAGTCAGGCATGGATCTTAGTATGTGCATAAATCTTATGGTATTTTAACTAGCATTTCTGAAAGCTTTTAGTACTGCCACGCCCCTTTTGACCATTAAAGCCAAGCTTATAATACCCATGCTCCTAGCATCTTTTACAATCTGGTGAATTATTTTAAGAACTGCATTCTCTTTACCTTGTTTTAATTATATGTTACCCATGATCCATAGAAGATCACCAAGTCCACCAAAAGTAGCTTATTTCTTACCTTTTATATCTTTCAGGGTTATTGCTGTTATACAATTGCCTAGATCAAGAAACCAAAGTATTAGGCTTCTTAAAGAAATTCAGCCACTTAAAAAGCACCGCAGTTCATTATTTATTTATTTAATTTTAACGAGTTCTCCTGCTCACCCACGAGAAAAGGGGAAAAAATCCAGTTCCCTTCTGTAAATGTACTGGGAGTCTGAAGAATATTACCATAAAGAGTATGTCTTGACTTTCAAATCCACCCAACTGCAATAAGAGACTGTCTTTCTGTCTCCATTCCTAGATATTTACATTTGAACTGGAAAAACATTGTGTGCTGCTTGCAACTTCAAATATCCTTGCATAGAATATAGACGTATCTTGTGGGAGTTCAGCTTAGAAAAGACTACTTTCTAGAAAATACCTTTCCTATAACATACCATTGGAGAGCACTTGGCGCTGATAACAACGTTACGAAAGTGTGATATGGAAGGCCTTATGGCTTTTGCTTTGCTCTTTAGTCTGCTGATTTCTCCATATAGCTGCAGCAGCTAGCATCTATCCACAGAAGTCCCGGTTCCTTTAGTTGTAAAGGTTTGGGCCTCACCTTGACAAGATGTACCACTAACTGATTGTATAATGTCTTGAATGCTTGGCAATTCTGCGTGGCAACTCTCCATTTACAGATATGATATGCATGTCATGCAGACTAAATATCGATTATACCTAGTGCTGGACTTCATAAATGGGGGACACTTATTTTTTCAGCTGTATCATCATGGTCTGTTCAGGTGAGCATGTTATTATCTGATTTGTTTTGGTAATGTCATGAATGATCAAATATATGAAACCCATTCATGAAATCTACTACTGTTTTTGTCAGAGAGGATCTGGCACGCATATACACAGCTGAAATGGTGTCCGCTGTTTCCCACCTTCATGCAAATGGTATAATGCACCGGGACCTCAAACCTGAGAACATACTTCTGGATGCTGATGGTCATGTGAGCACCATTTTCTCATGGTCTTTAATTCTTTTTGCCTGTCCCTCTTGTAACCGTTGTTTAACATCACCTTGATAAAATTATCTAATGTTTTGTTTAGGCCATGTTGACTGACTTTGGCCTGGCAAAGCAATTTAATGAAAACACCCGATCAAATTCCATGTGCGGCACAATAGAGTACATGGCACCGGAAATTATACTTGGAAAAGGCCATGACAAGGCTGCTGACTGGTGGAGTGTTGGTGTCCTGTTATTTGAAATGCTCACCGGAAAGGTTAGTATTATTCTATATCCATGTCACCTGCTAGATGCTAAATTGTCTACTAGATCTTTTATTCACGACATGCATTTGAGCAATTACAAGGGATAATTTCTGAAAAACGGGGATAATAATATTATATATCAGGTCTTGCATTCATGTCACGTATTTAAACAACCTGAAATGGTAGTGTCTGATATTAGTAATATTTCTGAACATTTACGTTCAAGTTGATCGGCAATTTTAGAATTCTGCTTCATTTCTACTGCAAATGCGTAGGTATTCTCAGTTATGATTTTCTTTATATATTTGTGCAGCCACCATTTGTCAGTGGCAATAGGGATAAGGTTCAGCAGAAAATAGTAAAGGAAAAGATAAAACTGCCAACATTCCTGACTGGTGAAGCTCACTCGCTGTTGAAAGGCGTAAGTCTACATCGTATGTTTCCTCCCTTCAGATTTTTCATGGACTTGTTTTAAACTATTTTCCTTTTCTCCTCCCCCAGTTGTTGCAGAAAGAAGCAAGCAAACGCCTTGGTAGCGGACCTGGTGGCAGCAACGAGATAAAGAACCACAAGTGGTTCAAGTCAATCAATTGGAGGAAACTGGAGGCTCGGCAAGTCCAACCAAGCTTCCGGCCCAATGTTGCTGGCAAGAACTGCGTTGCCAACTTTGACGAGCGTTGGACCAGCATGCCATTATTGGATTCTCCAGTTGCCAGTCCAGTCGCTGAAGACAGCAATTTCGTAGGATTCAGTTATGTGAGGCCTGCTCCTATTCTTCATATGCCCAGCCCCTTGGGCTCAAAGACAATGGAGAACATCTACGAGTAGAGCATCCATGGTTGTTTGCCATTGAAAGATGGCGGTTATAGTCTCGTCAGTTATCCGAAATTTCGGGTGTTGCTTCTAAGTACATGTACGCTAATGACAGTTAGGACGATCAATGAACGTGTATGACTGTGTTCCACTTTAGTTACTTCTATGTCATACTCTCATTTTGGTTATTTGTGTTTCATGTTCCAGTTTTTTTTTTTTCCTGATCTTTAGATTAGTCAGTTATTGTTTCATTACTCTCTAAACAATGGTTTATTTGTGTTTCATGTTCCAGATTTTGTTTTCCTGATCTTTAGATTAGTCGGTTATTGTTTCATTACTCTCTAAACAATGGTTGATCGTTTAACTACGTGTCATGCTTTGCGGGAGCAGAAAGTACCATTATAAACAAAAGATAAAGTACTATTTTCTTCTTTTTTTTCCTTCGGAGAGAGAAAGATGGACGATAGGGGTGGCAATTGGATCCGAGTTGATTGATCAGATTTGGGTTGAATAAAAAAAAAATTTAATCTAAATATGGTTTATTTATTAAATAGATTATTTGATCAATCTATTTATGATTTAAAAAAATAAAAATCTAATTCATTTAAAATATAATTAAAAAAATAGTAAGAAATCTAGTAGGCTATCAGCCGTTTCTCTGGCCTCTTATCTCTTTCCGGCTCTATCCTTGTTCACGATGAATCGGTACTTTGGATTTGGATTTGGGGCTTTATAGAAATGAGAGAGCTTTATAGAAATGAGAGATGGGAAAGTGAAAAGAGTTGGTATTTTATCATCCTTGACGACGAGGAAGGAAATGATTGGGAGGTGGGAAAGGTTGGAAATATAAATCCTTGATCGTGGCGAGGATATTTTTTTTTGGTAAGCAATGTTGGCAAGGATTTTAAGAGACAGGACCATGCACCGATGCTAAATTTGTTAGCAGATTTGATTTGCAGCAATACATCAGTCTTGGCCCAAGTCCAATTTATTTAAATGGTCCAGGTCTAATTAATTTAAACGGATTAAATTGATCAGGTCCTTAAAACTTGAATTTGATTCGAATATTAATTGAATTAAATGAGTTGACTTATTTTTTATCTAAATCTATTTAATCTAAATCTAAATATATTTAAAACAGGTCGGATATGAATTAGATTAGCGGGTTAGATCATAGTTTACCGTTCTTAGGGATGGGAGAGGAGAAAGGCCCCGCTTACGATGCATCCAAACAGCATATCTGCTGCAAGGCTCTTAGCGCACCTTTTAATAATCACTATCTATGCTACTGAACAATCTGGTTACAAGCTTACGCGGTACTTGGTGGATAAAAGCCTGTCAATTTTAAGTATGTTGATATTGGTATAACCTGTACCTGTACGTTCTACTGACTTCCGTCTCCTACATGCATTTTCCCCACATGCTCTCACATCAGTCGCAGTTATCAACATGTGTCCGCTTTATCCAAAAAAAAAAAAAAAAAAAGGGACTGGACTCTGAAATGTGAGGCTTACATGATCAAATACAATTTCATGCAAACACAATTGGAATACGAAACAGGTAATTCATACAAGAAAAAAAAAAGATGAAGTTTCTATGAGAAGTTGCTCGCTACCAGCCACTCTTTATCGTCTGTAAACTGCTCCTCTAGTATATCTCGTCCCTGAATAAAAAATAAATAAATAAATAAAATTGATAAGCTAGAGCATTCAATTATAAAAGTCTAGCATAAATACATGCAAAAAAAACTTTTGAAAGAAATAAATCACAAAATTGACTTGGAGCATCCCCAGGCATTGTGGTTGTAAGGGGATACTATCTCTTTAAATCAATCATTTTGCAATGGAGCTTCGGGGCATATAGATTAGTATTGTTCATATCCATAAGATCTTACAGGTGGAGCATTTTAATATTGAGGATGATTCGGTTACTGTAATTTTTTGGATTCAGAAATCTACGAGAATAAAAATTATGTATTTCTTTCTTTATGATAATGTTATTTTTTTATAAACTTGTACGCATATTACCATTTGGCATGTGTATCGGAAAAGTAAAATTTTTTTCTCTGACACTTACCAACCATGTAGTCCTTTCTGTGAGCTAGATCCTCTGCCATTCTCGTCCTTGTGTTCCTTAAAGCGACCTTGGCCTTTGTAAATGTCATCTGCAAATAAATTGCGGGTGAATCAAAAAAAATAAATAAATAAATTGCGGGTGGGGACCCTCCCGTCTTTTCATAAAAGAATCAATGGTACGCCCGGCAGTGGCAATTGCTTGGCATCAAAGTTTTAATTAAGCCTCGATTGCACTAGTCATTAAAGAGAACGGTCACCTTAGCATTTAATATATATTCTATTACCCAAAAGAAACATTTCATATATAATCTACCATCAAAAGAGAATTTTCTGGATGGATACCACGCCAAACAAATTTCTCTATTATTTTAAAAAAACTCCCTTGATTCTCGTGCCTTTACCTTTCTCTTTTGGTGCTCCCTTCAAACAGATGGCTGAGGGTGCTCATGACGAAAAGCCAGCATTGGCTAGAATGGTTTGGGAAAAGGAGATCGGACTCGGACTGTCCGGGAACCGCTGTACGGTCTTGCTCGGACATCGTACAAGATCATGGATGAAGGGATTGAGCAACTACAATCTTCCTTCTCCAAAGTATTTAAACTATGAAAGACGATGCTGGATGACTCCCGTCGATAGTGGGATAGCTTGGCAGTGGTGGTCCAAAGCTTGGGGCGTAGGATTCCGGTGGAGTGGGTTGTGAAGGATGTTAGAACCAGATGAAGCTCGATTATGATCCGGAGATGTTTTCGATCATCAACGATCATGTCATTCTCTGGCTCGGGTCTAAGAAAGATTGCTCTTTCGTGAAGAGCAGCAAGCCTTGGTTCATGGCAGGCTAGCTTCTGGTGATGGAGGCCTGGGAACCCAATTTCTGTCCGGGTCGTAGGGCCATCCAAAAGGCTGTAGTGTGGCTATGGCTCTTGGGTCTCCCGCTAGAGTACTAGATGTCGACGACGATTCTTGCGATCATGACAAAAGCTGGTAGGCCCTTATCCATTGATGATTTCACTGACCTGATGAGGAAGATGGGTTATGCTAGGGTTAGGGTGGAGATTGATGCAGGGAAGCCACTCAAATCGGGTGTTCTAATTCAAGGGAAGATGGCAGCATTCTGGTAATAATTCGTCTATGAAAATCTTTCTATTATTGCTACATGTGTGGGAGGTTAGGACACACCGATGACTACTGCCGGTTCTCGTGGGGGATCCTGCTACTTTGGTGGAGACAACTCTCTTATTCCAGAGAGCTTTGTTTCTGTTCCTCGGGTGTCCGATGGGGAAGGTTCAGTTCCTATGGTGGCTGAGAGGAAGGGGGTGAAGGTAGGGGGCGACCGAGGCTGGGACCGTGGCTTGTTACCTCTCGCATCCATCAACCTCGGCCTTCCAGGGCTTCAGTGAAGGGAAGGAGAGATATTGACAAGGAGAAGGAACACTGCCCAACATCATCGGATCCCCACTCTTCACCACCTCAAAGTTCATCGACGGTAAATGGCTCTTCCCCAAGCTCACCGCCAGATTCGGAAGGATGGCAGAAACCATCGAGGGTGGCTTGGTGGTGTTCACTGGGCACAAGCATTGGGGAGCTTTCCAGGGACGGTGGTGCTCCAGCTTCGAGTTTTGGGGCCCTTGGCCTGTTGGGAGACAATATGAACCCGGGCTTCGCAGAGAAGGCTAGCCCATGAGATCTTTAGATGGTGGAGCATGGAGTCCTTTTGCTGAAGAGGGGTCATAGCCCATCGAAGTCGCCTGTTTCTCCTTCCCGGAGTTCCTCTTCTTCGAAGGTGGCCTCTCCTCCAGCCACTTATGCCTTCGCTCAGGTCAGTACCCCTACACCTTGTATGACTAGGGATCGAGGGGGAAAGGGGTCTCAAGGTGGTGTTGTAGCTCTGCAATCTAAGGAGAATGTAGTCCTTGGTCCGAGGTCCTCTTCTCTTCCTCTTTCTCCTTCAGTTAAGGGGGATCTGTAGTAGATCACAGGGATTCAAGGAAGGCTGAGGTGCCCAAGGGGGTAGTGTGGAGGGGTGTCTTGGTAGGAGTTCTAGTGTACTTGACTTCTTTGGGGGGGGGGGGGGGAGGGCAAGCCTTGTCTATCTGCATCTTCTGCTAAAAATGTGGTGGCTAGGGGTGGTCAGGGGAATACAATGTCTTCCCTCCTTGTTTCCAAAAGTTCTATGGGTGTGGTTTGTAAGGGTAAGGAAAATCCTTTGCTTTTGTGGAAGGGTTGTTGGTGGATGGGGGCTCTATTTGGGGTGAGGGAGTCTCTTGGGTCCTTTGCCCAGTCTTCTCGTCATCCTTCTTCGGTTGTGGGTGCTTCTTTCCGTGGGACCACTGGGTATTAGTGGATTGCTCTGGTAGCCATGAAGGTAATCAAGGATATAAGGCAGTAGCAGGAAGGCTGAAGGTGGCTTTATTTGCTGTTGGATGGACTATTGCTGGTGAGGAGTTGGGTGCTGAGCAATTGGAAGATGCTGGGCCAGGGACTGGCTCCACTAAAAGTACATAACTTGTTGTAATGAGAATCCTAGTTTGGAATATCAGAGGGGCGAGGAAACCCTCCGTCTACTCTTCTTTCTGTAAATTGGGGCAATTGCACCATCCTGACTTATGTGTCCTTCTCGAGACTCGTCTTTGTGGTCTCAGTTTGGAGCGTATCCGATGGAGGTTCCCAAGGGATTGAGGTTTTTATGCCATTGACTCTCAGGGGCTATTAGGAATATTATTGTGGCTTGGAACCGGGAGGCAGCTAAAGTTGATGTTTTTCATTGCTGCTCTCAGCATGTAGCTATAGTTATTTTGAACCTAATGGACCGACTTGGCTATTATCTAGGGTCTATGCCAGTATAGATTATAGGAAGAGGAGAATTTTATGGCAGGAGATTTCAGCTCTGATTGATCAGGGCACTCCAATTGTGGTGGCGGGGGATTTTAACTGTATTAATCATGCTGAGGATAAGAGAGGTGGTAGACCCTATGTTAAAATATTGCTTCTAGGAAGTTCAGTCAATTTGTGCATTCCAATGGATTGTTGGATTTGGGATTTGTGCGGTCCTGATTTACCTGGTAAATAATCGATCTGGGAGAGCCAGAGTGTGGAAGAGAATTGATAAAATCTTTGCTAACCCTACCTGGCTTCAACTGTACCCGAAGCATGTAGTTCGGCATCTTGCCAGAATAGCTTTTGATCATTGCCTGGTCCTCCTTTCCACTACTGCTTCGGCCCCTTGCTTTGCTCCATTCAGGTTTGAGAAGTTTTGGCTGAATTATCCTAGATCTTGGGAGATTGTGAGGAAGGTTTGGAGGATGTTGATCCATGGCAATGCGAGGTACCGTATTACTCGCAGGTTGGATTTAGTCAAAAGGTGATTACTTTGATAGAATAAGGTGGAGGTCGGAGATATTTTTGCTAGATTGGAAATAGTGGAGAGCTCTATTAATATTCTCCACGAGAAGGAGAGGAAAGGGGGTTTGGCAGAGGGTGATTTTGCAGCACTTTGGAGCCATCTTTCTATGCACAATGCCCTTCTCAATCAATAGGAAATTCTGTGGAGGCAAAAATCCAGAGTGCACTAGTTACGGGAAAGTGATGGAATATCCATTTTTTTCACCAAGCCACTGCTGTTCGTAGATCTAGAAATTGAATTAGAGCTTTGCGGTCCTTTGAGGGGCAGTAGACTGAGGATGATGATGAGATCAGGAGGGAGATTTCTTTGTTCTTTAGATCTAGGTGGTGTGACTCTATTGGGGGTCTTTTTTCCTTTTAACTCTCCACCTCCTACTACTATGGTTTCTCCTCTGGAGAATCATGGCCTTCTCACTCCGGTTTCTGTTGATGAGGTTCGGGCTGTCCTTTGGTCATGGATGAAGACAAAGCACTTGGTCCTGATGGGTTCCCTTCCATGTTCTTCAGGAGATACTAGTCCATTATTTGTTGTGATATTGTTTCCACCGTGCAGGAATTTTTTTTATCTCTGGTCACATGCCTGACTGTTGGAAGAAGACTTTTGTTACTCTTATTTTGAAATATCTCGATGCCTGCAAGCTGAGCCATTTTAGGCCTATTAGCTTATATAATACTCTTTATAAATTGTGTGCCAAATTATTGGCGACCAGGATGAAGCCCATTCTTTCATATCTTATTTCTCTAGAGCAGGGAGCCTTTGTCAGGGGTCGCTATATTTCTGACAATGTTCTTATAGCTCAGGAGTTTATGTATGATCTTCAGAAAGTTCTTGTTCATCGCAGTTTGATGGCTATCAAGCTTGATATAAAAAGGGCTTATGATTGTATGCAGTGGATGTTTCTGGAGAAAGCTCTGGGGGATTTTGGCTTTCATCGCTGTTGGATTTCTCGGATTATGACATGTGTTCTCAAGCCTTCCTATGCTATTCTCATTAATGGCTCTCCCTCGGAATTCTTTTATTCCAATGTCGGTCTTCATCAAGGCTGTCCTCTCTCCCTATATTTGTTCATTATTTCTACTGACTCCTTATCATGAGCTTTAAGGGTAGCAGTACGGGAGTTGGTGATCCAGCCATACCTCTTTACTCCTGGTGCTCTTCCAATCTCGCATCTCTTGTTTGTAGATGATTGTTTGCTCTTGAACCGGGCTACTCTTGCTTGTGCGCGGGGTTTCAGGATGATGCTTGAGACCTACTATTTGTGTTTTGGCCAAAGGGTTAATTTTCTCAAGTCCAAGGTCACTTTAACCCGAAGACTCCTATCCATCTTCGGTATTTGAACCAAGACATCTTTGGGATTGCTAAGCATGAGGATGCTCTTCGGTATCTAGGGTTCCCATCTTCGAGGGTAGACTCCGTATGAGGGAGTGTGTTCGGGTGGTTCAGGCAATTTAGGAGAGGGTGGAGAGCTGGCAGGATAAAGCCCTTTCTTCCATGGGCAGGATTACTTTGATCAGGTCTGTCCTCTCCTCACTTTCGGTATATATGCTTTCTAATGCTGTTATTTCTGAATCTGTTATTTTTAAGGTGGAACAAATCTTTCGGGCTTTCTTGTGGGGCAATGACTATGTTGGGTGGGGGGTTCACCTTCTAGGGTGGCATGTTGTTTATCAGCCTATTCGAGATGAGGGCCTGGGTATTTACTCACTTCTTGTTAGGCAGGAAGCACTGTTGGCGAGACATGTTGCCAAACTCTTTTTATGTCTGGACAATATGTGGACCTCAATGACAAAGGCTAGATACGCCCCTCTTTCTGTTTTCTCGAAGGGGGTTATTATTGCTCGTCAGCATTGTTCACCCATCTGGAGGGAGATGGAGGCTAGGGCCCAGCCTATTCTTCAGCAGATGAGATGAATTGTGGGGGATGGTAGGCTGATTAATTTTATGATGGACTCTTGGATCTCAGATGTTTCTTTGGCCCGGTGGCCTACCTTTATCTCTATAGATATTTCTGATACCATGTCTATCACTGATCTCCTTAATCACGATGGTACTATGTGGAATCCTTTGTTGGTCTCTCGAATTTTTGGGGATATTCTTAGCCAGTGGGTCTTATCTATAGTCTTGACTATTCATCCCAATCATGATGTTACTGTTTGGAGGTCATATGTTCTTCCAAGAGTCCCGTTATTGGATTTGATCCCTATATTTTGCCGAGTCATAGAGAAGACTTGATATTGGATGGATATGGTCCCTTCATATACATCATAGGCTGTCTCTCTTTTGTGGAAAGTTGCTTGGTGTCATCTTCCGACGAGATCTCTTCTTTCAGCTAGAGGTCTTCACCTGCCCAGCTTGTGGGGCAAATGGAGAGTCTCTAGTGCATGCTATGTTCCTTTGCCCGTGGGCTTAGTAGGTTTGGCGGATGGCTGGGTTTGATGAGCATTTTATGCATTCAATGGATTTTATGGATGCTTTCCTTGACTTCCTTTGGTCGGATATTCATTATCCTTCCTCTACTTTTATGGTCTATATTTCTTACTATTGACGTCCGACTGTCGTGGCCTGTAGCTGGAGAGACCTCGGACCATGCCCTCGTTACTCGGGAACCTGATCGCGCACCTGGACCTGCAAAACAGAGGAGACCTGGGCCGGTGATCCTGGCGGGGGCACTCCGACGCTCAAGTCAGTGGCGATCCAGGGGAACAGATCCTCCTGGTTGAGCCCCGTAGATGGACTCCATGCTAGGAGGAGAAACTTATGTACTTGGAGAGTGTGAATGGACTGAGAGTAGAACGAGGAAAATGGTAGCAGAGGAGTGTTCAAGCTGGGTGGATGTGTCCGTCGAGACCCTTTCGGTGAGTCTCCAGTAGCCTAAAGCACTTGGCCTCTTGGTTGCTCTCCTGTATGCCGCCCCTTTCGCCCGTTTGTTACTTACCTTCCTCTTGGAACCTTGGAGAACTCTTTTAAGCCAGGATGGCTGCACGCCGCCTACCTTAAGATCCTCCCCTCGCTTGCAGGCGCGTGCGGTGATGTTCCGTGCCATGCACGAGGTGCCTTTCCCTATTCGTGATAGGGAACAGCACCATGCACTCTGACCCTCCCTCTGGTCGCTCCACTTTGGAAAACCTGGCAGAGCCTCGATTGAGGGGTAGCCACCCACTGGATTCGAATCTTCTGGTTGACTTTCTCTTTTGGGTGGCACAGACGGTTGGTTGGGAGCATGGCGCCTCGATCAGGGGACCCCTTCCCCTTCGATGTAAGTGGTAGCTGGGGCAATTATTGCGACCTGGCGAGCGCCCCTCCGTGGTCCTTGGGCAGCTTACCACCACTCGAGGAAGGCGGCGACATCCCTTAGCCGCCGGTCCCCTTGTCCGAAGTGGGGCTGGTTCGGGAAGGAGGAACTCGACTTCGGCTAGGACGTCTCGATCTCGAGGGAGCCACATGGCGAAGGAGTCCGAAGAGAGCAGGAGCTCGACTCCGGCCAGGGCGTCTCGACCTTGAGGGAGTCACCTGGTGAAGGAATTCGAAGAGAGCAGGAGCTCGACTCCAACCATAGTGTCTCGATCTCTAAGGAGCCACCTGGCGAAGGAGTCCTAGAGAGAGCCGGAGCTCGACTTTGGCCGGGGTGTCTCGACCTCGAGGGAGCCACCTAGCGAAGGATTCCGGAGAGAGCCGGAGCTCGACTTCGGCCAGAGCATCTCGACCTCGAGGGAGCCACCCGGCGAAGGAGTCTGAAGAGAGACAGAGCTCAACTTTGGCCAGGGTGTCTCGACCTCGAGGGAGCCACCTGGCGAAGGAGTCCGAAGAGAGACGTCCAACATGGCAGCTTCCTCCGACGTGACATTTGATTGAGTCTGACATGGATTCCATGTCAGCGATCCTGCCACATCAATTACTATATATGGCTTACCTGGAATGCGATTATCTTTAACTCCTCTACTTGTTTCACCAGGGTTATTGCTGAGAGAGCTCAAGCCCACAGGGAGGAGTATTTGAGGTTGAGGGAGGAGTATTTGAGGTTGACTGGGAAGACCACAGAGATCTGGGATTCCGATTTGGCTCTTCGAGCACCCCACCGGGTTTTCATTTCTTGGGAACCCCTCCTCTGAGATTTTTCACTGTCAATTTCGATGGGAGTGTCGGGGACAGCCAGGGGGTGCTGCCTTCGTTATCCACGCTTCTAGGGTTGGTTTTGTTGCTGCTGATGGGTGCCATCTCTTTGACCCCACGATTCCTATGGTGGAGCTTCGAGGTGCTTGGGCACAGGTATTGTGTACATCCGAAGGATATTACACTCGGATCGGGTCATTATTGAAGGTGATTCAGCAACTGTTATTGCCTGAATACGGGATGCTCGGAGGTCAACATCCTCGTACCCTATTATTCGTGACATTTTTCTCCTTTTGCAGAGTTGCATGACGATTATTGTCCAACATGTTTATAGGGAGGCTAACTGATTAAATGGCTTTCTACATTGCTAGACACTTAGATGATGTCTTGTGGACTCGGTTGGACGATACCCCTGTCTCTCTTCGAGATATTATTCTTTCTGATTCTCTTGGTTGTATTTACTTTAGAACGGTAGTTTGAATACTCTACTTTATCAAAAAAAAAAAAAAAAAAATCCCGAGCATTACGCAAGGCTCCCGTCACGCATGACTTCCATCTTCACACCAAAATGCAGCGGAGTTGAAACTAAGTTATTCCAGCAACGTTCTGCTTGTATTGGCATCCAAAACAAGAAATGTATTTGAATGAAACATCATGTAAAAACACCCGGTCATCTCCAGCTTCTCCGATGCCTCAATGGCATAGCCACCTATGGTGGTGTTTGGTATATGGTAACTCTAAAACCAATAATAATATGGGTAGAGATGATGAGAGCACCGCATTTGGTTATACCTAATTGATGTTACATAACAGGGATCCCAAATCACTCCTAAAATCAGTACTGAATGATGTTAAACACATTCTTAAAGACAAGTTCTAAGATCACCGTAAAATAATGATGTTAGACTAAAATTTGGAAACAAATATACCGTCCAATCCAGCAAAAATTTAATTTTTCCAAACATACCAGCTTTTGGAGGAAAAATTTGTTAGCTACATAAGATTTGATAATCCTATTAAAAAAAATTCATGTTAGGCAGATTTGATAATTCCATGGAGTTACTTTGGCAAGTTATGATTAATTTTTTGTCCGGTTGACTTGATCTGGAATAAAAGGTTTAGATAATTTGACTTGTATCCATCTATATTTTTTTTTGATTTACTTGAAAATTCAATTTAATAGTTGCAAAACATGAAACATATTATCAAAATAGTTTTGGTTGCATATACTTAATCATCTTGAATTCTCATTGCATATCAAATAAGTTAATCATAAATATTCAGAAATCTTTAGCCCATACCAAATACTGACCTTAAATCATCAAAATTTAAATTATCCTATAATAAAAATCATTAGTGATTTAAGATCATTATAGTAATCCGATTTAGATCGCCAAGCAACACCAAGAGACATTTTGGTCATCCACCTAGAAGGAATACCGCTTCAAGGCTTGCCACAACATATATATATATATATATATATATCAAATGCACAAAAGAACCTATTACTAGGTTCAGGCCAGTCCAATAATTTTGATCTGATTCAAAATAGATTGAATCGGATTTGGATCTAATAATAGAGCCCATTTAATTTTCGAACCCCTTAAACCCGATCTAGAAATAAGCATGTCCAAGCCAAGCCCAAGATTTTTTAGGTCTCCATTTTCGTTTATGTCAAACCCTAGCCCACCACCCCAACCACTGGATGCCCCCTTCCAACCTGGCTTCAATGGTGCCTGCTCCCCACGCCACCCCTTGGCTCCACATCAACCCCGACAACACTCACACCCTGTGACCCCTAACTCTATGCAACCATGAGGCCCCCTCCCCTCCAGCTCTGATCTCCTTTACGGCTTTGCTTCTTTGCTTTTGCTCCCCTTACCCTGGCAATCAATACCCCCCGTGGCTCTGCGACCCCCCCACCCCTCGGCTTCTTTCTTCCTCTACAACTTTGCTTCTTTCCTTCCCCTCCTACCCCGGTAGCTCCGCGTGACCCCATGCCCACCCCCCCCCCCCCCAGCCCTGGTTCCGATCTCCCTCTACGGCTGTGCTTCTTTCCTTCCCCTCCCCCAACACCCTGGTGGCTCTGCCCAACCCCACCCTCCGGCTCCGATCTCCCTCTGCATCTGCCCTTCCCCTTTCTTAATCCCAGTACTCGCACCTGATACCCCCAATAGCTATGCACGACACCCCCCTCTACAACTCTAGTCTCCCTCTACTATTTTCCTTCCCCTCTCCCGACCTGGATCACTCGACAGCCCCTTGACTCTGCACCTATCTCCTCCCTTCTCCCCCTTATCCAATCATTCCTTTTATGAAATTCCAACATTTTTTTTTTCCGATTGTCTCGAACTAACCCAATTAGACTAGGACCAGACTCGGACCTGATTTTTTAAAAATAATCCAAATCTAAACCCAGCCCGAAGCCTGAAAATAATTTCAGACCGGGCTCAGGTAAAGAAATGGCCTAGCCCCGGCCAGTTTCAACCCTAGAACCAGGTGAACCAAATGATTCAAGAGACCACAATTGGTGCCTTCATCACACAAACGATGAGGTTCCAAGCACCAACATGCAGTTGAAATACTGGAAGAAGCCTGGAACCTAGTCTGCGACCTGAATCATTCAACAACATCATTTAAGGATTTTAACCAAGCTCCACCATTTCTACTAATTATCAAAAGTTGATCCAAAGGCATCTTTGCATACGTATCCAGTCAAAATAGTCGCAATTAAAATCATGTAAATAAAACACAGAAGATTATAACAGAACTCGGGGACAAAACTGTGAGCAAATTCGAACGAAGATGAAGACAGGTGAAGCACAACGAACATCTGTCTTTAACAGTTGGAGGATGGATAATGATAAAGAAAATATAAGATCACGTCCCAGCCTTCCGACGTCCAACTCTTGCAACAAAGCCAGCCTTGATGGGTGCAACGGACCGTGCAGAACCACACTGAAAGAAAGAAACAAACAAATTAATTCGGTATTAAAAAAAGAATTTGAATATCAACAGCATCCACGTGCACGCAACATTTTTTGGGTGGAACATGAAGCCCAAGTAATGTTAAAGAGTAATTCGAAAGCACACCTTTCTGATCCCTGTCACAAAAAATCTAATATAAAACAAATATCTACTTATCCTGGTGCTCCAGTCAAGCAAGCACTCTGCCATGACAGGCCTCTGGAGTCCACTTATTTGCACTCAACCGGTATACATATTAAAATCCCAATCTTGGCATCATAACAAAGCAGCAAATTTGTAAAAAAGAACCACAGCACAACAGGTCATCTATCCGCTGGCCTCAGGGGTGTTGCAAAGCTAACACTTATCTCGATAGAAGTAATCAAACAACCTAGGCAATAATTCTGCAATCACCATAGGCCAGTACTGAGGGCTGGGTTTGATCACATGAAACACAGTAAAACCAATCTTTGTGAAAAAACAGGGCAAAAGAGATACGAAGAAGAAATAACGAACTGCTTATTCTTAAAACTAAGACTGAATCCAAACTGAAACCAAACTCGCAAAATCAGAAAACAGAAATATCGAAACTGTCAGAAAAACCCAATCTTGATGTAGGACCTCGGTAATGAGGGATCCTACAAACCCAACATGATCTCTTGCTGGAAGATCCAACCATATGAACAGAATGAGGGAGCTGCAAGATAGAACGCATTATGACATGCAGTTGTATTCCTTCCAAGAGTCAGAATGATACGAAATTCTTATCAAACAGATAGAGCAATTTAGGCAATATACTTGTTGATCGTCACAGGCTTTTATGTTTTTTTGAACAAGAAGGGAGCTATAAGCAAGGACCAGAACTGATAATAGTTTTTCTTATAAAAAGGGGCAAAAACATGAAGACTCAAAAACTAGATTCAGACCTAACCCAACTTTAACCCAAACTGACTAGATCTAAAAACAAGCACATTCAAATCATAACACCAATCCAGCTTTTGGGGGAAAAAGATGTGAAAGAATCCCATTCACTCAACTAAAGGATTAAAAGAAATCCAATATTATGTCCTGATATCGGACCACAATCAGACCAAACATGACAAAGGGGGACAAGACAGACAAGCGTGTGCAAGGATAAAAGCAGTAACCAGAATCCAAACTGATTTATTTGTGAAGAAAAGGAAAAGAAAAAGGTAAAAATAGGAAAAGCCCTAAACTGCATCACCTTTTATGAAAGATTTAAAGCTAACCAAAGTCAAAAACAAGGCGTGCCAAACTGGTACAAAGAACCATACATCCATACATATTTGGTACGGCATGGTAGCATACAATGCAGAATGCACCTTATAACAAGAAGGCTTTAACATTTTTCTTAATCCCAGCCATGATACTGCCCAAAACCGGATTAGTACAGGGTGGTCTCACTCCATTCAGACCAGTTTGGTTTATATACCAAACCGAACCTCGATAGAATACTAATATCATACCAATGACATACAGAATGGTTGGTATAGGACAGTACGGCAAGCCTTGGTCAAAAGATTCGAAATTAAATTTACTGAACATCAAAAATTGTTGGGTCCAAGCGGTCAGAGCAAACTTAACATTTTTGGGAAAAAAGGGAGAGAGAAGAATGCCGCCAATTCACTAGTGATGTGGGACATCAGTCTTGAGAGGTGCAGATCCAATCTGACCTTTTGAACCTCTGAAATGCCTGCCCATACAAAATCGGTTTTTTTCTTTTTGATTTTTTTTTTTTTTTATGAGAAGGCCTCAGAATAAAAAGAGATTATTATCATACAACTGAGTCAAGCAATGTCGGCAATATATTAGTTGATCATCACAGGCCTCATTAACAAAGGGTAAAGCTAGTAAAAAGAATCTAAACAGGTCTACAAAAAAACAGAAATATGTAATCCCAAAACTATTACATTGCCTTTTCTACCACGGTCACGACCAAACTGGCAGGAACTGCAAATAGTAGGGTCCTGTAACAACAATTATCTTTTTTGAGAAAACAGGGAGGGAAAAGAAAGCCATCCAATTCATTGAGGTAGTGTGAGGACTAAAATCCAATCATATTGATCCTAGTGGGTAGAATACAAGTCTTCAGAGGTCCACAACCAATCAGACCATTTGAACCTCTAAATTGCCTAACCATATAAAACAGGATGAGTTTTAGGAGTTACATTATGCTCATTTTGACATCCCCCCATCTCTCTCGTGAGCATGGAGTGGGAACCCTGAGGTATGATATCAGTTCCTTACTTTCCCTAAAGGAGAGCCTCAGAATGACAGGCGATTCTTACCATACAACTAAATCAAGAATGGAGGCAATATATCGGTTAATCATAATAGGCCTCAACAAACAAAAAAAGACAGACAAATGCAGCAAGTGCCTAATTGTAAAGTAAGAGTGAAACAGCAAATTCAAAAATTTAACAAATGCATATAAAAAAATAATAAACTGAGAGACAACCTGCTCGCAACGGAGGAAGAACAAACGGTTTTCCTTGGAAAGGATTGTATCAGGACTTTTGCAGCCATTGCATATGACATACTCATCTGAGAAACAAGAGTCAGAATTGCACATATTAAAGATGGCCAACATGTTTCTGGGACCAAAAGCACCCACAAATTTCTGAGTAGTGCTTTCAAGTGTAACACAGCAACACCACTGGTGAAATTATAAACATTTAGCATCTACATAATAAACTATTAGCATGCATGTGGTATTTTAGATTTTATACTCTTTCTTTTATCAACTTCAAAATCTGGGGCCTAGCCAATATCACATTACAAGACTCTGATTCTGGTTTCCTGGTGCAGAAAGCACCCAAAACTTCAGAACATTCACCAAATTACTAGTTTTGCTCCATATTTATGTGTGAAGTATCCTGTGAAGCAAACAAGTTATATGCATGTAAGCCTTCAACGATGCCAATATTTTCACATCATTCAATTTTCATGATATTGTCCTTCACATGTGTATCTGATTAAATGGAAGGATTTGCAAATACTAGGAGCACTTTGTTAACTTCATATGATTGTGTTGATGTGACTAAAGGCAGAGAAAACAATAAGCGGATCATATGTCTGAACTAATACAAACTGGCTTGACAGACCAATTCAGTGGTTGAGCAGAATACATCTTTCTTCTAACAGCAGCAACTATTATAACATCACTGATAATTAGTCTTTGCAAAAGTCAAAAGGCAATAAGGTAGTTATCAATGATTTTAAATATGCAACATTTGATAAGAGTCAACACCTTAAAACTTTCACTTAAAAGATACACAATCTTAAGTAAAAGATAAACTTTTACTCAAAAGGTTGCAGTGAGCCACTTAGCATTCATGTAAAATGTCAATATTTAAAAAAGCTGAGGATATACAATCTTATGCACCATGTATAATCGCCTGTCAATCATTTATCATATTCTCTACATATCATTTTATTGGCTTTTCAAGATTTCTTATTTTTTAAGGCCTTCATGATGGCTCCAGTCCATTTTGACTAAAATATATTAACTCAAGAATGGAATAGTACAGTTTGAAGCTATCATTGAAAATCTTCCCTTGATCAAAAGACTTGTAATACTGGGCCAGAAAATTTTATTGATGAACAAAATGTTGCTTTGGTACTGTTTCTGATGTTTCTGTCTTATTAGTGCATTAGAATAGTGAAAATAACCACAGTTCATTATATAATAATAATGGTTGCCGGAGTACAACTAATATGCAGCACTAAAGATATTTGCTTCTACAAAATACACATTTAAGTTTTTCAATAACAAATTAGTCATCAAAGTTACTGATACATAACTAGATTCCCTTCCGAATTAGAACACATCACTTGAAAAATGTAAATTTTAACGTGAGGATAGTAGACTTACTGACATATCTTCTAAGGATACCCTCGAAATTCTTTGGAGCAAACCTTCCCTTAACAACCAATCTCTGCTGTCCATCAAGGGATCCACTTGTTCCCATCTCAGCAAGTAAGAAAGTCATGACATGCTCTGGTTGCCTATGCATCCTGGATATCAATTAAATCTCATCATGTGAATAACCCAAAAAAAAATGTAGAAATGAAAAAATAATAAAGACCAAAATAAATATTAGGTCAAACAAAAACTTGAAAGAAGAAAAAAAACATGTCTTTCAAGTGTGCTGCATTCAACCATGGTCATAATCTTATGCATACAGCTTATGCTGCATATGAAGTGAGGATCTCAAAAAAACAGAGGAAAAACAAAAAAGGAATCTAAAAAATAATCATATGAATATCCAGATTTTTTTTTGTTGCAGAGATTCCATTTACAACAATAAAGAATCTTTCTTTTGATTGGTATGAAAACTTCAGTTCACAACAAAGCAGGACCAAGTTAAACTGAATATACGGTAGAACAAAGATAATCCATATATCCTTGACTTAAGCATTAAATGACTTCAAATAGAC
This sequence comes from Areca catechu, assembly GCA_021397845.1. Lineage (NCBI taxonomy): Eukaryota > Viridiplantae > Streptophyta > Magnoliopsida > Arecales > Arecaceae > Areca > Areca catechu. The sequence continues at coordinate 9,880,568 of CM038046.1, forward strand.
AGAACACAATATTTTGCTGATATTGCAACATTTTCCAAAAGTAAATAGTGCATCGAATTTATGAAAAAGCAATCATCACTCATGCAACATCAGATAAATTTGCTTGCTTGTATCTCGACCCATAATCAATATGGCACAGCTCAGGAGTATGAAGAACAACTTGGCACCAAGCAGGATATGAAGAACATCAAAAGACATCTTCAACTGCCTTGCCAAAATGTTTCATGAAGCACCATGTGCCACAGGAGTTGAGAAAACACAACCATGACCAGCCTTTGCATAGCTCCTGTTCACACAATTGCACTTAATGCTACAAAACTTCATCAGAAATTTTCAACAAAAGGTATCATATCAATTTTGAACAGGTGGCAAAGAAGTTGATGCTTAATTCCATTTTTGTCTCAGTAATAGTTACAAAAGGGGAAAAAATCCAAACTAACTCTAGTCAGCTCCTCTTGTTCTCACAGTGACAGAAGATTTATTCTTAGCAGCTTAGAATTTCTTTTTTTTTAAAGTTGTAGGAGAGATAAGGGAGGTAAGGAACAGCAAAGTTCTTGTTCATTATCAGCTCATTGTAGTCTAAAAACATAAGCAAGTAAACTATATCCAATTTAGGAAACAGTTTCATTCGAAATGCCATGGAACTTCAATTCTAAGGTGCATGCACACATGCAGAAAAAATTGAGCATGCATCCCATCAGTAGGACTCAAGCTCAAATTTTATGGTTCATTCCAACAAGACTCGACACCATTACTCCATGCATATTTTGATTCCTTATTTAGTCAATCATGCATACTATAGACCTAATACAATCACTATCAAGGATTCAGGTCCTGGCGGGACATCTTACGGGACACTGGGACGGGGTATTATCCCATGTGTTGGGACAGGACATCCTACTAGCATCCTAGTGTCTGAATCGGGACATCTTGGGACATCCCCTGTCCCGAGTGTCGGGACGGGGCGGGACGCCGACGCGTCCCATTCCAGGAAAAAACCAGGACAGCCTTGTCCCATAGGATTTAAAACCTTGATCACTATTACACATTTTATTACCATTTTGCAGCCCCCTCTTCAAATCACTTATTGCTCTGCAGCTAAACATGTATCAACTGCTCTAAGTGCATTAAGATTGGATATAATTACAAATATCCTGGTCAAGAACTACAAGGTGAAAAATCACTCATTACTATTTGAGGAGGAGTTTGCCCAGCACAAATCTTCAATAGTTTCACAACTCAATGAAGGGCAAAATTTGCCCCTGATTTAGCACCTTAATCCTTCTTGTGATCATTGCTAAGAAGCAATTCAAAAATTAGCAAATTGCTAGTTTCTGAATCGTTTATTGTACATGGTCAGGATAATCTCTTTTGTTAGTAACAATACAGGGAATGCTATAGGAATTAAATACTAAGTACAAGGTACTTTTACACCAGTCACACCACTGCTAATTTTAGACAACCTGCTCCAGAAATGTTTTATCTTCTTCAATCCAACTTATTGATATTCTTGGCACTTGCAGACCACTAGAAATTTTGTTAATTTTACACTAGTTATACTGCCTTAATTTTTGACAAGTGCTCCAGTGATGTTTTAACATCTTCCATCTAACCATTCAGGCACCAAGAATATTGATAAGTCGGATGAAAGAAGATGTTAAAATCAAGGTTTTAAATCCCGTGGGATAGGACTGTCCCGGTTATTTCCTGGAACAGGATGCGTCGGCGTCCCTCCCCGTCTCGACACTCGGGACAGGGGATGTCCCAAAGATGTCCCGATTGGGATACTAGGACGCTAGTGGGATGTCTTGTCCCAACATATGGGATAATACTCCGTCCTAGTATCCCGTAAGATGTCCCGCCAGGACCTGAATCCTTGGTTAAAACATTAATGGAGCAATTAGCCACCAGAAAGCTATATCATTCCATGAATGTAGAGATAGCAAAAGTCTACACCAACGATTGCCAAACCAGACTGTTTGGGGCATACCAAACCTGATAAGTCACTTACCAACACAATTTAGAACCTCAGTTGGGTATAAAAGAGATAGCCCTCCTGTTGAAAGCCCTAATTGCCGATTCACCGTCCAAAACCATTCTAAAAGCCCTTGGTCACTCAAGTAGGTAGTCCCTCACTCCTCCACAACCCATTCTCTCTCTCTCTCACCCCCTCTCCTTTTGAAGCCCTCATTTGGAAACCCTAATCACTAATTCCCTTGTTCAAAACCCTCTCCAAACCCTTGGTCACTCGAGCTGATAAGTCTCCTCTCTCTCTCTCTCTCTCTCTCTCTCTCTCTAAGCTCTTCGGCCTCTCTCTTGCTGTCTCCTCCCTCCCTCCCTCTTCCTCTCTCCTTTACCCTCCCCCCTCCCTCCTTATTAAAATGCACCCATGAACGGCATGGTACAGACCTATACCATACAAAACCAGCTGCCAATATATGCCTTTGTACCGGTTTGGTGAACCTTGGTCTATATCACAAAGTAATAAGAACATGTTCATTTTCATCTCCATCTTTACATTGCAAGTTACTACTTAATGGAAAATATTTATTTAATCTTTTTTTATTGTCTTCGAAGTGTTCCTTATATACCTGCATTTCCTTCTTATCTGTTCTTTAAAAGGCTTGGGAGGAAAAATTTATTAACAATAACAAAACGCGAGCAGCATTTAAATAATGAAATAAACATACCCTGACAAAATAGTTGACGACAAAGCAAGAACGCTCACACCTTTGTTTCGTGATTTATACTTTCAGTATGCATGAGCTATTCACTAATATCCAAAATTCTTACAAGGTAGCTATAAGATATAATTTCCACGAACCCACATTTAAGGGAACACGTGGAAATAGAATAAAGATGTTGAATACCTAAGCATAAAATAGTGTAGCCATACAGAAAAGCAGATTCACAAAATCATTTAAAATCACCACCATAGATGAACCAACTTCCAGAAGGCATCATTCAACAACTAGCAGAATAAACTACCAAGGTCTGACAATGGGGGTCTAGTTCACTTTCACAAATCCCATGTTTCAAAAAGCACATGGCTAGAGCTAAAGGACAGAAAACTTACAAACAGCTGCTGTTCATCAAGCTTATCAAATATCAAAATCAAGAACAGCTCTGACAAGTGACAAAAGCATTAAGCATCCACCAACAAATAAATAAACAAGAGGTTCTACCAAGCAGTCTTCTTCCTCCAATTTGATCCCATTCAGAAACTGCTTTTTTCTGCTTTTTCAAAATCATAATCAATAATGTAACGCTCGTGCACACATATATAATAAAGAATATCAGATATGCCAACAGCCAATCAGGATTTTGTACATGCTACCTTTACCCTATTCTCAAAATGTTCTGTAAATGGAGCAAAATGTTAATTCATTGCAATCTGACCACCCTTAAATAACCAGAAAATTTCTACCAATACATACCTTATCATCCACCTTTTATTTTCTCTCAAAATCTACATTAGCACTTGCAAAAAAAGAGAAAGATCATGATTGTCCTTCCATCTCATAATGATAATGTACAATTAATCCGCAAACAAACAGGACCTCCTTGCAACTTCAATTTTGCTCAACATCTCTACATTTTACACGCACCATCATTGTCATCTAAGTACAGACACTTTCATCACAAAGAAAAATATACTTAAAATCCACTTAAGCATTTTTTTTGCTTCCCTAATGAGTCTTTTCTTTTCTCCATATTATGAAAGTATCTCGCAAGCCTTATCAACATCCGTGTAGTAAATTCAAAACATTTACAAAAATAAGAGATAATTTAACAGATATCAAAGTTAATATTTACATTTCAACCAAACAAAAGAAAACCTAATGATATTTGTTTGCTCCCCAGTAATCTTCTTAAACCGCCCCCTCTCCTCCCCCCAACAATGTTACAACCAGCATCAATATTCCATTAGAAATAAGCAAATGCAAGCCAAAATTCCATCATTAATTGTCCAAAGTGGATAAAAATGATATCATTTCAAAATTTGAAAATATCACCATATCTTGGTGTAAAGACAAAAACATGGATATCAATAATCAAGAACCAATATATACGTCTTGCATAAGTCCATGAAATTCACAAAGACAGTCTTCTTAGTTCCTTCTCTAAGAACTTGTGGGGGCCTCATCACTGTCCGACGCCTATCACCAGCAAGATCTGGATTATTTTCTCGTAGTATATTGAACACTCTATCCAATAGCTGCATGATCAAAATAAACATCAACCTTTTGAAGCGGTGAAGTGTAAATAAGTAAAAAAGCACACCAGACACAAAAACAAAGTAAATAACCATCACATGCTACAGCAATGCACTGACATAAAAATCTACCTATCCTGCATTAGAAGGAATATGAAAGCATAGTTCTATGATGATGTAAACCTCATTCTAGTCAAAACATGCTAATTTAAGTGTCATCTGGAACTTCTAAACTGTAATCCCTCCCAATCCTTTCACTAAAGTGATAAAAGTACACCATAGATTGTAAAGATTTTTTTTTTTAAAAAAGATAAGATATGTATGTATAATTTCTCAATAGATGTTCGAGATAATCAACATAATAGCTTGTTATTCCTTACAAATATATTATAAAAGAACCTGATCGAGAAGAAGGTAAGCTTGAATTCAGTTATTTTTGTCTGCCAACAGAAGTGAGCACTATGACTGTTTGAAGTAAATTTCTAGTTTCCTCTCTTCTCTATATTTCAATTTTGATCTATTAAAGGAACTCCAATCCTTGTACAGAAAATAATTTTTCGATCACATGCTCTCCAACTTTAAATCCCATGCATATTGAAACAAGATATTCATTACTGATCTTGGTCATTTGTCACAACCACTTTCTTGCTTTACTTAAGAAACATTGTTACCTTTATCTCCTTGTCACATAGTCATCTATATAGGTCCACCAGAAGATAGTAAGAACGAAAATTTTGAAGCTAACACTGAGAATTTTGAAAATTCATCTGCTTTTGATGCAGTTCTAAATAGAATGCACCATCAAAATAGTTTATTTGGGACTTCTACAGTTGCCTCCTCCTTTCTTTAATGACCACAAGAAACTTTTTTTTTTTCAAACAGTTATACATAGTTATACATGCACTCCAGTGCAAAGAAGTATGTGGATCTCTTGAAAGGTACAATCTTTTATAGGCCTAAATAGGAATGCCTGGCAAACAAGGATGCATAAAGCCAGCCCCAAACAGTTATGACCAGACTCAATGGTTATGATGGTTATGCAACAGAAGTACAGTTTGTAATGTTTACATTGCATGAGATGAACAATTAAGAACACAAAAAAGTGCATAAACTAGGTGTCTCAGTTGGTTGCAAGAGAAATTCAGTACTAGATACACATGTTCATGTGCTTACATTGCAATGTTTTATGTTCCTTGACTTGAGGATATTAAGTGGCAGAATTTAGTTCCAAATTAAGCTTGCCAAAATTCTATATGCAATTATCGAAATCAAGTTACATAATAGAACCTAAAGTTTTAGTGTTTCCTAGATCTGGTGCCTTTCTAGATATTTAAGTTCATAGATGTTTACCCATTTAAGCAAATATAAAAAAAAATTAAAAAAAGAACGTTTCTTATGTGTTTAATCTAACCAGTACTTCATGGTTGCAAAAAACTGGCTGGAGAAAAAAATATTTACCCTTCATTTTGCTTGCTAGCTATTGTTTACCTTTTTCCTTCTCCTTCTGTTCTTTTTCATGACAGGTGTTTGTTATAGCCCTGCAATGTATTGTTTGCTACATCCCTACCATTCTATTCTTCTTTCTTATTATACTCCTTGCTTGGTGTTGACTGCGTGGCCCTATAGCTAGCTGGTTGGTGCAACAGCAAAAATTCTATGAACCCTCTCCTTTTTTTCTTTCTAAATTTTGATCTTTGGACTCTTTTAACTGTGGGAAATGGTTTTATGATGCCGTCAATTGTGAAAAAATGGTGCATATATGATATATGCATATACTAATTCATGCATATCATCAAAATAATTCATACTAACACTTCACGTGCTTTACTCCCTAGGCGACTACCCAAGCGCCGGGGCACCCGCCAAGGCTAAAAAGGGTGTCCACTGCCTGGCTTTGCCTAGGCAGTTTGACAACCTTGGTTTGATCAAATTGAAGATCAAGATCAATAATCAGTCAGCCTCTATATGTTAGGGATGCATCTCATCATACAGAAATTATATATTTATGAATAAATTAAATACAATTGCCTGCTCTACTTATCTTTCTTGCTGCTATATCTAAAAAGTAACCATCCTTCTCCAGTTTGTATCTTTAAAAAAAAAAATTGTACCCTAGCATTTTGCTTCTCTACCCTATTAATGTACAGAATCACCCAGGGTTGACATATCATACTTAGCACCTTTTTATACATTCAACTGTCAATATCAATCACCAATGATCCCTTGCTCGAACTTTGACTGTGTTATAATTGCATTACAACAGAAGTGTCTTTAGAAAAAAATCTTGAAAGTTATGTAATACTTAAAGACTACAATACGAATAAAATGGAATTAAAAGAAATCACCATTCTTATAGTCAGAGTCAGCACCTCCTAAGAACAACACATATGAAAAGAAAAGCCCAGCAATTGAATTTACAAATACAATGAAACAACCAACCTCTTCATACTTATAATTACGGTCAGTTCCTTCCCAGGGGCATCGGGCACCTCCTAGAACGATGCCTTCCCCTTCCTCGTCCTCTCCAATTTGATCACCTGAACATCAGTGACAATTTTCACTTGTTCTGTAAATGGCAATAATTAAGGATATTTAACAGATATGCTACTATGATGGAACATGCTAAATAAAACTCTCCTGGTTCTTTGGGTCCAAAAAATTAACTCATTCTTCTGCAAAGAGCACCATACACACGAATTGAAGGGTCCTTACTGTTAAGGTCTTCTCCAAAATCCCCATTTTCATCAGTCTCCACCTGAAATCACACAACACCATAAAGTTCATATCATCATACCAAGGATGCTGTCTAAGCTCAAAAAATTCACTCAACATCATATGATCTGTGTGCAAACTGACCGGTTTCTTCTTCTTTTTCTTCATGCCGACAAAGCTTGATTCGCCAGACTCAGCAACTGCATCATCAGAATGCAGAGGGAACTTCATAAGTCATCTTTATGCATAACTAAAAAATCATGTATACCTAGAAATACATTCATTCTGCCTTCCACACTGCACTCGAAATTTCTTCAACCAGTTCAAATACAAATACACACCTGTTAAATTTTCCGTTTTCTCGGTAAGTTTATCCACCTCATCAGCAGAATCTTGAATTACAACCTTCTTTTTTTTTCTTCTTTGTAGGATCGAATGGGGCAACCTACAAGACAATTAGTACTAATACATGACATGATCTCTTGACCAAAACGAACAATAAGAAGGAGGAGGAGAAGAAACACAATTATCCTGGCAAAACCATTATAGATGCATCAACAGAGAATCAAAACGAACGTCATTCTTATTCCCATTACACATTAACCCTAATCTTTCGATAACCAACTATTACATGTTCTGCATTCATAACAGCAAGCTCTATGTTGCCATTCATTCACCCGTCACTGAACTCTCGCAGCAGAGAGAGGGCACACCGGTCTTCTCCGGCAGGCACTAAGAGTCTTTCAGGATTGTTCCGCTTCAATGACTTGCAAAAGGTTCCTGGGCCGGGATTTCCAGTAGGAATACTTTGATACTCAAATTAATGAACAAAAAATATGAGGCTACAATAGCTGGAGCCGAGAGCTTGCAGTAATCTCATTAGTGTGAGGGCAAGAGTACGTGGAAATGTACAGAACCCATCTTGGCAGGAGGTCCCTCTTATCTATTTATATGGTTACGAGTTGTAACAAAATGTTGTCATGAAAGTGTCAATTTCTCACAGGCATAATGAACTTGGCTGAAGTGACGAGATCCAACCTCCTGGCACATCATGAACGGAATCTTTTTTATTATAGAACCAGGATTTGTTGGGATCATATCTGCCACGACTTATGCCATAACAGTTATGAATAGCCGAAAGGAAGAGTTGTCCGTGTGCCCAGGCTCATCAAGCCGACATGACTGACTAGTTAGCAGAGTTGGATAAGAAGCTGGTAGAACTAGGAGTAACGGTGTTTCCCGCTATCCGGCTCAGGATCAACTAGTCGGCCCGGATGAGACTAGCTCGCCGGTGAGCTCCGGTTCTAGTCTCCCGTGGGTGACGGGCTAGTCGGCCTTAGCTTCCCGGACGCAACCGTTCTGCCGTGAATGGCGGCGCATTCGGTGGTCCGAGATGCCTCCGGGTCCAAGTCAGCAGCCGCCACATCACCCTATATGTGATACACGAAGAATCTTTCTTTTTAAAACAAGGAAACTGATGAACAAAATAGTACAGAAACTTACCTCCGGCACCTCCTCCTTCATCTCGGCTGGCTTTTCTTCTGCCATATTGTTCGTCCCTTAAAATCCTCACAAAAGAACAGACCAAAACCTAAAAATACGAAACTGGAAGGAATCAATACCATTTGCTTTTAACAAGTTTAGATAGAAAAAAGGAATCATCGAAACCTGAATCAGGATTAAGACATAAACAAAGAAACGGCAGAATAATAAAAAACATCGAGCCGTCAGATGTATCAGATCGAAGAAAACCCTAAAACTCGAACAAATACGATCAAAACCTGGCTCATTTTCAATGAGCAAAAATAGGGGAGAAAAAATAAATTATTGAAGCATGTAGAAAAATAGATAATAAATCAGAAAAACCTCAATCCCTCTAACAATCACGAATCCACAGATCCTTGGAAAGAAAGGAGCATCCCGAAATACTCGCAGACGGACGCTTGGGCAACAGGCGCCGCCTTTTCTATGGTTTAGGCAAGGGTGATCGCCGATCCGCCGCGAGCGGATGTTGGATACGTTTCCGCTGCATCACCGGTTCAGCAACCCGGTAGGGTTTAAATTGGGTTGCGTCCGGTCCAGCTTGACCGGTACCAGGGCACGATGTAATTTTCGCGGTGTTTCCTGGATTGACCCTATTGGCTTGGCGGATCCATCGGTCCGTACCAAACATGTCGAAGTTAAGTGTGAAGAGGAGCGCTTTCTCGTCTAAGATTTTTTTTTAAAAAAAAGTTTACTACGGCACTTCAAAAATTATTTTAATATTTTTAATATTTATTTATTTTTAATTATTAAACTAAAAATAAATTATTTAAATTTTAATTAGTTGAAAGCCAACATGAATGGTAGTGTAATAAATATTTTAAAATTAAGAATTGTTTCAACTGAATATTTTTTTTTAAAATAATATTTTTATTTTTTATTTTTCAAAGTAAGGTGATCAGAAATATGTTTATAAAAATAAAATAGTTGTACTGAATAGAAAAGAGAATTTGCAGATTCAAACAATGACTTTTCCACGTAGAGAACTTGCAAGTTCAACCTACAAAATCTCTTTCCTTCCGATCCCACTTACCATTCAAAATTTAATAAAAAATAGAAAAAAATAAAAAATTTAAAATTTATAAAAAAAAAAATAAAATTCAAAAATATATTATAATAACATGATGTATCATAATAAATATATTGTATTATAATATATAATATCATATTATATTATATTATATTATATATTGTAATATATTGAACATGCGATTTTGTTGTTCATGAAGTTATATTTTGAAAATATTTAATGAAATCGTATTTTCAAAATGCGATATCATTCCCAGACCCATCTTTTTTTCAGTAGCACGGACACCCGGCTCCCCCACCTCCTTCCATATCTTTTATTTTTTTTCTTCTTTCCTATCACTCCCTCTCCCTCTCACTTTTTTTCTCGCTCTTGCTCTCTCACATATTTTAATAATTTATTTATTTAATATTTTATTTACTTATGATTTATTTTATTTATTTAAAATTTTATTTAAATATAAAATAAGTAAATTATATTATTAATCATTATATTTGATAAATATCCGATCCCACCTTTTTTCTTCAGTAGCATAGACACCCGTTCCCCCACCCTCTTCCGTATTTTTTATTTGTTTCCTTCTTTCCTGTCACTCCCCTCCCTCACATTTTTTCTCTTGCTCTCTTGCTCTCTTACATATTTTAATAATTTATTTATTTAATATTTTATGCACTTGTGATGCATTTTATTTATTTAATATTTTATTTAAATATAAAATAAGTAAAATATATTATTAATAATTATATTTGATAAATATTTTTAATAAATATTTATTAATGAAATCAAATGTTAAATATGCAATTTTATCAAAAATTTTAAAAATAAAAAAATATAATATATTTTGTTATAATAGAATCATTATCCTTGTTAGATTCTAGCAGCCTATTAGTATTTGGTTCCAAAGTTGACCACATAGAGGATAAGGCGGGCAGAGTTCTTGATGTAAGACTCCTAGTAGTAGCTCTAATTAGTCTCTAAACCTCCTTACAAGGGTTTTTATGCTAATAAACAATTGCAAAAGTCATTTGATCATGTTGCCTCTGACTCTCCAACCCAGAATCTTCTAATATAATGACTTTCATTTGAGATGGAAAATCAAAACCATTAACTTTACTAATGTTAAGGATGTTAGACCTAGGAGAGTGCTTTCACTTTTTCTTGGAATTAGTAGGATTTATGCCAGTAGCCTTTGTATTTGTTCCTGGAACTAGCTCTATAAGATGAAGCTCGGTAACATCCTCAAACTTTTTTGTCATTAGTGGATGAAATTGGAAACTAAAAGCCTTGAGGTCTAGTAGCAGGGGGCAAAGGTTTGCGTATTGGCCTTTTAGGTTGCACCCATTGATCAAAGGACAATCCACTAGCAGAGATAGGAGTAGAGTTTTTAGTGCTTTGGGTTATCACTGGAGAGACTAGTATCCTTGCAGCACGAATTTAGGGCCCATGTATTGATTTAGCTTCTTGCTCCGAATCACAACTACAGGATTTCATGGACCTCCCCATCAGCCTATAGTTATAATAAATTTTAGGCAACTCTTCATAGACAAAAGGTTGCTAAATCATATTGCTCTTCGCTCTAACCTTAAACCTCGAGCATATTGGCTTCTCCACATTAATAAGAATGCAAACTCAAGCAAATCCCTTTCTGTTAAATGCCCCAGTCCACTCATCAAGAGAAATAGAAGTACCGGCTACAGAAACTATTTTGTAAATTTTATCCCTGTCCCAGAGTTCCATAAGTAAATCAGGAAGATGTACCCAAACCCTAGCCCATCGAAGCTCATCATGACTAAGGTTAAAATTAAGCCTCCAGCTCTCAAACAGCTAGTTGGCAAGAGTCCATGACCCCTTGGCCAAAATTCTTGCTTGAGCTTCTTAAGAGGGAATGTCAAAAAGCAAAACCCCATATGATAAAGAAGATACTTGGAAGTTACCCTCCATGGCGATCTTAACTAATTTTGAACAAAATCTATAGAAAAACCTTATCCAAAAACTTACCAAGCAAAGTAACCTTCCATCAGTGACAAGATTGGTCTATATCATTATCAGCAAAAGTGACCACTTGAAAGAACTACTCTTGGAGCACCTCAACTTCCTTCACCATAGCTTTCTCACTTGAATCATTAGAGCCCTCGGACCATCTGCGCCCATGTCTTCCCAAACTTAGATGCCTTAGCCCCATTCCTGGAATCACTTTGAGGAGGCAATCCATTCCCCTTTTTGTTTGGGAGCCAGAGTACCCAAGGAATATCGGAGAAGGATCGCTGATGGGAACATCAAAGGCCCCAGACTTTGACAGAGGCATTTCAACCCTTTGTGGTTATCAAATTAGAGTTTAAGATGCGAGTCCAAGTTTTGTTCAATTTGTAATTAGGGTTTAGTCAATTTGAGTGAGTTCATTTGAGTTTTGTGAGTAAGTCCATTGGAATCCTATCCACACTTGAGTCATGTATTTAGAATGCCAAGTCAGTTGAGTTAGGTCAAGTTTTGAGTCCTGTAAGTTTTGAAGTTTATTAGTCAAGTCAGCTCATGTTGAGCTAGTTATTTTCTGAGTCCTATAAATTTTATAGTGAGTCCAGCCAAATTTTACAAGTAGAAAACTCAATATAATCGAAGATCCAGCTAGCTTAAAGTCATGGAGCCATACTTAAAGACCATGGAAGATCTAGCAAGAAAATTTGAAGGCCTTGGAATCCTAGACCGCAGCCTGGAGAATGCTGAGCAGTCCAAGGCCCATGGGAGCATCAAGAGGGGCGCCAACCCTTATGGTCACCCCCTTGGTTGGCCTCCCTTAAAGTCACCCCTCTTTGGCCGACCAAGAGAAGGAGAGGGAGAGAGAGAGGCTCAGTCAAAAGTGGAGAGCCCTAGTCTATATCTTTGTATGGGTTTGGGACTAATGTAATTTCTCATGAATACCTTTACTTGAACCCCAAGTTTGTAAGCCTATTTAAAGCCTTCCTCTCCTCATGTAATTTCAGAATATTGATGAATTAAATTTAAGTTTTCTCTCTTTGCTATGTGCCCTTACTGTGAGCGAGCTGTGTGCAAGTTCTTCTTGTTCCTACGCCCTGCCTCCATCTACAACATCAAAACCCTAGCCACCCCTTCCTTCTAACCCTTGGTCGCCATCATCCAAGAGCCTTTCTTTTTTCTTCTTTCAATTATTCAGTCTTCATACTCTTAGTTTTCTAACCCCATATGGTAATTTGTAGGTCCATCAGTTTCCACGAGTCTGAGGATACCTTCTGATCAGCCGTCGGATCACCGAGCAAAAAGCCGCGAATCCGCAGGGTTAGAAGCTTATTCTTCCAGGCCGCATCCGGGAGCGTGAGCGATCTCTTCATGGAACAATCTTCAGCAAACGCTTATACTATTGCTAGGTACACCCCCTTGATTCATCAGTAGTGGTATTGTAGGAAAGCTAGCCTGACCAGGGTTTCTCAACCTTGGCGATCCTGCTTATCTATTACTTTAGAGTTTATTTCTGCATGCATGACTTCCAGAATTTTCATAGAATTCTATACTTTGAATCTTCGCTTGAAATTCGGGATCTAAAACCTTAACTTCATGCTTAATCATGGAAAAATACTTTGCATGAATAAATCATCCCGCATCAATCACTCACCATCTCAACTCTTCTAGTCAAATAATTACCCTCCTTGGTCTCCAAAGAAGGATCCTCATAAACCCTAGCTTTTCCCTTTTTGTTATCGCTCATCACTACTCTTTCTCTCTCTAGAACTCTCCTATATATTGGATTAATTAAAATAATTAATTGAATACCCAATTAGTTGTATATTAAAAGAATTAGAGGGTGTCAATTGAATACCCAATTAGTTGTACATGTGTGTAAATGTGAACATGACATCTGGGTCTTGTTATTCAGCGAAGCAATCCAGGAAGGGAATGAATTGGATTTTTAAAAAATTTAAACAAGTATGTCCTAAATTTGAAAAACCAGTGAAGTGTGTATGTAGCAGTATATATGTGCAAATTAAAACTAAATGCAAAGCTTAAAAAGAGATAAGGAGGAGAAGAGCAATATATAGCAAATATATAAAATTTTATAGTGGTTCGATGTATCTTAAACATCTACATCCACTCTCCAAGTATCCCTTGGGACTTTCATTATAATCCTCTGATCATAGTGTGATTGTTTTAGCCGGGCTCATAATCAAATCTAGTCAATTTTTCGGGATCACTAACCAAAATCTTATACAATTATTTTCTGAGCTAACAATTCAACCTTGCTAGGTTTTTTGACTTACTAACCAAAACCATACAAAGTCTACCAACCAAAACCATACAAAGTCCAATTCCAGGCTTGGATGAGCCTATACTAAGTTTCTTTCTCCTTAAAGAAACTTGTAAAAAAAATCCCACAAATACAATAGATAATAATTTAAGCACAAAGGAAACAGAAATCAAGACTCTTTTAAGCTTGGAAAAGATGTTGAAAGATGGCTCTTTTGAAGCTTGATTTATTTTCATTTGGAGCTTGAGAGGATGTAGTTGATAAAGGAAAATATTTCTCTTGAAAGCTCATGGAAATACTTTGCACTAAATCCCTCTCTTTTTTTTTGTTCCAAAGCTATTCAATAATGCTCTCGTAAATGATGTATTTCTTTTTCTTTTTTTCACAGATCTTCTTTCTTATCTTTTCTCTTGGATTCTCTTAATTCTTCAATGAGAGATAATAAATATCCTTAGAACCTTCAAATGATAGTTTATGACCATTTGAAAGTGAAAATTAGCCAGTTGGAGTATTGTACAAACTTATGTATATTTGAAAATCTATTCATTACTATGATGTCAGAACCTAATGAGTCGACTCACTAGTTCTTGAGTTAACCCTTGAGTTGGCTCACCAGTCCTTGAGTCGATCCTTGAATTCGGCTCACCGGTCCTTGAGTCGACTCACAACCTAATCTCAATTGTTCTCCTTTTTGGATTTTCTGCAACTGCAACTCATGAAGCTTGAGTTGATCTTTGAGTTGACCCATGACCTGTGTCAACTAAAAAATTATATGCCAAACTTGAGATTTGAAGTCATGACTTAATTTCTTCCAAACCATTTTTCAAGTATCTATTTATTTTTTATTTCTTTGGCTTTTCTACTTTCTTTGGAGCTTCAAAAATTTCTTCAAACATTTCAAATTATTCTCTAACTTTTTCAAATGCTTCCAAAACTTCTCCAACATTAAAATTTATTCCTCTAATCCTTCTTGTCTCCTCCTTAAGACTATTTTGTCACTAAGCCAAAACTTGTATAATTTTGCTTGAAAATTTTTTGACTAGCTTCTTCAAGAGAACTTTTTTTCTTAATTTAATGTATCTTTGAGTACTTGAGAGATCCTACATTCATTCTCAAGACACATAATTAGAATTATTTGTACTTAAAGTTTTGTTATCATTAAAATCAATTCTTGGATCAACAATCTCTCCCTTTTTGATGACGACAAAACTTTAAGTATATGCAAAATAAGGCATAGCATATTTAGATGATTTATGCATAATTATCAAACATAAAGTAAATAAATAGATGCATTAAGAACATACTTCATGAACACATCATAAGATATTTAATTTAGCTCAAACATATAAGATATTTAATTTACTTCAAATATATACTCAATTTATACTTCTCTTCCTTTTTGACAATAGCAAAAAGTTTTAAGATAACATTTAGAGGAAGTTACGATGATTTCATCATAACATGAGAGTTATAATGCAAGCATTAAGAATCAAAATTAAATCATTCCAAAAAATACTTTCTTTTCTTTTTCAAAGATAAATTCTCTTTCCTAGAAAAATTAAATTTATTTCACTCAAAATTTCATAAAATAATTAATTTCAAAGGCTTAAAAATGCAAGATCAGATTTGTACATACTTTTCTTTGCCATTTTTCTTGCCAAAATATAAAATTATGCATGAGGGCATAAAGTATTAAAGATCAAATTCAGAGAGTATTAAGGTTAAATCATAAAGCAATTTATCATTTCTCCCTTCAAGAATAAACAATTTTATTCCAATCAAATATTATAAAAAAGTAGAGAGCTTAAGGATGCAAGTATGAGAGACAAAATTTAAATTATTTAATATATTAAAGTGCTTTGAATTCAAAAGCAAGTTTTAAAAGAATCGAACATAGCTTACTTTTTCTTTCCCTTTTTCATAGGAATAGAACAATTCAAAAATAATTATAGTGAAAGCATTCCAATCATAACAGGTATCAGTCAAGTTATTTTTATTTAAATCAATTTTTGAATAATTGATGTAATCATAAGAGATCAATTTTAGAGAATTAAGTGCAATAAAATATTTTGAATTCAAGTATAATTTTTCTTCAAAAGATTTAGTCTTTATATAATCAATCTCAGAATACTAATAAAAAATATTTCATTGCTCCCCTCTTTTTGAAAAATTATTTTTCTTTATTTTCTTTAGAAGTTTTTTATAATCACAAATTTTAGAAAATGAATTTGCATTACTCTCCCTTTGATTTGTAATAAAAGAGTTTATTAAAACATTTTTGAAAAGTATAAACATAACATATTTCAATAGGATTAATAATCAAATTTGATTATTTGAAAATTTTAAGAGATCTCCTCTTTCTTATAAAGATGAGGTATAATGTTTGAAAATTTTTAATTTTTCAATTTCTTTTAGAAATAGCTATAAATTCTTTGTTTCTCAGACTTTTTTTCTCCCCTTTTTTGATATATTCAAATAAAATTTATGCAAAAGAGAAATATTAAAATAATTCAAGAAATAAACTCATTATTAAGCAAAATCAAACATAATTTCATTCAAAGATTTTTAAAATTTCATGTAAGCCAAAATGATATATAAGAATATGAAAATATATTTCAAATTTTGAAATATAAAAACATATATTTATTTAAAAAATTAAGAGTTTTATGAAATGATGCTAAAACTAAATATGAGCTCAATATAAATAAATTTCAGTATGCAACCAAGTATAAAGTATCAAAGAGATTCACCAAAATCATTCTATTATAATATGAAAGAATATATTTTCTTTTCCTCAAAAGATATCAAATAACTTGTTAGCAAAATAAAATATCAATTTCTTGAATTTATCTTAAATGATATCATATCAAGAATATGGCTATGTAAAACCAGATTTGAATTCTTTTCTTTTTGCTAAGAGATAGAATGATGGAGTTTAGGGCAATGATAAGATATTTGATACCAATAATATAAATTAAAAAGAAAGTTCTCTCATATGATAGTTTTTGAAAAATTTTGTTTGATACCAATTTTTAAAAAGTTTTAGGAAGAATATCTTGCAATTTTATTTTTTGAAAATAATCAATTAAAGCAAAACAATTAGAAATGATGACTAGATAAATCCAAATCACTAAGTTTAGATAAGTAAGGTATAAATGTTTATCAATAATTAAGCTAAAAAAATGATTGCTCCCCCTCTTTATTTCAAAACATGCATATTCATTTAGTTTAATAAAGCATTTATTTCTTAAATATTTAAAATTAAAAAAATGTATTAATTAAGTTTTAAATTAACTTTTGAATTGAGGTATGCAAGCATGAATAACCAAAATCAAAAAATTAAATCATTTCAAAATGAATCATGTCACTTTCAGATTAAATGGTAATTAAAATTATTCAAAAATAGTCTTTTTTCTATGAAAATATATTAGAAATTTCAAAATAATTAATTTTACTTTACACAAGCAACCTTTTATGCATCCAAGCTTAATTAGATTCAACTTTCTTATATAATTAACAATCAAAATAACATGATATAAACAATAGCATGCAGATTTCATGATAAAACATAAATTTATAATGTGTATTATATTTATAGCAAATAATAAAGTCATTACAATATGTGTTCTAGAATCATGCATTTATAAAAAATATCAAAATTATTTAACTAAGCAAAATAAATTCATTAACTAAAGATGGTATAATGTCAAAAGGTTTAATTTTTACCAATCATCATCATCCATCCATTTTGAATCATAAGCATCCACTTATCAAGGTTTCACTTCTTTCAAAGCATTTGATGCGCAGCACACCTACAAAGTAATCATTTTCTAGATTTTGATATTCCAGCTTTTTTGGATCTATATGAGTTAGTGCACATGGTTTCTTTTGGAATCCAAATTTGTTTAACAAAAGTATAACTAAATCTATTGATATTGCATTCATAAATTTTATGGCCTACTTTATTATATTTAAAATAAATAATAGAATAATTTTCATGAAAAGCTCTTGTAGACATGTTTTTGATAAATTTTTATTTTTTCAAAGGATTAAAACCAATTTCAGCCTTATTCAAAATAGCTCTTTGGTCTTTTAAAATTATTAAAAGCTTTTCAATCCAAGGGTTAACTTTTCAACAAAAGGTTTAAGCTTTTCAATTTCATTTTTCAGATTATGATTTGCATGCAAAATAAGCTTATTTTTTAAAAATATTTTCCTTCACATTTAATAACTCAAGATTTTTCTTTTTCAAAACTTTATTTTTTATACTTATCTTTTAAATTTATCCAAAAGATTTGAAAATAATCTTGTAACTTTTCAAAAGTAAAGTCAGGTTGATGTTCAGAATTTAACTCTTCCTTGCTCCTCTTTTTTAGAACTTGACTCGTCATTATTCCTCCAAACTATTATCATTAATTTTTTCTTCAAAAATTGTATGAATCTTCTTATATCTTTTGCTTCATCCTTTTCTTTCGACTCATCACTTTCTTCGAATTTGATAATTGATTTGAATGCAATGTTCCTCCTCTTCTTCGATTCTTCATCATCCTCAACTTGCTATATATTCAATTCTTGTATTATGAGTGAACCTATCAACTCCTCCATGGATAGCTTGCTAAGGTCACTTGCTTCTTAAATGGCTATCACTTTGTCTTTCCACTCCTTTGGCAAGCATCTAAGAATCTTGCAAATAAGCTTATTGTTAGTATAGGATTTGTCAAGAACATTCAAAGCATTTATAATATATGTAAATCTAATAAACATACCAGAAATTGACTAATATTGTTCCATCTTAAATATTTTTTATTTATGAATGAGTAAATTAATTTTAAACTCTAACTTGATTTATTCCTTCATGAGTAATTTTAAGTATATCTTATATTTTTTAACTAAAAAGTAAAAATTTTATTAAACTCATTATGATCTAAAGCACAATATAGAAAATTCATAGCTTTAGCATTCAATTTAATTTCTTGCTCATCCTAATGATCTTCAAGCTTGAGAGTAGCAATATCATTAACCATGATTGTAGATGTGTGAGATTCTTTGATTATAGCCTTTTAAAGGTTGTAATCAATGGTTTGAATGTAAATATGCATGCGAGTTTTTCAATAAATGTAATTTATGCTATTAAAAAATGGTGGTTAGCTAGTGGATTGCCCTTTGGCAAGATAAATATCAAAATGGGTTACCATTAATTTTTACTCTTGATCGTTAGATTAAATATCATTGAATACCAAGCACTGATACTACTTATTGACCAGCGAAACAATCCAAGAAGGTAGTGAATTAGGTTTTTTAAAAAATTAAATAAGTCTGTGTTGAATTTGAAAAATCAATGAAGTGTGTGTGCAATAATATAAGTATGTGCAAATTAAAACTAAATGCAAAACTTAAGAAGAGATGAGGAGGAGAGCAATACACAATAAATACACAAAATTTTATAATAGTTAGGTGCACTCCAAGCATCTACATCTACTCTCCAAGTATCCCTTAAGAATTCCACTATAATCCTCTAATTATAGTGTGATTGTTTTAGTCGGGTTCACAATCAAATCTAGTTGATTTTTCGAGATTACCAACCAAAATCTTACACAATTATTTTTCGAGCTAACAATTCAACCCAATTGGTTTTCTTTGCTCACCAACCAAAACTATACAAAGTCTAATTTTGGACTTGGACGAGCCTATATCAAGTTTCTCTCTCTCCAAAGAAACTTGTAAAGAAATCTCACAAATACAATGGATAAGAATTTAAGCACAAAAAAAACATCAATAAAATACTCTTGTAAGCTTTGAGAATATGTTGAAAGATAGCTCTTTCGAAGCTTGTTTTTTCTTATTTTGAAGCTTGAGAGGATGTAGTTGATGAAGAAAAAGATTTCTCTCGAAAGCTCACTAAAAAACTTTGCACTAAATCCCTTTCTTTTTCTTTGTTCCAAAGCTATTCAATAATGCTATCACAAATGATGTATTTCTCCTTTTTTTTCTTAAAGATCTTATTTCTTATCTTTTTCCTTGATTTCTCTTGGTTCTTTAATAAGTTTGGTAGATAATAAATATCCTTAGAACCTTTAAATAATAATTTATGATCGTTTGGAAGTGGAAACTAGCCTTTTGGAGTATTGTACAAACTTCTGCATATCTGATAAACTAATGTTAATGTATTGTTAGAATCTGGTGAGTCATCGACTCACCAATACTTGAGTCGATATTTGAGTCAACTCACCAATCCTTGAGAGTTGGCTCACCAATCCTTGAGTCAACTCACAGCTTGATTTGAATTTTTCTGCTTTTTGAATTTTCTGTAACTATGACTTATAAAGCTTGAGTTGATTCTTGAGTCGATTCATGATCCATGCCAACTAAAAAATTATGTACGAAACTTGAGATTTGAAGTTATGACTTGATTTATTCCAAACCATCTTTCAAGTATCTATTTATTTTTAATTTCTTTGGCTTTTCCACTTTCTTTGGAACTTCAAAAATTCCTCCAAACACTTCAAATTATTCTTTAACTTTTTCAAATATTTCCAAAACTTCTCCAATATTAAAATTTGTTCCATCAATACTTCTTGTCTCCTTCTTGAGACTACTTTATCTTTAACCCAAAACTTATATAATTTTTATTTGAAAATCTTTTGATTTAGCTTCTTCAAGAGAATTTCTTCCTTAATTTAATGTATCTTTATAAATACTTAAGAGATCCTACATCCATTCTTGAAATACATTATTAGTACTATTTGTACTTAAAATCTTGTTATCATCAAAATCAATCGTTGGATCAACAGGTCTAAAATCTCGACTTAGGCTGAGTTGAGATCACATCGATTACTAACTAGATTTACATCCATGCAATCCATTTGTATTATAATTGATTGTCAGATGCTTTGTATTCGGTGGTATGATATATATAGAGATAAAATTAATTAATGGTATTTGATTATCAATTACCATGTACTTGTCAAATTAAAGGATTAAGAGCAAATTACCACCTAAAAATATTTGAATTTTAATCGAATGTCTCTTGCTTCTTCCATCGCATTATGATAAATCTCATGTTCCTTGTCAATAAGATTCAGATGATAAGTGGCAATCAAATCAAGGGACAAAATCAATTTTCCATTAACACTTACAACACCTATTTGGATGCTTCTCAAATCTCAATCCTCCATATATTTGTGGATCCAATTTCATGATTTGTTTCATGCCAATAACATTAAATGACAGACAAATCAAGGGATGGAGTAACCCTCCCAATCTCAATTTGAAAGTTTGTTATTTTATAGATAAAAGATTTGGCTGAGAATCTATATTTTCATGTATAACTATTTTTTAGATAATATTTAGATAGAAAAATAATTTATTCATATTCTTTTATAAATGAAAAAGTAGCTTTGAAATTTATTATCAATATTTTTTTATATTATTAATTTCCTAGATAAGTTACTAAAATTTATTCATATTTTCATATTACCTTTTAGGGCATGTTCTTTTGTGAATAAATGTTAAGAAGAAGTTGGTCAACTTTCCTATCGATCAACTTATCTATTTTTTATAATTTTTAAGATAGATAAGTTATTTTTTTAATAATATTTATCTATGAAATAGGGACTAAAATTTGGGATAATGGATAACTGAGTTATTGGGTATTGAATGAGCAGATATTTGAAATCAAAAGAAGGAGATTTTAAGAATAAAATTAAATGTTTTCTTTACTAACTAGTGAAAAAAAAATCTAGCCATCTCTAGATAGGTAAGATTTTTTTTTCATTTTATGGATAAATATTATCCAGGAAAAGTAACTTACCCATCTTGAAAAATGCAAGAACATGGATAAGTTGATCAATAAAAAAGTGGACAAATTTTTTCATGATGTTCATCTATAAGGATTCATTCTTTTACAAGTACAAAATTTAGTTAGGAATCTATATTTTTCGAGGTAAATATTTTTTAGATAATATCTAGATAGGAAAATAATTTATCTATGTTCTTTTATACATGAGAAAAAGTAATTTCGAATTTTGTTATCCATATTTCTTTACATTATTACTTTTCTAGATAAGTTACTAAAATTTATCCATATTTTTTATAATATCCTTTATGCAGACTAGAATTTGAGAGTAGTGGATAACTGAGTTATTGGACATAGAATGGAGAAGCATTGAAAATCTAAAAAAATACATATTAGAAATAAAATTGAATGTTTACTTTAATGATTAATAAAAAAATAATTTAGCCATCTCTCATATGGATAATTTTTTTTATTTAAAAAAATAATTTATCTATTTTAAGTGTAAGAATATGAATAAATTAATTGATAGTAAAATTGATCAACTTATTTTTATGATATTCATCTATAAAAATATGGGTCTAAAAAGAACATGCCCTAAATATTTTCCAATAATGAGTATCCCTTACAACCTACTACTATAAAGTCACAACAAAACCCTCTCCACCAAAAATCATTTTCTCCCCATCACCCTCAATAAAAGAAAACGATGCAGGCCAATGCGATGGAGGGAAAAAAAAAAAGCCCACAAAATCCCTCCCGGAGACTTTGTACATTTTTATTATTTTAACCGATGGTAATCCCAGATAATGTTGTGTTACTCGACTCCCCGCGCCATAAACAGCTGTCCACCAAGCGGAACGCCGCGTGTCGACCAACTAAAGCCATTTTCGGCCCATCCCCATGCGTCGACGAGACGAAATTGCGTAATCCAACGGCCCTGATCATCCGGACAGCGGATTGCCACTACGGTGGACCCCGCATCCAACCCATCGACTTCCTGGTGCTAAGCTGGCAAGCTCTGTCTATCGGTCCTCTCTCTCTTCTTTAATTGCGAGCTCGGCATTAATTTAGCTGGATCTCCGAACCGCGTTAATTTAGAATTTAAGACCAATTATTGAATATTTTTTTAATAATATCCTATCCTTAATTATTTAATTAAATTTTTTAAAAATATGTTCTATTTATTAAAAATTATAATTTTTATAAAAAAATTAATTCGATAGCCTCATTCATCATCCAATATATTATCTTGTTAATCTAAATAGACCGGTATGTAGTCCCTCTATAATTCAGGAATGTTATCCTTTTTAATTTTTTTTAAATTTAAAAAAAAATCCCTCTCTCTTTCCTTTTTCTTTCCCAATTAATTTAATTAAACTAAAAAGAAAACACCTTCTACGGTAACTAAGATTACGTCCTTATCGCTTTCCCTTCTTTCCCAGTCCCGCGGTTTTAGGCCCTTTTCTCTCCTGTCTTCCGTCGATTCTGAGCGCTCGGAGCTCGTCTCAGGTACTCTTTTGTTCTTCGGATTTAGGGTTTTTATAGCATATATCATTGGATTTCTGTCAATGTTGGTTGGTTATTTTTATTATTATTATTTTTTTGCAGTTACTTCCGGTTGGATCTTCTTCCACCCGGCTCAATTTTAGCTGAATTAGATTGTTGATTTCATGCTAGAAATCGTAGGTTCCCTCCCACATTCATTGTCCAAGATCCGATCTGCTCGATCCAGTGTGTTTTCTCATAGATCGAAACGCTGGTTCCCGGAAGATCCGTTCTTTTCCTGTTTCGTAAACTCTCACCTTCCTCTATCCTCCTCTTCCGTGTATTTTTCAGTAGAAGTTCTGATCTTAGCTCACAAATTTTAGTTCTTTTTTTTTTTTTCCCCTAAAGATTTTTGTTTTTCCTCATGAAGAGGTATCAAGCTTCACCTCCCATCCTTCTCTGTGCTTCCTTCTTTTTCTTGCTGGCCGTCGGCAAAATCTCGGCGGCCGACAGCACCAACAGCACCTACGTCCCGCGGGACAACATTCTGCTTAACTGCGGTTCCTCCGGGGAGGACAAGGACACCGATGGCCGCATCTGGACCGGCGACGCTGGCTCCAAGTACGCCCCCTCAATTAATGGCGTTGGCCTCACTGCCCCCTCCCAGGACTCCTCGGTCCCGCAAGTCCCCTACTTGACTGCCCGGTTCTTCGCATCCCCCTACACCTACACCTTCCCCCTCGGTGCTGGCCGGAAATTTATTCGCCTCTACTTCTATCCTTCCACCTACTCCGGCCGCGCCGCCTCTGATGCCTTCTTTTCCGTCACCGCCGGTTCCTACACCCTCCTTCAAAACTTCAGCGCCTACCTCACTGCCGATGCCCTCAACTTTGACTACCTCGTCCGCGAATTTTCCCTTAATGTGTCCTCCAGTGGCCTCAACCTCACCTTCACGCCTTCTACTGACCATCCCCATTCTTATGCGTTTGTGAATGGTATCGAGATCGTCTCCATTCCCGACATCTTTACCACCACCAGTGCATTGCTTGTTGGGACCTCCACAGACTTCCCTATTGACCCGGACTGGGCCATCGAGACCGTCTGCAGGCTGAATGTGGGTGGGCAAGCCATTTCTCCCACCGAAGATTCTGGCTTGTTTCGTTCATGGGGTGATGACTCCCCATACATCTATGGTTCCGGATTTGGGGTCACATACTCCAATGACCCGAATGTTACAATCAAGTACTCGACCTCCTTGCCGGAATATATTGCACCGGTGGATGTATACTCGACAGCACGGTCGATGGGGCCTGATGCGCGTGTCAATATGAACTATAATCTCACATGGATCCTGCCAGTGGATGCTGGTTTCTACTACCTTGTGAGGCTGCATTTCTGCGAGATCCAGTATCCAATGACCAAGATAAACCAGAGGGTCTTCGAAATTTTTCTCAACAACCTGACTGCCCAAGATGATGCTGATGTGATTGCTTTGAGCGGTGGAATTGGCATCCCGGTGTACGAGGATTTTGTGGTGTTGACTTCGGGGACCGGCTCGATGGATCTGTGGGTTGCACTCCATCCTAATAATTCAAACAAGCCAGAGTTCGATGATGCTATCTTGAATGGGATGGAGGTCTTTAAGCTGCAGAACAGTAACGGAAGTCTTGCTGGACCGAATCCAGAACCACGTCCCGAGCCAGATGTGAATCCTGATGAGGTTTTCAATCACCATAATCGCAAGTCCAAGAGTAAGGCTCCGGTGATTGCTGGTGGGGTGATCGGTGGAGTTGTTGTCCTGTTGGCTTCCTACTTTTGCCTGTTTGGGTTTTGCAAGCAAAAGAAGAAGAGTGGAGGGAAGGATGCAGGCACCAGCGATGGACCATCAGGTTGGCGGCCACTCTCCCTCTATGGCAACTCTCACTCGGCGGTGTCAGCCAAGACGAACACAACTGGGAGCTACGCCCCGTCGCTCCCATCCAACCTTTGTCGCCACTTCTCTTTTGCAGAGATCGAGGCTGCCACCAATGGCTTCGATGAGGCCCTTCTTCTTGGTGTTGGTGGGTTCGGAAAGGTCTATCATGGGGAAATAGATGGCGGCTCCACTAAAGTTGCAATCAAACGGGGGAATCCGATGTCTGAGCAAGGTGTCCACGAGTTCCAGACTGAGATCGAGATGCTGTCCAAGCTCCGTCACCGTCATCTTGTATCTTTGATTGGTTACTGTGAGGAGAACTGTGAGATGATTCTAGTTTATGACTACATGGCCTATGGGACACTCCGCGAGCACCTTTATAAGACCCAGAAGCCACCCCTCCCTTGGAAGCAGCGGCTCGAGATTTGCATTGGTGCTGCCCGTGGGCTTCACTACCTCCACACTGGTGCCAAGCATACCATCATCCACCGAGATGTGAAGACTACTAACATTCTGTTAGATGAGAAATGGGTTGCAAAGGTTTCAGATTTTGGGCTTTCAAAGACTGGTCCTACGCTCGACCATACTCATGTTAGCACAGTGGTGAAGGGCAGCTTTGGTTATCTTGATCCAGAGTACTTCAGGCGGCAGCAACTTACCGAGAAATCCGATGTGTACTCTTTTGGGGTTGTATTGTTTGAGGTCCTCTGTGCTCGGCCGGCTCTGAACCCGACGCTTCCAAAGGAGCAAGTGAGCTTGGCTGAGTGGGCACTGCACTGTCAAAAGAAGGGCATTCTTGATCAGATCATTGATCCCTATCTCAAGGGCAAGATTGCTCCATCGTGCTTCAAGAAGTTTGCAGAAACTGCTGAGAAGTGTGTGGCTGATCAGGGAATCGAGCGGCCATCAATGGGTGATGTCCTCTGGAACCTTGAGTTTGCACTCCAGCTACAAGAGGGTGCAGAGGAAAGTGGAAGTCTCATTGGTGGTGCAATGTCAGATGATGGCACCTCTCTCATGATGATGGGGAAAAAAGACTCGAATGATCCATTGGTCGAATCCAGCACAACCACAACCACAACCACCACCGTGAGCATTGGAGGGCAGAGCCTTGCAAGTGAGGACTCTGATGGACTGACGCCAAGTGCCGTATTCTCGCAGATCATGAACCCCAAAGGGCGGTGAGATAAAATCTTGAGCCGAGGATTGCTACTACTGTGCATCTCCACGCCAAAAACCTGCTATCCCTTATTTTCCCTGCTTTAATCTCTTTATTCAGTAATATTTGATGAGTTATGTTGTAATTTTATTAGACCCTAAGATCTCCTAAATTCAATATGATATGTGACTCGTATTCTTGAGAATGCTTTGGTTGTTGGTTGTAGCAATGGTTATGGGGTGTTGTTTTGTAAATTTGTTGCGTCTCTGTTAAGGAGACCATAAATATCTGGTTTGGATACTCTTTCTTTATGTCTCATCAGCTTGATGACTTTGAAATTTCAGACCTGCTGGAAACTGAGGATTTAAGAAGCAGCAAAAAGTTGATTGATATTCCTGCAATGTTTAGGGCTCAACATACTGTAACTATAATACCTTTGTTGTACGGTAGAGTTATCAATGGATCGGATTTAGATCATAATCCAGATATCTAGATTCGGATATGATTTTATTTACGGATCCAGACCTGGATCCGAATATCCGATAGATCTAATTTTAAAGTATCAGATCCGGATCCGAATGGATCTTGGATATTCGGACTCGAACCCGGACCCGAATGGCACTGATCACAAGTACTGTAGCATTGATGATCATGGTATTATGGTACTGATCACAGGCATTGTGGCATTGATCATAGCTATTAATATAAAACAAGCTATTAACATAAAACAGAACGAGTACCTAACCGACTAAACCTGGAACGATATCGGAAGAGGGGTAGCGGCAGTCGGGGGACGATCAATGATGTTGGTGGCTGATGGAGCTCGAATCCAAGAACGGTAGCTACGAGGGGTCGATGCCGGGGTAGCGCGGCTGGCGGGGCTCGGATCTGGACTGCTGGAAGGGCTCGGAGCTAAAGAAGGAAGAGCCGGATTGCTGGAGGGGTAGGCGGAGGCTAATGTCGGAGCAGTAGAGCGGCTAGCGAGGGACGATGTCGATGGCCAGTGGGCTCATCGGCTTCAAGCTAAAGAAGGGAGAGCCGGATGCCGAAGAGGTAGGCGGAGCCCGATGTTCGAGTAGTAGAGAGGCTAGCGAGGGACGATGTCGGCCGTCGAGGACTTGGGGAGAGGAGGTGTCGACCGTCGAGGACTCGAGGGGAGGAGGGGTCGACCGTCGAGGACTCGAGTGGAGGAGGTGTCGGCCGTCGAGGGGGCTTTGAGGATTCGATGGAAAGGAAAGACGTTAGGGCACGATGGAGGGCTTTTAAAGTTAAAAGAAGGATTGATTTCAAACCGTTGAATCATGATCTGATGATTCTTAATAATATAAATATATATAAATATATAAATATATATAATATTAATTTATATAATCGGATCTCGAGTCTGTCAGGTCTAGATATATATCCAGATCCAGATCCATTTAATCATGAATGGGTCTGGGTCTAGGTATACGGGTCCAGATTTAGATCCACACCCGTTGAGTAAATACCCATGGATATCGAGTCCGGACCCAATTCATTGACAGCTCTACTGTACGGTAGATGAGGATCTTCCATCAAGATCATACACCTTCCTCCTCCCCCCTCTAGTGCGGTTCAGGAAGTGGTGCAATACACACAACTATACAAGCACCATATCGGTGATTCCTGGAAGTCGGCAATTGCAATGGGTTATGATTCTATTTGTTTCCTTCTAGGGGCGCTGCAGTTGATGTTAATGATAAATGAATTGTTTTGAGTTTCAACACCCCCATTGTGCTGCTGCAAAACCTACCGTATATTGGATCCTAGCAGCAAGGAGTGACAGAGCTTGTCATCTGCTCCAAATTCCACAAATCAGATGCAAAAGCTCATTGACCAGATTTTTAATCAAGTAAGAACCAACACAAAAGAAACCAATATATCTCATTCTTGATCAAAGGTTCAAATTTGGATCTCACAAAATACAAATAGGCTCCACATGTAGATATGACCTAAATAACCAGTTCCAATTTTGCCCGGTAATGTTGCAACATCAAGCCATGGGTTGCAAGGTTGCAAGTCATCTCCACATCAAGTCATAACTGGATATATTCACAAACACTATAAAACCAGCTGCAAGAAATCAAAGGAACAAAATATTTGTCATCATTAAAAATACCGATATGATCAATGTACATGACAAAGGAAATCATAGCACCAACAAACTATTTATTCTTTTTAGTATACATTCATCTGGGAGAAATACTATTGAGTTGTGTGCTTTCACCACATGTTCTATAAGAAAACAAGCCAGCAGTAAGATGTACAACTGGGTTTGGGAAGTAACTGCAAATCTGACAGAGAAGCCATGTACCAGAGAGGAAAAAAATACATGAGGTACTCTCATCAACCAAACATAGGATCAATGAATACATATGCCAGCATAAACCTTATTCATCATCTCAATAGCTAGATGGATTCACTTGGACGACTGGGATGAGGATGCAATAAGCACATTTAACTTATTCTCAAGTTCAGGTTTGTTGGCGCCGACAAGCTTATCCAGCTGCTGCCCATCCTTCAAGAAGAAGAATGTTGGAGTTGCACGAATATCCCATGATGAACTGAAATCCTGCAACAACAATTGACAAATTCAAGCTCCATATTTGTCAACAAAGAATACATTCCATGTATAAATGCAAACTTGATAAAAATCTAACTTGGTACACTATAGCCAACATATTAAAGTATTTGCCACAATCTAGAAGTTGGTTTTACATGTAACATATTGTTCCCAATTTATATGTGCACAAGGTTTTCCTGACCATTAACTTATATATTATGGTAATAAGCTGTTGACCTATCTTTTTGGATTGAATAATGAAACAAATAATGGTCCATAGAGCATATTTTATAGAAAATATGTCCAGAGATCTCCCGTACATATTTTCAGGAATAGTGTGTCAAATAGAGGCACAATGAACAGGATGGGATGCACGATATCAAGGTTGACTTGACACTTTTTACTGCATTCAAGTTTTTACCTTACAAAAGGCTCCCAAAACCTTTTACATGTCCTTCAATTTGCATCCACATTCTCTGTTGTAAATCTGATGTTCAAGTTAGTTTTAACTCTCCTTCCTCAACCAAAATGTGAATGACCTGAAAAATGTTGACCAAGATGGAGCCTTGTGAATCAAACGAAAGCATGTCTACAGTTCAGAGGGGCTTTTGGTTGCTTGTATGCATAGCAGTGAGTCTGAGAAACAACATATAGGTTGGTAGATGAGGTCTTTAACAAAACATCCAGAATCAGCCATGCAAAAATTTGACCCAATATTTACTCGAACAATGGGTGATGTTCAAGCACAAGTTTTTTTCAGTATGATAAGGCTTAAACAAAACTAGAAAAATTCCATGTGCTAAATTGAGGCTCTGCCTTTATATGCAATTTGCTCTTGGAGTGAGTGGTGCTGAAGCAGGATAGAACCCATACAAAGTGATGAAACATGAAAGACTACAAACTAGGTAAAGTTCTGCTGGCACTGAGCTGACTGCAGAAATAATAGAATCTTGGTTTGATAGGTTTCCCACAGAGCTTAAAATAATAATGAAGGATCTCATTTCATGCCTTCTACCCGAGCCATCAATTTATAACTTAGAATATTAATAAACATCTTACTCCCCAAAGTACAGAAGTTTAAAAAGATTATTCAGCTTTCCCCATTACAACTATTTCGTCTGGATCTTCATAATTGAGAACCATAGTCAACAATGACCCAATAATGGAACTCCTTGCGCCTTATACAAAACATCACATAAGTGATCATAACAACTCTGGTTACATCCTTAGCCACTTAATTTTCTGCGGAGATCTTCCTGGCCTCACTCTAGAAAATCCAAAAGCATGAGCAGGAATCTCACTTGTCCTAAGAAACAAAGTGGGATCAGTGGCTGAACAAATAGCTGTGCTACATTGCCGTTCATGGGGGAAAAGCAAAGATCAAAGAAATATCATGGGAATGACAAAGAATAAGGTGGTGGAAACCATGAGGTAGAGAACAAGATAATGAACTAACATGAATAGCGCATTTGGGTTAACAATGATGATGATGATGTCAGAATTTTCCATCTGTCCATACAACCACAAGCAAGTTTGCAAGTGAACATAAAAATCCATGCCTCCTACTCTTTGATTGTCAGCTCTTGATGGTCATGCCCTCTGCCTATCGATGTTTCAACATGGATCTTCTAATTACGTGCACAGAGGTTCCAAAATACTAAAATGTACTCTACTTTTATGAGTTTCTTGAATCAACAAGCAATTCATCTAATACCCCCGGTCAATCCAACATATCCATTTTCACATGCTAAGAGGTTGGTAATACAGCTGACAGTTGAAGTTGAACTTGAGAAATGGGATACCTTCAAAATTTCTGAAGCCTGGAATTTTAACCTACAAGCACACCATCGAAACGGTTCCATATTTCTAACATTTAGGAAATGACAATGTCATGGCAAAGTCAGGGCTATGAGTTTGATTCAATAACTATAACCAAGGTTTAAGTTTCGGCTGAAACCAATCCTTTTCAGTCAAAACTGATTGAATTCAGCCAATACTGATATGAAACTAACCAAAAAGTAGATCTGAAAAGACTACATTTAATGCTTAACTGGAAATAGATGTAAAAGGAAGCAACAGACCATCAGAAAAAAGTAGCTGTAGAAAGCATCAGACAGCATGCAAAGGGCAAGATTGAAGGTAAGAGCAGATCATACCACCAACTCATCCACATCAATTGTCAGGAACATAAGAGAAGGATACTTCTCAGACAGCTCAGCATAAACAGGTGCCATCATTCTGCATGGGCCACACCAAGATGCACTGAAATTTGCCACAACCTGTGCAAGAAAACATACATGTGATTTTCATGAAAATCTAGAACATGGAATAAGACATGCAAGGGCTCTAAGTTGACAAAGGTGCGTTCACTGTTAAACAAAAAAGTCAAAATTTACACTCCCAAACTCTCTGATTAACATGGAAGCTATGATTTGGAATTCAAACACCTAGCCTGGACATTCATGTCTAAAGTTTATCTGTGTCTCATCGCATGTTTGAAAGCGGTCTAAGTTTGCATTTAAGGCAAGGTGATTGATAAAAGTTGGACTGTCAGTTCCTCAGATGTAGTACTCAAGGCCATATCTGCAGTTCAGACTGATACTATCAGATAAATGCCCCAATTTTTTGGTGCTTGAGCTGACAATAATGATATTATATAACAATCATGTTGGCAATATTGAATCTGATGTGCTCAGACTTATGGATGCTCGAACCTCTTAATAATCTCATGAGATATTATATAGATTTTTATTATACTTCCTTTTTTCATTGCTGGCCACATGGACGCATGTTAATACATGCAGTTAAATTACCACATGCACACAAGCATGTTTATATAAAACCCCACTTCTTTGTGTGTGGATTTCAGTCAGCACACAATCTTAATGTCCATGCTGACCATACTATAGCCAATTAGCCAGCTGATGACACTAACTCACTTTGCTCATATTCTTGCTTTCTCAAAAACAACTTATCAAAGCTACTCCCATGTCAAAGATGGATCAAAAATCTCCATGCAAAATAGGTTTCTTTTTAATTGCAGTGTTAACTTAAACTCACACAGGTGGAGTCCTGGTGACAGTATTAATCAACTCAGATATGACTTCAAGTAAATTATTTTTACTTACGCAAGCACATCCAGCAACATCTAATTTCTTCAAGATTGATGCACAAGGTTCTGTGCTATTGGAGACAATCCAATTCAATTTGAACCGAATTTTGGATATCGTCCTTCTGAACCATCATATATTATCAACCCTGAAAATTCAATATGACCTTTCATGCAAATATTATACATTTTTAATGGAAAAGGGCTACGATCACTCGAGGGGGAATCTGATCCACGTTGACACATGAATCAGCTGCCCTTTTCCAACTGGTCTTCTCCTCCCATTTATGACCATAACATATTCTGCAGTATATTATACTGACCCTGAATTGCAGAACCATATGTATAGGAGCTGTTTGATCCAACCCCAACAAGCAATGTGGAAATGCTTCCACAACATAACCAAAGATGGTCATACCCAAACCTAATTCTGGAGTCCTAAGGCCACCATACAGGTTCTGGATGCAATTCTACAAAAAATTATGAATGACTCCTGTACAGGTGACCCATAATTGTAGCCAGCATAGATCCAAAGTTATTAAACATAACATATTAGTTTGCCAATTCCAGGAAATCCAGCTAAACAGCTCAAGTTCAGCAGTGGACCAGCTGACCTGGACAAAGACAAAAATTTAAGCTTCAGACTGATAGTAAAACTGGACACATAACTTCATTAACAGATTGCAATTGTGAGACAGAAGAGAGCTCTTCTAGTCCCACGTTTGTTATATTGCATGCATAAGAATGAATCCTTAGAAATGCTAAGTTTATGTGCACATGGACATCTCTGTGTGCGTGCGTACGCGTGCATGCATATATGCCCATGTTTGGATTTTGGGTCCTATCAAGATGCTTACTAGCTTGCCATCTTTGTTTGCTTCTGCAATCTTCTCATCCCAGCTCTCTTTGCTAGTAATTGCATGCACATTTGCAGCTCTGAAATCTATGTCATCAGAGCCATCACGGTCCCCACACTACGCATGATGAGAGAACAAAAGCAATTAGTTGGCCAACATTTTAGTTTAATACATGAACACACCAATCCAGTACCAAGATAAACCAACAGGTATAAAGGTACATGCGCAAACAGCCACACACATACACACGTGCAAAGACAGACATGCCCACAAGCACACACATATACAAACATAAATATAAATACACATACATAAATGTATATATGTATAAACATTTGTACAGAATATTATAATATATAGATATTTGTGTCTGTGCCTGTGATGAACAGGCTTGTGCACAATCAAGACTTATGGAGTATTTAAACTGAAATCTCTTCCAGTATTCAATTAAATCTGTAAGGTTATTAGGTTTCTTGCAAGGTCAAAAAAAGCAAATAATGTGACAAGTATGAAGTTAAACTGAAGGTGTTTGGAAGCTCAAAGCTCAGGCCATATAACTGTGACTTAAAAGCTCAACATCATGCCACCCACCATCACCCATACACTGCCATCTCTCCCCCAACCCACTCCATTGCCCAACACACACATATGTGTACCCACATGCTCCATGTTCCACT
Organism: Areca catechu; assembly: GCA_021397845.1. Classification (NCBI taxonomy): domain Eukaryota; kingdom Viridiplantae; phylum Streptophyta; class Magnoliopsida; order Arecales; family Arecaceae; genus Areca; species Areca catechu. Next base: position 9,913,901 of record CM038046.1, read on the forward strand.
GTGAAATGACGTACCAAGAAACACAGGTTATTTATCTATGCATTGCACTATGCACACTGAATTTTGTTACGAGTTTCCATGTATTTTATCTATCATAACTAACCTTTCCCAAGAAGATTCCCATCAGATCTTAGGAGTTCCAGACAAGAAAACAGGATCACCAGCTTATTCTGGAAATAGAAAATAACAAAGAAATCATTAGTAAAAACTAATGTCATTGAATTGAAAAGTTTAGATACCTAGAGGAAAAGAGCAGAAGGACAAATTACTCTGCATATCATAACCACATATATGCTCCAGGTAACTGAAAATAAACTTTGAAAAGAACCGCCAGAAATTATTTGTATAATGTTCTTATTGAATCAGGCTATTTAGTCAGACATCAAGTGATGATTATATACAACAAGTAAATAAAGATGCATTGGGCAAATATCTTATGACAACAAGAAATTATTCTCCAATACCTTCTTGTGAGAAGAGTCAATATCTTATAGGATATGAGTATGATGATATTAGAGTTTGAGTTCACATTTAGGCATATAGACATGTCCAGAAAAACAGGAACATTGAAAATATGATAATATTTAAGTGAATATCTTAATATATGTATATCACAACATTGCTCTATGAATCAAAATATTGACAATAAATATGCAACTGACACCATAGAGATGAGAACACTGAGGTGCATACATAATGTACCAGGAAGGATGAATGAGTGCATTGTTGGAAGCAAAAGAATCCCATAGATTAAACTGGTAGAAAATTAATTAATATTACCTGAGCATCTGTATTGAAGATTTGGATTGGCCTCATGAGAGAAATGAAGGCAGAAAAAAACCTAAATGGAAGTTGTGATAGAGGATTTGAAACGCTTGTGCTGACAGAGGATGCCCTTCCAAGGAATACGTGGTAAATATAATTCACACCCTTAACTCCATATAGTTGACCTGGTGCTTAACACTTATAAGCTATGTAACCAAGAATCGGTCATATATTATAATAAATGAATTTAGCATCCAAGTATTGGTTCCCTACATAATATTATCCCAACACACTAACACCAGAATATTATTCCAACACACTACCACCAGCAACTACAGAACCTATGTGCACTTGCAGTTACTAGAATAAGGATATATGAGTATAAATAAGAACCAAGGTATTTATATAAATAGATATGAAAGGAATTTTGTAGAAAAAACAACATCAATTGAATATTTGGGTTTCTTTCTTTTTCTTTTTAAATGAAGTGCAAGGAATGCAACTATAAAGGGAATATGCATAGAGATAAGACTTCAGGTAAAAAAAGATGACTGAAGATACCAGAAAATGACTTATTAGCATGGTTTTAGTTTTATAATTAATAAAAAAAACAGAATGATAGTTTTGGTTAGATATGTCTTAAAACTAGAAAAGAAAAATGCAGAATGAATTCACCAAAAGCAATGCCAATAGTATGACAGAGGTTAAGTGATGATTGCCAGTATATAAGGCTCTTTCATTTGCACCAGATGATATATGGGTCTAAAGTGGCAGTCACACGTCTAAATGCCAAAAAGATGGTGTAAAGTTCAGAATATTGTGAGAATGGTTTTGATGAAACTGGTTGCAAAATAGATATCGGTCTTGAGTGAAACAAAAGGGAAAACATGATTCACAATGTCCCACCATGAAGTAGTGTCAGACTGTCAGCTATTGCTATGAGAAAAGGTGCAAATAAATACACCAAAAGAGATTTAGGTAGGTGCATAGCAGGGATTATATGATGACAACTAGTTTATAAGGTTCCATCATGTGTGTAAATGGCTCCAACAAAAGAAGCAATCAAATGGAATGTAAGTTGACAAGGTGAGATAAAGCTAAGTATATTATGAAAAGAGATTTGGTAATAATAGTTGAAAAACAAGCATAAATATTGAGTAGAACAAAAGGCAACACATGGCCCACAAAGTTCAACTTTGAATTATCATTGATTATTTCTATGGTCATGGCTGCATTTTGAATGGTCTTCTAACAAAATTACGCATCATCGCTCATGTAGCTGCGGTGAATATTAAGATATTTATGTCCAAGTTAGATGGATGAAATAAGGCTTGTTATGGTATTAGCAGTCCTTGGAATAGACTCAGTCAATTGTCATGGTTCATGGACCTCAAAAACTTGCATACTTGTTAACTTTGAACTGAGAAAACATATATACAAAAAGATCCAGTGCAAAGAATCGACAAAAGGTCACAATACCATGAAGCATAAGAGTTCACAAATTATATGCTATGTGGTATTAAAATACAGTCTACGACTAGATCCAGGACAAAATAATTGCGCTTAACACAATATAAATTCTGAATTATAGTCGTTATATGCTATGTGGTATTAAAATACAGTCTACGGCTAGATCCAGGACAATATAATTGCGCTTAACACAACATAAATTCTGAATTATAGTCGATAGTAATCAAGAGGTTCATTTGCAAAACTAAATGACTGCCGGAAAAGAAAACCTGTGGCTAGCAGGTTTTGTACTTACAACTTCTCGGCAAGTTTCAGAGCCCATGACGAATAAAACATCGACTATAACTTTCAACCGTGTCAAAAATTTCACCAGTCATCTCATGTGCCATTCTTGAGTTGCTCAGCATTAAAATTGACACACAGGTGGTTGCACTAATTTAACCAAATTAACGTAAAATAAGCGGACGGTTGACTAACATTAAATTTAACGAAGAAGCTTTTTCATACAATCATCTGCATCAATTAAATTAAGAACCTGTTCGTTAAGACATCGAATCATGCGTTGATTTAACCAAGAAGCAATTTAAACTCTCCAGGATCCGGATACATGGAAAATTAAGCTTCGATCCTTTTCTATTGCTGAGAAATCAAGAATCTCTTACGGGATAAAGAAAGGAACATACCTAAAAATCTCTTCGCCAATTTCGCCGTAAGATACTGTTTTTGGCGAAAGAATCCAACGATAATTTTGATCGAAGAAACCGTAGATTTTGGGAAGGAGGAGAGATCTACGCAAAGAACGCCAATGTCAAAGTGGGTTACGCCGTCGAAGCATCTTGACGGCGAGCGCGAACATTAGATCCGGAGCGAAAGCCCCCCTCGCCCCCACCCCCCCCCCCCCCCGGTCAAAAAACCAAAAAAAAAGAAAAAAAAGAAAAAGAAAATGTCGCTTTTGTCCCGACGTATTGTACTGTACTGAAAGCGACATTCTTGGTACACCACCGGATGCAAGAGATCCAAGCTGGCCATGCAGCTTTTTTTTTTTTTTTTTTTTTTTTTTTTTTTTTAATTGATTCATGCAAATTCGGACTAGCACGACAGGGTGGGATATAACCTGTATTAAACGGATTTACAAATTCTCTGCGCGTTATATCTGTATATCTTTTCAAATAAATCGAATATTATTTTTATTCTCATCGCTTTACCAAGAAAAAAAAAAAAATCGAATATTTCAACATTTATATATATATATATATACTTTATCTCGGAGCCTACTTATTATTTTTGCTCTCATTCAATGTTACCGGCTATTATTCACTTTATCTATATTTTTATCTTAGTAGGAAAGATAGTTATCGCTAAACTTTTTTACATTCGAGCGAACGATGAATTGCTAAGGTTTTAATTTTTTTTCAATCAATGAAACCTAATATTTTATATTCAGACATAAATAATGAATACAACTATAATATATAAAAAAAGTATAGTTATTGAAAGTAGCACATTATTTATTTTTTATGCGAAACTGAGTGATATCCTCCAATATCTAAAAAAGAAAAAAATGAAAACCACGGAAGATAAAGGAATTATATATTTTAATATAATATTTTAAAATTCATGTCTAAAGATAAATGTGATAATATTTTTTATAAAATTTATGATACCGATTCATAAAATTATGATTTCATAGTATAAATTTATGACACCGTGTACAGTTTCAAAGTGGGAAGTCTTAGAATTCTTCTAGTAGTCATAGAGTATTCTAGATTTATGATCCTCTATATCAAAATATGCTTTATGATTATTATACAATTTTTTAAATTATAGTGTACTGTAGACTTATGAAATCTTGTATTTTAAATACTCCCTATAAAATTGTTACATCCTAATTCAAAATCATGATACCATTTTATAAAATTTTGACACCTCTATATAGATTTAAGTCGTGATGCTTTAGATTTATTCCGGATGTCAGTATATCTTAGACTTATGAAATCCTATATTTTAAATATCCTCTATAAATTTGTTACACCATAGTTCAAAATTATGACACCACTTCATAAAATTATGACATCCATTCACAAAATTATGATACTATTGCATAGATTTAAGCCGTGATGCCTTAGATTTATTCTAAATATCATAGTATATCCTAAACTTATGAAATCCTACATTTTAAATAGTCTCTATTAGATTATTATATCAAAGTACAAAATTATAACATTGCTTTATAAATTAAGGCATCCCTTCACAAAATTATAACATCCTTGCACAGATTATAGTCGAGATGTCTTAGATTTATTCTACATATTATAGTATATCTTAGATTTATGAAATCCTGTATTTTAAATATTGTCTATAAGATTGTTATATCCTAGTTCAAAATATGACATTCCTGCACAGATTTAAGCTATGATATCTTATATTTATTATAGATGTCATAATATATCCTAGATTTATGAAATCCTGTATTTTAAATACTCTCTATTAAATTATTATACTTTAGTATAAAATTATGATATCACTTCACAAAATTATGTTATTCCTTCATAAAATTATGACACCCTTATATAGATTTGAGTTGGGTATCTTAGATTTATTCTGGATGTTATAGTATATCCTAGACTTATGAAATACTACTTTTTGAATATTATTTATAAGATATTACATCTTAGTACAAAATTATGACACCACTTCATAAAATTATGTCATCTCTTTAAAAAATTATGACATCTATGTACATGTTTGAACCGAGATGCCTTAAATTTATTTTGTATGTTATAATGTATCATAGACTCATGAAATACTTATTTTTAATACTGTAGTAAGATTATTACATCATAATACAAAATTATGATACTATTTCATAAAATTATGATACTACTTCATAAAATTATGACATTTATGCATAGATTTAAGCTAGTATGCCTTAGATTTATTATAACAGTAAGATGTAATTTTTTTTATATAATGTGACATTTTTTTTCTTATATTGTAGTTGATTTCTTAATTATTCCACAGCTTATAAGTGTGAATCTCTGATAAATATTTAAGAACTCATGTAAGTCAGCAATTTATATTTGAAATATTTGGGATGGATTTTTTAGGCACTCATGTTTAAGGGTGTAAATGGATCGGGTCGGACCGGGTCATGAGTGACCTCGATTCGACCGGTTCTTTGATCGATTCCTAATATTAGACCAGGTCCAAGTCACTAGAAAATCGAGTCACGTCGGGTTAGGTCCATTATCAGATTTTTAACCCAACAGGTCATTCGGATTGGATCGGGTCTATAAATAATCCGATTATAATTCAAAAAATTTGGATCTATATATGATCCGGATAAAATATAGACAACTATATTTTAATTATTACATAGTCAACTATTATTAATTATAAATTAGATAACAAATAATATTATTTTTAAAATAAATTAAGATATAAAAATAATTATAACTCTCTCATATTAAAAATAAGTTTCATACAAGTTTTAAATTATAATTTAAAGGTCCAAATAGATATTGTTGCCGCCAAGATTGTCATGGCCCGTAGCTGCTGTCGGTGACGGAGTGCGCTCCCTTCGCTGTCTGGCCGTCCGGGCCTGCAAAACAAGGGTTTGTGACCCGGGCTGAGATTTCTGGCGCGGGCACTCTACCGGTCAAGTCAGTGACGATCTAGGGGAACATATCCTCCTTGTTGAGCCCCTCTTGATGGACTCCATGCTAGGAGGAGTGAGTAGTATGAGAGTGGGATGCAAGTGTGTCGGGAAGAAGAGCGGCCTGGCTAGAGAGATTCTCTGTGTGGCCTTTCCGCCTGCCCTTGCATGAATTTGCTTGTGGTGCTGTGCTCTCTGGTTGAGCTTGCACTTGTGTTTTTGCTGGTATTGCATGTGTTACCTTCTTTGTCTTGTTTCCGTCGAGCTTTGTAGTCTAGGTTACCGTTAGGCGCTCGTCTTGGAATCTTTGCCAGGCTGTCAGGTGCATACGGTGGTGTCCCGAGGCACCTTTCCCGATTCATGATAAGGAAAGCTGTCATGTATTCTGACATTCCCTCTGGTCACCTCATTCCGGGAAACCTGGCAATACCTCGATTGGTGGGCGCCACTCCCGGGATTCGAATCTTCTAGTTGACTTCCTCTTTCAGGTGATTCAGGTGGTTGGTGAGGAGTGCGGCGCCTCGATCAGTAGGCCTCTCCCCTTTCTGGTGTAACCGGTGGCCGCAGGTGGTCACTATGACTTGACGGATGTCTCCGTGCGATCCTTGGGTGGCTCGTCGGAGTCCTGGGATGGCGGTGCTTATGCCTGAGCTAGGGGCTGAGTTGGAAAGGCAGGGCTCGACTTCGACCTAGGCATCTTGAGCTTGTGGGATCGCCTCGGCGGAGTAGGGTAGAGCGCGGGCCCGGTCCAGAGGGCTCGGCCTCGGAGAGGCTCCACATGGTGGAGGAGGGCTGAGCTCGACTCCGACCACGGGCTTGATCTCCGAGGGGCTCGCTCTGGAGGGTGGAGTGCGGGCCCGGTCCAGAGGGCTTGGCCTCGAGAGGCTCCACGTGGCGGAGAAGAGCTGAGCTCGACTCCGACCATGGGGCTCGATCTCCAAGGGGCTTGCTCTGGAGGGCGGAGCACGGGCCCGGTCTAGAGGGCTCGGCCTTGAAGAGGCTCCACGTGGTGGAGGAGGGCTGCGCTCGACTCTGACCACGGGACTCGATCTCCGAGGGCTCGCTCTGGAGGGCACCACTTGGCTCCGGCCTAGACATCCCGAGTTATTAAACCCGGCCCGGACATTGACCCGACAAGATGCTGGGTTACTGGGTCACCAGTTCAACCGCCGGATCAATGGTTGAATCGGAGGCTCAATGCATAGAATTACAAACAATCAAACATGAATCAACACTTCCCGTCATTCATGTTCTTAAGTCCCAACTTCCCATTAAATAAACTAAAATACTAAAAATATTTAAATATTTAATTATTTTTTTATTCTACTTTTTCATTTCGGATTCCTGTTTCAAACTTTTAGAGTTTTAATGATGAATCCATGTCCCATTAAATAAGTTAAAATATTAAAAATATTTAATATTTAATATTTTATTGGTTGATTTGGTTCCACGCTTCCACTTTTCTGTTTCTTTTGAGTTGCAAGTGATTCTCTCTCCCTTCTCTAATAAATGACATATATAAATCAATCACTTCTGTACTTCTTCTTCGCTGTTACTTCTTCAGTTCTTCCCCTGTTCGGCACTTTGGATATTAAGCTCTTCCCCTTTCTAGAGTTCCGGTTCCAGTCTTCCCACTTCCTCCCAGCTGCCTCCGGCCCTCCGTCGGCACCCGCCAATCGGAGATCGAGTCAAGATCAAAGCCCAAACGGCCAATCTCCAGGTATGGTGATCCTCTGATTTTTTTTTTTGATCGGAGATGGGGGAAGGCCGAAAGGGGGGCGAGAGGGAGGCCGAAAGGGGGGAGAGGGAGGCCGGGAGGGGATGGGGTGGAGGAGCCGAGCATGTCGGCGGGAAAAAAAAAATCTTACCTGAATGACATTCAGAGGAACCGAAAGCTGTGGAGTTATCGTTGCTGCCGCCTGCCGCCGTCGTCAGTGTCGTTCCCACCAGTCGCCGCTTGATCACCGGTCCGACTCCAAGAGGAAGAGGCCATCAATGGGAGATTAGGGCCAAGGGGAAGCTAGAACGATGAGACTCGAGAGAAATGGAAACCGAAAGTAGGAAACTCAAAGGAAAGAACCGAAAATCCGGATTTTGGGGGTTTTTGATTTTCATTTTCCGGTTACGTTTCCTTCACCGGGTGGGTTTTCGTCGGGTTTGATCCAAGTGCACCGGCCCGCGGTTGAACCGACCAGGTCGCCGGTTCTTCATCGATTTACAGGCACAAGCGGGTTAATTCTAAACCCGAACGGTTATTGGATTGGGTCACCGAGTTTTCGGTCTAACTGGCCGGGCCGGGCCAGGTTTGATAACATTGCTCGCGGGTCCGACTTGGCGGAGGACGGAGCTCGGCTTCGACAGGCGGTCCCGTTGTCCTGGAGGAGCTCAGCTCGGTGAAGGAGTCCAGCAGGGAAGTCAACGTGGCATCCAACGTGGCGACTTTCTTTCACGTGGCACCTGTCAGCTGCCCCACGTCAGCGATCTTGCCATATCAGATATCATCCTAACAGTATTAGTATGTTTGAGTCGGGTCAGGTTGAGTCCAAATTCAGTAAATCCAGATCCGATCCAGAAAATGGAATGGATATAATTTTATGACCTGATATGGATCCACGGGTTCCTAAAAATGGGTTGGATCATATCTAAATAGGTCAGGTCAGGTCATGGATCAACCTAACCCATTTGCAGCCTTACTTATGTTGATATAATCTAGAAGACCCCATTTGGTGCCTTTGTGAACATGCAACCATTCATAGTCAAAGGGCTACTTCTTACAGATATAATCAGATGCCATAAAAGATATGATGTATTCACTTTTTATGGTAAAGTACTTAAATTCAGTGCGGAGAAAAGGGCACTGATTGTGGATCTTTCATGTCATGAAAAGAAGATCTTCATCACAGGTTGAAATAAAAAAGACATATTATTCCAAAGATTTAGGTAGAACTTGGATCTTTGGTATAAGGGTTTAGAGAAATTAATTGCCCAGCTTCAGTCCTTGAAGATATAAAGGCATTAAAGATACTACCAGACTTTGGATTGCATACATACTCAGAATATTTTTGGTACCAAAGTTAAATCAGACATCCAAGATATCTCATTCCTTACTTGGATGAGGTATCTTAGTTGGGAGCAATTGACTCGGCTTTTGTAATTAAGGACTTGACGCTTTTGGATCTCCTAGAGATTATGATTGCTTGAGATCTGGAAAGCCAACCCAAGTAAAAAGGTAAGACAAGGATAGAAGGTAGCCTACCCTGTTTGGCTGTTTAACAGCTATATTGCTAAGGATAATTTATATGCAAAAATGATCATGATTAATAAATTAATTTTTTTATAGTTTTAATGTAGAAAATGCTAATGTGCATGTATAGTTTCTCGAGCATACCACAATGAGAGCCCTAGCTAATTTTAATAAACTACATAGCCTATTGAAGTAGCATGATAGCCACTCAAAGTTTTGGCTTGACAACATGCAGTCCTATGAGTTGGTAAGATGATTCAAGATGTCATAATTTTTTTATGGTCCATAAATTATTATTGTAATTGTTAATTTAATTTAATTTTCTTATTTGTTGGCAAGTGGTGGGTGCTATTATATCCATGCTACAGGAGCAGTGGCTTATCACTCCAGAAGAGTATCCCTAGATCCAAAAATAAGCTAAACAACCTGTACACAGATGAGGACTGAACTTAAGAAGGTTAAAAAATGCTTGTCATAGCTAAGAATCTTCTAAATTCATTGCTCCAATAAGGAAGCATTGCAAATAAAGAAGAGGATGAAGGGGAGGAGGGGGACAATGGAAAGGAGGTGGAAGTCATATGGGAAGAAAAACTGAGGATGGAGAAAAAAGAGGAAGGACACCCTGAGATGGAGGAAAAGAGGAAGGACACCCTTAGATGGAGGATGACATGGGGAACAAATATTATCTTTGATCCATGCAATCATTAAGCAGGTGAAAATACAACCTCGATAGCGGAATACCTCATATCTAAAGTTCGATCTTTGTTTTGAGACATCAACCTATAAAAAAGTCTAAGATAGTGCCCATATCATAAGCTGAACAAGATAATGATCATTTATAATTTGAAGAGGATAAAAATTTGATTAATAATTTTTTTTTAAAAAAAGCATTAGCTTGTAAGTCTTTTATGTTTTATGTCATGTATAATAACCTCTTTTTCAAGATCTTGTTTTATGATATCCTTTTTATTTTTTCATTGCAGAGAAGTCGTCCACATCAATAAACATGGAGGCAGTATCTCAAGATCACATGTTCACAATCTTCTCACTGATCAAATAATAGTTGATGATGTAAGGATTTGAGTATACCTTTTTTTTTTTTATTCTTGTTGTATATTATGATACCTAATGCAGGGGGAAGCCCCTTTCCCGGGATTCCGAAGATCTAAAGATTGGAAAGGAGATGGTCGGATTAAGAAATGACTGAATTTATTTCAGGATAAGGTGGAGCTACACCCGACTGTTTTCGCCTACAATATTGGGTCTACGATATCTTAGGCATGAATAGGTAAAGTGAACATCCAGATGATTCGAGAATAGCCGAATCTATGTAACCAGAGTGTATACTACTGAACCATTCGAAGGCGGATCCTATTTTGAAATATTTTCCAAGAATATTTCACCAATCATCCAGCCCTGCTTCTCGAGAGCAAAAACCAGGAGCAACACTTTGACTTCCGAATCTACCAAGCATTATACTAAGGTACATTAATTCGATCCCCCGAGCTCCACCAAGCCCAACGCTCGGCCTCACAACCCTTTGCCGGTACAATCCTTCGATCTATTAGGCTCTAATAAGCTTAGCCTTTGACCATTTAGATTCCACCCGATTCAGCATTCAGTCATTTGAACTCCCCCCTCACATATCTGTGGCCAGGTACATTCATCCACCCCCCTTCAGGGATTCCTGTCATACAACATGTTAGGTTTATAAAGTAGGAAAACCTATAGATGATGGCTGAAGGAAAAATCTATCGATACTCGCCCTGACATGCCTCTTATAATAGACAAACTGTCAAATCCCAGTATTAAGAGCAGATTTCGTCATTAAGGAAGTGTGGCCCCTCTTTAGGCCATAACTCATAGGGACATTAAGGCAAACGGTGTGAGACATAAAAGATAAAACCTTCCATTAATGAAAATGAGATATTCCATATAATAAAGGATGATTCTCTCTCCAAAAATCTTTATAAATGTCAAAATGCAATTATTCTTTGTCTGCCTTTTAACATATAAAGACATTTTCAAACTATCCCTATAGTTTGAGTATAAAAAGGGGCTCTCAGCGAACCTACCAAAGGTAGACACGCTCTATGTGCATGCATATGCTTTCACCCTACTTTCATCACTCCATTTTCTACTCATGGTCTGAGACACTAACTTGACCATCGAGGGCCTTCATCGAGCCATCTCTGATCAAGGCTTCTTTTACAAATATAGCTACCGGCATCCCCTTTCCAGCTTACTCCAGTATTCGAATATATTTCAATACCATCAATAGAGAAAGGGCTTGCTATTCACCCATTGCTTGAAAAGATCTCTGGTGCAAGTCACATACTACAAAAGGTGTATTCACTCGGCGCTCTGGCACCCCACCTCCCAACGAGACAATCAACCTATTGAGAATCTGGTTCTAAGGACTCAGCTAACACCATCCCACAAAGAAGTCAACTTGACATTCTAGAATGGCTCACCTAGCAAGTTTATGAGTTGACCGCCACTATCCATGCGATGCAATGTCCAGCAGTGTTATGACACTGATCGCCGCACCATAACTAGAAGCATATCAAGCCATGCCATCACAAACTCTCATCCCTCTGGGTGTGGTATGCCTGAAGCCACAATGGCTCCCACTCCTGCAAGATGTCACGCGGGAAGAACCAGTTCCTCTCGTGGCATCGAAGAACTATAGACAGGCAAGGAGATACTCTCCTTCACCCCGATCGAACAAATGGTCTACTCCATCTTGTTCACCCCCACGACCTTCTAAAATATACCTAGTTAAAGATGCAAAAGTAGATTGCAACTTTTAAGAGATAGATCGAAGCATTGAAGCCTTGCGAGGTTTAGCACCACCCAGAGATGATAACCTTGGCTTTACTATTGAACCATCCATCGAGCCCATATCATGCAAGAGCAGATGCTAAGACATTTCAAGATGTCGCAGTTTGAGACATATGACGGGTCTACCGATCCAATAGACTACTTGTAGGGCTTCAAGGCAATGATGCTCTTGCAAGGAGCCACTGATGTAGTATTATGTTGTGCCTTTCTTTTGACTTCCAAAAAATTGGCATGGTATAGGTATTCCAGCTTAAAACCAGGTTCCATCTACTCTTTTGACCGGTTAAGTCAGTCTTTTATTTTTCATTTTGCTAGCAATGGGAAGCCACGACAGAGTTTAGACTCTTGATTCACATTAAGTAGCCGGTTCAATGAAGTGGCTTTGGAGGTATATAATCTTGATCATTCGGTTGTCATGACTACCTTGAAGTGCGGTCTCCAATAATGTTCCTTTCTTTTTTCTCTAAAAAACAAACCATCAATGAATTTTGTCGAGATGCTTACCAGGATAGAGAGTATGCACGTGTGGAAGGAGTGTATGGTGCTCATGTTTTTCCAACCATTCTACCCACCCTGGCTCTTACTTCATCCTTCACTGTTCCACATGCTTTAACACCTACGGAGCACCCCTAGTCTCAAGATTTCGCTGGAAAAGAGAAGGTCGGAAAAAAAGGTTGAGGAGCCAATCACCTCCATGATGCTGAAGGATGCCTCCCCAGATTCGATGACCTCGAAGCCCTGATTTATCGGGCATGCCACAACCATGAAAGTTCAACAGCACACCCATTGATATAGATCCAGGGATATTTGCTTGAAGCTAGGAAGATGCAATCAAAGCTTGAAAGAAAGAACCAAAATAAGTATTGCCTTTATCATAAGGACCACGATCAAGATATGGAAGAATGCATTCAACTTTAAGATAAGATTGAGAAGCTCATCCACCGTGGTAGGCTATATAAGTTCCTTCGGGATTGGGAGAGGGATGCGATACTCTGGTCCCGTGCCTACCAGAGTTGCCATCCAGAGTGGAGGAACCCCTTGATCGACCCACCAAGGATGATGTCCATGCTATCACAGAAGGACCGGAGGAAGAAGCTGGAGCTAGCAGCCAGGAGGAGAGCCTTGATGAGGCCATAACCTTAACTCAGTCGATGCAAAGGGGGGTCCAATATCCCCACCATGATCCTATCATCATAACACTCAATATTGATGACTATAATGTCCACTGTATACTTGTTGATAGTGAAAGTTTGGTAAATATTTTATTTAAGGATACATTCTTGAAGATGAATATTCTTCTTGAATAATTGAAAAATGTAGATGCACAGATAGTGGGCTTTTCACGAAAATTGGTCTCCATTGAAGGTACTATCACTTTACCGTGATAGCAGGGAGTGCTCCTCAATGGTCCCAAGTGTGTCTCACTTTAACAATTATGAAGACCTCCTCAGCCTATAATGTCATATTCGGTCGACCGGGATTGAACGCTCTATAAGCAATATTATCAACCTACTACTTGTTAATGAGATTCTCTATATTGCAAGGAATCAAAGAAGTGCACGAAAACCAGGTCTTAGTAAAACAATGCTACCTGGCGCCCGTCAAACCAAGCAAATCAAACCTTCAGATGGTCTTCATGTCAAAGAATTAAAAACTAGAGACGAACTAACCGAAGAAAAAGGGAAGCCTATAAAAGACCTTATTGCCATACCCCTGCATGATGGAGACATGGCATGTTATCCAAATAGGTTCAAAATTTGATGAAAACACGAAGCAATGGTTGACAACCTTTTTGTAAAAAAAAATGCTGATATTTTTGCTTGGACTCCTATAGACATGCTACAAATTGATCCTGAAGTGATGATGCATCATTTAAAAGTAGACTTGAATCATCATTCCGTAAAGTAGAAGAAAAGAAATTTTATACCGAGTGATAAAGAGCCATAGTAGAAGAAGTGCGGAAGCTAACTGATGCCAGGTTCGTCATAGAAGTTGACTATCCTGAATTATTAGCCAATGTAGTGCTAGTAAAAGAGACCAATGAAAAGTCGTAGATGTGCATAGATTTCATGGATTTTAACGAGACCTATCCGAAGGACAACTATCTTCTTTTTTGCATTGACCAGCTAGTAGATGCAACGAATGGACATGAGCTCCTGACTTTCATGGAAGTATTTTCAGGATATAACCAAATTCGAATGGTATTTGAAGATAAGGAAAAAAACCTCTTTTATAACTGACCAGGGTTTGTTTTGTTTTAGGGTGATACTGTTTGGCTTGAAAAATGCAAGCATAACCTACTCATAGTTGGTAAACAAGATCTTTAAGGATCATATTGGCTGCAATATGAAGTTTATATTGATGATATGCTCATCAAGAACCATATCTTTTGAAATCATGTAGAAGATCTTGAGGAGACTTTTGCCGCACTATATTCCCCTTCCGGTCAATCTCTCGAAAATTGCGTAAACGGTATTCTTCCCTTTTTTTTTTTTTTTCTTAACAGGAAAATGAGATAACTCATTATAATTGGACAGAGAAGATGCCCCTTTGCATCCACTCTAATATAATGAGATGGGCCAGAAGGAAGGTCTTCAACTAAATCCTTTCAATTTATTCTGAGCCTACAATGTTAGACAGAAAACCTGCTACTTAATTAGCTTCCTAAAATAGCGATAAGCTCCGAACGGCAAGATGTAGCGAATCCAGTCTACATGATCTTGAACAGTATTAGTACTAGCATGATAGATTGTTTCAAAAAAATATATAATAAAAAAATAATATAATATAAACAAATCAATAAATATTATTGTTTATCCTTTCTAAGTTTTATTTAGCAGATCAAGCTCGAATTGTTTTACTTTTAAGTAAACACTGTCTTGCTCAATTTTGCCAGCCATTTGGGTCCGTGAAGCCCCTTGGATTTGCACTAATTAATGATGATTGCCTCACGCGAGCCGAGAAAGTGGGGTGCCGCCCAACCCACCTCTCTTGGTGGAAATCTATTGCCACGTGTGGGTCAGAGAGCGTTTGGTGCGAACCAATTACGAGTCTCGCACTGGATTTATCCGGAGCCTTGGGCTCCACTGAATCTAAAATCAAGCTGGACCTGATTCTATTCCGCGCGTGATTAATCATCTTAAATCGAGGACCAACCACCGTCGGATGGACCCCCGGATCGTTCCGCCAACTATCCTTGAGGCCACGCCGCCATCGACCCCGCCTTCGAGTCGACATTCGTCGAATTTACGAAATTGCCCTCGCAACGAGTCCACCGGAGTAGCCTATACGACGTACCATGTATCGATAGTTCATTTAACACGATCTCATCCTCTGTAGATACGTTGACTCGGTTGACTAGTGGTATAGCAAATAGGGGCTTTTTGGTCAATTTAGAAGTACAGAAGTGCTTCGTATCTCCGCCTGCTTTATTCTTGTGATCCACTTTCTGTCAGCCACTGTACCCTTCGCTGCAAAGCATAATTTATCCTTTTTTTTTTTTATTTATTTATTTTTTTATTTTGTTAGAAAAAGAAGGGAAGTTGGATTGGCATTCAGACATTTTTTCAAATCTAAAAAATATTTGATATATGATATATATTAATTTTTTCACAGTTATTTCCATTCGAAAATGAATATATCAACTATTTATTATTGGCACGAGTCCGAATGAACAAAATTTATTATATATATCTCTAATTTTTTTATTATTATTAACTAACAAAATTTTAAAATTATTTTATTAATTTTTTAAAAATTTTAATTTTAAATTATTTTTTTATTTTTAAATTTTTAATTAAAAATATTTAAACCAGAACTCGAACCACACGAAAGATACAATCGGAAACCAGCCCACAGAAATCGTGCCACGTCATCATTTTATAATTTTTTTTATTGCTTACATAGGTACACACTGGCGCAAATAGTTTTTCCACGACGAGGCGTGGAATTTAAGGAACTCTTTCCCTCCCATCATCGGCCGCACGACTCATAGTCACAAAAAGTACGTGTCAATTTAATCATTTTTCTTACTAAGTTACACGCTCAACGCCGGAAAGATGAAAAGACGATGCTGCCCACAGAGGATGCAGCTGGCAGGGTATTTCCGTCATGACCTTTGGAAGTACTGGAAGGTAACGACCTCGAGCGAGAAATCATCGGCGTCGAAGTCGCCGAAGTCATCAGCATCCCAGCACCGCCGGTTCGGTAAGTAGATGTCCGTCAAACACAACGGCGGCTCCAATCTGAGGCCGAGGGCGTCCACGTCGTCGTAGCCGAGAAAGTCGAACGGCGTCTGGTCTCCGCCGGGATGGAGGACGAACGTCGGGGAGGGGAATGGGTAGGAGGAATAATCGTTGGAGACGGCGACCGCCGGTTCAGTGGGGAAGTTTGTGACGGCGTTGGCTCCTTTTAACTTGACGGCGGCTCTGTCATAGGCGGCGGCCGCTTCCTCGGCCGTGTCGAAGGTCCCGAGCCACAACCGCTTCCGCCGAGTCGGGTCTCGGATCTCCGCCGCCCAGCGACCCCATGGCCGTCTCCTGACGCCGCGGAACCTCTTCCGATCGTTCGCCTCCGGCGCCCTCGCCGGCCGCTTCGGCAGCTGTACCCGGCGAGCGGCGGCGACGACTTCGACTCCTATCTCGTGCACGTGCCGCTTCACCCGCCGCCGGGCCATCCCGCCGGCTTCCTCGTCGCTCGACGAGGAATCCGTAGCATCCGCGTCGGTGAAGGAGATCCGGACGACCTTCCGCCGGCAGCGCCCCTCCATCCCATGTCTTTTCAGATCTCCGGCAAGTTTGCTGCCGGATACCGTCTTCCTGGTGGTGGTCACGTGCTCGGAGAACTTCACCGGCCTGCTAGGGATACTTGGCCCGCGGCTCATCGCACGGAACCACAGATCAAGCTATAGGAACGGATTCGCGGTTTCATCAAAAGAATTCTCAAATGATTCCAAGAACTCTGAGTTGAGAACACCTCAAGAATCAAAAATCTAAAAAAAAAATACGGTAAAAATCACTGGAGCCACTTCTTACTTATGCCACCTCAAAGATCCAGAAAATCCACAAGATTAACGAAATAAAGCTTCGATCACTCAGTTTCTTTAGAAAACACACTAGTTTTCGATTTAAGAGACACAGACTTAAAAGAGTTCTAACTGGATCCCAGGCGAGAGAGAGAGAGAGAGAGAGAGAGAGAGAGAGAGAGCGATGAGGGGAAAAGAAGTGGGGGGAAATAAAAAGGGAAACGGAGAAGGGCTGGGGAGTGGTGGGGTACACTGGCACTGCAACCTTATCATCTACCAAATTCCCGAAATGCCCCCTGTGCGCTTATTGGGGGCTCAGTCTGAGAACCATGGTTTCAATGGCTCTGATCGTACATACCAGGTCGCTATTACAGGAACGGGAATGCTGCTCTCATCTCTCGTGGAGCCCACCGACGTTGTTTGACTGCCTAACCAATCAAAACTTACCAAGTGCTTCGAGGGTAGCAACCCCGTGTAAGGGCATTTTGATAACTTTGTCTCGAGGATGGACAAGCAGCCGCGGTCGGGTCCACCGGCGTGCTGCCATGGTCACGCCTCACTTCCAGGGGCGCTGTCTAGCCCGCCGGAGCCGTCTGATCTCATGGTACATCTCAAGTTCACGAATGTAAAAGCCTGGCCAGTGACCGTTTGGAACCGTTTAATTAATTAAAAATTCCAATTTTCTAATTACCATTACCATTTCGTTTCAGCGTGGTGTTGTCCATTGTGCGATCATCATTGATTCTGGGCCGTCTGATTGATGGAAACAAAAACGAAATACAACAATTACGAGAGGCAATTCCGTCTTTTGGTTTGATGAATTTTAAGCTTCGACCACGTCAGCACGTATGTAAGCTCTTGCAGCAGGCAAGAGCTTTTAGGCATAGGATTACGCCACGTAGAAGAACGGCTATTCCTTGCCGTTGGATTTTCACGTGCGCGTTTCGGAAAATGACGTGGCGGGACAAATCCGACCCAGCACGAACGAAGCTGGCGAGAGGCGAACGCGTCAACGCGCGGCTTCCCCTCGTTTTGGTTTCATCCGTCTACGCACATGTTTCCCACTGGCCTGAGCCAAGCAATCGTGCGTCCCAACTACTGAGATGAGCTGATGGAGAAACTATTGGAAGTTGAGAAGAATTCTCTTTTCCTTGACCGTTTAAACTTTTGCAAAGTTCACCATAGCTCTTTTAATTATAATTTTACCAAAAAAAAAAAAAAAACTTTCATATGAGCTCAAGGAAAAATGATCTCAAGTAGGCAATTATACGTTGCAATTATATCGATATATGATATGTAATAATATGTTTTATTTGATTACCCTCTTGGTTTCGCAAATCATTAAGTAAACTCCAAGAACATAGAAATGCAATGGAAATGTTCACAACTTTGCGGCAATTCTCTTACATTGATGCTAAATATGAAAACGAAAGCAATGCTATATGATTTCTTTCCCTTGAAAAAAAAAAAAAAATGTTAACGCTTATGTAAAGACAGCCTCTATGAAATTTTTATACAAGAGTAATAATAAGATGCACCATCATGTTCTTGCACCATAAACATATATATCCCTTCACTTGCGTATAATATATATCCCAATTACTCTAGTGATGCGCCCGTTTGGCTAGTCCCCGATCGAACCGGCCCTGGCATCCGGTCGGCTGGTCCCCGCGAAGGTCGACTCCCCGGTCGGCTTACTCGAAAAGCAGGCCCCGGGGTTTTAAAGGCTGGCAGGCATCTTACTGCCTGTGCGACGGCCCCTTTGGATGCTCCGATCGGCTCCTGGAGATATCGCTGGGCGCCCCGGTCGACTTCTGGGAAATCAGCCGACCCACTGCTGAAAGGTCGCTCGAAGTTTCCAGGGACCTCTTCTCTCTTGCAGCTCTGGCATTCCGTTGTAATAAATTCCAGTGCGTGGCCACTGCTCTGACACACCTGACACGCCGCCACCCACGATCTCGCCGCCACGCCCATCCTCTTGGGGGTATATCCGGGCTTTTCCAGCCTGCTCCCCTAACAGAATTTGACAGCGCTCTGTGCCTATAAAACGCACCCGGGAGACCTCCACGAAAGGTAACGTTCTTCTTCCCCATTTCTTACTTTTCTTTCGAACTTCTTCCCGTTCTGTCGCTCCAGCCCTCCTCTAACTTAACTATCAGAGTGTCCCCGCCAGAGCCCCTCCGGTGATGAGGCACTTTTTGCAGGTAGGCCGGTCGAGGAGCCCTCTAGCTCGCCCGCCGAACCCGGTCCTAGAAGAGTAGCATCAACAGATTGGCGCTAGAGGGAGGGGCCCTTTTGAACCTTTGTCATGCTCCTCCTCTAAAAGGGAAGATTGACAGAAAAGACGCAGCAATGGTAAGAGGAAGAACCCGGAGTTTTTGCGAGGGGAGGACGTTTCCACCAGGGGCCTGGTGCACACCACGTCGAGAGCAATGCCGCCGCTACCGCTGAGCCCACCATCACTATAGGGCTGCAGCAGTTCCAGATGCTGGTAAACCGCATCGAAACACTTATCTCTGCAGTCCAGCGCTTCCAGGAGATGGCGGATCATCAGCAGCATCCACCGGCGGCTTCCTGCGTCAATCACCAACTGGCGGCGGGCGACAGCCGACGGCCGGAGGTGCCTCCACCCCCGTCCAATGCAATTCCAGAACCCCAGGGGTCTATGAGGGCCCGCGTTGAAGGAAAGAGGGCGAGATCAACCTCCCCCTCTTTCGTTGATTCTGTCCCTCTGGACGGTCGGCGCCCTGCTGCGGACCCGCATGATTACGGAAGTAAGATTATGTGAATATAGGAGTGCATCGCCGAGATAGCCGAACGACAGAACAATGGAGGAAGGCCGGTGCACGACACTTGCCCGCCCTTCTCCGCAGAGATTCTGGGGGAGTCAATCCCCGACACTTCAAGATCCCACAGGTGGACCCCTACGATGGTACCACCGACTCCTTGGATCATTCGGGTGCCTACAAAGCCCATATGATGATGTAGGGCACGTCTGACGCCCTCTACTGTATCGCCTTCCTGGCGACTTTGAAGAAGGCTGCGCGGATGTGGTTCTCCGCCATCCACCCAGGTACGATCCATTCTTTTTCTCAGCTTGAGATCCTGTTTCTTTCTCTTTCAGGACCTGTAGCCGGACTCCAAAGAACACCGACTGTCTTTTTCTCATTCAACAAACGGAGGGAGAGATCCTTCAGGAATACATGGCCCACTTCAACTCGACCGCCCTAGAGATTCCTGACCTAAATGAAGCGGTGGCCATGTCAGCTTTTAAGAGGGGGCTTCGCTCGTCCAGACTTACATTTTTCCTGGACAAGAAGCTCACCACAAGCTACACCGACCTGTTGGCCAAGGCACACAAATACGCCTTGGCAGAAGAGTAATCAGCAAGCCGGCGCCAGGCTGAGGGGAGGTTGGCCCCGAAGAAGCGGGGCGATAAGGCCCCCGCATCGCGACCTCCTAGTGACGACGGCCGATCTGCCCGGTGCTAGAGCCCCAAGCCACGGGACTACCTCAAGCGGTTCAACAACTATGTGCCTCTCTCCCTTCCACGGGAGAAGATTTTGATGGAGATTGAAAACGAGGCCTTCTTCCAAAGACCTCGATCGATGAGGGGACCCCCCGTCTCCAGAAACAAAAATAAATACTACCAGTTCCACAGGGACCATGGGCATGACACGGAGGAATGCCTCCAGCTGAAGGACGCCATCGAGGACCTCATCCGTAAGGGGTGCCTGAACAAGTACGTTCGACCCCGTCGGGATCGGGCCGGGACTTCAACTGCCAGAGACCCCCCAGGGGAAGCTGAGCTCTCCAACCATCGCCCAACTGATGGAGGCGTTGGCATGTTGCACCGAAAGTCCGATTGGGGGCGAAAGGAGGACCTAGACATTGTAAAGAGGCCCAGGGGATCTAATGTAATCAGCTTTTTTGATGAGGACATCCTGGAGCCTCCTCTCCCTGGCGATGACCCAGTGGTTGTGTCGGTTGTCATCACCAATTATGATGTAAATAATGGAAGTTGTGTAGAGGTTTTGTTGTATGATGCTTTCACCTGAATGAACTTGTCCAGGTCCAGACTGCGAGAGTCCGTAGCACCACTCACTGGCTTCAGAGAAAACTCCGTCGGGTCGAGGGTGAAATTGCCTTACCTGTTACTCTCGGGACGGAACCTTACCAGCGAACCTTCCCCGTCAATTTTGTGGTCGTCCGTACGACCTCAGCATATAATGCAATCCTGGGACGGCCGGCTCTCAACAAGTTCCGAATTATCGTATCCACTTACCACCTGTTGGCCAAGTTTCCGACCCGTGATGGAGTCGGAGAGCTGAGGGGAGACCGTAGAATGGCCCGGCAATGCCTTGCTATCCACGACAGGCAGTTGGACGAGCACCCCATGCTCGAGCAACTGGATCCCAGGGATGAAGCCGACAGCCATGGTCGGCCCGTCGAGAAGATTGTCTTTGTACCCCTTAGGGAGGAAGACCCCATAAGGGTCCTCCAAATAGGGAGCACCCTGGATGAGGGAGCCAGGCGAGAGCTGGTCGGCTTCTTGAAGAAGAATGCGGATGTCTTCGCCTGGTCGGCATCCAACATGCCAGGCATCCCGACGGATATTATCACCCATCAGCTCAGCTTGGATCCCACTTACAGGCCCGTCCGGCAAAAGAAGAGGAGCTTCGCTGCCGAAAGGCAGAGGGCCATTGAGGAGGAAGTGAAGAAACTTCTTGATGCTGGCTTCATCAGGGAGTCTCACTACCCGGAGTGGCTGGCCAACGTCGTCATGGTGAAGAAGGCCAGCGGGAAGTGGAGGATTTGTGTAGACTACATAGACCTCAACAGGGCGTGCCCCAAAGATAGCTTCACCCTACCAAAAATTGACCAGCTGGTGGATGCGACGGCCGGCCACCAACTCTTGAGCTTCATGGATGCTTTCTCTGGCTATAACCAGATCAGGATGCATCCAGAAGATAGGAGAGGACAGCCTTCGTCACTGATAGGGGGCGGTATTGCTAAAAAATGATACCTTTCGGCTTGAAGAATGCGGGCGCCACCTTCCAAAGGCTGATCAACCGGGTCTTCAAGAATCAGCTTGGGAGGAACATGGAGACGTACGTCGATGACATGATAGTCAAAAGCCTCCATAAAGCCGACCACATCAAGGACCTGCAGGAGTCCTTTGATGCACTGAGGCACCATAGGATGAAGCTGAATCCCGCCAAGTGCATTTTCGGGATGACTTCCGGGAAGTTTCTCGGCTTCCTAGTCACTCAGAGAGGTATCGAAGTTAACCCCGAAAAGATTAAGGCCATCATTGACATGACCCCTCCAACCACCAAGAAGTAGGTGCAGGAGCTTACGGGTCGTATTGCTTCTCTCAGCCGTTTCATCTCCCGGTCGGCTGAGAGGTCCCTCCCGTTCTTCAAGACTTTGCACCGGTCGGACCGCTTCCAGTGGACTGATGAGTGCCGGTCGGCCTTCGAAGTCTTGAAGGACTACTTGAGGAACCCTCCGCTCCTAGCCAAGCCAGCAGAGGGGGAAGTGTTGTACATGTACTTATCAGCTTCTAGTGAGGCTGTCAGTGCCATCCTTGTGCGGATGGAGAAAGGTGGCCAACAGAGACCTGTTTACTACATCAGCAAGGTTCTCCATGATGCCGAGGTCAGATATCCTAAGGTGCAAAAGCTGGTGTACTCATTGGTTATAGCAGCGAAGCGCCTCCGACCTTACTTCCAGGGGCATCCTATCGTCGTGCTGACGGACCAACCCCTTAAGGCGATTCTCCGAAGCCCCGATATCTCTAGACGACTTGCCAAATGGGCCGTTAGATTGGACGAGTTTGACATCTCCTTCCAGCCACGATCAGCCTTGAAGGCCCAGGTGATAGCTGATTTCATTGCAGAATGCACCTGGGGGGCGGAGCCGCCCTCGACCATGGACAAGATGTCCGTGGCCGACCTTACGGGAGAAGCCGAGCCTGCCTGGACTTTGCACGTAGATGGAGCTTCCAACCTCTCGGGGTGCGGTGTAGGCTTAATTCTAATTGACCCTGATGGGCAATGTTTGGAGTATGCCCTGCATTTCGCGTTCCAGGTATCGAACAACCAGGCAGAGTATGAAGCCCTGCTTGCGGGATTGAAGATAGCGAATGAATTGGGCATTAGTAGGGTCCGCGCCTTCTCCGATTCTCAGCTGGTGGTTAACCAGGTGAAGGGGGAGTTCGAAGCCAGGGACCCGTCTTTGGCCAAGTACTTAAACAAGGTACGAGACCTAGTGTCACAGCTTAAATTCTTTGAAATTCTTCATATACCCCGACAACAAAACTCCCGGGCAGACGCTTTGTCACGGCTGGCCACCGCTGCGGTCGGCACTTTCGACCGAACCTTCGTGGAACATCTCCAGCATCCAAGTATTGCTAAGGAGCCAATGGAGATCCACCAGGTTGAGCAAGAGGCCTCGTGGACGGATCCAATCCGCGCATTCTTGGAGCAGGAGGCCCTCCCGAACGACCCGACGGAGGCCAGGCACATTCGCTCAACGGCCTCTAAGTATGTCATCCTCGATGGGGCCCTCTACAAGTGCTCGTTTTCTCAACCATTGCTGAAATGCCTGGGGTCGGCTGATGCGGACTATGCACTCCGGGATGTGCACGAGGGCATTTGCGGCGATCGTCTCGGAGGAAGGTCCCTGGCTTACTAAATTATACGCCAGGGCTATTACTGGCCCACAATTCAGAAGGACGCCTTGGACTTCGTATTAAGGTGCGATGCATGCCAAAGGTTCTCTAGTATTCAGAGGAGGCCAGCCAGCCAGCTGACCCCGCTTACAGCACCTTGGCCGTTCACCCAATGGGGGATGGATATCCTGGGACCTTTTCCCCCAGCCTCCGGCCAGCGGAAATTCCTCCTTGTGGCCATTGATTGCTTCACTAAGTGGGTGGAGGCAGAGGCATTGGTGCAGATAAACGGGGTCAAAGTGGAGAACTTCGTCTGGAACTGCATTATCTTCCGGTTTGGGATTCCGAAGACGATCGTCATTGACAACGGAAGACAGTTCGACAACTCCCAGTTCCGGGGCTTCTATTAACAATACCACATTGCCCATCGGCTCACGTCGGTCGCCCACCCTCAGTCCAACGAGGAGGCCGAGGTCACCAATAGAACGATCCTACATGGACTGAAGACCCGACTAAATGAAGCCAAGGGGCTATGGGCGGAAGAGCTTCATTCAGTGCTCTGGGCATACCGGACGATCGCACGTCAGCAACGAGAGAAACCCCGTTCAACCTGACCTATGGGAGTGAGGCTGTCATCCTCGTGGAGGTCTCTCTATTGTCCCTGCGGATTGATCAATTCGTCGAGCCGGCCAACTCGGAGCAACGAAGGGCTGACCTAGATCTGCTGAACGAAACCCGACTCCGGGCAAGTATGAAGATGGCGACCTACCGTCAAATGATGGCCAGGTATTACAACTCGCGGGTTAAAACGTGCACCTTCCAAGTTGGAGACCTGGTCCTGCGAAAGACGGAGGTCTCGAGGCCAACCGAACAGGGGACGTTCTCCCCCAACTGGGAAGGCCCCTATCGGGTCATCAAGGTGGTCCAGACCGGAACTTATCGCATAGCACACTTGGACGGGCGACAGATAACATGCCCGTGGAATGTAGACAATCTCCACAAATATTATCAATGAAGTCTACAAGTCTTTTCAAACTTCTTCGACTTCTTCCGGCCCACTTCCGAAAGTTCGACTCCGGTCGGCAGAGGCTCTAGAGCAGCCCACTTCCGAAAGTCCGACTCCGGTCGGCAGAGGCCCTAAGGCGGCCCACTTTCGAAAGTCCGACTCCAGTCAGCAGAGGCCTTAGGGCGGCCCACTCCGAAAGTCCGACTCCGGTCGGCAGAGGCCCTAGGGCGGCCCACTCTGAAAGTCCGACTCCGGTCGGTAGAGGCCCTAGGGCGGCCCACTCCGAAAGTCCGACTCCGGTCGGCAGAGGCCCTAGGGCGGCCCACTTCGAAAGTCTGACTCCGGTCGGCAGAGGCCCTAGGGCGGCCCACTCCGAAAGTCCGACTCCGGTCGGTAGAGGCCCTAGGGCGGCCCACTCCGAAAGTCCGACTCTGGTCCGCAGAGGCCCTAGGGCGGCCCACTTCCGAAAGTCTGACTCCGGTCGGCATAGGCCCTAGGGTGGCCCACTCCGAAAGTCCGACTCCGGTCGGCAGAGGCCCTAGGGTGGCCCACTCCTAAAGTCCGACTCCGGTCGGCAGAGGCCCTAGGGCGGCCCACTCCGAAAGTCCGACTCCAGTCAGTAAAGGCCCTAGGGCGGCCCACTTTTGAAAGTCCGACTCCAGTCGGTAGAGGCTCTAGGGTAGCCCACTTCCGAAAGTCGGACCCCGATCGGCAACAATCTCGAGACAACTCTCGTGGAACTACCGGGAGGACGGGCTGTAGTGCGAGCCGACGCGCGGATAGATGCCAAGAGCAAGCGACCAGGTATTTGGCCCAAACCAAGTTATTGCTCTCAACTGCCCTGCCAGCTTTTGGCCCTGGTGGGCCGACCGGGGGTACTTAGAGAATTTTCAACCGAAAAACTTCAATGAGAAAGCACTTGCCTTGTGCCCGTCGACCGCTTCGTGGGGAAGCTGTCACCCTGTGATGCGATAAAGCTGACCGGGGATACTTAGAAGAATTTTTAAGAAAAGGGAAAAGAGAGAAGAAGTTTGCACAAGTGAAAATATACAAAGTGCTTCTTCATTTCAAAAAGGTGATATTTACAAAAGAGATGGGTCGGACCTTTACAAACCCCTCAGGTCCGACCCACGGGAGATGCTTCAGGGGCCACAACCTCGGCCCCGTCGGTTACAACTGGAAGGCCTACTGGGACTGCTCCGACCGGGGCTTCCTCCAGAAGGGCCACCGTCTCCACGTCGCTGCCGCTGGAGCTCCGACCCTGGTCGTTTCAGTTTCGCCTTCCGCTTGAGGCTCCGCTTCGGCCTCTTCTTCATCGGATGGGCCTTGCAACTCAGCACCGGACATGTCCAGTTTTGGGAACAGCTGACCTACCTTCTTCAGGGCGTCGTCATAACCTTCCCTGTAGAAGTCGTCCGCCGCCTCTTCGATGTCCTCTATGAAGGCGCTGGAGGCCTTGTACACCTTCACGGCCTCCTGGACCTGCTTCGCGGCCAGCTCCTTGGATTCCTTTAGCTTGACCTCCAGTTGCGCTGCTGCCATGAGTTCGGCCCGCGCCCTCTTGTCGGCTTCAACCGATCGCTTCTCCTCCTCGCCCAGCCGGCATGCGAGGGAGCGGGCCTTCTCCTTCTTCTTCTTAAGGCTGGCCTCGCGGTCGGCCAGCCTGCTCTCGGCCTCCTTCAAGGTCGCCTTTGCAGACTCAGCATCCACTTGGGCTGCTGCCAGGCCCTCCTCGGACGACCTAAGTGATGCCACTGCCACCTCCTGGGCCACCTCCAACTCCTGGACCCGCTTGGCGGAGGTCTTGGCCGCGTGCACTACTTGGCAGATGGCGTCGTCCATGAGGGAAATACCATGGAGAACCTGCAAACAACGGCTCAATCGGTGTTATGGGTTAGAAGAAAAAAATGAAAAATAAAGAGTAAGATGGTTAGGCACTTACCCTCATAAAGTCGTGAAACGTTTCCACGGTTACGTCGGCCAGGTTGCGCTGGATCGACACCTTCCAGTCGGCGTCGATCATTGCACCTCTCAGCAGGCTCCACGCCCTCCGGGGGTTGTTGAGCACCCGCCAGTGTTGGAAGTCCTCCTGGCGGACTTCCTCGTCTGACTGTTCCGGCCCGCTGCCGGCCGTCCCCTCCACGGCCGGCCCCTTTCCCTTATCGGCCCTAGCCGCTTCCTCTGGGCTAGCAGGCGTGGTGACCGCGGCGGACGTCCTTAGCCCCTTCTTCTCCTGTCGGGGGGCCGACTCTGCTGGCAGGGCTGGCGCCCCCGCCACGTTCCTTGCCTGGCGCTCGGTGAGGGGGAGGTTGTCCCCGTCCGACTCAACCTCGACAATCGGGGCAGGCCGCTCCTCCTCCCGCCTCTTCTTCTGTCGCTCGATGGCTTTCGTAGGGGCCGACTTCGGGGCGACCCGTTTTCGCACCGCCCGTTGAATAACTTTGGATTTGTCCACCCGCTGCATTCTTCCTCCTGCCACCAGAAGTCCAAGGTTAGAGAGAAAAGGAAGAAAAATAAGAGGAATTGTAAGAGGAGGGGGTGGCCTTTTGCCTAAAAATCTTTGGGGGGCTGACCCCCGCCTGATGAAGGGCCTCTTCCCCCAGCAGCTCAAAGGCCGCCACCGAGTCGACCCTCATGATTTCCGTGAAGGTGCTCAGGTCGGCCGCCGACATCGACCTCCCCTCGCGGACTCTCGCTCGAGGCTGCTGACGAAAAAGAACTTGGCCTTCCACCCGTGGACGGTCGATGGAAGGCACTTCAAGACCTTTCGGCCTTGGCGAGGGACAAACAAGACCCACTCTCTACTCCTAAAGTCCAACTTCAGGTAAAAGAAACTACTGAAGAGGGACAGGCTGCGATCGGACCTAACCCGGTGACACAACACTATGAAGCAGCTTATGGCCCGAATGCTATTTGGGGTCAGCTGCGTTGGGATCACCCTATAGTGATTGAAGATGGCTATGAACAGTGGGTGCACGGGGAACCTCGGGCCGGCCTTAAGGTGGGACTCGTACATCGGGAGGGTCCCTGGACCTAGCGGGTTGTTTGCCCTTCCCTCTCGGCCCGGAATGGTAAGGTGAAGGGTGGACGGAATCCCGTAGACGGCCCTAAGTTTTTCAACCCGCTCTCGGGTCATAGTCGAGGGTAACACACCCGGCCCTGGGTCCCTAGGCCTGTGGGATGGACCCCTACTGCTAGATGCCATGGGGAGGAAGGAGCGGAGAAGAAAGACGGACTAACCTGGATGGACTATAGATGAAGGGACTCGCGGAAAGAAGGGTTCAAGGTCGAAGGCGCAGCAGGAAAAGCTCCCCTGCTCCGCCTTCTCCCCCTTTTTATAGGCTCCAGGGGAAAGAAGAGGAGTTATTGCCCGCCTAGGGCACGTCTCCACCGTCCCATCAAGAGCCGCGACTGCATGCGCTACGAAAATCGAAGTGGCTGAAACACTCGCCCTCACGCAGATCGCAATCCGCGTGGGCACCGGATCAACGGTGCAAGTCCGACCCAGAAGATAGCACCGACCGGCCAGATGTTGCCGCGTGGCACGATGATCCACCTCGCCTCGAAACAACGTGGGACAGCCTGGCTCTCATCATGGCACCGGACTAACATTGACTGCCCCGCCTGTGCCCCAACGAGCGACTGACAGCTGTCCTAGGCGCCGTTTGAGGTGGATTCGAAGCGACCCGACGTCCGGAGTCCACCGCAGGTGCGCGCGATCATAGTCCTGTCCTTTTGTGTCACGTGGCTCCTCGACACCCAGAAGCAGGAGGGCAACTGATGCACACGTTCGGCTAGTCCCTGGTCGGACCGGCCCTGGCGTCCGGTCGGCTGGTCCCGGCGTCCGGTCGGCTGGTCCCCGCGAAGGCCGACTCCCTGGTCGACTTACCCGAAGAGCTGGCCCGGGGGCTTTGAAGGCTGGCAGGCATTTTACCGTCCGTGCGACGGCCCCTCTGGATGCTCCGATCGGCTCCTGGAGATATCGCTGGGCGCCCCGGTCGGCTTCTGGGAAATCAGCCGACCCACTGCTGAAAGGTCATTCGAAGTTTCCAGGGACCTCTTCTCTCCTGCAGCTCTGACATTCCGTTATAACAAATTCCAGTGCATGGCCACTGCTCTGACACACCTGACACGCCACCACCCATGATCTCGCCGCCACGCCCATCCTCTTGGGGGTATATCCGGGCTTTCTCAGCCTGCTCCCCCAACAAAATTTGGCAGCATTCTGTGCTTATAAAACACACCCGGGGGATCTCCGCGAAAGGTAACGTTCTTCTTTTCCATTGCTTACTTTCTTTTTGAACTTCTTCCCGTTCTGTCGCTCCAACCCTCCTCTAACTTAACCATCGGATTATCCCCCGTTAGAGCCCCTCCAGCGCTCAGGAACTTTTTGCAGGTAGGTCGGTCAAGGAGTCCTCCAGCGCGCCCGTCGAACCCGGTCCTAGAGAAGTAGCAGCAACATCTAGCAATAGTTATCTACTTGCTACCTTTGTGGACCGTTGTGAGTACTTCAAACACGATAAAGCCGGCTTTCAGAGAATTCTCAGCAGCACTATGTAACTTAGAAAACTCACTCAAAAAGAAGCCTTGCATCATTCACTGCGTTTTCATCATGGCAGACGAGTCACGATGCCAATTCAAAAGGAGCAATGGAATACGTGGAAAGGCTTTTTTGAGCTTTGCTTTCTTATTAATGTCTTTTCTTTTCCATCTCTTTTCTTACGCTTGCACCGTGGAAATTAACGAGTATCAAACGTCCACCCTTGCTGTCGTTTATTTTTTAATTTAAATTTTAGTTCTACCTGTCAGTAAATGATCTAATTAAACGGAAAGGTACGAGGATTGCAAATGACATTTTTCGTGTTGGTGTATTCATCTTGGGTGCTCTTTTTTATATTTTTTTGGCTTATACTTTTAGTTTTAATTTAAGTTCTTTAATAAATAAGAGAAGCAGCCACCACACATCACAAATTTTCGGTTGGTGATGGACGGGTGCTCTTGACCCAGCCAGACCTGAAAATGAGTACGTCAATCTGACTATCATTCGCACCAACCGAGTAAACGAGATTTATTATATATATACATAATTTTTTCACTATTACCAGCCAAACAGGAATTCCAGGATTATTTTATTAATTTTTCTTTTTTTTGATTTTACTTTCAGACTATTTTTCTATTTTTTATTTTATTCCTAGACTTTCTAGTCGAAATATGTCCAAATCAAAACTCGAATCCCTACCAATTGATTATAAGATAAGTCACACAAGCAATTGTGTCACATGCTAGTGGTCACTTGCCTCTCTTTTGTCCCCTTGCTCCTTTGGCATACAACCATCGGACGGAACAATTAGATTTATATTGAATAGTGATCACTCTGATCACTTTTTCATAATCTATCCGTTATATCATTTTTATTTTTTATTTTTTAATATCTCATTGTCACATAAGTCAATCAATATTAGCAAAGACCTGGAGACCAGGTAATGGTACAAGCTTCTCCGCTACCCAGTATAGGAACCTTGAGCCTCAAGCAGAAACCTTGATCCTCAAGCAACGAAGGTGCAAGGAACCTATTTTAAAACGGTTTCATTTATCCTACGTCGAAGTTGCATGCACCTATGAGGTCAGAAAGGTGCATGACTAGTCAATTGGCAGAATTTAATAGCGAGGTGTTAACATCAAAGAGCTATGACATCAGCCTGGTGTGGATATAGCTAGCATGTAGCTACCATGTCATTTTCGATATTACTGTACAGTTTATAATTGGCTACTTGATTTCAGCAATGCTCAAAGTTTATGATGGGGGGGGGGGGGGGGGGGGGAGGGGGGCGCTAACTTCCCATCCCTCAAGATCTCGAGGGTCAGCAGGCTGAGCATCATCTTCGACAGTCTTCCCTCATCTCCTAGATGAAGGATCATGCCATCAGGTCTCTTTTGACCTAACCAATCCTTGGCCTAGTTGACTCTTGATCTAATTGACTTTGGTTTTGGTAAGGGTTCACATCACCTTTAGGAGTTAAGCTTTGGCAACTTTTGGATGGGCTAGAGTAATACCTCGAGATCCTTGGCCTTGTTCGACCTTCGATCTCGGCAAAAGGACCATGTCTGACTCAAGACCATTATATCTAGGAAAAGTTAAGATCCGATATTAGCATACTTCCAAGCAATCTAAGGAGGAATCATCCGATGCTCATTTTCATACACTCAATGGCATGATCAAGAGGCCATGTATCGTAATCTCCAGCAAATCCTCTCAATTAGGGGGAGTATGGCCCGTTTCAGGTCATAGTCTCTGTCACTATTAAGAAATGTGATTGGCAACATGAAAGTGACAAGGTTTTAATTAATAGAAGGCAAAAGTTCCAGGCAAATGGAATGATCCTTTGACAAATCTCCTAACAGATTTGTCATCCTGTCACCTCTCACCAAACCTACTGAGATTTTCTGTATTCTGAAAATGTCTCTACCTCTCATTTATGTAAAGAGGCTCCCTGAAAGCTACCGAGGTATACAAAAAGTTAACCCACATATTCTCTCTCCCCTCTCCACTCTACTTTCTTTCTCCTATTGCCTGTTACCTGACTTGATCATCAGAGGGTCTTCAACAAAACAACCTTTAGTTAGGACTTTCTTACAGGTACAGTCCATGAGCATCTCTCCTTCAGTGACCTCCGGTGCCCAAGCAAAAAGCAATATTAACAAATAGAGGAAGGGCCTTCCCTTGTATCACATATTTTCAGGAAGAAACATTGAGTAGAGTCCCTATTCAACCGGCACCACCACCTCCTGTCAAGCTAGCAAACCTGCTAGATGTCCCATCCTAGAACTTTCAACTGGCATTGCCCAGCAGGAGGGTCAACCTGATCGCTTAGAGTAGCTCTCCTAGCAAATTCAGGCATTGGTAGTCGTGATCTAGGCAATTCAGCGCCAAGGCCCGACGATGTCAATAGCACCACCGATGGCACCGCAGTCGAGAGCAGACCAGGCAGTACCATCCCAAACCCTAGTAGCATAGGGACATTACAATCGGCTGAGGGTCAGCAGGCTGAGCATCATCTTCGACAGTCTTCCCTCATCCCCTAGATGAAGGATCATGCCATCAGGTCTCTTTTGACCTAACCAATCCTTGGCCTAGTTGACTCTTGATCTAATTGACTTTGGTTTTGGTAAGGGTTCACATCACCTTTAGGAGTTAAGCTTTGGCAACTTTTGGATGGGCTAGAGTAATACCTCGAGATCCTTGGCCTTGTTCGACCTTCGATCTCGGCAAAAGGACCATGTCTGACTCAAGACCATTATATCTAGGAAAAGTTAAGATCCGATATTAGCATACTTCCAAGCAATCTAAGGAGGAATCATCCGATGCTCATTTTCATACACTCAATGGCATGATCAAGAGGCCATGTATCGTAATCTCCAGCAAATCCTCTCAATTAGGGGGAGTATGGCCCGTTTCAGGTCATAGTCTCTGTCACTATTAAGAAATGTGATTAGCAACATGAAAGTGACAAGGTTTTAATTAATGGAAGGCAAACGTTCCAGGCAAATGGAATGATCCTTTGACAAATCTCCTAACAGATTTGTCATCCTGTCACCTCTCACCAAACCTACTGAGATTTTCTGTATTCTGAAAATGTCTCTACCTCTCATTTATGTAAAGAGGCTCCCTGAAAGCTACCGAGGTATACAAAAAGTTAACCCACATATTCTCTCTCCCCTCTCCACTCTACTTTCTTTCTCCTATTGCCTGTTACCTGACTTGATCATCAGAGGGTCTTCAACAAAACAACCTTTAGTTAGGACTTTCTTACAGGTACAGTCCATGAGCATCTCTCCTTCAGTGACCTCCGGTGCCCAAGCAAAAAGCAATATTAACAAATAGAGGAAGGGCCTTCCCTTGTATCACATATTTTCAGGAAGAAACATTGAGTAGAGTCCCTATTCAACCGGCACCACCACCTCCTGTCAAGCTAGCAAACCTGCTAGATGTCCCGTCCTAGAACTTTCAACTGGCATTGCCCAGCAGGAGGGTCAACCTGATCGCTTAGAGTAGCTCTCCTAGCAAATTCAGGCATTGGTAGTCGTGATCTAGGCAATTCAGTGCCAAGGCCCGACGATGTCAATAGCACCACCGATGGCACCGCAGTCGAGAGCAGACCAGGCAGTACCATCCCAAACCCTAGTAGCATAGGGACATTATAATCGGAGCGATGGTGACTCCCTCTTCCACGAAGTCTTAAACAAGAAGAGCATACTCATCAAAATGTGGCACAGAGCCTCAAGTAGGGACATCAAAATATGCTAGTCTTATGCTCAAGACTTTTATTTAAATAGCATTTACAAAGAATCATATGTGCATAAATATAAATACATATTTCAACATAAAATAGTAAAAAAATATTATAAAATAATCTCCCACTCACCAAACATATTAAATAGATTGAATCTAATAATTTAATCATGGATATGCCAACATTGTATTAGTCATTTATATGCTCAATTATAATATCTCCTTTTCAACCAAAATCTCTGTCTAATAAATATTTTAATCTCTATATGAGTAGAAGCACTAAAAACTTCTATTGTTCTTTGAAAAGAACACAGCTGCACTATTATTATAATAAATCTTAAGTGATTTTGAGATAGAAACAATAATCATAAACTTTAAGACAGAGTTTCTCAATCAAATATCATGAATTATGGCTTTGTAATATGTCACATACTCTACCTACATAGTCAGAGATATCACAAGAGTCTGTTTTATACTTTTCTAAAACATAGCCTTTCTAGTTATCAAAAATAGATTTTATATCATCTATATGACTAGTAAAATTAGAATCACAATATTTAATCACTTCAAAATGACCAGACTCTTAACAAATATCTCATAACCTTACAAGCTATGTTTATGTTTGGATTTGACATATAATTCCCAAGATACTAATAGCATATGTTATATCCTAATTGATGCAGATTTATTACATACGTTAAACTATACACAGTAATAAAATGAGGCGCATTTTTATAGATTCTCTTTCTCTATCACTCTTAAGACATTGGTTTCTGCTAAATTTATCTTTCTTGAGCATATATATATATTTTCTAGTTTATAATTATACATACCAAATCTACTTAGAATAATTATTTGTAAATAAAATATTATCTATTATATAAAATATAAATATAAATTCATTCCCACTAACCTTGAGATATATATATCAATTTTGTTCTTCACAAGTTTAAGAGAACTTATAATATCATTAGATTTAAAATATCAGTATCTCAATGCCCATTTAGAATAATTATCTTAAATCTATCTAATGAAGCTCTAGATCAAAATAGGCTATCAATGCCAAAATTATTCTGAAAGAATCTTTATTCGAGACTGAAGAAAAGTTCCATTTCTATCTATGCCTCTTTCATGTTTGAACATTTATGTAATGTAACCAGTTTGACGGTTAGAGTCCTTGATTTTAAATGCCTCTTTTCTCGGAATGTCCCATGCACCTTATAGGCTTATACATTTTAGACAATTCCATTAGATCCCATACTATATTTTTAACAATAGAATATATTGCATCACATATGACTTCAAGCTATTAATTAACTTATCTAGAACATGCAATAGTCTAATCATATGATATTGAAATGATCATGTAGTCAATATCATATATATTCTAGCTAGATAAATTAACTAGTCATTAAAAATGACATATCTCATCTTTCTTTTATGTAATTTTGTTACTAGTATTTTATTAATCGGTTATGGAGGTGCTATAATCATTTCATATATTTAATATTTCTCTCCCACTATTCTTTCGACATGATAAAATATGACATTTCCTTAAATAAAGAGAATAAGCGTAAAGACTTGTCTTTCCTCTAAAATTATATTTTTAGTATAGGAGCATCTATAATAATCCATATCAAATTCTACAAATTTGACATGATTAAATTTAATAATTTTTGTACCTCTCTATATCATTTTGAAATTATTTTGATAACTAATTAAATAACTATAAATGATTTTAGATCTAACTTTATTCACCAACTAATTATAAATTTTAATATCTATAGGGCAGTCCTAAATATAGAAGTAATTAATATTCAATTTTTCTACCAGTCCACAACTCAAAAATATTTTAAGAACTGTCTTATTAAGAACTTTATTCAAGATATAGATGATGATCTTTAGGACCTCATTCTAGAGATATCCTGGTAAATTGCATCCACTCATCGTACTTCTAATCAGATTCTTAGAAGTGTGATTATATTTCGGAGCCACATTATTTTGCTCAGGAGTTTTATTTACCTTTTTGTGCATTATATATAATTTTAAACTAACTCAATTGCACAAAAAAAAATTTAAAAGTTTCATGAGCCAAAAAATTATTGGAGATAAAAATCTCATATTATTAAGCTTGGATACGATATTCTTTAGTTCTATGATGTAAGCCTTAATACCATCATACCATCATTACTCATATTAATTAATTTATCCATTAGCTATCCAGCTTCTACCTTATCATATTCTATATACCTCTTAATAATAAGGTCAAAGAATTACCTAGCATTACCATTCTCAAGTATAACATCTAGAATGAAATCAAAAGGAACATTTTTTTTTAAATCTTCAAATTAAGATGATTCGCTCTTCACCACTTATATATCATGGATAACTTTTATTCTAAAGTACTCTCACTAGTAATTCAAGATGGAGAATCATTATGTAATGTAATATTTAAATTCTATCAAATCTAGTGCTAGCTCTATTTCACATTTTCATATTTTATAGTTTATTATAGTCAGAATCTTAATGGAAGCTATAAGATTATTCAATTCAATGATATTAACTACTAAATAACCTTTATATAGTTAATCAATAAAAAATATAATCAACAAATATACTTGAGCACCTTTATTAGTATTATTTCTATAAGAGTCCTTGGTGCAAACCCATTAACTTGGAAAAAAAGTGACCTATATAAGGTACCCTCTACAATGTATAATATCAGCAATACTATGATACTAACTACTAAATATCCTCATGCTGTTAATTCATGAACAAATATAGGCAAATTATATGCTTTAAAATATTTATAAGTAATATTTTAATAAGAGCCCTTGGTGCAATACCATAAATTTTTTTGGAAAGAATATAGCCCATATAAGGTATCTCTCCAACATCTAGTAAAATCGCCTAGTAAGGTACCATTAGCTTTTGAAAATCCACCTATTTTAGTATAATGAATTTCTAGACCATGCACACTCACTAGTCACAATATTCTACTTCAAAATTATGCATATAATAAACTCCCTTTGGGGAGATGATTATATACTATAATTTCATGACATATCTGAATCCCTTCAAAATATTATATTGAAGAATCTTGCAAATCTCAGCAAATAGGCTACTTTGATAGTCATCATCCACTGAAATCCATAAATCTTCAAATTAAGGATCAATCAGTCATATCTATAAATCCATTTATTTAATTTAATATATCAACAGTAAGCAATAATTAAAATTTAACATACTTGATCTTCTGAAATGCCAAACCAAGAAGTTCTGCAAATCCCAATGAATGGTCCACTTTGATGGTCACCCTCATTGAAACCTAGAATCCTTAAATCATAGAATCAATTAGCTATATCTATAAATCTAATTATTAAAATTTGATGTATTAATTGTAAGAAATTAATTAAAATTTTACATATTTGATCTTTTGAAATATAAATAGAGGAATCCTGTAAATCTCAATGAATGGACTATTTTGGTGGTCACTACTCTTCAAAATCTGCAACCCTCTATCTCATCCATCTAAACATCGAACATGAAGATACTCTTTTGGGAGCAATGCAATACTTCAATAGCTTAGACATAATTATAACATTATTAATACTTTATTGGATCAATTAAATATATTTAGAATAATATTTTATAGAAATTTTTGATTTTTCAAGTTTGTAGTCATTTTGCTGATTAGACTGAATCAATCAAATAAAAAAAAATTTCTATTCTTTATATAAATAGTGTCAATAAGCTTTATATACAAAATATGGCATAAATGCATCATCAAAAGTATGATAATGAGCTCACAATTCTTTGTTTGTATTAAAACAACATTCATGTGCAAGTTCGTGGATTTTAATACAATAAGATCATTTAACAAAACTATAAATAAATTATTAAAGAATATTTCTATAATAAAAATTTACTGAAAGGGCTTAAATATAATCTAGGAGTCTTTATGCAATAAATTTTATGGTAGGGACCTAAGCATAATTTTTTGCAGGGACCAATATGTAATTATCAATTTATCAGGGACTAAATTGCAAAAGTCTCCAAACCAAATTTAAAATAGCCAAATAAGGTCTAGTACAATCAATTAATTAATTTAAATTAATGGATCTAGGTTTTTGGGTTAAAAACTCGAAACTCAAATTCCAAACCCATCTTTTTATTTCTTTTTCCTCCCACATTAGCCAACCCATTGTTTTACTATTTAATAGACAAGAGAGGAAGCCATTAATAGCTACGTCCCTTCTCTATGATTCCCTACAGGAGGGCCATTGGCCCTCCAAACTCCAACGGCCTGGCATGAACGTCATCCCATCGCTGGTGAGACGGTAATGAGCCACTCTTTTGATTAGATCGGTCGAGGAGTCCAAAACGGTGCTCCTCCTCCCATGAACAAACTAGCTGGCGATTGCCAAAGAAAGCCTAATGGTAGATCGCTGCTCTCACCCCATGTTCGCCGCCCTCCGCTATCCCTTTTGTCAGTGATTAAGAAGAGAAATATCCAATACCATGAATGTAGGGGAGATGGGATCAGAGATCCTTTTGTTGCTTCCTCCCTCTCTTCCCTTCCACCATTCACCCAAAATCCCATGGCAAATCGCAAGTGAGTCACCGGCCATGGAAGATGAACAGGAAAGCCAACATCAATGGAAGACAGTGAATCCAAAGGTTAAATCAACTGAAGGTTTATGTTTTCTTCCCTCCATATTTTATTTATTTATTTATGCTAGATGGGAGATCAAAAATAATTGGTCGATCAAGGCTAGATAAATATTGGATTAAAATTTTAAAATAAATAAATAAATCAAGATCTCTAAAATAAATAAAAATAAATTATCAAGGATCCAAAAAATGGTTTCAAATGGTGATGACTTGAATTACAGGGAATCAATGATGACTTGAATCATAGGGAACTCCAACTTGAATTATAAAAAACCCTAACTTAAATCATAGGGAATCCTTAGATAGCTAATCAAATTTATGTCTATGAATTCTTGATATAGACATATAAAAGGCTTTAATCTTTAAGCCAAATAACTTGATTGGCTCCTATTAAATCTATTATTTGATTCTAGTCTTTTATAAAATCCTCTGCTCTCATATCAATTGCAGGAGTTTTTCTTTTAGATCATATGTTGAAGACCAGAATATAAAAACAATAAACTAAATAAAAGATTAAATCAAGCATATCTTGATTTCTTGGAAGATTCATGATTCTCCTTGTAATAATTTACGAAAAGAACAAGAACTATAGATATAGATCTTCCTCTCCATCTCCTCTGTATGTCTACCTCCTTAATGGGATAAGTGCCTTCTTAGAAAATATAAAATAAAATTTATGCCCTAGGATTTCTACATGTGAATATATATAGGTGTAAATCAGGGATCTAGTCCAATTAGTAATGTCAATGGATCAACCTATTACATAATTCATTAACCAAATCAAGCCTACACCAATATTTATTACATCACATAACTAAGATAATTGGACTCAAATAATAACATAATCACAAAAAATATAGACTCCATAATCATTCATTCATATAATAATTTAGCCTATATTTTGAAATAAAATAAAAATAAAAATCAATCTATAATCAGTGGAAGTCCATCTTATGAGAATTTCTAACATAATGGATGTAATCCTCATCAACCACCAAATTTTAGAAATAATTTTAGAAACAAAAGAAGAGGAGAGTACAATTAACTTTAAGTTACAATATGGAACAGAAGTAGATAATACAAGAATATGTATGATTATAAGAGAAATTAAAATATTTGCTTCTAAGAGATTTCAAAAGGAAAACAACCTTTTATAGATTGCACTTGCAAACAAAAGGGAGACTCACCAAGAGAAAAGCATCTAGGTGTGATGTGGCAAGTGTTGATGTAAGCACTACGAGACCACCACGTGTGCCACCAACAATGGCAGACCTGAATATCTAGCCTGGTAAGACAAGGTTGCCAATTAAAATGAGTGCACAGGGGTTGATTAGCAACTTGACTGTGAGGAATCATCAGTGAGACCCATTGGCCAATCTGGCCCATGTAGGCTGACTAGCCACCTTCAGATAGGATAGCATAGTCCACCGATGCCGACACATTAGTGTCCCACCTTGAGGATCGTCAATGACTCCCTACTCAGGCCGACTAGCCATCCAAGCAGGTCAATCCAGCTAGAACCACGATAGGGTCCATCCCCTTACCCGAGGATTGAGGTGCCTGATAGCCATTCGTTTGTCAAATGATAGCTAACCCAAATACAAATAGTGGCGGACAAAATCCTAAAGGCTCCGATGCCACAATGAAAAAATTTCAGCAGTGATGGAGATCCCGGGGAACAAGATCCTACCATCTCAGTCGAATTTGTTACACTAGTCAGAAATGGACACCTTTTCTCTATAACATTCTGTTGCACTATACATATAAGTAAGAGGGACCTCCGACTAGGTATGCACTCAGATACTCTCACATGCTCTAGCTCTTACTCACCTGATCACCGCAAGCTTCCGACTCCAGTCACTGTAGATTCATGTTTTCTGATCACTGACTTAAGTGTTGGAATGTCCCCACCAGTAACTCGGGTCTAGAAATCTTTTATAGGTCATTGGAGCGAGGCAACCCTAGAAGACCCTTGGTGTTGGAAAAGACAAGTGCTCTCTTACTTCATCACCGGAGCTCTGTGATAGGTGAACAACTAAAAAGATCTGATGGATGATTACAAGGCTACAGCATTCTCCATCATAGTCTCCAGCAGGGATAAAGATCGAAGGCAATAGTATAAAAATCCCAAAAGTAAGGCAAAGGAAGAAGCTTCCCAATCATCAAAGAGCAGTAACCGTAAAGCCCGAAAGTTCTTTCATCAAGAGAACCAAAAGGTGTGGCTAAAGACTCAGAAATGCAAAGTAAATTTCAACAAGCAGCAAAGAGATGATCAGTAAATGCTCACAGTACTGCTGTAAATTCTCTATCTTCATTTCCCACAAACCACTTGCAAGTGGTTCCCGGAAAAAGGAAGAGAGGTAGAATTGATAAGCAACCGTATTATAACAGAATAACTTAAGCTAGCAATAGCAATGGCGATTATAATCTAGTAGTTTCTCGCAACATTTTGTCCAGAAAACAAAAGAAAGAAGCCAAATCATGGAATGCGTCACCTCCATTTGGACACTTCTGGGATAGGGTAAGTGGGAAGCTTAGCTTTCATGATCATCACATGGAACTGTCCATTCCGATGACTTTTTGGACAAGAAAATCCATTAATTTAGATGAGCGATAGATTATATTTCTGAATGCTCGTAGATGTGACATGTTTCTGGACTCCATACATTTTGGATTAAATGTTTGAGGGAAAAAAAGTTTTGATTGATCCAGATTTAGATTGTGTTTGTCACCTTATAGCATGTATAGATTCGATGACAGATAGCATCTCTCTAAAATTCTACATGTGGAGTGTGGAACCATAGTTGTTCATTACTCTTGCTTACCACCGATGAAAGCCTGCCAGTTTGGTGCTCTTCAATTAACCTGTCGAGGTGGTTTGAGGTTTGAATATTGCCATATGATGGATATGAGTTTTGCTAGCAAGCTCAACATAGCATCCTTCACAATACGACTTTGCACCATCAATACAAGAAAATGATCAATCAGCGATAAAGTAATTTGCTATGAACTATAATTTATTGCTAATAATCCCATAAGGCAATGAAATAAAAGATTTATCACAAAATATTAGTTAAATAATATTTTGGCTCATTGTTAATTTTTATCATTAAATTTGTGATGCCAAATACTTCCGCTCTAACTTTTTAGTGGGAATCTTTTGGTGATAGTTTATGATATTTTCACCTCAAAAAATTATTGTCATGAATATCATGAATTTTAGTGATGATATTTTTTGGTCATAATTTAATTGATAATTTTGATGACAATACTAGAATCATTCTTGGATATATATATTTATGGATATATGAAATTAAAAAAAGAGTAGTAATTTTATCTAATAAATTTATTTTATCATTAATATATTTTTAAATATTTGCCAATAAAATTATATTTTGTTATGAATGGATCTTTATTTTTTAGCAAGCACAATATTTCGTCACTAAATATCTATTTATCAGTGACGTATACAATTTTGTTACATAATATAAGTTATTTAATAAAGAAATTATATTTCATCATACATTTCTAAATATATAAATTTACAACATAAATTATTTTAATTATTGATTATCTAATTAACTTTTAATTATTATGACAATATTTTATATTTAAACATACCTTTAATGGCAACATAAATATTTTTGTCATAAAATACTAATTATTTAATGATGAAATTAATATTATCACCTATATATTATTATATAGCTTTTATGATGAGATAGTTTTTGTTGCAAATTATTTATATGATTTAGCGAGATAGTGGTTCATCATTAAATATACAATTTGACAATTATATAGTTCTATTGCAAAATATTAACTATTTAATGACAAAATAGATGTTTTCATCCATACATTATTTTAAAGTAATGATTTTTTTATGTTAATTATTTATAATTTATTTTCATCACTATAGATTGGAAATGAAATCAAATATAAAAATTGCAGGCAACATACCATAACTAAGTAATTGTCTAAAAGAAAATTATAAAATTTATAGGGAGACCAATTTAACCAAGAATTTGTATTATTGATTCAACCTAATTTATATTAAAAATATGCTAAAAAATAAAATTATTTATATAAAATAAGTAATATAAAGTATTAAAATTTTTCTATGTTAAATATTATTATTTTTTAATTATAGTATGAATAAAAAAATCATAGGATTATCTATATTTTTGAAGGATTTAAGATAAAGTATATATGATTATAGAAATATGTTAAAATTATTTTAATTATTTTACATAAAAGGATTTTAAAATATTATAAAAATAAAATGAAGTTATTTGTATTTTTATTTTTATCAAAAAGAAGTGGATTGAATTTTTTTTATAAAAATAATTAATTATTAAAATATATAATATATAATATATCTAAAAT
Organism: Areca catechu; assembly: GCA_021397845.1. NCBI lineage: Eukaryota > Viridiplantae > Streptophyta > Magnoliopsida > Arecales > Arecaceae > Areca > Areca catechu. The sequence goes on from CM038046.1 coordinate 9,955,931, forward strand.
GAGTATATTTTATAATGCAAATAAGTTTTGAATAAGTATAATAAACTATAACTTTATATCACCAACTAACATTATAATAGTGGTTTAGCAGTAGATAATAAATTAAGAGATCTTTGAGAAAAAGTCCATCAAAATAGAATCAGATATGGAAATGATTTCGGTTATAAATATTTTATTCATTTTAGTCATAATTTGTAATAAAAATATTTTACCTTTAATACTTAATTTTGAGTGATAAAATAATATTGTCACTAATAGTGATTATTTTGTAATAAAGAAAATTTCATTTTGCAAATATTGTATAATAAAAGTATTTTCGTCATAAAACAGTTACTTTTATTGTAAAAGATATTGCATATGATTCTTAAAGCTAACTTTTCAAGGCAAAATAGATATTTAAGCAATGTTGTTTACTCACTTTTAGTAACGAGTTATTTTGTCATGAATTATAAATACATTTAAGACAATTTATTTCATCACAAAATATTAAATATTTGTGACAAATTACTACTTTTGTCATTGATGATTTGTAGCAATGGGTTAATGGTTGCGAACCTAGTGATAAATTTTTTTCATCATCCAGTACTTTGGCGACAAAATTTATTTTTTGTAACAAATTTTTTATGACTAAACATACAAATTATTGTAGTGTGTAGAGCTTGATACTACCATAATGACAGTTGTATCATCCATTTTGGAGATGATGACTCTATCATTGGGACATGCCATGATAGTGTCTCATCATATTTTAAAATTGAATAAAAGCTCCTATCTCCAAGATGGACGATATGTATGATTGTACAAATTCTATGATGCCATTTTCAAGTTATTGACGTTGCTTCCCATCTAGACACTGGAAGTCACTAGAGGAGAGACGCTCGTAGGTTGTACTTATAAGAAAAGTCCTGGTCGGAGGTTGCTCCGACGAAGGCTCTCCGATGATCAAGTTAGGTGATAGGTAATAGGACGAAGAAAGTAGAGTGGAGAGGGAAGAAAGAATGCTTGGGTTACATTTTTGTATACCTTAGGAGCTCTTAAGGAACCCTTTATATAGACGAGAGGCAGTGGCAATTCAGGATATAGAAAGTCTCGATGAATTTAATGAGAGGTGATAGGGCATCAGATATTGTTAAGAGATCTAGCAAAGGATCATTCCGTTTGCTCAGGATGTCTGCCTTCCATTAATTGAAACCTTATCTCTTTTACATTACTAGCCGCATTTCTTAATGGTAATAGGAACTATAGCATAGAACGTGTAATGCTCCCCTTAATTAAGAGGATTTACTAAAGATTACGAGATATGGCCTCTTGATCATGCCATAAAGTATGTGAAAATAAGTATATGATGATTCCTTTACTAGAAGTATGCTACTATAAGATCTTAACTTTTCCTGTATGCAAGGATCCTGGATCGGACTCGGTCCTCCTACCGAGACCAAAGGTCAAGGGTCTCGAGGTATTACTCTGGCCCACTCAAGGGCTGCCAAAGATTAACTCCTAAAGGCCAAGTGAACTTTCGCCGAGGTCGAAGGTCAGTCAAGTCGAGGTCCGACTAGGTCGAGAGTTGGCCAAAGGGGACCCGATGGCATGATCTTGCATCTAAGGCTTGAGGGATGGCTACTAGAGATGAAGCCTGGCCTATTGGCCCTTAGGATCTTGAGAGTGGGGAGCTAGAGTGCGAAGAGTCTCAGACTGAGAAGTAGATTTGGCTACCTATCCAAGGGATCCTGATATCGACCCCAAGTTATGATGAGCCAGCAAATGAAAGGTCACCATGTAGCGCATTTATGGCATTCCTCAAGAAAGGGAAGAATTTATGACTAGACCCCATTTTAAATAGGGATCCCAAGGCATCCTATGTTGGCATCGTTTTAGCTTCGGTAGGAGAGACTTAGCGCCATTGAGTGGTGATTTTTCGATTGCTAAGATGATTTCTGGCAAGTTTTCGATAGGTTCTCATTACCAGAGTTCATATTTAGATGGATCTAATTGAATTGAGGAAGCTTCGGAGGACTGCTAAGAAGCTTCAAAGATTGAGCATCCCACTTGAGTCGATGCTTAATCAACTTGCAGAATCTCCATCGAAGCAAAAAGAACAAAGGTGTGTACTTCGAAGTCGCTTACTTCGAGCTTTGCCAAAGGATCCTAGATCAACTAAGAATTTGGTACAATCTCTTCTCTTGCCTACTCTAAAAATGCAAGAAGCCGACCATGAGTCCTACCAGCACGGGGCCTCGAATCAGTCATCCAGGTATTATAATACACTTCTTCCTTTTAAGATATTGTCTTAATACCTTGCTGATGGTGATTTGTCAAGTAGTTAGGGCGACATCTCAATTTCTTCATGAAGTTGGTCGAGGCTATGGAGAAGAAGATAGTAGCGATTGGATAAAAGGTCACTTCTGCTATAATGTTGGTTTGTGAGGATGAAGAGCGAGCATCAAAAGCAGAACGGGCTTTCCAACAAATGAAGGCACGTCATGACTCTGCAATTAAGGAAGTCATACTCTCAAGTAAAAAGCTTAAAGAGATCACAAAGTGGCTTTTGTCAATGTGCAAGTGAATGATCGAAGCTCGCGAACAAGAAATTAAAGCCATAGAGAAAGCACAAGTGAAAATCACCAATTTGAAGGAGAGCTTCGCACCGATCTTGCGAATGTGAGGGAGGATTCCTATGCTAGGATTCATTGGTTGTGCGATGAACTCATGTCGGCTAGGAAAGAGAACATATGGTTATGGGATGAATTCCATGAGGCATGCAACTGGTTGTGAGATGAAGGACCCTCAAATTAAGACCAGGAAAGGGTCCAGCATGTAGAATAGCCTCGGAATAAGCCTTAGCAGAAGCTCAATTCATCCATCAAGCATTGGAAGAGAAAGAAGGAGGAATGCTGTAGAGAGGGCGTGGGCCCATAATCTTTGTGCCACGGAGACAAAGGAGACTATGTCCCTAAAGGGTCAACTGAGGACCACGGAGAATATTACTGAAATGCTAAAGTAGGATATCGATACCAGTGGCCAAGAAATTATGATGCTACGGAGCAAGCTATCACTGGCCCAGGCACACCTAGGTGACATCAACACTCGGCTTCATCATATTGAGAGGAAAGCTTACGAGAGAAAGGATTCGAAGAATCTAAGGCTCTAATAGTATAGATTCTCCCATTGGCTAAAGCAAAACTACTTTAGATTCCCACACTAGTGATCTCCCATGCCTTAGCTACCTTCCAGACCAGTCGAGGCCGAGGGTGAGGAGATTGATAACATTTACCTGTTTGTTAGGTTATAATCATCGTAATCTATATTTTCCCTTTATTTTGTATTTGTACGGTTCTCCAAATGATGAATGAATAAAATTTTCTACTTCTTTTAATGTATCACGTGCTTCGAAATAGTTTTGAAGGACTAAAACCTGATGTTAGATTTAGACTCTGGCCCATTCTTAAATTCAGTGGGTCTACCCTCGATCTTTTCATCAAGCAGACCAAGGAATACCTCAGCTAAGGCACAGTGGAATGAGGGCAGCACCATTAATTAGGTTTGGCACTCGATAAGGCATCTCATCATGAGCTTCATGGAAAGTGAAGGAACTTTGTTAAATATTTTATGATGGTTGAGAACGGCATGGTGCTTGAAATTGTACTGGTAGCCTTCTCCTGTGGAAGACAGGGTGTTGGAATTATTGCCTCCGAACACACACCGGCCTACGATCTGCGAGAGTATGGCTCTATCCATTCTCGGCTTGCCACATGTCAGACATCCAATGGGGGTGATCTTCTTATCATCAGATCTGGACCATTAAGTGACTTTATAAATAGCAGAGACCAAATTCATGCCTGCCATTTTACTTTCTCTGTCTTTCTTCTTCCTCTTTCCCCCTCCTGTCGACTTATCTCCACATCGGTCATCTTCTTCGGTGATCGTCTCCACCTCTGTTAGGTATTCCATAGTCTCCTAGTCATCTCCCTTTCTCTCTTCCCTTTCTTTTCTCCTTGGTACCCTTTTCTCTCTCTTTTCTTTTCCTACTCAATCTACATTCGAACCTACAGAGTTTGTTTGTAGAAAACCTTTTATTTTCATTGATTTTCTTTGATTTTTGTTTGATCATTAGAAATGAGTGGATCTTCTGATTTGGCTAGCTTTTAGACTTCAAAGCAGGATCCAGTCGAAGTTCCTGCTTTGGTCAAAGCTCCAGTGGTTCCCCCAAAGCCTGAGGATTTGGACTTGGAGGAATTTCCTCTGAGTGACTTTCGGTTCGAACTCACGAAAGCTAATTTAGACCGGCTTTTGCATCAATACTAAATCCCGTCCAAGTTTGGGCTTAAAGTCCTGTTGGCTACCAACCAAGTCTGTAATCCTCTCTTGGACCATCACATCGCTCTTTATGAAGGGTGCCTTCAAATTGAGGTATGGTTCCTCTTTTTTACTTCTTTACCAAACTTCTTCAATTTTTCAAAATATTTCCATGCATAATTGTACCGAATGCTTGGTGGTACATTTATGGCCTCATAGCGATTTATCTTTTAGCGAGTATTGAGCCGACTATAAATCTTTTTCAAACTTTCAACTTTGGGAAGTACCCTCACACCTTTGGGTGGTGGTATATCTACCCTCGGAGGAAGGCGAGAGTCAACCTTCTTATCCAAGGTGCTCCTTCCTCTATTCATCACTGAAAGGAGAGCTTCTTTCTTGTGAAGCACTCATCGGGGGATTGAAATTTTGAATCATATGGGATCCCTTGGCGTCCAGCAACCCAAGCCCCCAACTTAAGCAAAGAGGAGGAAGCATAGTATGAAGCTCTTCTCTACTTCAAAGTCCCTGCATTAAAGGTCCTACAATCTGACAAAACCCTCTTTGAAGTGAGCATAAGCCGGGCATGACCGGGAGGTAGGAAAAAGGGTTTCGCTGCTTGCCTTTCTTTTCTTCACAGAATTTTTTTTCTGCATTTCTAACAAAGATTTTCTTTTTACAAATATAGATCCCTCAATACTGAAGGAGGTGAAGCGGATGGCAAGGTCCAAGTCAACTATCATGTTACTTTGACATCAAAGCCAAAGAAGGTCTGGTTCAACACTTGCCAGCATCCACTTGCTGATGCTACTGTTAGGGACGAGGCTACCCCTTGGGCCGAGGGGGTAGTCATCGCTATGCCCTCGATGCTCCACCATCAAGTGCTGCTATGAGGCAGCCACTGACACCTGCCCCCAAGATAGGGGCATCACCTTTTGTAGTGGGAACTTCCTCGTCTACCCCTAGTCTGAGGGTTCGGAGGGGTAAGGCTCCTCCACTGTCTGACACAAAGGTGCCACCATAGATGATTGGCGCATTGCCTGGGGGTTATTCAAAAGTATTCTCCTCCCAATAATGCTAAGAAGCTAGTTGAGGAGCAATCCATTCACTATCGACAAGGGGCGATTCAAACTTATCTCCAAATAATGATCTCTACTTGCCTCGGGTTACAGTTCAATTTCCTCTGTTAGTTATTTACTAATGCTCTCTCCTTTGTAGATGGCCTACTACATCAATATTTATTTTGAGCTATAGGGCTATAATGGAGAGCTGGAGAAGAAGGCAACGGTGCTTCAGGCCCAAGTTGGTGCCATCAAGGCTGCCAAGTCCTCCATTGAGGCCTAGCTGATCGTCTGAACTAGGCACTCATCTCGGAGAAGAAAAGGCGATAGTGGGCGGAGGAGAAAGAGAAGGATCTAAGTGGAACACTAGTTGATGTGCACTACAAATTGTTTAAGGCTAAGGTGCGGGTGGCGTGGTGGCACAGGAAGGCATGGTGGCTTACAAGGCCATCAAAGAATGCCATAATGATCAAATACAATATGCTAATGTGACCTACCTCAACGGCAAAAATGAGGTTTGGTCTAAAGTGGCGACCCACTTTCTAGGCCTCGATCTGACATTCCTCGATGTGAAGTCAGAGGAATCAAATGATGAGTTCGCTCTTGGGCTCAAAACATCGCTAGTCCTTCGAGTGACATGGATCCTCGTCCACTGGTTGCCTGAAGCATATTTTATTTCTATCTTTTGTAAAAAGTGTTTGCTTGTGTGCAGATAATTTTATAATGGCCTTCAGTCTTATTCTGAAATATCAATAAAATTCTCTTCTTTTCATCCTATGATTGAATGTTCTTCATTTTTATTGTGTACTTTTTTTTTTCATTCTTTCATGGTTCGGGATCACATGCTTGACAAATGACCCCTTTTTCCGTTCATCTATTCACTAAGAAACTGTGCCTTCTTTCGTTGGTCGGACCTAATAAGGCACTGACCACCAATAGCCTTCACTTGGGCTAGGTTCGATCGAGCACTGACCGCCACTCACCCTTGCTCGATCAAGGGTCTTCATTGACCCGCAGCCAACCTTTTTTAAGGAAAAGAGGAAAGGATATTGCTAGAGACAATATTTCATGACAGCTATAGTAACTGCATGGTCTAAATTGTACACTTCCAGAGTCGCTTCATTGAATTAGCTTACGTAAGATCTAAGAAATTCTCGCTTCCCTTGCTTTATATTGTTCAGGAATTCGAAACCCTAGTGCAGCCTCCTATAATTGGCAAAATGAAAGACAAATGATTGATTCGATTAGTTAATAGAGTGGATGGAATTTGACTTTAAATTGGAATACCAATATCGAGTTACCTTCCTGAGGGTGGAAGGGAAGGCTGGCATAAGACTACATTGATGGGTCATGAAGAAGCATCAGGATCTTAAAACTTTCTAAATAATTCACTAGATCAATGGATCCATTATAGATTTCCAACTGTGGCATTTTAAAATATATTGGCAATTGTTCTTGCATGATTTGAGCTCCAAAAGGCATTTAGTGGTTAAACCAAGACTCTCATCTCTTTTCGACACCCAAACTTCACAGAGTTTCAATATGCTAGTCTAGCTCGCAAAGCATTCGATCTACCTCCGCATCTTTGGCAGTATGTGTCTTAGAAAATCGGAGGGACATCAAGTTGGCATCAACCAGCCTCTCATCAGAGGGACATCAAGTTGCTTAAGCATAACTATATTATTAAAGTTATAATTGATATGGTTGATATCATGGTTTGTCTTGAAGACATAAAGAACTTGTCTTAAGATATATGATGAAATTATAACATAAAATGGACTGATGATGAATTTTGTATGTTTAATCATATGAGTACAAAGTTTATGCTACATGCACTATTGTTGTTGCCTGACCGCCGTGGCCTGAAACTTGGAGACGACCTCGGACATTGACCTCATCGCTCGGGAGCCAACTCGCGTGCTCGGACCTGCAAAACAGAGAAGACCCGGGTCGTGGATCTCGGCGGGGAAACTCCGACGATCAAGTTAGCGACGATCCAAGAAAACAGATCCTCCCCTGTGGGCCCCTTTGCTCGGACTCCATACTTGGAGGAGGAGATTTTGGTTTGAAAGAGAGAGAGAGTAGAGCGGGGGTGATAGCGACGGATGAGAGCTCGAGCTGTGTGGCTATGTCCATCAAGATCCTTCCGGTGAGTCTTCGGTAGCCCAGAGCGCTCAGCCTCTCAATCACTCTCTTATGTGCTGCCCCTTCGCTCGTTTGCCTGAGTTAGTCTTGCTTACCTTCTGTTGAGAACCTTTGAAGAATCCTTTTATGCCAGGATCCCTTCCAGCAGCTTACCTCGTGATCTTCCCCCTCTACAGGCACCGGAAGGTCAACGTCTAGCAATGCTTCATGCCGTGCGCACAAGCACCTTCCTTATTTGTGATAAGAAGTTATGTTGCTGGCTCTGACCTCTCTCCTGGTCGCTTCACTTTGAAAAATTTGGCAGAGCCTCGATCGGGAGGCAGTCGCCCTTTAGATTTAAATATTCCGGGATGATTTTCTCTTTTGGGTGGCACAGACGGTCGGTTTAGAGTGCAGTGCCTTGGGGGGTGCTCCTATCTGGTGTAAGCAACAATGGGAGTGATTATGGCATCCTGGGGGGTGCTCCTCTGTGGTCCTTGGGCGGCGGTCCACTGCCGAAGGGAGGTGGCGCATGGGGCTTTGACTTCCAAATGTCGGATCTCTCGTTTGAAGAGAGCTTGGCCTGAGGAGAGCGAGAGCTCGACTTTGGCCGGGGTAGACTCGACCTCGAAGAAGCCGCCCGACGAAGGAGCTCGAAAAGAGCATGAGCTCTACTTCGGTCAAAGTGGGCTCGACCTCGAGGGAGCCACCCGACGAAGGAGCTCGAAGAGAGGAGGAGCTCGACTTCGGCCGAGGTGGGCTCGACCTCGAGGAAGCTACCCGGCGAAGGAGCTCGAAGAGAGCGGGAGCTCGACTTCGGCCAAGGTGGGCTCGACCTCGAGGGAGACACCCGGTGAAGGAGCTCTAAGAGAGCGGGAGCTCGACTTCGACCGAGATGGGCTCGACCTCGAGGGAGCCACCCGGTGAAGGAGCTCAAAGAGAGTCCACTTCAACCAAGGTGGGCTCGACCTCAGGGAAGCCACCTGGCGAAAGAGCTCGAAAAAGAAAGTCTGATGTGGCAACTTCTTTCGTCGTGGTGCCTGATGGGTCTGACAGGGGCTCCAAGCCAGCGATCCAGCCACGTCAACTATATCATTGGAATCCAAGCTATTGAGATTACTAACATTTGTAACGATAGAGGGGTCTTATATCGATAAATGGAATGAAAATGGTTATGATTCAATATTAGTGATTTTAGCTGATCGGATTTAAACTAAAGATATGCTTCATTCAGGATATCTGCATATGTGATAACATGAGATGCACTTAGCTTGAAACTCATTTTCAATATATATATACTATTTTTATATAAAAAACTAAGAAATAAATAATTAATTAATGTTATTCAAGTGGGAGAATGTTAGAAATTTTTATAAGGTGGGCTTCTATTGACTATATATTGATTTTGATTTTATTTCAAAATATGGACTAAATTATTGTCTAAATGAATGGTTATGAAGTCCATATTTTTTGTGATCATATTATTATTTAGGTCCAATTGTCTTAGTTATGTGATGTAATAGATATTGGTATAGGTCTAATTTGGTTAATGGATCTATAATAAGTTGACCCATTGATATTACTAACTGGGCTAGGTCCCGATCTACTCCTATATATATTTATCTATGAAAATCCTAGAGCATAAGTTTTATTTTATATTCCTAAGGCAATACCTTTCCTGTTAAAGAGGTAGGCATATGGAAGAGATAAAGAGGAAGATCTATATCTATAGATCTTGTTATTTTTACAAATTGTTGTAACGAGAATCATGAATCTTCTAAGAAATTAAGATATGTTTGACTTATTATTTTGTATTTTGATCTTCTACATACAATCCAAAGAAAAAATTCCTACACATTAATCTTCTTTCTTTTTAATATATATATATATATATATAATTAGTTATGATCATCCTTATAAGAGCACTTTAATTCAAGTTTTAGACGGCTCCCTCAAAGATACAGCTTAATACATTTGAGGGCATGTGAAACATATGCATGACATTTCTATTAGATCATCCTTATAAGAGCACTTTAATTCAAGTTTTAGGCAACTCTCTCAAAAATACAGCTTAATACATTTGAGGGCATGTGAAACATATGCATGACATTTCTAAGACAAGTAAGCCGAGCAAAATTAAATTCTCTGAGTCTCTTTCACTCTCTCTTGAGAACTTTCCATTCTGTTGCTCGAGCATCCACTAACTTAGGTATCAGAGTGTCCCCCACCGAAGAAAATCCGGTCAAGGGGGTCTGTTTTGCAGGATTCTCAGAGGCGAGCCAGCGATCTAGCAGCTTCGTCCGGTCCGCGGATGTTCGATGCCAACATATATATTTTTTCATCACTTGGTATGTAGACCGGAAATTTTTAAATTATATAATTTTTTTATTTGTAATTAATTTTGATATAGTAAATCATATTCAATGATTTAGATTTTTGGTGCAGGATCTTTATTATAGAGTTTTGATTTAATTGAATTTAGCTCGAAATCTATTTAAAAGTAAGCAAGATCTATGTATGATCTTTATTATAGAGACTTGGTCAGATTGAATTTAGTTTGAATCCTATTTGAAAGGAACCAAGACTATATATATATATATATATATCTGCCACTAAAAATATCCATTGTGCTTAGTATAAGTTAGAAGCAGTTTCACGAAACCAAACATCCACGGATAAGAAGCTTTAGAAAATATATAGTGAAAATGCTATCATACATCAAATGCACTTTTTTGTCGTCATATAAACCAATCGAGTCACGGGGCTGCCTAAACTTATTTCACGTAGAAAGTGGATCGGGTCGGATCGAATCTCTAGTTTCTACAATGTTTTCCCCGCTTACCGCTTGGAAGATCACGGGATCACAATCAGATGGATCTTTTATCAATAAAATATCAGATGACCCACCGAATGAACGGCCTGGATCACACGAACTAAATAGCTTTGTGAGGACTTTGACGGACCGGTCACCGCGTTTTCCAGTCCCCGTGACTCCCCAGACCCAGCCTTAAACATAGAGCCGTTGCATAGATGTATTTTAAAGCGGAAGTTTCACGTCTCTTGGTGATCCGGGGACCGGGGCCGAATCGCACCTCAAGAACTCGTCGTTCTTCCTCCGATCCGATCTCCTCTCGAGAGATCCCATCTTCGAGCTTGGTTCTAGGGTTAGATTTCGTCAAGAATTGCAATTAATCGGCAATTTTGTTAATCTTTCTGGTTCCGTGGATTCTTGATCTCAAAGCCCGGGTTTGTTCTTGCAGCTTTAGATCTCGGAATCGGAGGTTTTCTTTCTTCGTGCCATTTAGGTATTCTTGATCTCTGATATACTGTTGGATTAGCTTTCAATCCATTCATTCTTTTGTTCTCTTTCAGATTTTTCTCGGATTTGCATAAATTAGTCGTGACGTTGCCAGATCAATGCCGTGTATTTGTGAATTTGTAGGGACTTCATTGGGTCTGTCATGATATTCATGTCTGGAGCATTGAGTAGTTGGACTAATATTACCTTTCTTCGAAACGAATTGGTTTCTTAATTGTTTGCGATTTCTTGATTTGTCTTAGAATTAATCTTGTTTCTGTCAATAAATTGGAATCCTGATGAATTACCACCATTTTACACTATGCGCCTGTTGAAGTTTGAATTCCTTTTCCTCTGATATATGCAAAACATGAGATTCTTTTTGAGGAATTTAATTTCTTTGATCGCTTAATTAGTAACGTACGAACCACAACTATCTGACATGCCTTCTAATGACCGCAGCAAGATATATGAAACTCGGTGCTCAAGCAAGAGGTTGGATTAGTTTTGTTGAATTGTTGTCCTGCTGAAATATGGATGGAAGGAAGAAGAAAAATAGGAAAAAGAAAGGTGGTCAGAGTAAAGTTGCAGAAGATGCTAATGCCAATGCCACAGAAGTGACCATGCAGGAGCAGAACCATAGTTCGGCCACTGAGCAAAATCACGATACACATAATTCGGGTAATGCAGATGCTCAAACTGTTGGGGTGTCGGAATCTGACATAGAGCTGGAGAAGCATAAAATCTACGAAGAAAAATGTGTAAGTGTGTCTTATATATAGACAAGACGCCTCTAAGAAGTATCAATGCAGACAATTGATACTTCTCAATGCTTTTATTTATTTCTCGAACACATTTAGCCTATGCTTGGATGCAGGTTTCTAAACCTGCCTGATACTTCTCACACATGGGAGTTGCCAATAAGAGAAGGCTAAGGAAATGAACAGGTGGAAAGGGTAACTTATGGTTGGTGATCCCCCAATTCATGTATGCTCAAAAGCATGAATTTTTAAAGGTGACTTTTAGTATCTTAAGATCATGTAACCATAGCGTCCTCTGGATCCTTCTGACTTGTAATTTTCCAACTTTCTCTGTTCAAATCCCATGGCACTCCGGCATCAAAAACAGTCCTTAAGAACCCAATTATATTGATATCTACTACATCTTTTTTATTAATAACCACTATTTGGAATGAACTGTTAATGGAAGAGACAATATTCAAAATACTAGATTATTGGGAGCACTCAAATTTCTCAAATTCTTCAATGAGCTTACTCATTTTATGTTCCATCAACTCATGATTAGTTAATAGATTTATTCAGGTTGTCCTTTTATACAAATTTCTTCTAAACACGAAGTATTTGATTCAGTACCATGGTGGCACTCTTATCATTGTTTTTTTGCACGAAAAAAGGTGACAGATGTGCAAACACTGTTCAACATTCAAAAACCAAGCTTTTTTTCTTGTATGTGTTTCATGCAAACACTGTTCAACATTCAAAAACCAAGCTTTTTTTCCTGTATCTGTTTCATGCAAGCTCATGACAAGATGAAAGATGGCATTGATCATTACCATGACCATTAATTATTTTTCCTAGTAATTCAGGCTAGATTTATAATCTTTGATGCACCAATAATTCCTATTAACTATCAAGGTCATCTTAACAAACCCCCCCCCCCAACAAAAGGCCCCCAATAAGAAAAAACTATATGTTTTTTCTGGTTTTACTGAAGTTTTTCCAAATCTTTTTTCACAGTACCTGACTTGTTAGCTTAGATTCCCCACACCCCTTTCTGGAACCTTAAACAAAAGTGTGAACCCCTCTTTCTACTACATCTCCTCAAATCTTAGCACAAGTGTTTGAACAATCTCCATCACTTTCTCCACAATTGGTACAAACTCCAATGACTCTTTTAGTATGTTCATTCTTCACCTTACCCTTCCTACTTTACATCCATCTCCTCTATTATAGAAAGATGATGTTGGTAGGTTAAATAAAATGTTTTTACTTTGGATGTTAAAAGTTCTGAATATATGAGGATTCATTATAGATTTCATCATACTTCAAATTTGAATAAGTAGTTTAGGGATATTAACATCTATATATTTATTTTACTCCAAAAAAAAAAAACACACAATCATCCATGTAAGAAGCTTAGGAAGGCTATATTATGAAAAATATCTTTTCGTGTTGAATATTCCTCAGTTCTTGATGTTCTTGTTGTGTCAAGTTTTTAACCAAGAATGTGCATGTGTTTTGAAGTTCTGAATATATTCTGGATATATTCTTTGAGGGTATGTCCTTTTGATTTCAATAACTCTAGCTTGACATGGCAGTACATGTATTTTTCCTTTTGCCATATCTTAATACATCCTTTTATATTTTTTTCTTGAAATGTGTGCCTTACCGGTCAAGCTACAGGAAGAAATCAGACAATTAGAAGATGAGAAGAATTCTTGGTTTCAAAAACAGGTACCTTGGGTGTGTTTGCACTTCATTTGTGCTCAAAACAATGATAATCAATTATTTAGTGAAAAAGGTAGAATGAACAGGCATATCATATTATATATGGTTTAATCTAAATAAGTTTCTTGTTTTCTTTTATGGTGCACACTTGCTCCCTCCCCCTTTTTCTCACTTTTCCCTGCCCTTTCTCCCTTCCTTGTTTCCCACTCTTCCCACCATAATGCAATAAAAGTTTGTTGATTGTGCCGAGTAGGCGTTTTGGGTGTACTAAACTAGATCGGCTAGGAACCAAGATATTTCGGGCACCTAATTTGGTCTGAGCCCAAAACAAGCATGAACCGGTTTGAATTGTTTGGTTTTGCTCGATAAGGGGTTTTGGATCATTCCAAAGCTGAATTGAGTTTATTTTTTTATAATTCTCTCCTCCCCTCTCTCCCGATCCTCCTTGGCTTTAGGGGCTCCTATCTTCTCTTCTAATTTCATTCATCAGGGTTAGAGTTCTACCACCACCATCGCTACGACCAATGATGATGGCCATCATCTCTCTCTCCCTCACACACCTTGCCACTATCGCTCTCTCATTCTCAGTCATGTTGCACTGCTATAGATGATGACATGTATTGGGGGCTGGAGATCACATACCAAAGGTCAGAGATACTCTTGTCCTTCCCTTCCTCCCTCTTCCCCTCCCTCTCTTTTGCCCCCTCTCTCTCCCTCCCTCACCCTCTCATTGGTTCCAGTATGTCTTGGTCAATACAGTATGGTATTGTACTGTACCAACTACTAGCCAGGTGGTATGATCCTGGTGCCAGTTCGGTAAACCTTGATAATATAAACCCTGATTTTTTTTTATTTTTTAATTTATCTTGGGGTGTAGGGACAATTCTTTCAAGAAAAGAAGGATAATATTTTACTTCCATTGATGTTTAGAGTTAGGAGACCTGACTCACTTAATACATGTACATACGTACTTTCTCACATGCATATTAGTACACTTGAATGTTGTCGTTATATTAATAGAATTTTTGGCTATAACTCTGGTACCGAGGTATTTGACGCATATACTTGTAAAATTTATCATTGCAGGTTAACATGGAAGAGAAAATTAAAGTTTTACAAAATAAAGTAGACTCTTGTTCTCAAAAGGAGGTAATTGCTATGACATTTATCTTGTATTTTTTAAAATTATTATTTGAGAAGCATGTAGGTTGACTGGAAAAAATAAGTGTTCAATATGGAGAACTCAAGACTTCATTCTTACTTTTTTCTTTATCCTTTTGTTTTCCTTTTATGTGTGCTTGTGCATTGTTAGGATTTTTTTTGCAACCAAATTAATTGTAGTAAGGAATTTGTTTGCATTGCAGGTCAACTTGGAAGAGAAAATTGAAGTTTTACAAAATGAAGTAGAATCTTGTTCTCAGAAGGAGGTAATTGCTATGACATCTATCTTTTTATTTTTATTCGAGAAGCATGTAGCTTGACTGGAAAAAAGAAGTGTTGAATATGGAGAACTCAAGACTTCATTCATACTTTTTTCTTCATCCTTTTGTTTTCCTTTTATGTGTGCTTGCGCATTTTTATGATTTCTTTTGCAGCCAAATTAATTGGAGTAAGGAATTTGTTTACTTACAACCCCCCCCTCTTCTCTCTTAATGCAGGCTAGCTTGGAGGCAAAACTCAATGATTTACAGATTGGAAATGATTCAGTGATACAGAAGGAGGTAATTGTTTCTGTTATCATTTTTAATTGTTTATGTATCTAAATATGGTGAATTGAATGGAGAGCAAATTATCTTGAGGTTGAGGGAGGAACCTATTATGTACATAGCTTCCAAACACTTGTAGCTATTAGAATTGTCTTTATATATAGATGAGTCATAAGCTGGAGCAGGAGGGGTAAATTGCTGATCAGAAAATTGAAGTGAATACACTCTGAAATCATCTATTTGATGATGAATACAATTTATCATAGGTGCATTCTTTTTCTGTTAGTAAACTCATAGGTTGTAGCATGAAACACATTTATTTTTCAACACAATATTAAGTAAAAGTGATGTTTATGGACGTAGTAAAATGTGGCAGCAGTAGGAAATGCTTAATAGAGGTGGTTGGAAACATCAGGCTCTTTTTAGAATTTATTATTCTACTTGTAGGAATTCTACAAGATCTGGTCATGGTTTCTATTGCTGAAGCAAATCTAATACTCAGGTTCTAGCTGCTAAACCAACGAGATAGGAGCCAGTTAGGAGATAAAAATCAGCAGAAACAGGGTAAAAAAAATGTCTTGGACCATAAAGAGTACTTATTTTAGTCACATTGTTGCATAAATATATTAATCAAAACACCCAAGATCTGTTGAGTCATTGTTTTGTTTTAAGAAATAAAGCATGGCATTGAGCCTTTCAGTACTATATGCTTCATAAAAAGATTGATATGTAAAACAAAGATCTATCCAAAGTAACAATTGTTAGTTTCCGTGTTTATATGAATAATTTTTATATTTCTAGTATCTACAAGAAATTGTTTCTTCCATGGATGTGATGCTAATTCCATTTTTGAACAGGTCATCTTAGAGGACAGGGTCAAGGATATTGAGGGCATCAAAGACATCTGGGTATTAAAGGAGGTAATTGTTTGGATTTAACATGTCCTGTATATTTACTGTTACCCTATTGCATATTGGACCTTATCAAGTTAAATATCTGAACTGGTAAGTTAATCAGCTATGGGGATAGTTTTTCCCTCTTTATTTTTAAAGTTATGTTATGCATTTTGTTCTGTCAATAAATATGTTATGCATTCTTCTCTCTCAAAAGTTATGCATTTTTCATTTATGGTAGTTCACTTTGGCACTTTGTATTGTTATTACTCTGTCTCCCCCACTTACCCCTTTTACCCCTTCTTTGTCCTGCTTTGTACTGCCTGTACCCTTATATCTCCATTTCTCTTGAGCCCACTTTTATTTGCCTTAACTTTCCTGTTGCTTGATTCTGCTTGCTAGCCCCTCACTTCAACCACGCTACAACCACCCCTTCTACCCACCTTGGCCTCACGCTTTTCCACTCCCAAGCCTCAACATCCCACCCTCTCCATTTAAATCCCCGAGAGTGAACGATAAGGACTGGTGTGACATGAGGCGGGTAGAGTGAGATCCTGATGCCTGAACTGTTGCAAACAGGAAAATTGCAGCAGCTTCCTTCCTGATCTGGTTCAGATCTGTCAAAACAGCAATACTATGCTTGATTCGCAGATCTCCATGACAGCTGGCTGCAAAAATAAATTTAGAGAGCAGAGAAGAGAGGATAGAAAGGAACTCAAGGAGAAACTTTGAGAAAAATCTAAGGAAAGAACAAAGGAGCATGAGAAGAAGATGCAAAGAGAAGGTAAAAGAAGAAAAAAATGAGAAGAAGAAAAGATATTAGAGGAACAAAACTAGAAGAAAAATAAAGAGAAGAGGAAGAAGGGAAATATAATTACTCATGTAGAAGAAATTGGAAATGGCAGAAGTTGAGAACAGTGAAAGCAGGTAAATCCTGTTGCCATGTAAATCTAATGGAGATGGAAGGTTCAGATTGAGGCTTCATTGTTTTATTTGTTAGTGGACTTAACACCAAAGACAAACTAGAAAATGAACACCTGACTCTTTTGTGCATTTTTGGTCTGGTCAGCCACCTGATAACTTTTCACTTTCAGTTTAATGAGGACTCTTAAAAGAAAACAAAGCTAACTTCTATCAGCACCCAATTCTTAGCTATCTGAGCATCCATTACATCCCTATACAATCCCTAAAAATCTAAAAATGGAATCCAATTGCAATCTAAAAATAATGCAACTAATTATGAACCAAAGTACATCACTTCAGGCTCAAAATTAAGACCTGTAGAAGCCCTTTTGGTTGGCCTTAGCTGTACCAGAGCTGCTTTTTTTATAAAAAAAATTCAATTAGGTCAACCAAATGCAGAACAATAGAACTATTGGATATTTTGCCTGTAGCGTTTCCTTTGGTTGGTGTATTAGGCATTCCCATGGTGTTCCTAAAACATCCTACCAAGCCAACCAGACCCTTTGTTGATAAACAACAATATAATCTGGCACCTTTTATTTCCTTCAAGTGCATCTTTGCTCTTGCATTGAGCATCTGTCCTCTCAGATTCTCTGGGAATTATGCTTGCATTGTTGCTTTAACAATAAGCTCAACCATACAGCATTTGAACATCACCAACTCCTCAAAACACATACCAAGCTCTCTGAGGACAATTTTTTCAAACATGCATCATGAGTAAGTCATCCATATCACCACCATCATGAGTCATGACACCTTGTTTTAGTCTAACTCCAAAACCTTATAGAGATCAGCAGCACTATATCCAATAGCAGCCACAACTTTTCATTGATGGGTAAGTCGACAAAAGCTAGGAAAGAAATGATGGGTTTGTTGAGCACAACTCCTAAATACAGAAACACTAGGTATCTGATCATTGATTTGTTATGAGTATGTCTATACTAAAATAAACTGGAATACTTGATTTGTTATAATTAAGTCTATTCTAAAATAAAATGCAATCCTTTTTATTTAATAAAATTTTGCAAGATGTATTAAAAGTTGCATAAATCTAATTTAATGTCTTGATTGCATGTGAAATTAAGTTCTGTGAGCATCTCAATCTAGATCTTGATTTCCTCAACACCCAACATTATGGTCTAGGGAGGATCGATATGTACATTAGTTTCTTGAAGAAAGCTTGAATTTTTTATGGATTATTTGTGCTTTCACCATGCCCTTGACTATTAGAGCATAGGTAAATGAAATCCTCTTGCAAACCGCTTCAAGCAGTACCTAGTGGAAAAACTGACTAAACTTTTTCAGACTATCTTTGATGTTGTTTACTCTTGAACCCTTTATTGCATCCATGAAATGAACAAGAGAACTCAAGACTTATTTGCGTGTGACATAGTCAAAAGTGAAGGGACAGAGGAGATATCTATTTGGATTCTTAGCTTCTCTTATACATCTTGTACATTGTATCACCTGCATAATCCAATCTTACCCTAATAGAAAATAAATAAAAAGATATGGGTGTTTTCCTAAAATTGGAATTGAGAGCTGTCAACAGCTAAGTCCACCTGCCTTATTGGACTCTTGTATACCTTCCTGTTGTGACGATGTTGGGATTCCCTTTTGCTAGTTTTTTCTTTATTGCTGATTCACTATCTTATCAAAATTGCACACATCTGGGAAATTGTTTCATATATATTATGTTATTGCACAGTTTTTTTTTATTATTTTTCTTCTACAGAGCTCCAAAATACCCCTATTTGTTATATTTTATGGTTTTGAATTGTTTTTGGGGCTGTCCAGACTTCGATCAGGGAAATGATTGCTAGACTGGAAGAAGCCAGCATCGGTCTTCGAATGCAGGTACACTTCCACTATATTGGTATCCTGTCCTCCAACTTGGTTATAT
The DNA here is from genome assembly GCA_021397845.1 of Areca catechu. NCBI lineage: Eukaryota > Viridiplantae > Streptophyta > Magnoliopsida > Arecales > Arecaceae > Areca > Areca catechu. The sequence continues at coordinate 9,974,637 of CM038046.1, forward strand.
AATAAGATTTGCAATTGTCGAGCATTCTTCCCATTAACATATTTTTACTTCTTACACACATGTATCATCTAGTTGGTTTTTCTTGAACCTTTTATTTTAATTCCTTGTATGGAAGTCATGGAGTACAAGATAAATCTCTAGATGAAATGCTATACATCTTTTTTGGGGGAAATAGCATGATAATCCAACAATGAGGTTTTGATATGTGCTGTTTTTCCATATTATGATACTTTGTTTCAAATACTCTGTATGGACACAAGCGAAAGCATAAGCAGAGGTGAGTGCCTTGTACTACTATTGATTCCATGGATAAGAGATTTGATTGAGGTATCATTATGTCTTTCCATGGAAATTTGAAGGATTTTAAGCAATCTATTTTGTATCTTTATTTATCCTTGGGTCCTTGCAGATATGTTTCTTGATGATATTCTTCTATTCCCAAAAACACATAATCTCACTTGATCCAAAAATTGTATCTTCACTGCTTCATTCAGGGTGACCTCCATGAGGATCAGACCTGGTTGCTCTAATGATGTGTGCACTTATTGATATCTGTTGGCGTTTCTTAATCTCTTAATAAGTCGGATTAGAACTATAATTATTCAGGCTATTTGGTTCTTTCATTATTCCATTAACTCATGCCATTACTTGTAGAGTTCTCACAAGTCAGCTGACATTGGAAGGACATTATTCAAATAAGATGCACTTTGGGTGGATTTGGTATTGCTTCGGTTTTCAAAAAAGATGATAGAAATAGGGAAGGAGAAGCTAGAAGCTACATTTTCTAGCTTGCAATAATACCGCTTCTTTGACTTCTTGTAGACACTTTTTACATGATGTTACCAAACACTTTACTGCAGAGTGTTCCTTTGATTTAAAAGTCATGAAAGCACTTAAGCAATACCAAAGACGCCCTTAGACTAGGAATCCTGTGCTTCTTTCCAGGGACCAATTTCCTTATAGGCACAAGCATGTTTGTACATATAAAACCCTCATTAATGGCTTCTTAAATGGATGAAAGTTCTTGATAGTTTTCTCAAGGTTTGTGCAGCCTTGTGTTGACCACAATAATTACATTTATGTTGGTAAACTTTGCCTGATTTGGATATGCAGTTTTGCAAAATATCTGCCTAAGAATATTTATATGCAGACCTTTTGATCTTTACTATTTTAAGAAAAATTTGTCAGCTTTGCTTTGCAGTGCATTATTCCATTCATGTTCTATGGCCTGGTTTGAGAAGGCTGGTTCCCCTGCCATTACTTCTGATCATGCATTGGCCTTATCATCGTTTCAAGGAACAAATGCTTCTACATAGGTCTACTTTTATTTTGATGAGTTGCCTTTCATGGGTGATAGTTTTATTTATATCAGCTTGGCAGTAAAGTATGCACCATAGCTACTTTGTGGGACTGGGTGTTGGTTTTGTTCTTGCTAAAAGTAATGTTATTTTTGTGCCCCGTGCTCACCTGACTAAAAGCTTCCCATAATTTGATTAAGCTTAATCACAGGGTTCCTTTGTTTATGAGGGTACCATCCTAATGCCACAATCCTTCCTGATGGTAACTTCATCAACTTTGATCTCACAGCCCCTTCATATGCACTTCCTCTTGCCATATATTGGTGATTTTCCTGCAGATCATTGAATTACTTGTATGTTACGATCAACATGAGATATTCACTAACCTTTGTTTTCATGGTTTATTTAGTATCTGCTGGTGGGAGTTTGTGTAGGAAAAATAATTCCTAAATCCCTAGGATCGATCAAAGATTAGAATCATAAATAGATCTGAGAAAAGAATTGCATATCTGTATTCGTCATAATCCTGATCCCTGATCCCGATGCTCACACGAACACCGTAGACAAAGTCCTTTCTGGTCTTCCTCAGAAATGCGGCTCTCAATGAAAAAAATCACCGTATCATAAATCACCAAATACGTGATATATATATAAATAGAGGAAGCGGAGAAAGGACCTAGCCAATAAAATGAAAATACCCTACATTTTGCCACCTCAACCACCACATCAGATGAGGTGCTCCTAGCCCAATCAATGATGGGCTCAACCTATGTCTATCAACATGGACCATAAAATCAACCCGGATTTTAATAAAAGAAAAATATCAATTAATGTTAGCCCAAATCAAGAAAATTCTTACATTCTTCTACTTGGACTACATTAATTAAAATTTTGAAAATATTTTATTTTTAAAAATAACTCAAGTTGAAAACAAAATGTGGCCACCATATGATCTATAGACAGCACCTACAAACGACTTGGTCCAACAGTATTCATGATACCGAATCATGGGACCGTTGTACTACTTAACCAATACAAGACTTATCCATGATTACGAGCATCATAAACACCATCGACATGAGTCTTGGTGTGGTAGTGTAGCAAGAAAATAGTATCAAGGTGATCAAATAAAACATGCTATTTTTCATTGTTAGTCCTCCAATTTCTCTTCAACATGCTTAGAAATAAAATAAGCAAGAGAAATCTTAATGGCATCAAACAACAAGCCATTCTGTCTCACATACTCAACAATGGTATCAATGACAAGACAGCACAACAAATCTGAAACTCGACACCAGGTCTCAGTCAGGTACATAACCAAAAGAGATATCTCATAATCAAAGTAAATTAAATATATGTACCCTCAATCATGATTTCTCTATAACTATATGCTATATCACAAGCTAGAGAAATCTCACGACTTCAAAAAAAGTCTGTATGTCTTCAAATACAATGAGATCTCATAATTATCAAATGAGACATACTCATACAACTATCATTTTCAAGATAAAGGCATAATCTTGAGATACTATATTGTACTTTATTCCACATGTGCACATATAAAACTATATAATAAAATAATTATCATGACAACAATGCATGCAAAAACTCATGATATATGTAAATGAAAAATAAATTCATGACGATAAGAAAGTCTAATTAGAGAGACTTCCACTAACCAAGTACATCAAAAGAGCTCAATATGTCCATATTTTCAATAAGCCTTGCAAAGTATATGGGCCTCAAGCCTTTGGTCAGAGGATCATCTAACATAGACTCTGTATCTATATAATCAACAATTATATCTCCATTTTTTACAAGATCTCTGATGGCCAAATACTTCAGCTCAATGTGTTTAGACCCGTTGGATGACTTATTATTCCTTGTAAAGAATACCGTAGCCTTATAATCACAATATATTAACACAGGTCTGGAACTCGAATATAAAATCTGAAGTCTAGCCATAAGATTTTTTAACCAAATAGCTTGAGTAGCAGCTCCATAACAAGATATAAACTCAGCTTGTATGGTAGAAGAAGCAGTCAGTGTTTGTTTAATATTTTTTCAAGATACTGCACTACCAGCCAACATAAAAACATATCCATAAATTGATTTCAGATCATTAGGACACCCGGCATAATCTGAATCCGCCTGTACACGAGCATATAATTCTTGGTTTTCTGTAGATACCTCATCACTTTCTTTACAGCAATCCAATGTTGATAGCCTGGGTTTGATAAGTATCTACCAAGAACACCCATTATGAAGAAGGCAATGTCTGGTCTGGTGCAGACTTGAGCATATATCAAGCTCTCTGTAGCACTGGCATAAGGCACATTTTTTATTTGATCTTTCTCAAGCTGATTCTTTGGAAATTGACTCTACTGAACTTGTCACCTTTAACAACAGGGAAATCACAAGGTCTACAATTTTGCATAATAAATCTTTGAAGAATTTTGTCAATGTATGCCTTTTGTGACAAACCCAATAAATAACGAGATCTGTTCCTGTGAATTTCAATTCCCAAAATAAAGGATGCCTCACTAAGATCTTTCATATCAAAATTATCAGATAACATTTGTTTGGTTTCAGAAAGCAAACCAAAATCACTGCTAGTAAGCATGATATTATCAACATATAAACCAAGGTAGATAAAATTCCTTCCACTGATTTTGAGATATATACATTGATCAACTTTATTTTTTTTAAAACCAAGAGATGTCACAACTTCATTAAACTTGAGGTACCATTGTCGTGATGCTTGCTTCAGACCATAGATGAACCTCTTTAATTTGCATACAAAATATTCTTTTTTGCTTTCTTGAAAACCTTCTGGTTGCTTCATATAGACTTCTTCACTGAGATTATCATTCAGGAAAACAGTTCTAACATCCATCTGATGTAGCTCCAGATCATAATGAGCCACCAATGATATAATGATTCTGAAAGAATCTTTTGAAGATACTGGAGAGAAAGTTTCAGTAAAATCAATTCCTCTCTTTGAATGAAGCCTTTTGCTACCAGTTTGGCCTTGAAACGCTTAACTCTTCCCTTGGAATCTCTTTTAGTTTTGTATACCCATTTGCATCCAATAGGTTTACAATCATCAGGAGGCTCAACAAGCTTCCACACATCATTATGGGTCATAGACTGTATCTCCTCTTTCATAGCATTTATCCATAGATTAGACTGGGGAGAATTGATAGCATCAATATAAGTAACTAGGTCAACCATATACCCAATATCAAAATCATTCTCTCTAAGATAAATATAGAAATCATCTGAAATTGCAGATCTTCTTTGTCTAAGAGATCTTCTAACTTGGACTTCTTCCACTTGTTGAAGATTCTGAATAGGTCCTGGAGGATCATGGATTTCATTATCCATTCCTTTAATAGGAGCAGGAATCAAATTATCATTCTGACTGGATATAGAAATATAAATAGTTTCGCCTTGTGCATTATTATCATCAGTAATAAATGAAGATCCTTCATCAGCCACATCAAGTTCTTGAAACTTTGCAGCAAGTGATTCCACAATTCTGTTACCTCTTACTGGACTATAAAACCCATATCCTTTGGAATGTTCTGGATATCCAATAAAGTAACGACTTGTTTTGAGATCAGTCATTTTCTCTGAAGGATTGTATAATTTTACTTCTGCAGGACAACCCCAAACCTGGAAATGATTCAAACTAGGTTTTCTTCCAATCCAGAGTTCAAAAGGTGTCTTCAATACAGATTTACTAGAAACTCTATTGAGAATATATAAAGCAATCTTGAGAGCTTCACCCCATAAAAATTCTGGCATATTAGACCTACTCATCATGCTCCACATCATATCTTTAAGGATGCGATTTCGTCTTTTGGCCACACCGTTCTGCTCAAGACTTCCAGGCATGGTATATTGAGGAACAATCCTACAATCCTGTAAATACTTGGCAAACGGATCCATTTGCTACCCAGCCACATCATGTCTGTCATAGTACTCACCTCCATGATCAGATCTCACAATCTTGATAACTATTTCCAATTGTTTCTCAACTTCAATTTTAAAAATCTTAAATTTTTTAAGGGTATTAGACTTTTCTTTAATCAAATAAACATAGCCATATCAAGAAAAGTTATCAATAAAAGTGATAAAATATCTATTACCATAAATTATAGAAGAATGAGGTCTACTTATGTCAGTGTAATTAATTTTCAAAAGGTTTGAACTCCGAATTGCCCCTTCTTGGTTTTGGTCAATTTTCCTTTAATACAATCAACACGTCTCTATGTCCCCAAGATCCAAAGCAGGTAGGATGTCATCATTAATTAATCTGATTATTCTTTTTTTTGAAATATGTCCCAGGCGTTTATGCCATAACATAAAGGATTTATCATTAGTTCTTTGACGTTTGGCAACAACACTTTCAACACTTAAAGAAGCATTAGAATTATCAGTAGCCAGAGACAATTAGTATAAACCATCAACCAAAACACCATAGCCAACAATTTTCAAATTGCATATCAAATCAACTCTTTTATTACTAAACATAAATCCATAACCAAGTCTATCTAAGGATGAAACAGAAATCAAATTTTTTCTAAAGGAAGGTACGTAAAAGATATTTTTTAAAATAGTTACAAAACCATACTCTAAGCACAACTTGACAACTCCTACACACCCTACTTCAACTTTAGAAGCATTTCCAACCTTCAACTTGCTCTCATTCAGGCTTGGCTTCCGTTTGTTTATCAGTCCCTATAGATAAATAACATGAGTCCAAGCTCCACTATCTATCTACCAAGAATTAATAGGGACATTGACCATATTAGATTCACAACAGACTAAACCAAGGGGCTTACCTCTATTTTTCTTTCTTTTCTAACCAGGATTTGAACTTAAAGTACTGACTTCTAATATGTCCTTTCTTTTTAAAGTGGAAGCACTTTATCTTCTTCTTAATGGAAGCCTTGGGACCTCCTATAAAACGGTTTTGATAGTGACCTCTTCCATTCCTCTTGGAATCTTGAGACTGTCTAGGAGCAGTAGGCTTTCCCTTCTTATTTATAAAATGCTTGCCAGATTGAGTTTGATGTTAAAGAGTAAGGAGGGCACTATCATTCTTCTCTTTCTTGATCTTTTCTTTTTCAACAACACATTAGTGATCAGGTGATTAATATTCCATGTTTTATCAAGAGTATTGTAGGCAGTATTGATTTGAGAAAATTCCACAGGCAAGGAATTCAAGGCATGTGACACCAGAAAGGAATCCGTTAGATCAATCTTTAGACCCTTGAGCTTAAATTGGATATGAACCATCTTCAGAATGTACTCTCTGACACCTCCAATATTGTTGTATGTCATCGTTGTCAATTCCTTTCATTAGGGATCCAATCTCAGCATTATTAAATACGAGATACCTTTGTTCAATAGCATCTAGCAACTCTTTCGCATTGTCAGACTTGGGTAAACCACTTAGGAGATGTTCAGAAATTGACCTCTTAATTGCAATCAGACTAAGTATGTTCGACTTCTCCCATTTAGCAAGGTGGTTCTTCTGTTCAATGGTGTTTTGATCATTCAAATCATCGGGTCTAACCTCACGCAATTCAAGATTAATGTCAGCAATTCCAAGAGCAAACTCTAGGTCTTGCCTCCACTTCTTATAGTTTGACCTGATGAGCACCTCAACAACAGCATTGTTGTTGTTCATACCAAAAGTAATTGTACAATCACAAATAAGGAATGCCAAACATTAATTGATAGACATACTACAAACATATCATATCATAATAATAAATAAGTGCACAAACAAAATATCACATATTTCCTTTTGGGCAGAACATGTTATATGTATTAGTGCTCTTTACATGAAGCCACAAGCTAATCAGATATTCTGGCATTCCTGAACCTATCCCCTTTGGGCAGACAGGTCCAAGAAAGCTAGAGTACCTTAGCAATATAATGCTACATGCCATATTTTATAGTTAAAATACATAACAACCCCTTTGGACAGGCGGTTGTATGTTATAACCAGAAAATATTCCTCACATGATGAACAATCTGATGGATTGACATAAATAAACTACTTTGGTGATAAATATTTATGTCAACCCACAAAATTATGTATATAGGGAATGAATATCCAAGTCAAAACAAAAGGATATGGCAAAATATATGTATGTCTAATACGATCAGTCACAAATAGAATACTAATCAACATGTATCCACTAATCCATTTTACAAATATCATTGCATTCCAAAATGTACATCATAGATAAAAATAACCATAAGAATCCGTCCATGCCCCTCAAACATTTTATTTTGAACCAAAATATAATTATAAAATTTTCAAGATCTTAACTATAAAAAGACATTTATAATTTCAGAAAATTCAGGGGCCAAAGTACAAAATGCCCTTTTGGACCAAAAAAGTAATTATAAGTTTTGGAGGGACTAAACTGTAAAAGGACTTATATATAATTCCAGAAAATCCAAGGGCCTAAATGCAAAATAGCTACTGGTTAATGGGTTATTGGATTTTGGGTTTGAACCCAAAACCTGTAAGCCAACCTTTCTTCCTCGCTAAGACCGCCCCCACAAAACCCAGATCAAGCCAAGAAACAGTCCGCCGCCCTTGGTTCCAAGACCGCCATCACCGGCGCCAGACCGTTTCGGACGGCCATGACGACCGACCGGGGAGTACCGGTCGCCGCCTCCAGTGGTGTCGCCGGTTCCGGTCGGGCGCTGCGGTGAGTTGGCAAGAAAATTTTTTTTTAATGCTCGATCGGTCACCGGCAGTTATCAGGACCACCGATCGCTGCCACTGGGAAGGGAAGAGGAGGGGAACGATCCGGTCACAAAGAGCGGCGGGAAACATGGCTGCTGGTGATGATCCACGAATGACCGACCGTGGCCTTCCACGATCGTCGACCGTTCGACTTTCGAACCTATTTTTTTTTTTAATGATCGGTTTGGGATCTCAGTCAATCGGCCGAGATCAAAAGATCTGATGACCGGGATCAGGTCTTCACGCCCGATCGCCGTCAAGTTTCTATTGTTTTTTTTTGTTTTATGTTATCCGGGGTGTCAAAAAAAATAGAGACCGCCGGTCGATCCTGCAGGTTTCTCCAACCACCGCCGGTACGGTAGCGTCATCTCAATGCCGCCGGTCATCCTATAGCACGAACAATGTCCGACATGCATAGATCCATGAAGATCGGTGGGAAAAAATTAGAGGAGAGATTTTCTCATCACATCTACAATATTAAATACGATGATTCTAATCTGATACCAGGGCTCTGATACCAAATGTAGGAAAAATAATTCCTAAATCCCTAGGATCGATCAAAGATTAGAATCATAAATAGATCCGAGAAAAAAATTGCATACATGTATTCGCCATAATCCTGATCCCTGATCCTGATGCTCACACGAACACCGTAGGCAAAGTCCTTTCCGGTCTTTTTCAGAAAGGCGACTCTCAATGAAAAAAATCAACGTATCATAAATCACCAAATACGTGATATATATATAAATAGAGGAAGCGGAAAGGGGACCTAGCCAATAAAATGAAAATACCCTAACTGACCCTTCCATCACGAGTCAAGTCGGGCTAAGGCCTACGTTGTGCCGCCTCAACCATACCAAATCACATGAGGTGCTCCTAGCCCAATCAATGATCACATAATAATGAGCTCAACCTATGTCTATCAACATGGACCATAAAATTAACCCAAATTTTAATAAAAGAAAATTATCAATTAATGTTAGCCCAAATCAAGAAAATTCTTATAGTTTATTCTATTTCATATTTTGAAATATATATATATATATGCTGTTGCATGACCGAGGTTAACTGTCAAATCATGGCTTAAATTGATGCAAAAGTTCTACCTCCTGGTTGGATGTAGGTTCGCTATTCTACTTTTAGAACCAAAATATTGTGAGAACAGGATGTTAATTAAATCATTGAGATTTTAACAGACAGAAAACAGGGCCTGAGCATCAGTTGGTATATTACCTTCTCCCAGGTTATCCATGTAACTTGTCCTCTTGTCCGCTGGCTGATGTCTTCCTAAAATCTGATACTACTACTTGTTTTTTCTAGTGAGCAAGCATGACTGTCCTTGATCTTGAGAGATTAAGCACTACTTAGTTTAGGCTTTTCTGCATTATGCTTGCATAGGTTGTAGGGGTATTTTATTACTGTTATAGTCATTTTGCCTATGATGCGATGGTTCAACCACAAACAGTCAGTGTCCTTTGTGTTTTTGTATGATATTTCTGCTTTCCACACTCATTTTCAGTGTCATTTGTGAGTCTAAAGATTCATTCTACAATAACTCTTTCTATAATTTTTCAAGCTTGAAATCACCTTATATTTCATACATCTATTTTATTGTGGGATATGGAATCTTTACCAGATGTTTTGTAGCATAAACCAAAACAATTTTCAAAATCAAGAATTATCTTTTTTGTAATCCATCCAAGCTTGCATTAGCCAATTACTGAATGCAATAATAAAGTCAGGCCATATCTTATCAAAAATGTTTGATTCAGATGTAACCCTGGAGTGATAGAATAATTCCTGGGTTAAAGTGTGTTGATATGATAGGGTTCCCTTGATCTTGGTATATCTTGGTGGGTGTTTGATTAGTGCTTTAAGCCTTTAACATCCAACAAAAATGTCTTGCCATGTGCACATGTTATGCATCGACCTAATAAGTTACTCAGCTGCATTATTGTCTGTAGTTCTGATATGACTATTAAATAACAAAGCCTGTCAGGTAAAGGAGTTGGAAGAATCTAGAAACAGTATTCTTCAAGAAAACAAACGGTTAGTGGAAAGCATATCAGAATTGGAATTGCGGATACAATGCCTTGAAACAGAAGCTTCTGTCTATGCAACTTCCAAAGTGCTGACAAAGGTTAGTTTGCACCAGCTTTTGAATTGCAAATCCTCTTGAACTTTGCTCATTATATACTTCAAATTTGACAAATCCATACATGCTTCTCAAAACTGTGGAGGGAAGGAACAAACTAATTTGATAGGTGTCTGATCTTAGGACACAAACTCTGACAAAAATTTTGGGAACAGTTTCTCATTCCAAATCTATTGGCATGAAATTTCTTCTTGTGATTACAGAACTCTAAATTTCTGGTTGATGATTATTTTGAAAATTACTTTAAGTGATTGTTTTTTCTTTCATTCTTTGTAATGATCAACTTTGTAAACTTTGACCTGTTTTCTTGAGAAACTATATCTGAAATCAGATTTATAGTTCTTTCCTTTCCAGTAGGTTGAAAAATTGTCTGAAACAAGAGGTTTAACCTCCAAAGAAGTTTGTGGCTTTGGACATCATAACTATAAATCATCAAATTGCCTTTTCTCTTTTCTTTAAAAAAAAAAAAAAAGGGCTAAAGGTGGCGGCTAAGGCCATCAGAATTCTATCACATTGCCATGCTTAATTCTCAATTAATGTGGGAAGAAGATAACCGTCACTGTGTGTGTTTTTGGTGGTTCTTGTGCAGTACCTGTCAAACTTTACTTTGCCTGGCATCTATATCTATGTTAGCAAACTTTATATGCAGATTATCCTCACCAAAATTTATTTTTAAAATAAGCTTATGAAGATTATCCCTGATTGGCTGAAATTGGGTTTTTAAGTTTTTCTTGCCCCAAGGCTGCCTCATTCCCAGTCCATCACTCTTCTTTTAGCATTAAAAGTAACAGAATATCTTGTGTTTGATGCAGTTCCCTGAAGGGATAAAATCACTTGATCAGATAGAAGCAGCCCATGCATCAATTGAGAAGTCAGATTCTGGCAATGGAGGGCTTGCTGGAAAGGTAAAAGTGGTAGTTGCAAATTATTTTCTAAACGCTGCTTTCTTGATATATAGGAGTATATTCTTATTTTAGCAATAGTCATTTCTTTAAATATTTAGTATTTTTGCAAAGTTTGTTGGTATAATAGTATTGGATCCTAAACTTGAGTGGTTGATCCTTTTTTTCTCAGCATCTGATTCTTTGCTAATGAGTGTGAAATATTAGGATTGAAGTTTTCCAATCACTAATGGTTCGCAAGCATGTATTAGATCCTTCAATAAAATTTTTTCCATGTAATTTAAACTATGGATTGTTCTCTTGATGTTGCACTTTGAACATGTAGTGATCATATAAGCAAATATTTTGTGTACATCTCAAGGTGGCCATGATTTTCTGCTCAGGTGACCGAACATTACATGGAGCCAAATCAACATGCTGCTTCTGCTGAACATTCAAACCCCGAGCTTAAGACACAAGCGATAACTTCGACAGATTATGTATCAGAATATGGTGAAAAGATGTATGAATTAGGTGAAAAGGTTCAACCTTCACTTGGAATTCAAGGAAGATTTAGCACTAGTAATGTTGTTGAGGACTTTGTTGCTGATCCTGGAGTACGATCAGCACAGCCTCCGGGATTAGATGAACCAAGGATTAGTGAAGATATTGTGTCAGTTCCACTGGATGAGATCCAAATTCACGAGGAAAATTTGCAAGGCATGGAGAATGATGAGAAAGCTCCAGAGGTTCCACTCTCTGATGCCCCTCTGATAGGGGCACCATTCCGCTTGATTTCTTTTGTTGCTAAGTATGTCAGTGGCGCTGATTTGGTCAACTAATTCCAAATCTGGTCGGTGAGCTGCTCGAGATCGAGTTATTGGAAAAGAAAAACATTTCAAAATTTTGGAACTGATAGATTTTTTTATTTGTTTTATAGTATTATAGATATTATTTGTAACACTAACAATCGAATTTATTTCTGACCAAGATTTGCCTTTCATGCAGTCCACTCGTTAAATACATGTAGGGCATATTTGGTTGGCTACAGCCTACGTGTCAAATCCACTTACGGTATATTTGGTTGGGAGAATGTTGAACTCTAAAATGGTAACGAGGATGGGTGGCTCTCGTATATTTGGTTGGAGGGAGCTCCATTCAAGAAAATAATTGAATATCCCAATTCTCCTAAATCAAATATTTAATATTTTCATTTCAGTTCTAATTTTAATTTTTGTTGCAAACCAAATACTTAAGGAGATAGCCATTTCAAGCCTCGTTTCAATTCATTCCAACTAGGGATGGCAATAGGTTGGATTTAGATCGGATCATCCAAAATCCATATTCGTTTCGCTAAAAAATTATCCGTCCATACCCAGGTCAGGTATAAAAAAATCACGGATCGAGTCGGGTATATCCAGTCTCATAAAACTTAATTTATTTAAAAACTAGGATCGAATATATCCGTTCTATATTCTATTTATTTAAATATTTTATAAACATATTTTTTTATATATATAAACGGATCGAATTCGGGTCGGAATGTACTACTACTCGTATCCGATCCGAACCCGAATCGAGTTTTTTTTATATAATTCATATTCATTTATAAATTAGACGGGTCGGATTTTACCCGTCTCATTAGGATCGGGTCGGGTATCCATAGGATCGGAAAAAATTGCCATCCCTAATTCCAACTACAAACCAAGCGTGTTCTTAATTTCATGGTCCAAAAAAATGGTAAACCATGGTGCAGAAACTAGTTGTGAGGGCTTTCCATGATCATCATCCATTGGGTCATTCGTGACTGCGAGGGTACAAACTTAGACCTGCACCAGCTAGTTTGATCATCAATGTGCTCCTGTCACAAGAAACTTTATCCTTGATACAAGAAAATAAAATCTACCAATCAAATTATGTAAAAATTAGTACCAAAGTCGTCACACAACTACCGAACCTGATGCGAAATGAAACATGTTAAAAGGCTCTGCGCACTCATTGTGAAAAACCCACCATGCATAAACTTAAGCATCCTTACATTACTCTCTAACTGATTCAAGTCAGTTGTCTAAAAATGATATCCAGAAGCAATGCCATCTTACCCACCCGGCCATCCCTCACGATGTTTCCACAGTGGAGTCCTTGGGCTTGTCCTCCAAGAATGGATTGCTCTTTGAGCCAGACTGCTGCACGTCCTCAATCATCCTTATCACCTCCTCCATTCCTGGTCGATGTTCTGGAGTTCTTACTACACAACTCATTGCAACCTGAAGCATCTGAACCAACTGTTCCTCAATGTTCTGACACGTCATCAGCTCCACGTCAAAAACTTCAGCAGTCCACTCCTCTCGGACCACGGATTGGACCCACCTTGGCAGATCAGCAACATCGTCATGCCCTTGGCACTGAAGTGGAGCTTTCCCAGTAAGCATCTCAGGAGAAGGACCCCAAAGCTGTAGACATCAGACTTCTGAATGATCTTTCGGGTCTCCATGGTTTCAGGTGCACGGTAGCCCACCACGACCTGGGAGAGGTTGGCAGGAGGATTCATAAGAGGAGAGAGGCCATAATCAGAGACCAAGGGGTTAAGGTCTTGATTAAGGAGGATGTTGGAGGATTTGATGTTGCCATGGACAAACTTTGGGCCACCTTCGGAATGAATGTGTGCTATACCATGTGCTGTTCCGAGTATGATTTTCACTCTGGAGTCCCAGTCCAGTGGAGTCCTTTCAGTGCCTCTGTTTCCTGTCCATCGTTAACATGTAAGTCCAGTGAAGGGATACAACACACAGCTGCTTATAGTTACATTAACAAATAATCTAATGCTATACCTTTGAAATCAAATGCAAATTAAAGTATGGCTAGCTGAAGTACCTCATACCAGTAGGAGTATATGAGTTCAGATCTACAAATAGATGCCTGGATAATGAAATAGAACATAAGTCTTGCATGATCTAGACCTAATTTCAGCTCTTAAATTACTATCATTTAATTTTATGACACTACCAAGTTTCTAATTTATACAAGTGCAATGGTCCATATCTACACAAACTAGCAAGAAGCTCTGAGCCTAACAAGCACAAGATTTTCCCAGCTTTCAACAAACCAGAAACAAGAGACTACTCTCAAGACCAAAACAACAAGGGCATAAAGATGCGGTTTCTAACAAAGTTTTCACCAGAGTCAACATACAAAATGACCATCTCAGTCAGCATCTAATACAAACCCTAAAAATAATCTAAATAAATAGACCACGAGTTAAACAATGAAGATAGCCCTTCCCAAATACCCCTAACCCCTCAACCCTTGTAAATGCGGGTTTTGAAAACCTAGGCTCCTGTATGACTGCTAAAAAACTTTACTAGCTTTGGTAAGCTGAAAACTTCAACATATGGTTGGCATAAGGTTTGTTGGTTATGGCTATGTATAAATAATAATAAGTTAGGAATTTAATTGACAAGACAAAATGGATCTGACAATACATATATAGGTATTTACTAATACCATATCTTCATACTTCTAATTTTCAAACTATTCATTTCCAACCATTAACCACAAAATTTAGAAAAATAGTAACCATCATTACTTGTACACATTTTTATTCCAAAGGTATTGAAACAGGATATAGCTTCTTAAATACTCTTGTCTTGTGTTCCAAACATAGCAATATTTCATGCATGCATTTTGGGTATCATATGACATTACGCTTCAAAGTGGGTCAGGTATCAGACTTAAATTTACACATCACATTATAACCCAAAATAAAATTGCTTGTTGCAGCACAAAAGCCTTTTGTACTTGGTTAAGAATAAAATTGTGTTCTGCTCGTAAAGATTGCCTCTGATTTAGAAAAGGGTCGAGGATCTGATGCCTGGTCCTTAGAAAGTTACAAGTACATTTTGAGTTAATCAATTGCATCAAATTTAAGTCCAATATGTGGACCTAAATGAATCGGTAATAAGCTCCAGATTTTGGTAAGTGGAAGCAGAGGCGAAAATCAGGGCTAGGCATGCCCTACTTTTCAGTTCTCATAACACTCTGTCAATCATTGAGAAGCCTGGGATCACTATGAAATCATGCATGGAGTGAAAATTTTATTAGGCATTCTAATATACTTAATAGGAACAAGTCAAACCTCATGCCAAATCATGTTGGAAATTTCTGTTCTTCCTTTTTGCTTACTTTATTATCAGAGAAAAATGGGAAAAAATATAGTTCTATTACTGTATTTGGTCCAGGCCTCGAGGGAGGAACATTTGACAGTTAGTTTCACAATTGTGTATTTGGAAAAAAGGCAACAATTTCTTTAATTTCAATTTACAGCTTGAAAGACATCCCAAAGATTGTTTTTACTATATATTACTACATATTACAGGGATTGGGAAGATTGTCAATAATGTTATTTAAAAACTTAAATCTACATGTAATATCAATGATCCTGCATAAGCTATGAGTATTCATTATCTTTGGTTCGTCCAAAGGACAAGATTTTTAGTGCAGCAAGCATTTCATAAATTAATTTCATGCACTTACACAAGCTACACAACAATAACAAAGAAACAAATACAAACATCGGGCTTTTAGAGAGGCATACCATGCAAGAGGGTAGAGAAACTGCCAGTGGGAACATAATCATAGACTAGAAGCTTTTCATCTTTGGAGTAGTAATAAGCACGAATTGGAACAAGATTAGGGTGTTTCCCAACCCTTTTTATTATCTCCATCTGCTGTTCAAAGTCTCTCTTCCCCACCACCGCCTCCTTCAACCTCTTCACAACCACTGTTATGCCATCCTCAAGAGCAGCCTTATAAGCTGTTCCATAACTCCCCTTCCCAAGGACTTCAGCAGAAGCTCTCAGCAGATCCTCCAAGTCAAAGTTATAAGCACAACCCTCAAAGAAAACCAACTTATTCTTCTCAGCCATTTGAACTCCGCTACTGTACTCTTCTTTAGGCTTTTCAACAGTGGAGCCCTTCTCTTTCAATCCTCCGGTACTTTCTCTATCTTTCCTCCTCGAAATGCATATAATTAGAACCATTGCCAGTAGCAGCAGCAAGGCCAGTATCCCAGCAACAATTGCAATTATAAGTCCTGTACTAATTTTTTTCCCATATTTTTTCTTATGATTTTGGGGGAATGCTGGTGAGGGTGACAAGGGATGAGAAAATGGTGAAGGTGAAGGAAGAACTGCAGAGCACTGAGGTAGAGGTGGGCCACATAATTGGGGGTTTCCCAGGAATGAGTCATTTGGAAACTTTTGGAGAGAAAATGGTATGGAGCCATTTAGATGGTTGTAGCTCATATTCATATGTTTTAGCCTTGGGACCTTGAGGTCAGGGATGGGTCCAGAGAGAGAGTTGTTTTGTAGATTCAACAAAGAAAGTTGAGACAGGTTTCGAATTCCCTGGGGAATTTCTCCTGTAAAGTAGTTATAAGAGAGATCAAGAGAGACAAGGCTGAGAGAAAGTGAGGCTGGTATGTACCCAGACAAATTATTGTGCTGAAGGTAAAGATATTTCAGGGAACGAAGTGAGATGACATCAGATGGGAGATTTCCAGTGAGATGGTTAGATCTGAGGCTCAAGACTCGAAGGGCATCAAGCTTGCCGAGTGTATTTGCAGGGATCGGGCCAGAGAGCCCAACCCCTGGTAGTCTGAGGGCAAGGACACGAGTTTGGTCTGCTGTACATTTCACTCCAATCCAAAAGGAGCAAACTGAGGTGTTGGAATTCCAGTTGAGTTTGCGGCCATGGTGGACTGCATCCACAAATGCAAGGAGAGGTTGCTTATCAGATTTTAGGTCACCAGTTGCTGCAGAGTGAAAGCAGAGTAGGACAAAAAGAAAAGGAATGGATGAAAAAGAGAAGAATCTGTGGTTGAGGCAATCCATGCCAGTTTTCAGAATGGGAAAAATGAAAATGAATGCGAATTCTAGTTTTCTGAAATGGAACCAACGAAAATGAATGGGAATTTCAAGTGTTGGACGTCTTCCTCTCCTTCTGCAGTGACCAAAAACAAGAGTAAAAATGTGGCCTAAGCACTAGAAACAAAGAACAATCAAATCATACTGTGTTTTAATTGCAGATATGCTCCAAGAATAGTTTTGTGCATCCAAACATGCGCGCACGCATGCACACAAAACAGCAAGAGAGTGTGCGCGCATGTGTGTGAGAGAGAGAGAGAGGGAGGGAGGGAGGGAGGGAGTGTGTGTGTTTGTGTGCGTGCGTGTGTGTGTACGTGTGTGTGTGTGTGTGTGTGTGTGTGTGTGTGTGAGAGAGAGAGAGAGAGAGAGAGAGAGAGAGAGAGAGAGAATTGGCAAAAGCAACAAAGCAACAGGCTTTCAGCTGTCACTTCCTTCAGGGTAGGTGCTCAAAAGAGACATGATTCTCTTGTATCTATTTCTTAAAACCACAAGCTAAGTTCAGTTGAGTTATTGAACCCTCTTTCGAAACCCACCATGTCTAAACATGGCCCAAAGAATTGTGAAGAACCAAATGGCCCCACTTCGAAAGAACACCGCCCACTCAAACAGAACCAAACTTTCTGGAAAGAATACTGTCAACCAAAAGCAAAAGCTTATCTATTTTTCACTTACTAGCAAATTGAGAGCCGCTTAGAACACAGGAAAAATGAAATTTTCGATTCCCTCTCGTAAGGAAAATAGGAAAGCAAAGGCCCACCAAAACTTTCCTCAAAGAAGAGAAGCTCAGTTTCTACCGAACACCTGTATCCCACGTTGTCTACTTTTTTATATTAATTCCGAGCAGCATTTAAACCATTATTTGACCAATGAGTAAAAATAAACGAAAAGGAGCTATGGCAAAGCAAAAGCATCAACATTTTACTCAGCCAAAAGAAAATTATGATGAAAGGTAGGGGTATCAAATGTGCCACAATGGTACGCATTAAACACACCGACCAAGAGGATATAGTAATTAATAATAAGATATAGAAAGAACTCGAAAACATCAAAGGGAAATATTGTTTAGACTTACTGCAATGGATCCTTTAGCTATAAACCCAAATCTCACCGGACTCAAAAAAAGAAGACTCCTTCCCCTTCACCATTTCTAGAAAGAATAGCCATTAGAGCACTGGAAGTTTATATAAAACTTCAGTTTAGATAAATCTTCAGTTTTCGAAGAACTCTACTTTAAAAATTAGGACGAGCGAGGCTACAATCAAAGAAAGAAGGAAAACGGTTGTTATCTCGAAACTCTGGAGATAATCAAATGCACTAATAACTACACTGCATTGAAGGTCAGTCAAAACTACAAAGGCCAGCATTAGGGCTCCAAGGAACAAACCATGGCCGGAACAAGAGTTAAAAAAGCTTGAAATTAAAACCCTAGATCTCCAAGTTAAAAAAAAAAAAAAAAAAAAAAAAAAAAAAAAAAAAAAACTTTGAGCATTCTGTTCAAGTAGTAACTAAAAGAGGCTCGTGATTACCTTCAGAAAGAGCTTAAGACTGAGCTTTTACTATCTAGCCAACAAAGACGGGCTAGGTTACCCCCCAAAAACCCGCCTCAAGAGCTGCATTAATTCAAAGAACAGCAGGAAAAGACTGGAACCTCAACCAAACCGAGACGATAACACAATATTTTCATCTAAATTCGAACAAAATTTCTCAAAAATCCCAACATTGCAGGCTCTAAAACCTCCCTTACAGCTAAAACCGTAGCTTCCATTTCGAAAACCAAAGAAATCCCCGCAAAACCTCTGGGCTTTCCACTAAAGATCCAAATGTTGAAGATTAAGACATACTATTTTATCTGAAATCAAGGAATCAACAGAAAATACCTAGAAACTTCTCACCGGAACTCAGGCATTGCTCCAAGAACCCGCCGATGGAGAGCCCTCCGCGGCCCGACCTTACACCCACAGCTCCACCCGCCAAATCTCGAGGCTCTTAGAGCGCCGAGACCGCCAATTGAGCCGGAATCGGGCTTAATTCATCCAAATGGGCACCGAATTTAAGAAGGATTCCAGACGCGGGAGAGAGAGAGAGAGAGAGAGAGAGAGAGAGACTTTTCCGGCTTCGGACACGATCTGGGGGACGCTGGAAGGGAGCGTTTAAACTTTAAAGCTTAAGCATTGTACGGAATTACCAATTTGCACCTCCAGTGGGTGCGCGCCTGGAAGGCATGAGAGGTTCCGGAGAAACTGACATGGCGGCTTTTAATTCCAGTCTCTTGACTGCAAAATAATATAAAATGTCAGTCCTTAGTCGTTATGATGGAATGTAACAAGGATTAAATTATCAAATTGTTGTCCCTGCCAAAAAAAAAAAAAAAAAAACGCATTGTTTGGTTATATTATTTATTTAGATGAAAAATTTTGTTTTTTTAGATCAACATGGAGATTTGAATTTAAGGAATGATTTATGACTAAAATAAATATTGAAAAGTTGGATAATAATTAGTTAACTATCTGTTAAATATGATGATATTATTTTTCAGCATTCATAATTTTAAACCTTGAGGCATAGGCAAGTGCAGGGAGATGTTCGTATAATGCCATGGTTTGAAACATTTACATCTTGTTATGACCAATAAGGTACGGCATGCTTCAATTTTTTTTTTTTGTTTTTTTTTTTTAAGTTTGTAAGGTTGATGCTATTAGGAGATTAAATTATTGGATAAATTATACCAATAAGATTCTAAAATAAAAGTTAGTATGTGAATTTTGAAAAAATGATGAGTAGAAAATTATTTTGATGGTATAGAAAGGTACTAAGATGTAAAAAGTTATAAAAGTGATATGTAATTTTTTTTTCCAAGAATATTAAAGCATTTTTCTACACATTATATTGTGTCCATAATTAACATTATACAACCTGTCAAAGAAAGGCATAGCAGAAATAATTAAGCATCAAATATGTCAATCTTTATGAGTGAATTCTATGTGCAGTGCTAGACTTGCTCCATCCATGATACTCTAGTCTCAAGATGCCTTGTTTGATGGATGGTGTGAAATGCAAGCTCCATATTTTATTTTATTTTATTTTTTAACAGTTTCATTTTTGTTTTGGTTGTGGTCTCAATTTATACTTGAATCTTACAAACACCCATATGTATTATTAAGTGCACATTAAAAAAGGTCCCCACAATATGACCCCATTAATAAAGTAATTCACCAACTAAAGTCGGCTTATAAAGCTTTCAATTAATGGTATAGAGCAAGGCCGTCATTAAATCCGAACCGCCTTGCAAGCATTTATTACAAGATGGCTCCACATTTGCTCCATGCTTGGACAAATGAAACGTAATACAAATAATACTCAACGGTAAATTTAAACGACGATGTTATTTTATCCATGTATATTTGTGAATATCTTAGCATAGAATGTATACTTCATCAGCATCAGTTAGGGGCCATCAAAGATGTTTCTTTTTTTGGGCTTCTCCAGCTTAGGGACATCGTCCTTTCAGACATTTTGGATTGTATTCACTCTCATCCTTTTTAATGAATTTGTCATTTTAGCAAAAAAAAAAAAAAACTTCTTTTTTTGCTTTGGTGAGAAATATAATAGGGATGCCACCATCTCCCATATATCTAAATTATATTTATAAAGTAAACACATATTAAGTTTATGTATTATGTCTAAAATTAAGAAAAATATTTTGCTGAGAAACCACTAAGAAATCCGTTGCTTGAAGATTCGTGCTTCTCGTCTTCAGTGCCTGATCGCTGGTGACTGCGTGGTCCTCGGCAGTGATCATCGACGACGAAGGATGGGCGGTATGGAACTCTTATTTATCTAGGAGTTCCTATGACTGGGAGGAGGTTGCGAAGGACGGATTGTAGACCCATGGTGCAGCGGGTTCGTGATCGTCTTGAAGGTTGGCATGCTTCTACTCTCTCTATGATGGGTAGACTTACTCTCATTAGGTCTGTCCTTAACTCTATTCCTGTTTATCTCTTGACGAACACTATGATTCCTAGCTCTTGCTTGAGGAAGATGGAGCAGCTTTTCTGTAACTTCCTGTGGAGGCCCAGACATGATAGCCATGGTGTTCATCTGTTAGCTTGGGACACTAAATGCCGACCAGTCAGGGATGGTGGTCTCGGGATTCAGTCCCTTCCAGTGAGGAGGGAGGTTCTTATTACCAGACATGCTGTTAGATATCTCCTCCAACCCAACTGTTTGTGGAGCAGGATGATGAGAGCTCGCTATGGCGCTTGGAGTCAGGGATCCCAGTTTCAAATGACCCATGGTTGCTCCTGTATTTGGAGGGAGATTTGTGCTCATGCCCCTATTGTGATGGCCCATATCAGATGCTTGGTTGGTGATAGGACCACGATTGATGTCAGTCAGGATGCATGGATTTCTACTTTCCTCTATCTAGGTGGCCAACCTTTGTGAGTACGGAGGTTAGTGACAATCTTCGAGTTTGTGAACTGTTGACGGATGATGGCAGGGCTTGGAGAGTTCAAAAGATATCCGGACTCTTTGGGAGCCAGTTGGCCTCTTGGATTCTTGCTATTCCGATTTCAATTCACTGAGGTCGAGACCTGAGCGTATGGAGCCCTTCCTACTGTCCCAAGGCTCCTTCGAGCACCCTTTATGATTTGTGCAGGAGACAGTCTGAAATGAGATTTGAAGTAGCCTGGATTTGGAGACTTCCCGTTCACCTAAGAGTGCATCTCTTTTTTTAGAAGATGGCCTGGGATCGTCTTCCTACGAGGACTCTTCTCAGGTGCAGAGGTATAGAGTTGCCGGTGTCTTGCCTGGTATGTGGTAGTCAGGACGAGTCCACTAAGCATGCGATCCTGAGCTGTCCTAGAGCGAGGTTGATTTGGAGGCTTGCTGGAAGCTAGCCTTGGGATGTCGATGATGGTTTACGGCTACGCTCCTTCTTCGATTTTTTCTACCTGAGTTTGGCACAGGAGAGCCATCTTGCTGCTTATATTGCCTATCAGATTTGGCTATCTAGAAATGTAATGATCTTTAAGGCGAGGCAATCCCGGCTCATCGAGTTTTTCAGAGAGCCAGGTTCATGGCGATGGAGTACACCAGTTTGACATTGTCGCTTCCCTTGTAACCCCAGATTCCTGAGGCTCCCATGCTATCTCGATAGCTACCCAGAGGGCTATTTACATTTCCTGGGAGCCCCCTCCTCTAGGATTTGTCAAGATGAACTTTAATGACAGTGTTCGCGGTGCTAATGGTGGTGCAGGATATGTCATCCGGGATGATGATGGGAGGCTTCTTGCAGCTGAGAAGATTTTTTTTTATGACCCGTTTGTCCTAGAAGTGAAACTCAGAGCTGCATGGGCTGGCATCATTAAAGCTATCCAGCATCTGCATGCTTACATGATTATTATTGAGGATGACTCTTCTATTATTATTACTTGGATTCAGGACAGGTCGAGTCGTTGTGATGCCCATCCTCTCCTTCACATATTTGAAAGTTCCTATAGCTTCCCATGACAGCTACAGCCTGTCATGTCTATCGGGAGGCAAACTGTGCTGTAGACTGGGTTGCCTCTTATGTTACTCAGCATTCTACCGATTAGTCCTGATCTCAGGACGATAGTATCCTTCTTCCTCTTCAGAAATTTCTTTTTCTTGATCTTTTGAACTGCTCTCGTACCAGAGCTATGTGACCGTCCGGCTGTACCAAAAAAAATAAAAGAAAGAAAATATTTTCAATATAGACAAGAGCATTGCAGTATTATCACAATCACTGTTATAAACCATGAGCCTTACTCTTTTAACGTTAGCTTTACTCTTATAACGTTAGCTTCCTAATCGATGCATCATCAATAAACAAACCAACCATCAATTAATCGGTTATTAGACTATCACAAGATTGCCACATTGATCGGAGAAAATGAAAAGGGGACTTCAATTATCTTCTCAATATATAAAATATTAACTTATCTATGCTTGTCAATCTCAAAAGGCAATTAACAAAATTGTATCATTCTCGTATCATGCACTGTATCCATATTAAAACTTGCACATGTCACTTCTCATTTAGAAAAGCTAAAAAAAAATAAGAAAAGAAAAGGAAAGTTCTTTGACCACACATGTACATTTCTTTTGCTACTAACGGAGAATCCTTTGTCTACACCTTTGATCCAACATTATGGCTTTCACCAAAATTGCTGGAGAATCCTTTGCTGCTAATGCCATGAAAATGAATATTGAGAAAGCTTATGATAAAATGAGGTGGTTATTTCTGTATAAAGTTATGCAACATTATAGCTTTCACCATCAATTTATTAATATGACCCTTCAATGTGTTACGAATTATCGATATGTCATTTTAATTAATGGTATGCCTACACCTTCGATCCAACCTACAAGAGGATTGAGACAAGGTTGCCCTCTATCCCCTTCTCTATTTATATTATGTACTGACATCTTCTCTAGAATGATGAATTATGCAGTTAGCCAGTATATTCTCACTCCTTTTATACCGGGAAAAACTGGTTCGAAAAATAATGGACCTAAGATAACACATTTACTATTCACGGATGACATGTTACTGGTAACTCGGGCAACCACAAAAGATGCTATTTGTCTAAAAGCAATCACTCAAGCTTATCAAATGATGTCGGGTCAATCAATAAATATTGCTAAATCCTATATCACATTCAATCCTACTATCCCTACTAATAGGAAAAATCTTATATGTTCAATTTTATAAATTCCAGAAAAATGGGGAACCTGGAAATATCTAGGGATCCCAATATCGGCAAACAAATTTGTTACTAATGATTTCAACTATCTTTTTGATGCAGCATACAAGCACATGGGCACGTGGAAGCATGGAAGTGGAAAGCTCTATCATTTGCTGGAAGACTGACACTGGTCACCTTATATTATCCTTCCTAGTGAATTACACGATGGCGGTGCTCTATATTCCCAAAGTTATCCAAAAGAAGATGGAACAACTTATAAGAGCTTTTCTATGGGGGCATCCGACAAATAGAAAAGATATGCATTTAATCTCATGGAAAATAATATGTAATACCAAAAAAGAGCGGGGGCTTGGTATAATTCCGTTAGGTGATAAGCAATGGGCTTCCTGTGCCAAATTGGCTGTGCAAATGGATCTGAACCCGAATTCTATGTAGGCCCAAATTGTTAAAGCTAAATATCAAGTCTCTAATTTGTGTTATTATCCTCCGAAGTCTCGTAGATGCACTGACATCTGGAAAAGGATTCTTCATGCTGCATGATATGGCTATATCGCTGACGTGGAGCGCGTGTCAGGGCCAGCTGGACATGATCAGTACCACGTTGATTTTTTCTTTCAAAAGATCTCCCGTTCGGGAAGAAGTACTCCTGCTCCTTCGCCAGGTGGCACCCTAAGACTGGTCCATCTCGGCCGAAGTCGAGCCTCTCTGCCACTCCGCCAGGTGTCCATCCAGGAGGGGTCCACCTCGGTCGAAGCTGGCGGTCCCTCGCTCCCTCGTCGGGTCCCAAGATGGGTCCACCTCTGCCGAGGTCGAGCCGGGCCCTCTTGCTCCTTCGCCAAGTGGCACCCCAAGACAGGTCCACCTCGGTCGAAGTCGAGCCTCTCTGCCACTCCGCCAGGTGTCCACCCATGAGGGATCCACCTCGGCCGAAGCTGGCAGACCCTCGCTCCCTCGCTAGGTGGCACCCCAAAACGGGTCCACCTCTGCCGAGGTCGAGCCGGGCCCTCCTGCTCCTTCGCCAGGTGTAACCTCAAGATGGGTCCACCTCGGTCGAAGTCGAGCCTCTCTGCCACTCCGCCAGGTGTCCACCTAGGAGGGGTCCACCTCAACCGAAGCTGGCGGCCCCTCGCTCCCTCGCTAGGTGGCACCCCAAGATGGGTCCACCTCTGTCGAGGTCGAGCCGGGCCCTTCTGCTCCTTCGCCAGGTGGCACCCCAAGACGGGTCCACCTCGGTCGAAGTCGAGCCTCTCTCTGCCACTCCGCCAGGTGTCCACCCAGGAGGGGTCCACCTCGGCCGAAGCTGGAAGCCCCTCGCTCCCTCGCCAGGTGGCACCCCAAGACGGGTCCACCTCGGCCGAAGTCGAGCCTCTCTGCCACTCCGCCAGGTGTCCACCTCGGTCGAAGCTGGCGGTCCCTCGCTCCCTCGCCATGTGGCACCCCAAGACGGGTCCACCTCTACCGAGGTCGAGCCAGGCCCTCCTGCTCCTTCGCCAGATGGCACCCTAAGACGGGTCTACCTCGACCGAAGTCGAGCCTCTCTGCCACTCTGCCAGGTATCCACCTAGGAGGGGTCCACCTCGGTCGAAGCTGGCGGCCCCTCGCTCCCTCGCCAGGTGGGACCCCAAGACGTGTCCACCTCTGCCAAGGTTGAGTCGGGCCCTCCTGCTCCTTCGCCAGGTGGCATCCCAAGATGGGTCCACCTCGATCGAAGTCGAGCCTCTCTGCCACTCCGCCAGGTGTCCACCCAGGAGGGGTCCACCTCAGCCGAAGCTGGTGGCCCCTCGCTCCCTCGCCAGGTGGCACCCAAGATGGGTCCACCTCTACTGAGGTCGAGCCGGGCCCTCCTGCTCCTTCGCAAGGTGGCACCCCAAGACGGGTCCACCTCGACCGAAGTTGAGCCTCTCTCTGCCACTCCGCCAGGTGTCCACCCAGGAGGGGTCCACCTCGGCCAAAGCTGGCGACCCCTCGCTCCCCGCCAGGTGGCACCCCAAGACGGGTCCATCACTATCGAGGTCGAGCCGGGCCCTCCTGCTCCTTCGCCAGGTGGCACCCCAAGACGGGTCCACCTCGGCCAAAGTCGAGCCTCTCTGCCACTCCGCCAGGTATCCACCCAGGAGGGGTCCACCTCGGTCGAAGTGAGCGACCCCTCGCTCCCTCGCCAGGTGGCACCCCAAGATGGGTCCACCTCTGTCGAGGTCGAGCCGGGCCCTCCTACTCCTTCGCCAGGTGGCACCCCAAGATGGGTCTACCTCGATCGAAGTCGAGCCTCTCTCTGCCACTCCACCAGGTATCCATCCAGGAGGGGTCCACCTCGATCGAAGCTGGCAGCCCCTGCTCCACCGCCAGGTACCGCCCCCTGACGGGTCCATCTTGATCGAAGTCAGCTATACTCTGCAAAGCCTCGGAGAGGCAGAGACACGGGTCGCGAGGTCGCCACTAGAGCCGGCGCGCACCGCGCTCCGTACAAGGTGCCAGTACAGCCTGTAGTGATACGCGAAACCTCATTTACACCAGTTAATCAGGGCCCCGCAACTGAAGAATGAAATCCTAGCGGGTAGGAGCCTGAAACGGTTGGGAGCCCACCGTCAATGCCCCGAAAGGCGAGCTCCCGTGCTCGGCCCAAGGCCTTACCAGTCTTCCCCCTTTTGTGACACACTGCGGACGAGGCGTGCTAGCCACTTAACTCCCGGACTCAAAAAAGAAGGGGAAGGAGTAGGTCCAGAGGTCTCAAGGAGCCCCCCGGAGGGGATGTGGGCTGAAGGCAGTTCGGTGGTATAAAAGGGATGGTAAAAATGGATGGAAAAGTAAGTGGAAAAAAGGAGAGAACACCGAAAGAACGATCCGGGGGATCCCGGGAAGTCCTTAGGTGAGAGCTCGGTGGCCCTAGCACAGGAAGCCGGGCCTCAACTCCTCTCTTCCACACACTTCTTTCATTTACATCTCCTCTAAGCACGGGAATCCTTCGAGAGACCGCCTTAGAGGTCCTGTTCCATCTTGCCGCTCTCTGACTTGATCGTCGGAGTGCCCCCGCCGGAACCCCCGGCCCGGGTCTCTGACCTTGTTTTGCAGGTCCGGAAGTTTGGAGATCTCGAGGTGAGAGAGTCCGAGAATCGGCGCCAGCTCACGAGCTACAGGCCATCATGACGAGATCAGCGACAGATTGGCGCACCAGGTAGGGGGCAGGACAGCTACCCCTGAGCAAGCAAGCTCTCAGCTGATGAAAGCGTGCTCCAACCATGGTGGTGATGCATGGATGCGAAGCATCCACCAGCCGGGCGGGAGAGGTTCCTTCTCCCCAAGGGCCGCGCAGCCCAGAGAGGAAACTTCCTGCCCCTCCTCCTCTTCAGCCAACCTCGGCAGACGTTCCCTTCGTAGCTGTCGTCCAGCAGCTGCAAACCTTGATGGCTGCTGTGCGGCAACTGCAGCACCAGCAGCGCTCCCTGGCCACTCAGCCCCAGCCAGGGACCCCCGTGGCTCGAGCCACGGGCCCCCACGGAAGCCTGCGCTCCATCCAAGGCAGGCCCTCCCATTCGCGGGTAGTTTCCAACCCCCGCGGGAGCCGCCAGACTCCCGCAAAGAGGAACCACTCCGGTTCGGTGGATCACAAGAGTTGATCCCCGGCCAACGATGTCGAAGCAGTGCAGCGCATACGGCGCCATCGGGGCAAGGCCCCCCGCCGAGACCGATCGGCACCCCATTCTCCAACGGCCTCAGTGGAAGATTCCATCGATGAGGCCATCAGGCGCCAGGCCGAGAGGCGCCTGGAGGAGCATGAGCGCATGCTGGAGGAGTTCTCCCGCCGCTTTGCCAACATGCAGAGCTCCCCCGCTGATCCAGCGGGCTACAACGCCTAGCCACCATTCTCCATGGAAATCCAAGAGGAACCGATCCCGAATCTGTTTCGTATGCCTCAAGTGGATCCCTACGATTGGACCACTGATCCCTTGGACCACTTAGGGAGCTATAAGGCTCTCATGAGGGTCCAGGGAGCGACGGACGCTCTTCTATGCATTGCCTTCCAGTCACCCTCCGGAAGGCTGCTCGAGTTTGGTTCACCCGTCTCGAGCCGGAATCCATCAGCTCCTTCCATCAGCTGGAAGGAAAGTTTGTGGCACACTTCGACACTTGCCGGAAGGTGCCAAGAGAGGTGGATAGCCTCTTTTCTATCCGCTAGCAGGACCAGAAGCTGCTGCGGGACTACATCACCCGCTTCAAGACCGCTGTCCTGGAAATCTATAGTTTGGACGAGCCCGTCGCCATGCTGGCGTTGAAGCGCGGGCTCAAGACCTCCCGTCTGATATATTTCCTGGACAAGAAGCCCCCCAAGACGTACTCTGAGCTACTCCTCCATGTCCACAAGTACATCCGAGTGGAGGAGGCCGATCGCACCAAGCGAGAGCTGGACGGGAAGCCTTCAAAGAAGCCTGCCCCAAGGGATGTCTCCGGGACCCGGAGGCCTGGACCACCTGCAGATTTTTGTCCAGGCCCGAAGTCGAAGAATGGTGCTGCCCCGGAGAGAACGTTCACCCCTCTCCTCGCTCCCAGAACGAAGATCCTCATGGAGATTGAGGGTGAGCACTACCTCCGCCGACCTCCTCCTTAGAACTCAAGGAACATCCGTGACAAGATAAAATATTGTCAATTTCATCACGAGCACGGCCACGACATGGAGGAGTGCCGCAATCTGAAGTGGGAGATTGAGGAGATGATCAAGAGGGGCTACCTCAGGAAGTTCATGGGGAATGAAGCCCCGGTAAAGGGTCAGTCGTTCGCAGCCCTTCCCCCCGTCCCTGTAATTGACAACCGCCCAATAGAAAAGCCAGTGGGCATGATCTCTTGGGAGATTGGGCATGCGACAAAGAGAGCCCAGTGATGGGGCACGGGATAGGGATAGGATCGTCGGCGAGCTAAGAAGTCACCGAAGATTAGGGTATCCTATTTTTTTTCTATTTTCTGATTTCTTTATGGTGGTGACGAAGGAAAAAATAGGGATGGAGGATAACGAGGATGGACTACCACGAACCCTGAAACCCACTCTCACAGAGAGACTTCACACCTCTAGGGCATTATACCTACCACCCACCTCACTACATGCAGTCTAGGGTATCTCACCTACCACCCATCTCACTACACGCGGAGCCCAGGGTATTTCACCTGCCACCCAGGTCACTCCTGGAGCCATGAGGGGGATTTCAAAGAATGTGGAGGAAAACGAAGATGGGGGGATAACTAGGGCATCACGCCCCTACGATATCCCGAAGGACAAAGAAAACATCAACACCCGCAGGTGAAGACATAATGGGCCATAGCCCTGAACAACAACTGCCAAACCAACTGACAAACCAAATCCCAAAAATTCAATTTCATCTCCCTTTTTACAATAGGAATGAGGGGTTATTTATAAGCTCCATAACCCTCATTTGAATTTGAATACAGGATAGGGATAACTCAAATTTAAATACAAGATAGGATAAGATAAGCCTATCCATATCTCAATCATAACCAACAAAATTCTAATTTAAATTTCAAATAAAAGATAGGATAAGATAAGCCTATCCATATCTCAATCATAACCAACAAAATCCTAATTTAAATTTCAAATAAAAGATAAATCCTAAATTTATTTTTTTCAAATTTATTTGCTGCTCCGAAATTTGTGCTGCTCCGAGATTCATGCAGGATGATGTCCCCATCACCCAGGAGGCGGGAGACCCAGAGAATGTACTCCCATTTGAAAAGGGGAATAAAAATGAAAATGTAAACAATGATGCAGTGGTGGTCGAGATGACCATCGCGAAGCATCCTGTACATCGCATTATGGTGGATAGTGGGAGCTCTATTGATGTGCTTTTTTACGATGCTTTTTCTCGAATGAATCTATCTCATGATCAATTAAAGCCAGTGCACACCCCTCTCGTGGGCTTCACCGAAGATTTGGTGGGGGTCGAAGGAGAGATCACTCTCCCTGTCACTGCCGGATCCTCACCTCGGCAGAGTACGGTCATGATGACGTTTACCGTCGTCAAGCTCCCATCACCTTATAATGCCATCCTCGACCGTCCAGGGCTCAACCAGCTGGACGCTGTCATTTCTACTAAGAGGTTGCTGGTGCAGTTCCCTATCGCCTCTAGGACGGGAGTAATGAGAGGGATGGCCCAGCCCGTCCAGCATTGTCTGCAGACGGTCCCGGGGGCCCGGAGCGCTGAGCTCGGCTCCGATGTCGACGACCTCGATCTAAAAGAGCAAGACCCCAGGGGAGGGCCCGTGGAGCGCTTGCTAACATACCTCCTCGGTTCGGACCCTCAGAAGACAGTGCAGATAGGAGCCCAGCTCCCGGAAGAAGAGCGGGCTCGTTTGCTAGACTTCCTCCGGGCGAATGCTGATGTATTTGCCTGGTTCGCTGCTGACATGCCAGGTATCCTCTCGAAAGTCATCACCCACCGGTTGAACATTGATCCAAGGTGCCGTCCTGTCCGCCAGAAGAAGAGGAGTTTTGCTACGGAGAGGCAGAAGGCCATCAATGAAGAAGTAGAGAAGCTTCTCACTGCCGGCTTTATACGAGAAGTACAGTATCCCAGTTGGCTGGTGAACGTGGTCATGGTGAAGAAGCGCAACGGCAAGTGGAGGATCTGCGTGGACTACACTGACCTCAACCGAGCTTGCCCAAAGGACAGTTTCCCTCTTCCAAAGATCGACCAGCTCGTGGACACTACTTCAGGGCATCGCCTCCTTTCTTTCATGGATGCCTTCTCCGGGTACAACCAGATCCGAATGCACCCGAAGGACGAGAAGCACACTGCTTTCGTCACCGACCGCGGAACCTACTGTTATAAGATGATACCATTCGGCCTCAAGAACGCCGGGGCCACGTACCAATGGCTGGTCAACAAGGTCTTCAAAGACCAGATTGGCCGCAACATGTAGGTGTACATGGACGACATGCTGGTGATGAGCAAGCCCACTTCAGACCACGTCGGCGACCTGGCGGAGACTTTCGGTAATCTCCGACTTTACCGGATGAAATTGAACCCGACGAAGTGCGCTTTTAGCGTGTCTGCCGTGAAGTTCCTGGGGTTCATGGTAACCCAAAGGAGGATAGAAGCCAACCCGGAGAAGGTCCAGGCTATCCTGGACATGGAGCAACCCACCTCCAAGAAGCAAGTGCAGCGACTCACCGGCTGGATAACCATCCTGAGTCGATTTATCTCAAGGTCCGCTAACCGCTGCCATCCCCTTTTCAAGGCACTGAGGAAGATGAACGACTTTACCTGGACAGAGGAGTGCCAGGAAGTGTTCGACGAGCTGAAAAGGACACTGGCATCTTCGCCGCTGCTTTCCAGGCCCGAAGGAGAGGAGCTCCTCCTGTACCTGGCGATCACCCCGGAGGCCGTCAGTTCGGTCCTGGTTCGGACTGACGACAAGGGAATGAAAAGGCTAGTGTATTACACAAGCAAACTCCTCTGCGATGCGGAGCTCGGTATTCCCGATCTGAGAAACTGATTTTTGCGCTAATCGTGTCCGCTCAACATCTCAGGCCTTATTTTCAAGTGCACCCCATTGCTGTCCTGACGGATCAGCCACTGAAAGCGGTGCTCAGTCGACCTGACACATCTGGATGCCTGGCAAAGTGGGCGCTCAAGCTCAGCGAGTTCGACATCACTTACAGGCCGAGGTCAGCCATGAAGGCACAGGTACTCGCTGATTTCTTGGTTGAGTGTGCAGGCCTGGGTGAGGGGCCGGAAGAAAGCCCCCAAGACCGGTAGCCGGAGCTAGGACCAGAGGAAGACATCTGGATCCTTCATGTAAACGGAGCCTCGAACTTCGGCGGGAGTGGAGCTGGACTCATCCTCGCCAACGGCGAAGGAGTTGTCGCCGAATGTGCGCTCCGCTTCCAGTTCGCCGCCACTAAAAATCAGGCGGAGTATGAAGTGCTCCTCGCAGGGCTAAGAGTGTCCCGTGAGCTGGGCGTGGCCAACCTCAGGGTCTTCACTGACTCGCAGCTGGTAGCCGGATAGATCTCAGGGGAGTACGAGGCGCGGGACCCCCAAATGGCGAAGTACCTAGAGCTCATACGAACGAGCGCGGTAGAGTTTCAGCGTTTCAGCGTCTCCCATATACCTTGCGGGGAAAATGCTGGTGCGGATGCCCTCTCCCGCCTTGCAAGCCTGCCGGACTCATCATTGGGCCATGCTTACATCGAGCACCTCAAGGCTCCGAGCTACGAGACACCCATGGAGGTCCAGCAGGTCAACCAAGAGCCCAGCTGGATGGACAAGTACATTGAGTACATCACCAATGGCACCTTACCAGCGGACCGCGTGCCTGCATGCCTCATTAAGAGGAAGGCCGCTCGGTTCGTCTTAATGGATGGGCTACTGTATCGGAGGTCCTATTCCTACCCGCTCCTCAAGTGTCTGAGACCCGCAGAAGCCGCACTCGTGCTCCAAGAGATCCACGAGGGCATCTGTGGGAACCATGTGGGGGGGCAGGACACTGGCATACAAGGCCCTCCGTCAAGGTTATTTCTGGGAGACAATGAAAGAAGACGCAGTTGACTTCTTGAAGAGGTGTGACCGGTGTCAGCGGCACGCCGTGGTGCAATGTCAGCCCGCCGCTCCACTCTCTCAGCTCTCCGCCCCATGGCCGTTCGCTCAATGGGGCATGGATCTCCTAGGACCTTTTTTCCCGGCGTCCGGGCAACGAAAATTCTTGATCGTGGCCATCGACTACTTCACGAAGTGGGTCAAGGCCGAACCCTTGGCCCGGATCACGGAGGCAAACATCACCAAGTTCCTCTGGAAGTCAATTATTTGCCGCTTCGGCCTACCACACACCATTATCATCGACAACGGACGTTAGTTCGATTGTCGGGAGTTCGAGGAGTTTTGCAGCGACCTTGGCATCAACCATCATTTCACTTTGGTGGCGCATCCTCAGACGAACGGAGAAGCCGAGGTAACAAATAGGACCATCTTGCAAGGCCTCTGGACAAGACTGGACCAAGCCAAGGGTAGGTGGGCAGAAGAGCTCCCGAGCATCCTTTGGGCGTATCACACTACCCCAAGGACGGCTACGGATGAGACCCCGTTCAACCTTGTTTTCGGAGCAGAAGCGGTTATTCCAGTTGAGCTCAGCCTACCGACCCTACGCGTGGATCAGTATGACGTGGCGAAAAATCCTGCCATGATGCTGCTAAACCTGGACCTCCTTCAAAAAATGAGGGACAGGGCCCGAGTTCGGTTGGCGGCTTACCAGCAACGAGTGGCCAGATATTACAACTCCATGGTGCAACCAAAGTCCTTCCGCCAGGGAGATCTGGTGCTCCACCGTGCTGAGGCTTCCCAGCCACGGGAGTGCAGAAAGCTCTCCCCTAATTGGGCAGGGCCTTATAGGGTAGCGGAGGCGCTTCCCCACGGAGCGTACTACCTGGAGGAGCTAGGCGGATCCCGGTTCCCTCAGACCTGGAATGCCTCAAACTTGAGGATGTACTACCAATAGTGTAAGACCCCTCAAACTTTAATAATAAAATTTTTTTCACCAAATTCCTACTCTCGTCTGGTAGGGTAAGGGCCACCCAGCTCTAAGTTCAACGAGCGTGGACATGGCGAAAGATTCGCGAAGGCGCGATGTCCCTCTCATAAAAATCCTGGAGTTCAGTCTGGAGTGTCGCACGGAACTAAATTCCGACATGCGGCCCCAGAGTTCAGTCCGGAAGAGGTCCCAGAGACTTAGGTCCCGGTCCTACAAAATTCCGAAGAATAGCTCGGTAAGCCGCGCAGGGCTCAATTTCAGCCCACGGCCTCGGGGTTCGGTCTGGAAGTTCGCAGGGAACCCGGTTCCAAAGCGAAGTCCCGGACTTCGGTCTGGAAGGTGGAGTGGAACCTAGTTCACCCACGCAATCCCGGAGTTCAGCTCAGAATGCACTACGGGACTTAGTCCCAGTAGCTAGTGCCGGGGTTCAATCTGGAAGATGCACCAAAAAAAAAAAGAGTGATAGAAGGAACGAGTTAATGGAAAAATATTTTCATTGCAAGCAAAGGTTCTTTACACAAAAGGGGCCCCGACAGGCCGGGAGACCCCAAAGAGAGAAAATACAAAAATAAAATAAAGTCGTGGAGCTACTTCGGCACAACCGCATCCTCCTCGGGCTGGGGGGCACCCTCTCCGCCGGCGCCGTCGACTGGAGGCTGCTCGGGAGCCGCCACCTCGTCACCAGCCGTCGCTAAAGCTCCTCCGGTGGGCTCCTGCCTCCTGCCGCCTAGTACGACCCCGCTAAGGTCGAGCTCGGGGTAGAAGGAGCTCACCTTCTCCCGGCATACCTGGAATCCCTTCAAGAAGGAGTCCATGGCCGCCTCGCGCACCTCAGCGACGTACTCCTTGGAGGCCCAGAACTTCGACATGGCCTCCTGCGCCTCCCTCTTGGATGCCTCCAGCAGCCCGTTGACGTAGGAGTTCTTCTCCTTGGCGGCACTCAGGTCCTTGAGGACCTCTTCTACCCGGTGCTCCAGTGACCGGGACTGAGCCCTGAGGCGGGTCTTCTCCACCGCGTCCTCCTCGTTGCGGTGCTGGATCGAGATCCTCTTCTCTGACAGAGAGGTCTCGAGCTCCTTGATGCGCCCCTCGACGCGGATCAGGTCAGCTCGGAGAGCCTGGTTATTCCCTCGCAGCTCGACCCCCTTCTCCATGAGGTCCTTGACATCGGCTGCGAGTTTGCCGAGCTTCTCCTCCTTCTCGGCATCCTTCTTGGCGTAGCCGGCAAGGAAGTTCCTCAGCAACAGCACGTCTATCCCGATCTGCATCGAAAGAGACACGGTGTTAGTAAGATCCAACTGGAATTTTAAGTAGTCAGAGCTCGGAACTTGCCGTAAAAAGCTGCGGGAGGATCCCTAGCAGCGCCTCGGTGTAGTCCCGGCCGCCCCTTAGACAGCGGTCACGGGAGGTGCTGGCGAACTCCATGACTCTCTCCGCGAGTTCCTGGTCACGGATCACGGAGCAACGGTTGGTGAGACTTGGGGGTGGGATGGCCGCGTTGGCAGCAGGCTGGGCGGTCATCCCTTTGACAAGCGGTGCGGCCATCGGTGGAGCTGCCACCACCCCGGTGGCCACCGCGGAAGTGGCCGGTGCGGCGGCTGGAGCAGGCATCACCCGAGGAGGTTCCGGGCCCCTCTCTTCTCCGGCCCTGTCGAGGTCGACGACGGGGACATCAAATGCCTGGGCCCGAGGCGGCCTGGGAGTAGGAGCCGCCGCCCCAAGGCCAGTAACGACGGAAGTGGGCGCAGGCACCCCGCTCGCCTCAGTGCGAGCCCTCTTCGCCGGGGGGTCAGTCCCTTCGGCAGCATCCCTCTCTATGATACCCTCCATCAGGTTTTCCACGGAGAACTTCATACCTGAGAAAAAAAGGGACAGTTATGCTAGTATAAAAGGAAGAAAGTGCAGGGCAGAACATGAAGGTGAAGAAAGGAGATCCGGGCCTCACCCAACTCCCGGATGGGACTGATCCCTGCCTTAAATAAATTCTGCTTTGAGAGCAGAACGTCGAGGGCTGGGACCACGTCACCCAGCAGCAGCGTAAAGTCATTCTGATCCGCCGGCTCGACCTGGGAATTCTGGTTCGGGGACCGGTCCGGCTCACTCTAGGCCCAGTCGACGTTCTCGACCGAGGTGAAAAAGAAGCAATTCTTCCAACCCTTGATTGAGGAAGGGAGGTCGAACCTAAGGCACCTAGACCGGGGCGTAATGTACCACCAGCCATCATCGATGGAGTAGCGCTTCAGGATGAAGAGAGCCCTGAAGAGGGAGAAACGGGCAATGAACCCGCGGAAGTGGCATAAGATGATGAAGGCAAAGATGACCTGGATGGCATTAGGAGCCAACTGGCCGGGACCAGACGATAATGGCTGAGGAACGAAAGAAAAAAGGGATGAAGGAAAAAATGAAGACCCCCAGTGAGGAATTCCTCGTAGAAGGCGACCCTCCCAGGGCCACTCGAGGTTACTCGATCCCTATGCCTTGGGAGGGAAAGGCGGATTGAATCCGGGACCCCATAGGTGTCCCGGATCCGGGAAAGATCGTCTCCGATCATCGTCGAAGCATAACCGGAGGGACCAGAGGAAGAGACCTCCGAAGGAGGAAGAGAAGAGATGGGATGTGCGGAAACTATGGGGGGAGACCTAGGACCCCTAGGGATGCCTATGGTCATGACCCCATGTTGGAGCTGCCTCCAGACCTCGTCCGGAATCTCTTCCCCCTCCAAGAAGGAGGACGATGGAGTCCTCAGCCGGGAAGGACCGGCCTCATCCAGGTTGGAAGAGACATGACGGCGAGAGCCATGGAAGAAGAAGAAGCAAGAAAAAACTGGTGCGAGGGTTGATAAATAGAGGAAGAGAAAAAGAGACGCAGGCACTCACCGGGATATTTTGAACCAAAAGAATGGAGACCCTGGAAGATGAAGGGAGACCATTGCAACCGCCGACGAGGTGTGAGAAAGCGAAGAAACCTCGTTTTCGGAAAGTCCCCCTCCATTTCAAATTTGATCGACAACAGCCATACGCTTCTTTCCATCATGGGCCATTAGATGACTGCCACATGGAGGCATGCCCAACATCGATGCTTCGATTTGATAGAAACTGCCTCGATTTTGAAACGACGTATTAATGGCCCGTCAGACGCGCACACGTGGCGACCCCTCACAAAGCCTCGGGTGCAACAGGAGCGGCGGCAGCGATCATGGTAATTATGGCGCGATATTTTTGCCTTCTCCACGTCATCTTCGCATTAAATCCCCACGTCCCAAGCCACGATGCCTCGATGGGACCTGGGGATGGGGGAAAACTGATATGGCTATATCGCTGATGTGGAGCGCATGTCAGGTCCAGCTGGACACGATCAGTACCACGTGGATTTTTTCTTTCAAAAGATCCCCCGTTCGGGAAGAAATACTCCTGCTCCTTCGCCAGGTGGCACCCCAAGATGGGTCCACCTCAGCCGAAGTCGAGCCTCTCTGCCATTCCGCCAGGTGTCCACCCAAGAGGGGTCCACCTTGGTCGAAGCTGGCGGTCCCTCGCTCCCTCGCCGGGTGGCACCCCAAGACGGGTCCACCTCTGCCGAGGTCGAGCCGGGCCCTCCTTCTCCTTTGCTAGGTGGCACCCCAAGACGGATCCACCTCAGTCGAAGTCGAGCCTCTCTGCCACTCCGCCAGGTATCTACCCAGGAGGGGTCCACCTCGGCCGAAGCTGGCGGCCCCTCGCTCCCTCGCTAGGTGGCATCCCAAGACGGGTCCACCTCTGCCGAGGTCGAGCCGGGCCTTCCTGCTCCTTCGCCAGGTGGCACCCCAAGACGGGTCCACCTCGGCCGAAGTCGAGCCTCTCTGCCACTCTGCCAGGTGTCCACCTAGGAGGGGTCCACCTCGGCCGAAGCTGGCGGCCCCTCACTCCCTCGCTAGGTGGCACCCCAAGACGGGACCACCTCTACCGAGGTCGAGCCGGGCCCTCCTGCTCCTTCGCCAGGTGGTACCCGAAGACAGGTCCACCTCGACCGAAGTTGAGCCTCTCTCTGCCACTCCGCCAGGTGTCCACCCATGAGGGGTCCACCTCGGCCGAAGCTGGCGGCCCCTTGCTCCCTTGCCAGGTAGCAGCCCAAGATGGGTCCACCTCTACCGAGGTGGAGCCGGGCCCTCCTGCTCCTTCACCAGGTGGCACCCCAAGACGGGTCCACCTCGACCGAAGTCGAGCCTCTCTGCCACTTCGCCAGGTGTCCACCTCGGTCGAAGCTGGCGGTCCCTCGCTCCCTTGCCGGGAGGCACCCCAAGACGGGTCCACCTCTGCCGAGGTCGAGCTGGGCCCTCCTGCTCCTTCACCAGGTGGCACCCCAAGACGGGTCCACCTCGGTCAAAGTCGAGCCTCTCTGCCACTCCGCCAGGTATCCACCCAGGAGGGGTCCACCTCGGCCGAAGCTGGTGGCCCCTCGCTCCCTCGCCAAATGGCACCCCAAGATGGGTCCACCTCTACTGAGGTCGAGCCGGGCCCTCCTGCTCTTTCGTCAGGTGGCACCCCAAGACGGGTCCACCTCGATCGAAGTCGAGCCTCTCTGCCACTCTGCCAGGTATCCACCCAGGAGGGGTCCACCTCGGCCGAAGCTGGCAGCCCTTCGCTCCCTCGCCAGGTGGCACCCCAAGATGGGTCCACCACTGCCGAGGTCGAGCCGGGCCCTCCTGCTCCTTCGCCATGTGGCACCCCAGGACGGGTCCACCTCTGCCGAGGTTGAGCCGGGCTCTCATGCTCCTTCGCCAGGTGGCACCCCAAGACAGGTCCACCTCGGTCGAAGTCGAGCCTCTCTGCCACTCCGCTAGGTGTCCACCCAGGAAGGGTCCACCTCGGCCGAAGTTGGCGGTCCCTCGCTCCCTCACCAGGTGGCACCCCAAGACGGGTCCACCTCTACCGAGGTCAAGCTGGGCCCTCCTGCTCCTTCGCCAGGTGGCACCCCAAGACGGGTCCACCTCGGCCAAAGTCGAGCCTCTCTGCCACTCCGCCAGGTATCCACCCAGGAGGGGTCCACCTCGGTCGAAGTGAGCGACCCCTCGCTCCCTCGCCAGGTGGCACCCCAAGATGGGTCCACCTCTGTCGAGGTCGAGTCGGGCCCTCCTACTCCTTCGCCAGGTGGCACCCCAAGATGGGTCTACCTCGATCGAAGTCGAGCCTCTCTCTGCCACTCCGCCAGGTATCCATCCAG
This sequence comes from Areca catechu, assembly GCA_021397845.1. Classification (NCBI taxonomy): domain Eukaryota; kingdom Viridiplantae; phylum Streptophyta; class Magnoliopsida; order Arecales; family Arecaceae; genus Areca; species Areca catechu. The sequence continues at coordinate 10,013,131 of CM038046.1, forward strand.
GAGGGGTCCACCTCGATCGAAGCTGGCAGCCCCTGCTCCACCGCCAGGTACCGCCCCCTGACGGGTCCATCTTGATCGAAGTCAGCTATACTCTGCAAAGCCTCGGAGAGGCAGAGACACGGGTCGCGAGGTCGCCACTAGAGCCGGCGCGCACCGCGCTCCGTACAAGGCGCCAGTACAGCCTGTAGTGATACGCGAAACCTCATTTACACCAGTTAATCAGGGCCCCGCAACTGAAGAATGAAATCCTAGCGGGTAGGAGCCTGAAACGGTTGGGAGCCCACCGTCAACGCCCCGAAAGGCGAGCTCCCGTGCTCGGCCCAAGGCCTTACCAGTCTTCCCCCTTTTGTGACATACTGCGGACGAGGCGTGCTAGCCACTTAACTCCCGGACTCAAAAAAGAAGGGGAAGGAGTAGGTCCAGAGGTCTCAAGGAGCCCCCCGGAGGGGATGTGGGCTGAAGGCAGTTCGGTGGTATAAAAGGGATGGTAAAAACGGATGGAAAAGTAAGTGGAAAAAAGGAGAGAACACCGAAAGAACGATCCGGGGGATCCCGGGAAGTCCTTAGGTGAGAGCTCGGTGGCCCTAGCACAGGAAGCCGGGCCTCAACTCCTCTCTTCCACACACTTCTTTCATTTACATCTCCTCTAAGCACGGGAATCCTTCGAGAGACCGCCTTAGAGGTCCTGTTCCATCTTGCCGCTCTCTGACTTGATCGTCGGAGTGCCCCCGCCGGAACCCCCGGCCCGGGTCTCTGACCTTGTTTTGCAGGTCCGGAAGTTTGGAGATCTCGAGGTGAGAGAGTCCGAGAACCGGCTCCAGCTCACGAGCTACAGGCCATCACGGCGAGATCGGCAACACTGCCAATTTAATTGGACCTTATTTTATTTACTCTATTGGATCAGGTAATACTATCAATGTTTATTCTGACCCTTGGATGGATCAAACTCCTTTTGCTATGTGGCCAACTTTTATAAATATAGAGTTTGACATTCAGGATTGGAAACTCAACCAACTCATCTCTCCTGATAGAAATTGGAATCTTAAATTATTATACAACATTTTCTTTAACAATTTGGTGCAGCATATAGCTACTATCCAGATTCCATTGGGAAGCCAAACTGATAATATGACTTGGGCGCCAACAGCACGCGCAAAGATTTCGCAGAAAGATATGTATCCTTTTGTTGCGGTGCATCACCAGATAAATGACCCTAACTATGAATGGTTTGAAAATTACAGACCCCTCACATAGTTAAAACTTTATGGTGGAAGCTAGCAAAAAACTCCCATTAAAATAGTTTCTCCACGGTAAGGGTATTTTAACTGATAAAAATATTTACTGTGATATTTGTCAAACTCTAATTGAAGACTTAGACCATATATTCATGGTTTGCCCCTTTGCTAAAGATTGCTGGAATTCCATAAAATCTACTTACAAATTCCAACAAGTTTTTAACTCTGTCACAGACATTGAGGCCCTTCTGACTAATCCGGTGACTGATATTATAATCCAATCTATTATTGCTTACACGACTTGGCATGTCTAGAAAGCCAGAAATGCTAGAATATTTCAGCATGCAAACATTACATATACTCATAATTGTAGAATTGTACAGGATTTTTACAACACCAGCAAGATCAATATAAATATGCAGGAGTTTCAGAGTTCTACATGGAACTGGGAAGATCCTATACCCCTAACAAGCAAAACAAGGGGCCCAAAAAATGTAAGTTGGCTTCCCCCCTATGGGGACTCTCAAACTTAACATTGATTCCTCCGTTTCCAAGGAGGCAATTACTATTGCTTATGTTATTCTAGATTGCAATGGGTTGCTGGTTTGGGCTGGGGGAAAATCCATATCTAAGACTGCAGTGCCAAATCGGAACTAATTGCGGTTTGTAATGGATTGAGGGCTACCTTATTTCAGTTTCACATTATCAATCTAATTATTGAAGGAGACTCTGAAACGGTAATTAATTGGATTACCGGAAGAAGTTTATCTACCCTAACAACAAATTCAATGCTACAAGATATTTTACATTGAAAAACTATTTACCCGAATTTGAGTTTTCAGCATATTAAGAGACAAGCAAATAAAGCAGCGGATTATTTGGTTGCTCAAGCTAGGAAAGAGGATTTCATTATATCTCAAGATGCTAAAATCTCGATTGAACTTTGGCAAATTCTATGGACAGACTGTCATGGTAAAGTAAATTTCACAAAATGAACATCATAAATATACTCTATCAGACCAATTGGATCATCAAGAGCATGAAGACTAACATACGAATTTCAAAATATGAAATGAGGGTTGCAAACATGACTATTCATGATTCTAGAAGGACCTATGATTATGGCTGCCATCTGCTGCAAATCTCTATACAAGTTCAAAATGACTACAAATATTATCTCCAACACTGGTACACTACAGTCTTTATAGCCCACACTCCCAATAGCTGCTTAATGCAAAACAAAGTAAACAGAAAAGGAAAAAAGTATAGGAAAAAAAGCTTGGCAATATTAGGAAAAAGAAAAAATTTCAAGAAAATAACAAGTAAAATGAGAGGAAAAAATAGTGAAGAGAGGAAAAATTATAACTTGAGAGAGGGATTATATGACATCAAATTCAGGGATTATTTTGCACCATGGAGCTTAGAATGTAGTTTATCTCAAAATCTGAAGTTAAAGAATTATTTTTCAAGAATGCTGTCGGCTCACTTGCAACTTCTTCAAACCTCTGAACTCGACATTCTGGATCTTTTAAAAATTAAATTTCTGCATCTGTTTACTTGTAACCAATTTACTGCTGCTATATTCCTCTCATATATCTCTAAAACCTGTTGTACAGAAAGTCAAATTTCTTCTGTTCTCACTCAACTAGGCTATATGGGTATCTTGCTTCAATTACATTATGAAGGTGGGGGCATAACAGGTTCATTCTCCACAGTACCTATTCATGTTTAAATATCTAGTTTTCTCTGCCTCACAATGTCAGCATATCAGTTGGTTCTCCAAATTACATGTTCACTTACAACTCTTTATAGTATCTTAGTTTCTTCAATATTACTGGATAACCAGATTGATTGCCTGGAATTCTAAAGATTACAGGAACTACCACTACTTCTTAAGACAACAACAGTGCATTTTCTCAAAGGAATTACGAGCACGTTCAAAGTATCGGCACACCAAAGGACTGCTGCACATGGTCTTTGGCCACTGGTCAGCTTTAACTTTCTGGCATCTATATTCAATTAAAATCCTTAGAATGTTGTTGGACTGTTGTTTCAAGCTTCGGCATAGTATGGAGTTCATTTGTTGGTCACTGTCGGTCAACTTATTAGTGGGATTCTGCACTTTTTCTTGTTTCATTGTCAACTTCTCCTTTGTCAATGTCCTTCATTATCAAAAAGCCACTGTGCCACGGGTCATTCTTCAAACTAAAAGCAGCTCTCCAGTTCTGGCTTTAACTTCTGCAGGCAAAGAAGAGCTTCAACACCTTACTCTTGCTATATATAATCATCATCGAGTACAATGCTGCTTCACTGCTGGACAACCAAGAAGAAACAATACTCATTTCTCGATTACATGGATGAATCAGTTGCCTAGCAAAGAAGGTAGGAAAAGGGACTGGGCTACTTGCTACCGCAGGTTTTTTCTATACACTTATATTGTTTTCAGTTCACCCAAAGGACTCTGCATTACATCTCTGCATAATTTCGATGTCCTGCAATTATCACTGATGTCTTGGTTGCTGCCAAATTTAACTATTGCTGAAAATTCTACTGAGATTCTGATTGCTGCCAAATGTATCTTTTGCTATGAGTATTTCCGGCTGGACATCATTTTCCAGCAAACCTTCTTTTGCTGGATTGGTTATTTCTTCCCTCCTGCTATTGTCTGCTGTTGCTTGCATTGCTTAAATCCTCAAAAATCAGAGGATCTTATTAAAGGCAGCATGTATAATCATTTGGCCTATGCATATAATGCAATTGGGATTCTGGATGGTTCTTATCAGTACTTTTCAAAGTTGTATCACTACAAGGATCATCTACTATTCTTGTGTCAGCAACCTATCTTGGGCTGTGTGTCTTATTATTTTCAACCTGCTATTACTTGCTGCTGCTGTCGATTATTTACTGCTCACATAATGGAAAAGCAGCTCGTATTGCATGGAAACATGTTCAACGCCATTGTTACTACAAAAATGATATTTAAATGCCTTGGACCTCTGCTCATTCTTCAATCTGGAAGCTGGTTTCTATTACAGGGGAGCTCTTGGTTCGGCAGAGAACTTCATCAATACCATAGTCTTCTTATATATTATCATTACCAAATACAATGCTGTTTTACTACAGGAGAGCCAATAGCAAACTATCCTTACTTCTCAAATGAATGGAGGAACCAATCTGGAATCTTAATTCATATGCTGTTAGGAGTTTCTAATGCAACTGTCTCAATCATTCTCAGCTCCAAATACTTAAATCCCTTTACTTATTGCTTTTGCTATCAGGAACTGATGGATTATGTAATTAGTTGGGTGGTGTTCACCTTTTTAAGGCCCATATTTCCTTACTGTACTGCTCTATATTTGCTTGTGTTAATTACAGAGGTTTGTAAACTGGATCTATATAATTTTTGTACTCTTTAACTATGATGAATGCAAGAATAGCATTTGTTTTCTACCCAAAAAAAAATGGAGAATCCTTTGCAAATTGAATTGATCCAAATTTCAAACATATTCCATAAGGGCATGTCTTATTCATTTTTGAGTATTGATTGGAGCTGACACTAATCAAAGCCCATTGTTTGGCTTTCAATGAATAGGGAATTTGTCATGATAGATGGATCAAAGGGGATCGATCTAGCATCCACCATCCATAAAGCATCATTGATAAATTCAGTTATAAATATAGGCTTTTTATGGATAAACTTATATGCATGATTGGTCTTTGATTTATGATTAGTATTGTGGTTCCATTGAAGATATGTTTATCTGACTGGATATTGGCTGCTTCAATGTATAATTTTAAGATTTCCTTCGAGATGCGTGGGTATTTTAGAACCTGCAAAAACGACAAAAAAATGAAAGTCCAGCTACGATGAAATATGCCTAAGTCAATCTTTCACGAAAATAAATAGAGAAGGGGGACTTATAATTTCTAGGTGGATGGGTGGGGTGGTGGATTGTATTGTATGGGTGGAGCAAAGTGGGGTGGAGCAGCAAAAAATGGTAGATGAAGGTGGTAGAATGTGGGTGACGCTTGAGTGAGTACGAGTGAAGCTTAAGAGAGAGTGGGTGAGGCTTGAAAGGGAGAGGGCAAGGCTTGAGAGAGAGTGAGCAAAGTTGCAAAAGAGCGGGGAAAGTTTGATAAGTTCCCTCCTGAGCTCTTTTTAGTTTCGTCTCCCTACTTCACTTTTCTTGGCTCTCATTGGCCTTAGAACTTTAGATGCTTAGAAAAACTTTTTAAGACTCTTTATCACTTTTGAAAGGCTTACCTAAAGGATCCACGAGGAATGACTTTATAGATGGATATATGAAGTACCTGTCATTTAAAGGATGTATTTTATAGTGCAGAAAATGGTGATTAGCATGTCTTCACAATAGGCATATTTTTGTAGAGCGTATGCTCTTGTAGGAGTAGCGGGGTGACAGGGGGCCTGGAAATAGCATGGAACACATATTTATGGCAAGCACGTATTTTACCGGATGCATGTCCTAGTAGTAGTAGGTGTTAGAGAAATATGATATTACATTACCTATTCCTTTACATAAAATAAGGCATGCTAGACTTCTTTCGGAATGACTTTTGAGGATCATGCGGCAAAATCTGGGAAGTTTGCTTTTGTATTGAGTTGGCAGGTAAAGTAGCGGGCCACAATGGACTTCAAATTGACTTGGTCATTTCCAGGCATATCGCTTAGAATTTATGATGGTATAATAATCTTCCCTCACCTAACACATCAAAAGTGCTTTGAAATGACCTACAACCAAAAATGTGTTCTTATGAGTTCTTTCAGCTAATGAGCTATTTTTTTTATAATATTGCATAATAACAATTGCAGTTCTAGCCATTGTATGATACTTTAACGGTAAATTTTGAACATACTTTTTATTGTATACTTTAGGCAAATTTTTGTATATGTTATGGCTGGTCCATGAAATTTATTTAACTAATGTCACTAATATTTAAAAAATATTGTAAAAAAATATATTAATAATGTGGGCTAGATAATAATAATTACTCAAATTATGAAATAGTTTTATTAAAATTTTAGTGCAACTATATTATCCCCTTCGCAAGATGGTCTAATTATATACGTCATTAATCTTGCTATATTCAACCATGCACATATCAAGTTTTACATATCTTATCATACTCTCAAGTCACATCATAATAGAGCCTTCCATGTACACAAAATTAATATATCTTGCCGCTAAGGCAGTAGCACGGTTGGTAGATACTTACACCCGCCATCCATATGTCCCATGTTCGAGCCATGATCCTACGGGTGACTCGATTAAATCCAGGATTTTCTCCTGAAGCACCTGACTGGGGTGGTGAGAGAGTACTCTACTCCGGCGTCTTAGTGGTGTCAGGTTGATGTACTCACCGAAAGATATGGAGAGAGTATGCGAAACATGTAGCTCGCATTGAATATAGTCTGGCAAGGACGGGGCTCGAAGAGGGTAGCTGCAACCAAGATTTATCCCCCCTCTCCTTTTCTTTTTTTTTTTTAAAAAACTAATATATCTTACCATTTTACATTAATTAAGAGTTCAAGCTCTACTCAAATGCAGGCATACATATAATATATATATATACACACCTTATAAATATGTGAGATTACATATATATTCTTGTAAATTTACAATTTATATGCATCTTTATAATTATTTATTTTTACTTGCATATATCTAAAATTATATGCATACTCCTACAATTTTTTTATTTACACGTATATTTTAACATAAAATAAAGTTAAAAATGGATCTAAAAAATTGATACACTTAAGAACATTACAAATAAGAATTTATCAAAATAAATAATAAATATTTACATATGATTAAGCAAAAGTAGGTGACATGATGGGGTCATTGAGATGACCAAAGAGATTGATTTCAATACAGCTTCGTCTAATGAATTGGAAAAGATATTTTGGATAAAAGAGTATAGGTTTTATATGGTACAGCTTTTTGGGTTTGTAGCGGGTTGGATCGGATAGAAAAAATGTAAAACCAAAATATCTAACTTAGTTTTTAAATCAGGTCCTTTAATCCAATCCACGAGTTTTAGAAAATAGAACAATCCATCTGGAATTGGATCAACTCACTGCTCGGTGTCGTCCATTTGTTGTCCAAATTTATATTGTAAAAGTAAGAATAAGAAATGAGGAGAAAATGGGCTTTGGAAGTAAGATAAGTTAACTAAAATAAATGGCCAAATTTACGCACAGCGTTCTTCATTTTTTAATAAATTGCTCCATCCTACTTTCTACTTCGCGTAGCAAGTAGTTTAACAATTTTTTATCTAAAAAAAATGAAATGGTTTTTATCCTCGTGGTATATAATAATGTCTCATTATTACTTGGACCAGGTCCAATGGACCGCTCTAAATCCCATGATCCGCATTACCCACTGGGCACGTTTTTTCGCGAATAAAAGATTTAATTAAAAATCAATATTTTTTTAGATAAATATTTTTAAATAATATTTAGATAGAAAAATAATAATTCATATTTTTTTATTAATGAAAAAATTATTTCGAAATTTATTTTTTATATTTTTTATATTATTATTATTTTTGGATAAGTTGCTAAAATTTATTCATAATTTTCATAACATCTTTTATAGGACTAGAGTTTGGAAATAGTGGATAATTGAATAATCGGACATTGAACGAGAAGATATTAAAATTTGAAAATTAGAAAATAGATATTTTAGAAATAAATGTGAATGTTTATTTTGCTGGCCAGTTGAAAAATGATTTAGCCAGCTATCCAGAAAAAATAACTTATCAATCTTGAAAAGCGTAATATAGATAAACTAGATTCTGGGCCTATGCGCAGGGATGGTAACGGGTCGGGTTTGGGTCGGATCACCCAAAACCCATACCCGCCTTGCTAAGGTTGGGTATAAAAAAATCACGTGTAGATCGAGTCGGGTATACCCGGTTTCATAAAACTTAGTTTATTTAAAAACTAAACGAATCGGATCAGGTATATCCGTCCCATATCCAATTTACTTAAATATTTTATAAACATACATATATATATATATATATATATCGGGTATATCCGTCCCATATCCAATTTACTTAAATATTTATATAATACATATATATATATATATATATATATAGGGGCGTACTACTATCCGTACCCGATCCGAACCCGAGTCGGGTTTTTTTATATAATCTATATCCGTTTATAAATTAGGCAGGTCGGATTTTACCCGCCTCATTAGGGTTGGATCGGGTCAGATATCAATCGGATCGATAAAAATTACCATCCCTATCTATGCGTACGCAGTATAGCAATTTTAATATTTGATATGATTTAAACTTTATTTAATAAAATTTATTATCTATTAAATTTATTATTTTAAATATATTCAAATTTTATTTTAAAATTTTAATATTTAATTTTTTTAAAAAAATTAAATTAGAAAAGTTCGATAAATTTTTTTTCAAAATTAAAACATACTTCTTTACTTTTATAGATATATAGATTACTAGATGATGGTCCGTGTGATGCATAGTATATAACAATTTTAATATTTAATATGATTTAAAATTTATTATTAAAATTTTGATATTTGATTTTTTTTTTTTCAAAACTAAGCTAGTGGGACGGGTACAAGTTTTAGAAATTTATTTTTTCCAGAACTGAGCCATATTTTTTTTATTTTTATAAATATAATAAATTATAGAGGAGGCATAATTTTAAATAAAAAAAATAAAAAATTAATACTCGATAGTTATTGAATTTGGATAATATTATTTTAGTTATATATAATGAATATAAAAGACATAATTTTGAATGAAAAAAATAAAATTGATATCCAGTAACCATTAAATCTAAATGATTTATTTTAATTATATATAATAAATAGATTGTTTAATAAAAAAATTATTAATCAATTTTTTTCTGATGTTTATTCATAAAAGAACAAGTTTTTTTTTATTTTTTTTTATTTTTTTATTTCATCAATTTCTAATTGCATGTTACTTACCATGCACATGCTCGAGATTTGCCCCGATTTCCTTGGACTAGTTCATAAATAATTTTTCATAAGAAAAAAAAATTATTTGGCATCCTTACTTCGAGTGAATTTTTTGACGACGACCCTCGTCCCTCGACCCTCGTCCCTCTCATCCGACCTCAAGTCCAAGCACCTGGCGGACTGGACGGTCCCTTGGAAGAACTCTCGCCTTCTTCTCTTCTCTTCCCTTCTCGGCCTCCACTTCTTCGCCAACCTCCCCATCTCCCCCTCTCCGAACCTCGCTGACGGGTTCCTCCCTAATTGCGATCCCTTCTGCCCATCGGATACGAGCCCGTTCCCTCCGCGCCCACCCGTCTCCGAAGGCCACGGTCGCCGTCGACTCCCCCACCGCTGGCCCCGACGCCCCCCGGAGCGGTCCGCCTAGGGTTTTGCTAGAGGTGAAAGATCTCACGGCCGTGATCGCGGAGTCGGGGCAGGAGATCCTTCGTGGTGTCAATCTCACGATCTGCGAGGGCGAGGTGACTCCCGTTGCCTCCCTTTCTTTCTTGATTGGTTTCTAGTAATATATCTTCTGTGAAATTTTAATCCTTTGGTTTCGTTTGAATAGGTTCACGCGATTATGGGGAAGAATGGGTCCGGGAAGAGCACATTCTCAAAGGTGATCCTTTTATGTTCTTTTTTTTTTTCCTTGTAAGTTTAGTTTCGCTTGACCTTGATGAATGTCGAGACAACCGGTGGTGTTAACATAATGGCTGAAGTTGAAATACTTGGATTATAGAAGAACGGATTACTAATTAAAACTAGAATTTTGTTATTCTAATTCGTTATTATGCATTTAGAGTGAATTAGAAAAACTAGGGGAAAAATTGAACTGCAACGGCTTCCGCCATGTATTATTGGGCTGCAACAAATAGTGCATGAGGCTCCATGATGCTGGTGTGTTTATTTTTACTAACATTGGGATTAAGTTAGCATTTACAAAGCAAACATTGATGGTTATGCTGAACCAAGTAACACTGTTACTACATCGTTCAAACTAAAATTGTTGTTGGACACTTGAATAAATTATTGCTGCTGAAAGAGCGTTTTGTTTTGTTCTTTTTATAATTTTTTAATCTAGATTTGAATGGGTTCAAATTCAGAAAATAAAATTGAATTTAATTAGATAAAAGTGATTTCAATGCAGTAATGATAGCTATGGATGTTGTTATAAATTGAAGAAAAACTGAACGGGTCCAAAAGTAGAATGAGAGAAGGAGCTCACATCAGGTTATGCCAGACTTTAGATTTCATGATGCCATCTTAGTGTAGTTACTAAAGTTGATGCTAACATTGAGTTTTGACATCAGGACAATGAGTTGCACCAAATGCAGAACTCTTGGAGGAGAGCCAATCAGCTAAAGATATTAAAATAATGAACCTCATGTAATTTCTTCTCATAACTTAGTAAGAATTTATCTCCTATAAATTATTGCTTGCAATCCTATATTCCTACTGATGTACATTTGGCATTTTGGGCTATTTTATACAGCCAGAAGTGAATCTGCTTCTGCATAGCATCAAAATATGTTAATCAGATCTTATCTAATTACATGGCATTGACTTTATGAATTCCTCATCATCCTTCTGCTGTATTAAGATTACACCATCCATCTCTGTCATCTCGGGTTTCCTTCTATTGGTACTTAGACACAATGCTGGTTGTGGTTTTTGATAAGCCTCCTTAGATGCTTGATGCACATGGTCTTTCTGATTAAGTTGGTTCGCCATCTATTAACTATAACTTATGCAACTCCTGCACTTAATATATTACTGGCCTGGTTTTTGACAAGCCTCCTTAGATGCTTCATGCACATGCTCTTGCTGATTAAGTTGGTTCGCCATCTATTAACTATAACTTATGCAACTTCTGCATTTAATATATTACTGACCTTACTCATCCTTCTTTTATCACACATCAAACTCTCTCTCTCTCTCTCGTGCATCCCCCTCTCTCACTGCTGCTGTGTGTGTTTCCTTAATCATGATCTTTGTTCCATCATCTCTCTCATATCTCGACAGCATAGCTATAATTTAATTCCATAACAATTGATGTAATATTGTAGGTCAGGATCATCTTCGTAATGCTAATACTGTGATACCTATCCAATCATCTATTGTTTTTCTCTAGTCTCAAGATCATGTTAAAAAGGCTAGTTAACCAGATCAAATATTTTCACTCCAAACCTTAAATCATGATGTAGATGCATGACATTAAAAATGACTTTTAAGCACTTAAGTAGTTGTGTTTAATGAGACAAATGGACGTATTAACATCATCTCATTTCTTCTTGACTTCAAGTTTTGTATTTTATTGCTTTACAGATTTTTTTTGTGGATGGTCTTATGTATACAGGTTCTTGTTGGTCATCCAGATTATGAGGTAACTGGAGGTAGTGTTATCTTTAAAGGTGAGAACTACTAGAGATGGAGCCAGAGGATAGGTCTGATGCTGGGCTTTTCATGAGTTTCCAGACCCCTGTTGAGATACCAGGTGTAAGCAATTTTGACTTTCTGAACATGGCATATAATGCTCGAAGAAAAAAGCAAGGGCTACCTGAGCTACCTCCTCTAGAGGTTTGAATTCTTTTGCATTATTGTTTGACTCTATTAGCTATGATTGTCGTGCTCTTATTTTAGTGATTTATATTTCTTTCTTATTTCGAAACATTTGAACCTCCAATATTGTGACAAGCACTTCTTTGGAGTTATCTTTGGAATACTGAAAGGTTTTATGTTTCATGACTGTCCTATATGGATCTCATGCCTCTGTCTTTATCAGAGTTAATAGTTATTTTTGCTTGATTGAATGAGGAAAGAATGAATAACTCTACCATACAATTTATCTCAATTTTAAATTTATTTTTAAGTGTCAACAAAGCATCCTTCCTTGATGCCATGCTCTGCATGGGCTGGCTTCTGATCTCTGTTTAACCTTGAAGCAGGAATTATCTGAGATGGTAAGTAAACATTATTTTAAATTTGGAGAGCCATGTAAAGTGCCAAAGTGACTGGGCCTGTTGTGAAGTTTTTTTTTTTTTTTTTAAATTTTCTTCTCTGTGTTCGCATACCATCTTTTTTACTAGATGCATTGAGGTTAGTGTTTGCTTTACCTGAATTCAGTCATGCTTTCCAAGTTTGAGAATAACTGCCAAAAATATTACTACATAGAGAAAATGAATTGGTGTGTTATTTGTCTTGAAAGCTGAAGATACTGGTTCTTTGATACTACATATTATTATGGCTGTTATAATTTTTATTTTATCAATGAAGATGCTGTGCATCAGTTATTCCTACCTGTTATTATCCTGTATAATAGAAGAATGCTAGCTAATGCTTGACTATGTGTGAAACTCCATGTATCCTTCCATTTTCTGCTACCTTAGCTATGTAAGTTAAGTGAAAAATTTGTATCTATGAATTTTGTACTGTTCTTGTCTTTTACTTGCTTCTTTTTTTGAATTGTGGATGTTTTAATTTCTAGTGGTTGCATTTTTACAGTTCTATAGTTTTGTGTCTCCCAAAGCTGCTGCTGTTAATATGGATCTAAGGTTTCTGGACAGAATGTGAATGAAGGGTTAAGCGGTGGTGAAAAGAAACGCAATGAAATTTTGCAGCTTGCGGTATGGAATCTTATCTTTGCATTAAGCAACAAAACTAAGTTATTTAACCACAAAAAAATCACACCAATTTTTGTCTGACTTCTGATGATTTTTCATGGTGGGGGCATATTTTTCATGCAATGTGCATGATTACCTTCCGAGGAATTGTTTTATTACAAATCAGGTTCACTTAACTTCAAGATCACACTTTCCCTTTTTTCTTAGATCTCATGATATATTTTTCTTCCTTTATCAGCAAACACCTTTATCTATTCTCCTATGATCATAGAAGACTTGTTCATCATTATATAACTTACTAACACAATTTGATTGATTCCACTCCAATAATTTCTTGTATATTTCTTTCACAAATACAATTGGATATGCTCTATGATCGCTTGTCGTAGGGCGGTCAAAAATAAAACCTAACTTATTATTATAGCTGGAATGAGTAGAGATCGTATCCTCGGGGATCAAAGATAATTATTTAACAAAGAAAATAAAAAAAGAGAAAGATTTAGATTTTAAAAGGCAGGTAATGGCTTAATTAAAACTAATTAATATAAATTCAATATGAAATCGAGGGGTTTATATGATAGAAAGACGTCTTCAGGTTTCCAGGTAATCACGAATATAAATAATGTATTTGTTTGAATCTAAACAATCAAAGTCCGTATTATTTCAGAATCTTACAAACTAATCCTTATCATAGGCTATCTTGCTGAGTACAAATCATATCCTGTTAAGATCGGCCTATCCCATAAGTATAGACTATGTAACGATTTAATTGAACAGATCCTAACAAGATACATAAATAAAAACTCTAGAATTAATTATCTATGTTGAGCATGGACTATATTGTGTCAGGATCATGATTCATCCCATCTATAGGTAATTAATTTAGGACATCAAACATAAAAGAATTGAAAAGAAATTGAATGCTTTATTTAATTGCGTAGAGTAGAAAAGCAAATATAAAATTATAAGTATGGAATCATGTACTTTCCTACATATTGCATCTTAGTCGAGCGTGGCTCCTGAATGCATCTTTTTGGAGATTTGGGGCTTTGTCACAGGCTCACAGCACTTCGTCTCCAGAAGAAATCTTTTTCTATTCACCACTCTCCCTCTCTTTCAACCTAAACTAAGTTACAAAAGAAAAGAAAAAAACTATATTGTGGCTTAGCTACGGGCTCTCTCTTGGTTGGTTCTTGGGCTCTTTTTATAGAGGAGAAATAGGTCGAATCAGTGTCAAACTGGGTGTTAGACTTCTTAAACTCTTGAAATTTTCTTGAATTTTTTTACTACCAAATCATCCCAAAACCAATCTAAATGTGGTCCAAAATTGGTTGGAGTCAATGTAGGCCATTTGATCGTTTCGCTGTTCACCTGAGAGCTCTTCGATTGCCACAAACCACGCGCATTAGATTCCTTCCTTCACTCAGACTCAATTCTAGTGAGGGCAGCAATGGTATGGACAAGGGATTGATGGATCATGGTGAGCTGAGGCAGAACACCGACTTGGGAAATACTGAAGTAGGTTGACGATGGGGAAGATGGTGATCACTGAGGCGTGGTGACTCCGGATCAGGCTGGCGGCTACGAGCGGTGGTTGAAGTGGCGGCGGCTGTGCTTAGGACGAGAGAGAGTGGTGATGATGTGCAGGATGGGCTGGTGATGGGCATGGGAGCGGCTAGATCGTGGCGAGCTGTGGTAGCCTCAGGGAGAAGTCGACGTTGGCTGGCGGTGCTCAGACATTCATGGGGGACAACTCTCGGTGGAGGAAGAGAGCGTCGTGATAGGCGGCGATGACAATGGGAAGGATGAAGGTGGTGGTGTGGTAGATCGGCGATGATGATAGCAGAGCAAGGAGGAGCGGCGACAGGCTCTTCAGTGGCTTCTTTGGCCGGTGGCGAGTTCTTGATGGCAATGGCAATGAGGAAGAATATAGCTTGGGGAGGAAGATGGTCCACAAAAGAGTGCTGTGGACCGAGGATAATGGCTATCATGGATCGTCCAATATTTATATAAATCAAGCGACTGGTCCACCATGGACCGGCTGCTTTAAAATCCATGCTAAAACTTGATTATATTGATTTTTTTTAATTATGGATTCGTTTGAACTCCGATTTGAATGACGTTTGAGCTGTTGAATTTCAAAAATCAAGCTCTTTCTATCTATGGACTCCTTTTCTGCAAAACACTAATAAAAATATCAATTTTTAAGAAATATAGATTAATTAATTATATTTTAAGACTTAAATTAGGATATTTAATAGACTTATCACATCCCCAACTTATTCATTGCTAGTCCTTTAGCAATGTAATAAAAATATAAGTATTAATTTATAACTATGTATCGTTAAGATCTTCCGTTATAAGATTAGATTTAGGATTAAAGTTAAAAAAAAGTTAGCTAGTATCATTAAGTATTGAGTTTCCGAAGTAAATTTCGCAATTAGTACTATTAGACACTTTCTTAGAATTCATCCGAAGATTTACAACATTTATGTTTGTGATGGCTAACTTTGGTACTTGCTTGTAAAGAATAAATGTATTTTCGCTTATCACCTACTTGGATCAATTTTCTATATATCTCCAAATTAAGCTCATGTACTGAGATAGCTTTCATACCACTAGATTTTTTTTTTATATATATATTTTAATGAATAGCAGCATCTTCATACTGTCCATTTTTTAATGCGAACAATAATGCTTATTTAGACGAAAGTACTTGGTTACTCGGTGAAAAATCAATGTTTAGAACTTGCTATTTTTTTGATTTTTTCAGGTAGGTAGCTCTTTCCACAAATTTAATTTTCTTTAAATGGAATGTATATCAATTATCAATTTTTCAGTAATAATTGAATCTTCAATTGACCTTATAACCAATACCTACTTTATTTTGTCAATATGCATGTGCAATGAAAATCTAATAATCTTTAAGTAATCTAAGTAGGTAGTTAAAAGTTTGACCAGCTAGTTTACTCTGACTCATTACAGTTATTAGCAAATACTTTCTAACTCTATTATCTTTTCTTGATCTATTTTGTTCAAGAATTTCTTTCATAGCTTAAGAATTTCTTTCATGGCACATAATTTATTAAAAATTTTAAAAAATGTTTTCAAAAGGTTTTTCCTATCCTTCAACTTAATTTTCATTATCTATAATGGAATAAGAAAAAATAAAATTGATAAATAAAACAAAGAAAGGTACCACTTGGACTAGATATACATCGGATATTGCCATGTGTGTTTGTAAGGAGTGGTCAATTATTCTTATAAAAACAAAAATCACTAAAGCAAAAATCAATAAAAAGATTGGGTTGCCTTCCAACAAGCATTAAGTTTAACGTCTTCAGCCAGACCTCAAGGAGTGCTCATCATATTCTCGCCTGAATCTTGACGTGGGTTTGCAATTCTCTACATGATTCGGGTTTAGCTTTAGAGTATTTCTTGCATGGGACTATAGAGTAATTTATGCTCCTGATAGCTAACAATTCTTTCTTTTAATTAGATCTATGTATAATTTAAGTACCAATCGGGATTCTAAAGAATCCAGATCTATGTACTCTATGTGCTCGATGTATTGAAGGAGTATTTTAGGATCCCCTTTTGGTACTTTTTGGGATTCTGAAGAACCTAGATCTATGTATTCTATGTGCTCGATGTACTGAAGGAGTATTTTAGGATCCCCTTTTGGTGCCTTTTCCTTTATAGGGAAAGGTTCAACCAGTGTCACGAGAGGTTCAACTAATAATTTAGGCCTTGGTATAATCCCTTTTTGATTTATAACTTGATACTTTTTTTAAATTAATATTAATTCTGTCTCCATACATCGTTTCAATACTACAGATAAATTTTAGAGGCAGTCCTTGAAAGTAGTGCCAAATACAGAGAAATTAGATATAAAAATTTTGAAATTGTTATTCCTCATATGTGCAATATCCTATCCAATAGCTTTTTTATGTGCTTTTAGAATACCTACAATTTGGACTTTCTTGATTACATATTATTGCTAAGGTATCAATGGATGCGACATGAAGTGGCTTTAGTTTTGGATCAGGTGATAACTCTAACAAGGAAGCTATTGGGGGGTTGAGTAGTGAGCCAAACTGGAGTTTAATGAATCATGGGAAAGAATTTTATGTGTAGCTTCCTTTACTGTTTTACACATTTGTGATCATTGGAAAGTTTCAATTAATTCCATCATTGTACTTGTTTGTTCTCCCTTCTCATTGAAAACAATGAATGATTCTGGGATATTAGAGAATGGGGCCATAGATAAGTAGGGTGATGATTGGAGTAATTCGTCCTGCCATTTGATTTCTCTTTATATATTTTTATCTTAGTCGAATTATCTAGGTTGGTCATTCCCGAGAGTCATAATCGATTGTTGAGGGATAGTTATGGGGATATTAAAGCTTCTAGCCATGTGTTGTCCATTAGGGTCACTCTTGGGCTAACTAGATAGCTCTTCTCATTTACAGCCATGGCTAACTAACTCAATTGTATCTCCAAACAGGCAATAACCTGGATATTGGAAGTTATCTATTGGCTTGTGATCTGCATGAAACTATTTAGGATAGCATTAGTGTTATTAATTATAGCATTTAGGTCAGCTTGGGATTTAGCCAAAGTTTTTAGATATTTTTCTAATGTGCTAATTTCTATCTCTAGATCTAAACATGGTTGATTGTTCACTATTTGGTTAAGCTTTTGATAGGAGTGATAAAAAATATGGGCTCCTAATGGTGTATTTTGTGACCATGCAAAATTTGTATGATTTTTCCATCCTAGGTTATAGGTTGGTATATAAAGTTTAGTCATATACTTTTTATTAACTGCACTCTCCTGTGTAAAACCATTTCGGGTTGGATGTGTCAAGTAAGGATAATCCTCCATAATATGATTCTGTGCATCGCATGCATTGTACATGGGTGCACGCGCATAGTTCAATTGGATATGCCCTTGGCATTCTAGGGCTTCAATTCTACTTGTTAAAGTTGCAAATATATCATCATCAAACTCCGTTGTATAATTGTATGCATCTTCGAATCTAGTGAATTTAAGATGCATATCCATCGATTGCAGTCTATCATAAAATTGTTAGCTAGAATTTGATTCTAGACAGTCGGACATAGTCAATCATGTACCATTAGTCCTGTAGGGTTTTAGATCGTTCAATAGAATATGGGTAACAATAATCTATTAAACTTTTGGATCGTTCAATGAAATCCATTTCTTCCTTAATGACATTATAATTTTGTATGGTTTAGACTGTATTAACCAATCATCGTTTTATCTTAGCAGGAAAATATATATTTTTATTTTTTTTGAAGAGGAAGGGGAAAGAGAGGAAGAAAAAGGAAAAAATTTAAAGATGAGAATCTAAGAAGTTCTAAATCTAGAGATGATATAGAAGATTATTTTAATTAGATTAAAGTTTTGTTAGCATACAAGTTGTTAAATAATAGACTCTCTATCCTAGGATTAACCTATATCTAGACAGTTCCTAATTGCCAAGGCTATCTTGGAGTCCTCCAAGTCAAAAACTAACTAGCTAACTGGCCAGGTAAGGGTAAGATCGGTGGGGTTCCCCGTTGCTTTTCTTAGATACCAAATAAATTAGCCAGGTCAATCAATGGAATCAATTAAAGAACTATCTTCTTTCAGGACTACATCATTCTTGAATCTCTTTTCTAGACACTAGTCAACCATCTAATCTTGATCCGATCCAACTCTTCTGGATGTCTTGTCCTACTGAGCTCGAATATTCTAAGACCAACGTCTAATTGATTTTAGATTAAGGATTTAGATTATGTAATATGAAGGGTGGTGGTTTGTGGGCTAAGGAAGGGTGATGAAATTTTTACCTTATATTGTTTAGGAGTTTAAATCCTTAAGGCATTTTATGAGAATGCAATACAAATAAAACCAGGTGTCTAGAAATGTTACAAAGTTTTTAAGGTTGTTATTTATTTTTTAAAATTAATTAAGTATTATGGAAAGATGTCTCTTTTTTGGGAGGTTAGTTAAGGTAGTTTAATTAAAAGAGAAGATTAATTAGGTTAGGAGTTAACTTGTGAAAAGAAGAAAAGTAAAATTTTTTAATATGCTAACAAGAATAGAAGGAAATTTTTAAAAAATAAGACAACTAAAATAAAAAAAATAAAACTAAAGAGAGCAATTATTGGAATAAAAAAATATATTTTTTATTTTTTTCTGTAAAATAATTGTGCCTAGATCTCCGGCAACAGTACCAAAATTTGATCGCTTGTCGTAGGGCGGTCAAACATAAAACCTAACTTACTGCTACAGCTGGGATGAGTAGAGATGAGGATCAAGGATAATTGTTTAACGAAGAACATAAAGAAAGAGATAAATATTTAGATTTTAAAAGGTAAGCAATGACTTAATTAAACTAATTAATGTAAATTAAATATGAAATCGATGGATTTATATGATAGAAAAATGTCTTCAAGTTTTTAGGTAATCACAAATATAAATAATGTATTTGTTTTAATATAAATAATCAAAATCCGTATTGTTTCGAAATTTTACGAACTAATTCCTAGCATAGGCATCTTGAACCATATCCTATTAAAATCATAGTCCGTCCTATAAGTATAGGCTATCCAACAATTTAGTTGAACAGATCCTAGCAAGATATATAAATAAAAATTCTAGAATTGATTATCTATGTTGAGCATGGACCATTTCGTGTCGAGATCATGATCCATCCTACCTATAGATAATTAATTTAGGAAATCAAACAAAAAAGAATTGAAAAGAAATTGAAAGCTTTATTTAATTGCATTGAGTAAAAAAATAAATACAAAAATTTAAGTACAGAAACCCAAGGTTCCCGGTACCGGTACCGGGTGTCGTACTGGTGGCCGGTATCGGTTCGGTACCGAACCGTACCGTGCCGACATACGGTACGGTAAGGCGTGCCGGTCCAAACCGGTACGCCTAAATTTTTTTTTGATTTTTTTTTTGTTTTTTTGTAATTTTAAGGTTTTTATTTTAATTTTTAAGGGTTTAAGGTTTATTTTTTAAGGGTTTAGCCGTTTAGGATTTAGGGTTTAGGCCGGTTTAGGATTTAGGGTTTAGGATGGCGTACCGGCACCGTTTTAGGGTTCAGGACTGAATACTAATATTTAGGACTATTTTCAATGAAATTAAAAAAATGATAATTAAACTAAGATTATCAGCAATTAATGAAAGTAAAATGTGGCATAAACATATAATTATATACCAATGTCTAGAATCGGGTAAGTGACGATGTCCATAAATATAGGGATCATGTATGTACTCTGTAGGAAATTCGGCATGTCCCTCCTGCCAGGCAGCATGATACTCCTCTAAGCTCATCCCAGGTGGTATGCGTGATGGGTCATAACTAATCGCAGATCACTCTCTGATGTCCCGACTCTGAGAGCTGTCCAGAGATTGACGATATGGCAGTGCAGGTGCAGGGGGAATCCAAATATACTAGCGACAAAATCAGATGCATAAGATGCTCCGGGATAAATAACCACTGGATGCTGACGTCTCGGATGCACCATATGGATCATATAGACCATAAGCTGCCGGTAGCTGCGGATAAGAGGATCCTGAATATGAGGATGATCCAGATACATCCAAGGATCCTACTCCACGTGCAAGATCTGTAGCTGTATCGTGTCCCGAACGATCACACGGAGCCCGTCGCCTATATGGAATTGTATCACGAGATCTATCAGATGGTGTTCCATGATCTGTATCCTGCATGGCATGGAAAAACTGCGACTCCCTAGTGAATCGAATAGGACTAGGTGGCTGCGACTCCTGTCCTCTTGCCCCTCCCTGATCACTAGATCCTTCACTATCTGAAGCACTATCATCACTGTCTCTGGTATCTGAATCTGAGTGGACTGAGTGCTCCGATGGAGGTGCAACTGCCTTTCCTTTTCCTCTATCTCTAGGTCTACTAGATGGTGGGGACGGACGATGTGCTGTATCTGCTGGAGCCCTGCGAGGAATATGACTTGTTGCCCATTGTCCAGCATCCACCCCAGCCTCACTAGCTACAAAACTGGCTGGTCGAGGAGGCGATCCTGGCTCATCAAGCTCTGGCTGCTGCTGCTGACCCATGACCCACCCAATTATTAGATCTTCATCCTCATCAATATATGAACTTGCAGTGGGATCGGGATATTTCAATTCTACTTCTTCTTGAATATATTTTAGCCTCAACCTTAAATTATAGTGTACATACTCAAAATCGTTGAGGCGTTTCTGTTTCAGACGGTTCCTCTGTTTGAGTGGATAAGACCAAATGTAGACCAGTTGCGCTCACATCCACTGGAGGACACCGTCTGGGAAAGGATCTTTACTGCAAGAACCTTCAAATTTTTAGCAGATCCACCAAAATGCACCCACCATTCAGCTGCAAAAGACATTACATCATTTAGAATTTTAGATTTGGCAAAATAAAAAATTTAATCCTGATATAATATTAGACTTACTCCTTAGTAGATTCTTCTTTGATTTACTTCTGACCGCTACAGTGGATCCAAATGAATCTGTGTCCCTAAAAAATTTCGTCTGTCAAAAAAAAATTTGTTATCTTGTTGAAATTAATGCTATTAAAAATCATTCAATAATTTCAACATAACTTATTTCTTCAAGGTACATAGCAGCGATATCTGGATCGGGTTCCATCTTATATATAACATTGTGCAGGACAGACATAAGATCCTCGTCCATGGCAATATCCGGTACGGAGTACTGAAATCTCGGATTTAGATAGTAAGCTGCACATATATTTTAAGAATCAGTCAAGCGTACTTGTATGAATCTAATTGAAACTTAATTTTTAGGGACTTCATAAAATACTACGTACCTGCTAGATACAAATCCGAACTCATTTGATAACTCACCGTCCATCAATAATCCGGATATACTCATATGCATGTGATGGATCTGCTTCCTGGATCTTTTTC
Source organism: Areca catechu (assembly GCA_021397845.1). NCBI lineage: Eukaryota > Viridiplantae > Streptophyta > Magnoliopsida > Arecales > Arecaceae > Areca > Areca catechu. Next base: position 10,034,988 of record CM038046.1, read on the forward strand.
TTTGTCTTTTGTATCATGAAATATAAGAAGCCCATCTGAGCATACCTCTCGAGTCCACGGCACGAAGTACCTCATATAAAGGCTTGATAGCCTCCACTACCCTCTCAGCCCGCTGCCAGAATGTCTGTCTCGTCACTAAATTCTCCACATTGCTTTTCTCAGTATTTGTCCTGGCATATCTGCTCTCCTGCCAGTCCTGACTGACAAACATCTGACGCAGTTCTGCTTTCTTGTTAAGAAGACTATCAAGTGTAATGTAATTAGTTGCAAATCGTGTAACCCCCGTCTCAATATTCCCCCTGTAAAGCTCCTCATCAATGATAAGACCCATGTATGGTTATATATAAATCTGGTGATAGACTGTGCTAGCTCAACAATCTTCTGCACCCTGCGAATTTTATCAATATCCATCAACATGAGATCTATATAATGTGCAGCACAAGGGGTCCAGAAAATATGCGGCCGCCGCTCCATCAAGATCTGCCCTGCGGCCCTGTACTGTGGTCCATTATCAGTGATTACCTGCACGACATTATGCTCTCCCACCTGATCAATCACCTCCTCCATCAATCTGAGGATATAACTGGCATCGTGCACCTGATCTGAAGCATCAATAGACTTCTGAAAAAAAGTCTTCCCATCACAATAAGTCAAAAAATTGATGATGCTCCATCTAGTAGGACCAGTCCAACCATCACACGTCACCGTCAATCCATACACAGGCCAGAAGATGATCATAGATATCCCTCGATGCTGGAGGATCTACATATGCACCAGCAGCCTGTATAGATGAAATAGCAGAGCGATAATAAGGATTGTCTGCTGCATGGGCTGGGATATGACTGAAATGAAACCAGGAGGAGATGGCCCGCCACATATCCTTCTTCTTATCCTTTTTCAGCATTGTGTCAATCCTCTGTTGCTTGGAATCTCTACTTGAAAATGCATGTGGATCGACATCATGGATAGTGGCTCCCTCTGGAATGTCCCTGGGCCTGGAAACATGGATGCAATACTGCCGATGCCTCTCCTGACGGGCTCTCTGACTGAGGAGGTCCTCATAAACTGTGTCTTAGACTCTCCTGGAGCACTAGCAGAAGCGGATCCCGATTCTGACTCAAAAGCCGATGGCCTGAATCGCTGTCTCTACATGGCTGTCTCCTTCTGCTGCCTCTGCTCATACAAGCTCGCTGAATAGCAGCCTCCATCTGTGCCTCCTCATCAGAAGGAATAGATGCTTCCTCTGACTTCCTGGAGTGATAAGAAGGTGGTTCTGCGGCTTTGCGGTCCACCTCTGCCTTCTTATTTGCTGCTCTTTCCTTCCCAGCTTTAAACTCAGCAAAGTATTTCTTCATCAACTGACGGACCTCCTGTGGATACCGTCGGCATGCTGATACATTAGGATAGCCGCCAGCCAAGTGCTGCTTCAACTTGTTACCCCCCACCTTTGAATTCGGTGTTGCACCATTTACATCTCCAGTGATGTCGATCCGAGAGCATCTCTCCATGTAACCAGCCAATGTCCCGCTTCGGATCCTTCTTCCTCCTTGATGGATCCATACCTGAATATTTAAATTACATATAAGGTCAATAATAATCTTTATTAATTAACAGTTTATTAACCTAATTTTTAAAATTTATTTTTTTTAATTTTTTTAATTTAAAAAACTCAAAAAAATAAAAAAAATTTAAAATTTTAGATTCATGTAGGATTCCATCATACATGCTACATATATTTTTTTAAGATCCTAGAAATGCATTAAAAATCAATTTTTTTTTTAATTTAAGACCTACGGGCACTATTCATGAGATGCACAAAACTTGAATAAATCGACATGAAATTTATAGTGAGAGTAGCTTACAAGCCCTAAATTAATAATTTATAATTACAATTTTTTTTCTAATTATTTTTTAAATTAATTTATTAATCCGAAATTAATTTTTAATTTAAAAAATTATATACTTAATAAAAAATTAAGATTTTAGTATCATTGTGTAGATCTATCCTAGATCTACCACATACTCTAAAATCATTGTCAACAAATAAATTTTGACAGTATTTCTTTTAATTTTCTAATTTGCATAGATTTTAACAAAATTTAATGCTACGAAATACGAAAATACGGCAAAAGAAAGGTATACGGACCTTGATTCTAGCTTTCCCTTTGATTTTTTCAGGTTGAATTAGGTTGAAATTGACTGAGCGAATTTTTTTTTTTTTTGGTTTTCCTTCCGCCATGCGCTGCTGCAGAGAACACAGAGAGCTCTTACCAGCTCTCTGTGACATTTCTCATCTTAAAACCTAAGCTAATCCCCCCCCCTTTCTGTGAAGTCACATGGCTACAGTGCCATGTGACAAAAACAAAAACACAAAGCCCCACATGCCCCCTCCCATAGTACCGCGCCGAACCGGCCGGTTCGGCTCCGGTTCGGTGCGATACCTTTTTTTTTTTTGGTTTTATAGGTGGGTGTGCCATTTTTTGAAGCCGAACCATGCCGGCCGGCCGGCGGTCCGGTTCGGTACGCCCCGAACCGGCCGATTCGGCATGGTTCGGAAACTTGCAGAAACCTGTACTTTTTTACAGACTGCATTTCAGTCGAACGTGGCTCTTGGATGCATCTTCTTGGAGATTTGGGGCTCTATCACAGCACCTCATCTCCAGAAGAAATCTTTCTCTGTTCACTTCTTTCCCTCTCTTTTAACCTAAACTAAGTTACAAAAGAAAAGAAAAGAACCATAATATGGATTAGCTGCCGGCTCTCTCTTGGTTCCTGGACTCCTCTTTTTATAAAGGAAAAATAAATCAAATCAGTGTCAAACTAGGTGTTAGACTTCTTCTCAAACTCTTGAAATTTCCTGAATTTTTTCACTGCCAAATCATCCCAAAACCAATCTAAATCGTGGTCTAAAATTAGTTGGAGTCAATATAGGCCATTTGATCATTTCTCTGTTCAACTAAGAGCTCTTCGGTTGCTGCAAACCACGCGCACCATATTCCTTCCTCCACTCGAACTCAATTCTACCGAGGGTAGTAGCGGTATGGACAGGGGACTGATGGATCATGGCGAGCTGAGGCAGAACACCGACTTGGAAAATACTGAAGCAGGTTGACAATGGGGAAGACGGTGATGGCTGAGGTGTGGCGACTCCATATCAGGTCGGGAGCTATGGGTGGTGGTAGAAGTGGTGGCGGCTGTGCTTGGGATAAGGGAGAGGTGGTGATGATGCGCAGGATGGGCTAGTGACGGGCGTGGGAACGGTCGGATCGTGGCGAGTTGCGCAGCCTCAAGGAGAAGTCGATGGTGATTGGCGGTGCTCGGACATTCAAGGAGGACAGCTCTTGGTGGAGGAAGAGAGCGTCATGATGGGTGGTGATGATAGTGGGAAGGACGAAGGCGGTGGTGTGGCAGATCAACGATGATGATAGCAGAGCAAGGAAGAGCGGTGATGAACTCTTTGGTGGCTTCTTCGGCCGGCAATAGGTTCTCGGCGGCAACGGCGGTGAGGAGGAAGCATATAGCTTGCAGAGGAAGATGGTCCACGAAAGAGTGCCATGGATAGAGGATAATGGCTGTCATGAACCGTCCAACATTTTTATAAACCAAGTGGCCGATCTACCATGGACCGGTTACTTTAAAAACCATGCTAAAACTTGATTATATTGGTTTTTCCTTTATTTTGGGTCCATTTGAACTTCGATTTGAGTGCCGTTTGAGCTGTTGGATTCTAAAAACCGAGCTCTTTCTATCTATAGACTCCGTTTCTACAAAATGCTAATAAAAGTATCGATTTTTAAGAAATATAGATCAATTAATATATATTTAAATATTTAAATTAGGATATTTAAAAATTTATCACTCTGTATGGTAAAATTATGATAATCAAATATGTAACATGATAAGTAGGCTAAAGCTGTTATGAGAAAATAAATTACACCCTTTTTGATGAAAAGAAACTAAAATGTCATTTGACCATGTTACTATAACATGTTTTGGAGGAAGTGAAGTGAATACAGAGACACCAATAGCTTTCATTGGTTTTCAACGAGTTTCCACTACGAATTATTGATGTGCAACATAACAACGACTTCAATTTCTATGTTCCTTCAGAAACTGAATTTGTTGCCATTTATGAAACACTTAAATTATTAGAATACATAAGCATCTTAATCTAATTGTAAACTAGATGATGGAATTTTGAGTTGGGAAATAGATATTGGGGAAAAAATATGGTGCATAAAGTTTTACAATTTCAACATTCTCTTATTTGAAGGGACGGAAAGGAGACTTACCGTGCATATCTAATATTATGGACTCCTGCCAAACTACTACTACTATACAATCACAATATCTTCAAGTTACTTTAGCTTAATGATTTGAATTGCTTCAGCTTTTACTGAAGTTCCCAAACTTGTGTGGAATTTTGATAATCCTGAGGAGAGTGTAATGGTAGCCTAAGATTTACCAACCCTGTAGTTTTCAAAATCTCAGCAATCATTGTTCACAGTTCCAGTGAGCAGATTTGAGTAAGCTTCCACATTGCATCTGTATAGTGGATATCTTGGTCCATAACAAGAAGTAATTCCTCTTAGTTGATTTTCTAGTGGTGAGACTGAAAAAAGAATGAGCATTGATTCTAATCGGCAGAAGACTGATCAAATTTTTGATAACTGCTTTCTCCTCTAAGGAACGTGAAAGCCGACCCTTTCTATCGTATCATGCCGCGTGACGTCTGATCTTGTCTTGGTGGACCTGCTACGAAAGAAGTTCAGCCTTTACCTGAGCCGAGCCGCACTGAGCGAGCCCGCCCGAGAGCCACCCTCTGTCCTTTCTCAGCAAGAAAGAGTGTATATAGAAAGAAAAGGAATTGAATACGGTTAATGGGAATGTCAGAAAATAATGGTTTATGGTACGGTTTTTGAATGGAATACGGTATGGTAATGTCTTAAGAAGTGGCTTTGTCTATTGAAAAAAATGGTTTACGGTGGTGGGTGTGTTTTTGTTCTCTCTTCTATATAATACGTTAGTCTTCGTCATCCCATGCATAGAGTAGCTCGGAGTCATATCTATTAACTTCTATCCCGCACTTCTGGATTTCATTTAAGAGAAATTGGTTTTCTTCTTTAAGTTCTCGAATTTGGTCTTCTAATCGAAGTGCTTCCGTATAGTCTTGGTTTCGCCGATGCATTTCAATTGCAGCGTTGTGTTGCTGCTGGTTAAAAGCATCTGCTTTTGATTACTGTAGGGAAGATGACAAGGGCCTTGGTGTTGGTGGGCGGCACCTTTGTGCACTACAACAGAGGCCTCTGATTTTGCTTTTACTTCCAACCATCACAGTGTTTTTTAAAATGACCCAACGCATCCTTGTAAACAGACTTCAAAAGAGCCAAAAATGGAAGGAATCTGGGAGTCAGAAGTTGGGCAAGGTTAATGTTTATGGATATATTATATGCATTCTCTTTACACTGAATATACCGGACTCCATATTGCTCTTACAAGTGAAAGCTCTATTGCCGAAAATTGCAATCAATTTCTTGCTTATGTATACATAATTATATCTTTTAAGTCATGATACTTAACCTTACTTTTGCTGTAATATATTCACCATCATGTTGGGTTCCTGTATCTTCAGGTTCTTGAGGCAGATTTAGCAATTTTAGACGAAATTGATTCAGGGTTAGATGTTGATGCACTTCAAGATGTAGCAAAAGCAGTTAATGGGCTTTTAACACCCTACAATTCGGTTTTGATGATCACGCATTATCAACGCCTTTTGGATCGTATCACTCCCAGCCATGTCCATATCATGGTAAGAGACACTTAGATTCAGAATCAGAGAATAGCATGGATAGTTAATTGTTTATTTTACTGACAATTATTCTGTCAAATTTGTCTTACCACTTTTGCATGATTTTTTTAAAAATTGTAACCCGTTCTTGCATTTTTTATACTGATGCTACCTTTCAAAGAATTGGACTTTTAGGATGTTTATCAAGAAAATGTTTGCTTTGCCAGAAAGATGGTATATTCCACTTTGGATCCTATGTCTGGCATGTTGAATATAATAATTTGTTCCAGGATTTCCTGGCTATTGTGGTGACTTAACCTGAGTTGCAAATTCTGAAAAAAGTTGTATTGTCTTGCAAGCATTAATCTATATGTTTAGACCTCCTATTTGCGGTATCTGAAGGATGTTTTGAGAATTAACTAGTTAAACAAGGGCATAAACTACTTAAGTAAACTGAACTGCAAATGCTATTTGCAAATGATAACATTTGCATCTAGTTTTTTTTTTCACATTCTTCTGGTGTTCTTGGGGAGTCCAATGTTCAAGTCCTGTACCCTCCTACATTATCATGTCTATAAATCTTTTGCTTCTTTTTCCCCTGGTCCAGTATTGACTATCCTGACAAACAAAGCTGCATAGCATGCAAATCGGGTCCATTTGAAATTCATTTAATGGTTATGTGGTCTTGATAAAACAGTTGATGGTAAATTGCAGTCGCTGCATTTATGTTGTTTTCTGCGCTGCATTTATGTTGTTTTCTGTGCTAATTTATGCTTAGATTACTATAACACAAAGCCTGTTTCTTCACTTGGATATGTTCAGGAGGAAGGCTCAATTGTAAAGACTGGTGATGTTTCACTGGCAAAGCAGCTTGAGAAGGAGGGCTACAGAGCATTTTCTATTTCGTGATTGTGAAGTTAGTATCCAAATTGACCTAGTTTCTTAATTTTTCTTCCTTTTCCTGGTTAAGAATTGAAATTTTTTGTTGGACTGTACATAAAGTGATCATCTCATTTGGGTACACGATTTCAAAAACAGATAACATGATGATACATATTGTTGCCAGATATCACGAACCATATGTTTAATGTATTTCATGCATCAGTGGAAAGAAATGCTACCTGATGTGATGTTTAATAATTTATCATTGTCCTCCATCCTTTTGAAAAATTTGATGAAAAGTTGGCATCAAAATGAATTGGATGACTACATTGTGAGCCATGATTGAATAACAGGAATAATGCATTCATAAGTCATTTTGTTTTCCTGAGGTACAGCAGGCTGATTTTTCCGAGTCCATATTCTCTGTAGTCATGGAACGTTGGATTTCAAATGGCAATCAGTAGTTAACTGTTGCAAACTAGCGATAATTGACTCTTGACAATTTAGCCAAGTAAGGCAACCGCTTATATGATTAGTCTTGTTTAGTGACCATGCCCTCATCAATAGTTCATCATGTGTTTGCCAAGTGTCGACACCATGTGAAACCACCAAGCATGAAGCACTCGCTACCTCCTTCAATCACTTCTCTCCTTCAACTGTTGATTGTTGATTGACTGGGGCAGAATATGAACGTCGTCTTTCCTTTTTCAGGTCCCTATATTAGAGCACAGAGAAAAAAAAAAATCCAAAGATTTAATATTCCTGTAATCAGTATTTTTTATTGAAAGTTTTTTTTTAAAAAAAATTATACAGTCTCTGCTGGTGTTACCTCTGAGCAAATTAATGGGCATTACTGGTCTGTTGGTTTACTTTTCATTATTATGCATCCTGATGAGGGAATCAGCAATGTTTATTGTAATTTAGGGAAAGATTGCCCCACTCATGATTTTAAATGAAGGACACAAGCCACAATGGTGACTGTAATTTAAATAATGGTCACTAACCACAATGGTGACTGTAATTGCAGTTTTAAGGCATTTTTTGTACGAGAAAATAGGATTTTAGGGCACCTGCAGTACTTTTTTGTACAAAAGTAATGACCTATAAATTACAGTGGTTATTTCTAGGCTGTTATGTGTATGCTATGTTGATCGTAACAGTGTGACGTTTGTTAGATGTAATGATTTGATTGTTGCAATGGCTTTAACATAAAGATCTTAGCAGTTTTTTGCATTTAGTTTACTAATGTTTGATATTTATTTTTTAAATTATATCTACCTTGTCATTATTGATATAGAAAGTAAATTTGATAAATGTAAAATACTGTAATGGTCATCCTGTATCAGCAACAAAATGATATTAAAAAGTTAAGTTTGTGCAACATCGAAATAAAGATCAGTTGTTTGAAAATTTTTCAAAATCTTGGCTTTTGTACAGCTATTAAAACCCAAGGAAAAACGAGTGCATTTGGACGCGCATTGACTGACCCAAATCTTTCTTTTGCCATAATTTTGTTGCTCTTTGTTGGCCATGTGTTCACATCTTTTTTTTTTTTTTAAAAAAAAAATGTTTACTAAATGCACATCTATTGCTTAAACATCTATAAAGCATGAGCACAATGCATTATAGAACTTCTATAATAATTTCTAGAATTATAAGAATACACCTAGTATTGAATCTCCAGAAGAAAATCTTAAAACGTAAATGACATAAAAAGAGAAGATCAGCCATTACAAAATTACAGAGGCAGCAAAACCGAATCTCTCAAATAAGGCTGAAAGGTTCTGGCAGTGGCTCGAATCGATGGTCAAACACAGGGCTCTGGTTGGAAGTATCTTCGATGCTGTGCAGCCAATTCAAGTTCTTGGAATCCTCTTTGAGCAGAATCGCATCATATCGGGAGCTCTCATAGATATCCAGCTCATTCATTCTCGCAACATCAGACTCCCTCCCTGCAGAACTGACCACCCCCTCTCCATCCTCCGAGATGGCTAAATTGCTGTCACTCGAGATCATTCCATAAAGGTTTCCATCCTCTCCACTGGTCAAGTCCGACATTCTTTCATCATCATGAGTTGCTTCTGCTTTCTCGACAGTGCGAAGAGGCACTCCTTTTGAAGTAGCCGGGCGAATGCTCTGGGGAAAGAGAGAGGCCCCACGAATGCCCGCCATGCCTTTCCGGATGTCCTAGAATCATATTAATCTGAATGCTTTAGCATTAGAATGTCGATGATTTCACCAAACATGTTGAATCTAAAGAGCAGCCTCACCATATGCCTGAGAGCCATGTCAAGCGACTTCTTGGATATTGTCCTTCCGAAACCGGTGCTTTCCGTGGATGAAGCTGGCTTGGTGGGTCTACCGACTGCGGTCGACTTCTGGATTTCAGGTAGCCTGACATCTTGCCCATTGCTGCGTGATCTTTCCTTCGGTGAATTGTCTAAGTGCCTGCCTCGATTCAAGCCCATCGAAGCTGCTGCCTCGGAATTCGGTTTTGCCTGGACCGTTAATGGCACTCCTGGGCGTTGCTTGCCGGCAGAAATGGGTCTTTCAGGCAGCTTTGTCCTGAGATTTGGTTGAACATCGTGCGGGAAATCCGGGAGGGCTATTGGTGGTGGCTGTGCTGGAGGAACTCGAGCTCGTGGGCCTGGTGAACTAGGACGCAATCCAGGGGAAGGGTTTCTGCTATTTGTTGTCGGAATCCGACCAACGGAGGTGGAGCGAGCCGTAGCTGGAGCTGGTGCTGGCATTGGGGTCCGACGATTGGGTGTCGACGGTCTGGAGTTCGAGGTATTCGGAGCTGGGGTTGGTGTAGTGTTGCGACGTGTGGGGGTTGATGGCCTGGAACTCGAACGAGATGTTGAAGTGCTTGAACTAGGATTTGAATTAGCAGAAGGAACATGAGATCGGGCAGTTGGAGTAGAGGGTCTAGAATTTTGTATTTGTCTGGATTTATTATCTCCAGAAGAACTGGAAGATGTTCGAGCTCTGGAAGGTGTGGAGGGACGTGATGGCACTGGACGGGAAACTGGGGCCGAGTTTGCCCTCGCGGTGGATGCAGTGGTTGGGCGTTTGCCAGGGGTTGTGGGTCTCGAAGTGACCGAGACCGAGCAAGTGTTGAGGAGCGATGTTCTGTTGTTATTAGAGAAATAGCTGGAGGAGTTTGTACCAGTGAGAGAAGGACGAGTGGCTGAACTACTTCTGATTGGTCTAGTAGATTGCCCATTCTCTGACTGAGATACAGAAAACTGCAGGGAGAAAATGGAGGATGTTGAGACCCCAATTCTTGCAGGTAGGGGAGTCCTGATTTAGTTAGATAAACAAACATACATTTTTGTTATACCAAAGGATATACTTATAAAGTATGTATCAACCATGTGTCACAAATTGAGTATAATCAACTCATGTCCTATAAGAAACCAAATTGAAGTTTAAATGTAAATTATATTGCAGTAAAATAGTTGTTACATTTTTTTTATTTTTTGAGAGAGAAAAAAAAAGGTTGTTACAGTTATATTGCAAAATTATAGATATCTTCAAGCTAACAGAGGGAGTTGAAGAATACCCTAGAAACTTTTGTAGCTGAGACTGATCTGACATTGGAACTGCTCCTTGGAGCTGTCGAGGACAGCTGGTGTTCGCTGGCATCTGAAGAAGGGAAGAGAGGAGTGCCAGGGGGAGTCAGAAGCCTGTCCATTGAAGTCAGATCAAACTTGCGGTTAGCTTCCAGATTTCCCTATTTTATACATGTATGTATGTATGTATGTATTATAATTCTTCTCATGAATCTGTGAAGTGCAGGCAATATATTACTTCGAGAAGGAATATATACTTTGAAACTGGTTTTCTCGTGAATCTGTGAAGAGTGAAGTGCAGGCAACTGGTTTTTTTTTTTTTTTTTGGTCTTAAAAAGAAACAGTTTGAAAATATTCATTTGTATAAGATAAATTTTTAGGTTCAGAGTTTCTTAACATTAACATGGTAAAAAGAAACAAATTACTGTTAATCGATACGGTTATTTAAGAATCCAAAAATTCAAATCTGGATTTCCAGATAGCAAAAGATGAGAGTTATTTAATAAGAAAGTTTTTTTTTTTTTTTTAATTACCAATCATAATCGGTTTTGCCAATGTCAGCTGATAAGAGATCATCTGCTCCACTCCTCGCCAACTTTGCTGACCCCATCGATGTCTTAAGCAGTCCTGCAGCTCATCACCATCACTACCGTAATTTGAATAAAATGCTTAAAAACAAAAAGAAAAAGGGTAAGAATTGTGAGAAAAAATGCAGCTAAAATAACAAAATCTTTGTCCATAAAAAACGAAGCAATCTAAAAAACCGCAAACTCAAATGATTACGAGCAATTGCAGCAGAACATACCCGAATTGTAGCCAGATATTATTGAAATCCCACAAGAAATTCTTCAGTAAAGTGATACAGTATCTAAAATTCTATGAAAAAGAGAGAATATCTAAAATTCTACGGAAAAGGGAAATTCTTGAATCTTGATGGACAAATGTAAACAAAATTCAAAGATAGTTCTGTTAACAAAGAAATTCTGGAGGATAATTTTGTGGGTTCCAAAACAACAGAGAAAGGATTCAAAAAAGAAGAAGAAGAAGAAAGCATGGATCCAAACCATTCTGACCGCCGGATTCGATGGTGGAGCTGATCAACGGGTACCGGTGGATCCTGGCGAAGAGATCCAAGCTCTCGTCCCCGTCCCTCGATCCTCCTCCGGCGGCAAGTCCCCTCCCCCGTCGGAGATGCTGCGGTCCGCCGGCCGCATTCCTCCCGCCGGGATGAGATTCCTTCGATATCCGATTCATCATCTCTCCAGCTCTTGCCTACGTCCTCAGTCTCTTTGGTACCGGAGACTGACAGAAATTAACATGAGAAGGATTTTTTCTTATTATTATTTTTTAGCCTTTTGCTCAGATCTGAATGAAATGAAGGAGCCGGGGGAGAGGGAGGGCATTAAATGGAGCGGAGAAAGGTTTGGGAGCAGCGGACTTTTAACCGTCACGGCTCCATTTGCTGTTTGTTTGTACGGTAACTTCATGATTTCCCGCGTGGAACATGGTTTCATATAATGGTTGTTGTGACGGTCTTGACGAATTGTCGTTAGCTTATCGTAAAAAAAGGAATTTATATTACCCATTTAGATGCTAATCTGCGAGATTATTATAACAAGAGTGATGGGTATCGATTAAGTAACCTTATTTTATTAAAGTATTCTCTCTTTAAATTAATTTTTTTTGTATTAATTTGATAAACAATGCTTTATTAGGAGAACGGTGGTATGTTGGAATAGTATCATTGTCTTACCATTATTTTCTATTATGGCACTAATTTCTGCTACCATATCAATCATTTTGTATTTCTAAAGGTAAATTGGTGATTTTGCTAATCAAAAGCAACTCTGATGTACCATAGGACTAAATGAAGCGTTATTAGAATCTGATGGCCAAACAATGTACTATATTTTTGCCAAAAATAGTATTATATAGGAAACCCTGTTCTGTCCTGGTTGTCTAATTCTTTGGGCATGAAGATTTTAAATATTGAGATCTGGATAATTGTAACATGAATCGGTCTCTTTCTCTTTTCTTAAATCATTATTTTCGAGTAAATTAAAAAAAAATCCAATTGATTTGGCCTTGTAACATTAAATATTATTATTGGGTAAGAAAATAGAGTTGCCAATTCACTGTGACAAGTTATATCAGGCCCCTTGATTTTTGGAAACGTATGCTAAGTCCACTACTTCCAAATATATTTTTAAAAAAATTATAATAATTATAACTATTATTATTATAATTATTATTAACAAAACTTGATTAGGTGGAAGACTAGCTATTGGCTACTACAGGAAAAATGGATTGTATAACTGATGATGCTACACCGTTACCTTATTAAAAAAAAAAAAAAAAAAAAAAAAAAAAAAAAAAAAAAAAAAGCAAAACATTAACCGGTAACGATGATTGCTACGGAAAAGCAATACCGTATTCATTCATGGCTATTTACATGATTTTATTTATTGACACTGAATTGCATTTCCATGGTTTTTTTGTGGAAAATTTTGTTTATCAAAATTATTTTTTTAAAAAAAAGTTTAAGATGAACTAAGTAGCAATTTTTCATTATCATCAACAAACCGATATCGCTTCGGTGGTTAAGACATGTTTTTTTTTTTTTTTTTTGAATAGTTTCACTACTCATGAATTCGAGAAATAAATTCGTGGATGACTCGATTAAATACGTACTCACCAAGCCGATGAAAAAAATATATAAAAAAATTATGATCCGAATTAAATAGAGATCTGACGAATTAGGATCCGAATGAAGAGTTACACCGGAAATTTTCTCCATTCCTTACCCTTTCGTTAACCCAAAAAAAAAAAAAAAACCATCGAACCGATCATTTCTGATGGAGTAAACGGCGTTAGCGTTGCGTTATCCATCTAAAACGGAAGGACCCAAAAAAAAAAAAAAAAAGAAGAAGAAAAGAAAGGTGGTTGTATTTTTTTTAGCCCGGCTGCTTAGGTCTCCATCCTCCGGTCTTTGGACAGGTCACATGCGTCCATCACGATTTTTGGCGTCTACCTTGGACATGTCATGTTGTGTTGGTCTCATCGAACCAAGGAAGATTATCCTGATCCAGCGATCACGTGGTCCACCGAATCCGCACCGTAGGGATCGTAATCGAGGCCACGCAGCAGTTCGTGGATAAGCTGCACCGTTCAGTTGGTTGCCGAGTCCGTATGGATCGACCATGACTCATCAGCCATGCGATGCTCGTCGGATGGTCCCTGATCCTGACCCTCCACTTGGTTGTACTGCGGCTTCTTCTTCTTTTTTCTTTTTTTTGTTGAACCTTACCGAGTCTGACAGAATTCTTGGTTCACTTTCTTAATAGTCATGTGCCATGTCAGTTTTTGTTTTTTCTCTCACAAGTATACTGTTGATGTTTATTATATATTCTTATTGTTGAGAACCCATATATATAGTTCTCTCTCTCTCTTTTTTAAAGTACATTCTCTCTCTCTCTCTAAAAGAAAAAGGTTACCTTCATCTAATCATCGAGATGTAGACAGGAATTGAACTTATTTATCTAAAGTTGGCGTCTTACGGTGAAAGAGATCGTGGTTGTTATTTTTATTACTGCCATATTTTGTGTTATTGAGACTATTCTTTTCCCATCACGAGATAATCACTGGATTATCGATTATCATACGATCGATCGCCAAACAATCGGATAGTTTTTTTATTACGATTACATTCTATAAAAATTTAAAAGATTTTATGATTAAGATCGATTTTCATGCCTATCAGTGCTCAATCGATTTTAACTAAATTCTATTAAGTCAAACATGAGAATCGGTACCCTCTTTCAATATTTGATTTATTCTCGATGCCTAATCCGCTCTCGACGAGATCCATTCACGATATTTAGCCATTTCTTGGCATCGAGATTGCTACGATCAATCCTGCCTGCTTTAATGTATTAATTTTTTCACATGTCTACTGCAATCAGTACAATCCACATGATCAACAGCTAAATTTATGAAGTAGCATTTTAACAAAATCAATGAATCTAGCAAAAGAGATGCCAACAGAAAAATTTTGAAAGACAAGATTCCAACAATCTATCAGAATATTATATCGTCAGAGATCATCTTCTTGGCAACCTTTTCATGATACTGTATAAAATTATAAATGGATAAGAGGGACAATCAATAAGGTAGCTCATTTTAAGCACTCATCATATTTATACTCTTGCAGTTACTACAGTTCATGGTTTCGATTACTGTTGCTCGTTCTTTCTTTTTCTTTTTCTTTTTTTAGTTTTTTTTAATTGATTTGAATGTTAAAATATTCCCGCCGGTAACTTGATTTAGGGATTTTTTTTTTTTTTTTTTTTTTTTTACGAGTCATCTTTGGCAAGACACCGATGGTAGCATCCAAATCTATCGGAAAAGGATGGAGGATTTTTCGATGCCACCATGACCATCCGATGGATGATTCAGCAGCAACATCGTCATTTAAATATTCAAACAAAAGGATCTAATACATTAGGATTTGGGAGGGTGGTCATTTCATAAGATGTGGTTTAATTACTATCTATCGCCGCGCGTGGATTCAGGATCGGACTCATGGGGTGATTTTTGTTGGTATTAGAACTAAATTGCTTTCCAACTCGTGATCTCTTTTCCTCGACAAGGGAGGGGGCTCAAAGATGGGATAGCCACCAAGTGTTGGGCCTGGGAGGAGATGGGATTGAGTGTGATGTGATCGTGACAAAAAAAAAAAAAAATAATGGATCTTAGGAGCGTTGCTAGTGGACAAATCATTCAATCCTTCTTGAATAGCTTGCGTACGTTAGATGTACGTAGGTGCATGCATTAGTGGTAGGTGTATGGATCTCCTAGCCAGGAGTCGGTGAGGGTGCCGACATTAAGCCATTTTAATAATTAACAAGGTTATAAAAATGAATTCTTACAATAGGCCATGAGAATCACACGTGGCACCTTGTGAGAGCCTTCTTTGATAAAAACTAGTCTGTAATTAATAATATGGACCTGCACACATATAATAGGTTTTTCAAACATGGATGATGACATTTCTAGCTATCATGTAATATGTAAGCTTAAAATAAGGTTTCATTTGTTACCAAGTAGTTCGATGTTGATACCAAGGCCCACAATTAACATTTTTGTAATTCTGCATTTGATTGATGAAAGCTAACTTCCGATTCATATATAATTTAAAAATTAGCTGAAATGGATGCTTTTGTTCTTTCTCATGTCGTTCTGCAAGGACATGTCCATCAAGGATTTCTCAGATTATCCAAGAATTAAAAAAAAAAAAAAAAAAAAAAAAAAAAACAAACAATGTAATTTACTTTTCATCATGTATAGCAATTTAGAATTGTTTTTTTTTTTTTTTTTTTGCATAAAAAATAATTAATTTTCTTCCATGTCATCATTCATTAAACCATATTTTACATGGCTTTCAAAATTAATCCTTCAACTTCTTTTGTCCATCCATCAACATAGGTCATGAAATTAATAGATGTTATGCTTTGAAAACTATATAAAATATGATTCAATGGCCAAAGAAGATGGATTGTTCTTTCATATGATAGATATAACGTACGGTATGGTTAACGGTAACCGTCATTCTTATTGTGTCGGGATAAAAAATTTTGGACTGAAAGAAGTATGTGAAGGAAATCTACGGCGCTGTTGCAGCGGGCCAGTAACGAAGATTACGAAGAGGAAATACTGAAGCCTATCACCAGATAAATCCTATCTATCAATCAAATATTTTGTTTCTATTATGTATATTTTGTCCCACACTCTCCTTCTCATTATACCGAGCTTCTTTGAGTCCCAACCACCAGAGTCCTCTCGTGCCTCCGTGGCTGCTGTGCCATGATTGAATGCCTAATTTCACGGCATGTGATCAAACTCTATTCCTGATTGGGATCTAATGTAAGTATGATACTTATCCTTGGGAGAAAATGAGAAAAAAATATATATATATATATATATATTGTGATTGGATAAAAGACTTTGTCATCCAATTGAAATATTATAACATTGCACCACCGGTCCGCTACTGCTAAAATATGCATTATTTTATGCACTAAAGTGGTAGATGAGGATAGTTTTTAATCATTTCAAAAACAAAATGGGTAAAATAAATGGATTTTTAGGATGCTGTGGCTGTTATCCAACCCTTGCCCAGACTCAATGCAATTACTTAATCGAGCTTTATGCTCGCTAATACTCTCGTATCATCATACCTTTGTTCCCTTTACAGCACGAGAATTGTCCATGCAATGAGTGTACCTAGCTTTTCCCATGCAGGCTTTGAAGTAATGAATAAAGGTAACTCTTATGAAAATAATGAACACTTCACTTTTTGGACAACTTTGGGGTGGGTTCCATGAACTGCTGGCATGAAAGGCATGAGAAACCATTCAGTTTTTATCAAAGGCTTTTCTACCTTTAGACTGTCCTGCCTCTGGACAATATAAATATCTGAATAAATGCTGTCGAGAATGCTGAATTCTTCAAGGCTGACATTGTCCTTTTCCTTGGCAACCAAGGCATACTTCAACTCTGAAAGGTTCATGTTTTCAATGGAGTTATGGATGGAGATAGGCCGTCTAAATGAAATGGACAGCACAACATGGTAGTTCCTCCCTCATGAGCTATCATAAATTGCAGCAGAAGTTAGCAGGCACATAAATAAATATCAGATAAAAGTAAGGATGGCAACATGTCGGGTTTGGATCGGGTCATCTAAAATCATACCGTCCCGCTAAAAAATTATCCATCCCATACCCGTCCTATACCCGTCTCGGATCGGGTATAAAAAAATTACGTGTGGATCGGGTCGGGTTGGGTATACCCGGTTTCATGAAACTTAGTTTATTTAAAAGCTAAACAGGTCGGGTCGAGTCGGATCGGATCGGGTATATCCGTCCATATCTAATTTACTTAAATATTTTATAAACATATTTTTTTTATATATAAATGTGTCGGGTTCGGGTCGGAGCATAATACTATCCGTACCCGACCCGAACCCGACTCGATTTTTTTTATATCCGTTTATAAATTAGACGGGTCGGATTTTACCCGTCCATTAAATCGGATCGGATCATATATTCAACGGATCGATAAAAGTTACCATCCCTAAATAAAAAAAAAAATTTTGTGACAGAACAAGCTTTAGCACCAAGGCCTAACCCTAGCATAAGTGGCGGACACCTTGAGCTGGGCAGGATAAGTCTATCCCTGTTATTGGGCCATCACTCCCTTAAATTCCAAAACCGAGTGAAACCTATAACCTTAGGTCTCTCGGGATGATTGGAGAAAGGATTAGTTAAATCCTTTGTTATGTTACATCATAGCTATGTAAATGTTACTTAAAAGTTATTAATATAATGTAATATATTATTATAATACTACCGTGGTTAATAATTTTAAAAGAATTCATCACTTCACAAAATTATCCAAACGCATTCATTAATGCAATGAACAAGGAATGGTGGGAATTAGAAGGACAAACTTGTCCGGTTTCTTAAAAAGTCACCTTTATGTCCAAAGAACATATCCCAACAGTATTATGTTATCCTCGGTTTCCGTACAAACGTTCAAGCAAGATTATTATTATTATTATTAGATGGAGTAATCCCTTTCTTCCAACCACCAAACATGAGTTATACCCAATACCGCCAGGATAACTTTCTCTTATTGCAATTTTGCCTATCCCATTTCCAAACAGGGCCACTGATCCAAAAACCATCAAGTACAAAAATATTTCCATGATACTTGGCTCTTTAGCTTTAAATTTCAGATTTCTTACTTAGCTCTTTAGCTTTAAATTTCAGATTTCTAACAGCTAGAATGTGCAGCAAAAAACTCTGCAGTATATATCTTTTAAGCATGCAAGTAGCTCACTACATTTTTCTCTATGTATTGAGTTGTGAGAATGAAAATGGTAAAAGGTAGAATGATCTCAACTTGACCTTGAATAGGGTTTATTACAGCTGCTCATTAGTTTAGAAAATCTTCAAGCTGGCTCGGCTTTTCAGTGGTTTATGAGGAGTGAAAAGGTGAATTCTACTCTATAAATACCTATTAGAGATTTTTTTATTTCTACAAGGGGAAATATTAATTATGTAATATGATACAAAAAATCAGCTTTTATTTTCATTTAAGAACATCTTGAAATACTGTCATATCTATTCTCATGTTCGATCACAAGAGATCTAGATCAATTTTTGAAGAGGTTAATAAGAGTATCAAGAGCTAAAATAGAGACATCAAATAAGAGAAAAGTCCTTGTTGGTGGTGTTATCATGTCATTAAAAGTTTCAGCATAGAGTGAACCTTCCAGCTAACAATCTTGAGAATCCACCACCTATCTACTTATTCAGAACATTAAGCAAAAGAAAAGTCCCCAAAGAGGGTCAAATCCAAGGTTAAGGATTCTAACTAGCCTGCCACTGACCTGTTTCGAAATAGAACAGATTGGGCTTCAGCTGGATCTACTTAATTCCAATAGACAATTAAACAGTAAAAAGGTGCAGCGTTCTTTCCTACATTCTAACTCTCAGCATCTTTATCTGTCCTAAAAGTAGGACAAGCTCAGGACTGTGCTAGTACCCCAGGCATTTCTTCTTTAACTTTATTCCAAAGAAATATGTATCAAGTAACAATCATGTCCTCTGGTTTCTTGCAGAATATATACTTCCACTACATTTTCTTGGATTGGACTGGTTTTTTCCAATCAATTTAACCAATATACTAGAGTGCAATTTTTTAATAAGCTTTCACTGGAGCCTCTTTAATGGATGGAATGTTTCACTTAGGCATGCTTCTAACAAATTGTAGCAATGGTCAAAATGGCTTCAGCAAGATTCATTCTTTTTAACGTTCTACTACTGTGGGATCGTTCAGAGCTTTTCCTGCATCCAACTCCATTCGAATCCAAGTGGCGTGATGATTGGATCGCCATGTGCTTCATTCTTGCAAGTTTCAGAATGACCAAAGTTTCGGTTGTGATGGAAAAAGGATTGGTGCCTGCTGTTAGTCCTTGCTGAATCGAATTTTTAAATAACAAATTTTTTCCTGAAAATTGGAAGTTGTATTTGCCTTCTGATTGCAGATGGTATAGAACTAGATTTGCTTGGCTTAACAACATACCAAAAAGTAGTTTTGAAGTGCCAAGGTATGGAACTAGATTTGCTTGGCTTAACAACATACCAAAAAGCACTTTTCAAGTGGCACACAACATGTTGCCCCTATCTCCTGTGTAGAGTGATGAAGAAACGTACGAACTGGTATGTGATCTGTTTGCTGCATTGCTTTTAGGTTTCTTCTGAGTCACTTTTGTAATTAATTCTGCTGTTCTTATCAACACTTTTGTGGAGACCTTATGTCCTCTTTCTTTTCGTAATTTCTTTACTTCTTCTGTAATTTATCATTCATACTTTTATCAATAAAATTGGTAACTAATGGCTCATTCTTCGGCCAAATTCTTCCAAATATATGTGCTCTGGGAGCAAATTAGCTCCAAAGAATGTCAAGATTAAGGATTCATGTTAATAAACAACTACATGATTGGTCAGAGTTGGAGTGTGATTATAAGAGGAATCACAAATTAAATGGATGCAGCCTCTACAAAGGACAACCCGAGCAAGAATGCCGATATTGTTTTGAGTTGCGCA
This sequence comes from Areca catechu, assembly GCA_021397845.1. Classification (NCBI taxonomy): domain Eukaryota; kingdom Viridiplantae; phylum Streptophyta; class Magnoliopsida; order Arecales; family Arecaceae; genus Areca; species Areca catechu. Next base: position 10,054,904 of record CM038046.1, read on the forward strand.
AGGAAAACATAATTCTGGAGAGACAGAGATAGGCATATCTCAATGCCTTTTTTCATGCCTTTTATCTTGTAAAAAGTTTATCCTGTATTTATTTTTACCAAATGTGTATTCTCAAATGTTACACTTAGATGCGATGTTAAATTCTTGCATGGTTCGGTGAAGCAAACAGTAGCTGATTTGCTTGCAGGATTGAACAGAAACCAGAGAAGAATGACTGGAAGTACCAGTTGTGTAGAGATGTTAACGTTGTAAGCTTGACTCCTACTCTCTAGATCCTAATGAAGATTCTTGACCCAAAAATAATAAAAAATAACCAAGCCCAAGCATAAACTTAATGTTATGTTGTCTGCTCCCATGGATTTTACTCACTCCGAATATTTCTGTTACCTGAAAGAAAATTCATGATGCTCGTACCTTATCTACAGGTTCACACATCTTTAAGCCCCTGCCTTCTTAGTTGTTGGTTAGTGGTGTATCAATTGCATCACATACACACATACAACTTGGATTGATCAGATCATGAAACCACTTGAAATGAAAGAAAACATGATATAGCCCCAAGCAGAACAAAACATTCTCTATTTTTCGCTGCTGAAGATTTAGATTCATATCAAAGGTTAAATGCTATATTTTAGTTGGGATTGCATGAAAATATCAAAAGCTGAAGAAGTCTCCAAAAGCACAATATTAGGTGACTAAACTTATTGAATGCTTCGAATGCTTTAATGCCTCATGAGTGACAAAAACCATTGTCTCAATGACAGCGATAAGAAAAAAGAGAGAATAAACCCTCTCAAACTTGTTTGGCCTGAGCCTTTGTGATATGGTCCAAAATTCTTCTCTCATAAAAGAGCATGCACTGTTTTGTACAATTGTACCTGGAGAAAGAAAAGAAATAGAAGGGCAGAACAAGAAAAGCTAAGGCCACGGCCACCCTATCACTTCTACAAACTACCTTTTTCTAGCATCTCAACGTCACGTCGTTTTCTTTCTTCCTCTTCAAGTGCTCTTTCTTTCACCTTATGCTGCCTTCTTTCTGCCTCCTCTTGCTCTCTAATCGCATCTTCTTCCTTCTCCTTTTGATCAAGATCTTCAAACTCCTTTTCATGCAGCCATTGCTTTTACCATGGGTTCCCTTAGTTCAGATATCAACCTCCCACCAACTTGGTATTCTTTCTCGTCTCCAGTTAGAAACAGCTGCTGATCAGGTCCTGCTGCCATTGGTATATCAACTGCAAGTAGTTTCATGTCGTACTACACTAAAGAATATTAATTTCAGGTTAAAATGTTATTAGATAACCAAATGCATGGAACTCCAATATTTCGCAGGCAATCTTTCATTGAATGGATGACCAGTATTTTGTAGCATATGATACAGGTTAAACTGGCACTGGTCAGAAATTGATTGTTAAACTGAATCGTGATATTTGGGCTTGGGCTGAAGTCGACAGGCCCAGCTGACTTCAACCCAAACCAGCAAAAAAAAAAATTGGGACAAAGGGGCGGGGCGGCCGAGAACCGGAACATGGGAGGTTGGTTCTCCCTTATCCGGCCTGGGTTTTCGCCGAAGGTCTCAAGGAAAGAGTCGTGGAGGGAAGGGGGGTGATCGACGATGGAGTTTGAGTGGGTCAGGACTCCGATTGGCAGAGTCTTTCTTTCCTAAACGGCGAGAAGAACCTGTCGGCGGTTCTCTTAAATTCTCCTCACCGTCGCCGGACCGAGCCCATCAAGCCTTTCCCGCCGTTGTCCTCCTCTCCAGCAAGCGTCCAGAAGCCTTCAAGACCGGTGAGTTCCGTCTAATCTGAGTTTTTTTAGGTTAATTTATGTTCGGTTCAGGTGGGTTGTCTTGGAGCCGTGGACCGCCGGTTGCTGCGCCGCCACTGTCTGCCTCCGGTCCGTCGAGCTCTCCCATTCGCTACGTTTCTATGGCTGCCGCGGCAGCCGTGGGGAGGCCAGCTCGGTCGAGTCAAGATAGGAGCAGCATGGGGGTTCAAGGAGAAGAGAAAAGAAGAGAGGAGAGGAAGGAAGAAAAAAAGAGAAGAGAAAGAAAAAAAAGAGGGAAAAGAAAAAGGGAAAAAAATGAGGAGAGAGAGAAAGAGAGAGAATATGAGGAGAGAGAAAGAGAGAATATAAGGGGAGAGGAAGAGGAGAGAGAAGATGAAGAGAAATAGGAGAGAGAAAGAGGGGAGAGAAGATGAGGGGAGAGATGAGAGGAGAGAAGAAAAAAGAGAGAAAATAAAATAAATATTAATTATAAGCGAGATGATCTGGAAGTCTTTTTTCTCAAAATTTGTGTGGTCAAGGTTTTATGAGTGAATCATAAAAGAATTTATGAATAGAAAATTATTTATTATTGTAGGGGATCAGCTTTCTGAACAGAAAAGTATTGAGCGAGCTCCGGATATGGACTAATATCAGTTATATAGGATTAGCTTCTACAAGATAAGGATCTCTAGACATGTTCACCAGTTATATATATGTGTTTATTATGACATGGTTTGCTCAGTACGCATATACATTGGCATGCATGATTTGTTTTTGTATGGTATAGTTGATTTTTTATGATGGATAGTACGATTGTTATTCTTTATATTCATGTATACCATGTTTTATCAAATAAAGTGATATTTGTATGAGTTAGATCATGATACTTATTGGAAAGCTGTAAATGATATGATTTAACATGATGATATGGAAGGATAAAGTGTTAACAGTATTTGGACTAGCCATGTCATGGCAGTACCGTAGTTACTCAGGTTGCCAGTCATGGACGGGATTGTGATAAATGTTGCCAATCACAGGCATAGTGTGCCAGTCACAAGCTGGAGTGTGACCATGGCTAGTCCAAAACCCTAAAGAAGAAAGATATCTAATGAAAACTGAAGTGTTAATTAAGAGAATATGGTATTTGGACTAACATGCCATGGTGGTACTGTGGTCACTCAGGTTGCCAGTCACAGACTGGAGTATGACAAATTATATGCCAGTCACAAGTGGAATTGTGATAATTTTGTGTTCCAGTCACGAGGAGATTGTGATAAATAGTGTGCCAGTCACAGGTGGGAGTGTGACAACAATGTGCCAGTCACAGGCTAGAGTGTGACCTGGCTAGTCCAGAACCCTAAAGATAAAGGTTAACTAATGAAACTTTAAAAGAAAATATGATGTTATCATTGGTTTTGTTAAACTTGACATTCGAATTGTTTTGGTCACATGATCTGATAAATTATTATTTCCTCTTATTTTTAAGTTATACTATTATTGGTGTGATTGTTTGGAAACCTTACTGGGCTGTAAAGCTCACAACCCCTACTTTCTTCCTTCTCAGAGTTATGCAGGATAATCGAGCTTGGTAGAGGATTGGATTCGTGGTTAGATGATGCATAGTAAGGATCGGGCTGGGCATGAAATCAAACACCAGGATTGTAAATTTTTAGTTAGTTTTGTTCAGTTAGTTTGGTTGCTGATATTTGTAAAATAAATCAATAGATCTTTAAGTGATTTTGACTGGAATAAATGGATTGTTTAATTATTATTCAATTATTTATATAATATTGATTTAGTTAATGTGATTTTTGAAGTTAGTGACTCTTATGTAAATGGATTGTTTAATTATTATTCAATTATTTATATAATATTGATTTAGTTAATGTGATTTTTGAAGTTAGTGACTCTTATGTGCCTAGGTCTTGCATGGTCTCTAGGATAAAATCTAGAATTTATGTGGCCGATCGTGTAATTGATTCCGGTGTTAGATTCGGGCGTGATAGAAATCCCTTCCAATACAAGCACCACCTGCCTCCCCTTTTGTAAAACAGTTGATAAAGATGGTGAAAGACTAAATCAAGCTTCCTTAAAATTTAAAATATCCAGTCTCTTTAAACTCTAAAATGTGCCCCTTAGTAAAATAGTCATATTCTGTTTTGCTAACCAATTTAATGCATATGAAAAAAGAAAGGATAGAAAGAGCAATATTAAGGAATATGCATCTATATCTCAATCTAGAGTCGCCATATGTGATCCATATTCCTTTTAAAATTAGCCTCTAAAGAAGTATAATCAGTGTGCAACAATATGCAACACAATAGAGGTCCCAATGAGCAGGCAATGGAAACAAAATTCCTGCCTAACCAAATCAAAGACATTTAAGATGTACCTCTCATAGATTCATAGATTTGCTATTATTTGGTAATCTCTCAAGATAGTATGATTCATCAATTAAACAGTTGGATTGACTTAAATGGTTATAAATAGAAGTTTAATGGCAGAAATTCCAAATATTAATAGATTATCTTCTGTAAAGTGTTAGAGATGTATCAAGTTACGTGGCCTTTTTTTTTTCTTGACCTCAACACTTACAAGTCCCCTCCTTCAGATCCTTGGATGAGGAAGATGAGAAAACACTATCTGTCACCAAACTAAAGCTTAAATTTCTTTAATTTATGTCCACTTCCATACATAACATATGCCCTCACATTTGTCCCATTTACCTCAAGAATCCCAACAGATGTATTCAACTTTCTCGTTGCCATAATGTAAATTTTGCCTGTATTGATAGTGAATCTTGAATGAAAATATATACCCTAGAAAAAGCAAGAAGAAACTTAAATAAATGTTGGTGTCATGCAGCTATCCGAAAAAGAAACATTTCCAGCCAGAAATCTAGAAATTACATTTCATCATCTCAAGGTGTTACATGGAGGTAATGAGTTCACCTTTTATAGTAAAGTACTTAGATTCAGTAGAAAAGAAATGGCATTGATCGTGGGCTTTCCATGCCATGAAAAGATTCCATTATAAGCTGAAATAAAAATAGCAGGTGATTCCAAAGATTTGGACAAAAATTAAATCTTCGATATAAGAATTTGAAAAAACTGATTGTCCAGCTTCCATCCTCAAAGATACAAGAGGACATGAAGGATACTATCAGACTTTGGATTGCATATATGCTCGAAATATTTTTGGTATCAAAGTCAAATTATACATGTCCAAGATATCTTATTCCTTCTTTGGATTAGTTATCTTAGTTGGGAGCCATTGACTGGGCTTCTACAATCAAGGATTTGATGCTTTTGGATCTCTCAGAGATTGCTAATTGTTTAAGATCTAGGAAGCTAGTCCAAAAAAGAGGTGTGACAAGGATATAAGGCATCATATCTTATTTAGCTGTTCGACAGCTCTATTGGTTAGGATAATTTATATATATATATGATCTAATTAATAAATTAATTTTTTTTATAGTTTTAATGTAGAAAATGCTAATATGCAAGTGTCGTTCCTTGCGCATACCATAATTAGAGCTTCAGCTAACCCTAATAAACTACGAAGCTATTAAAATGGCATGACAGCCACTCGAAGTTCCGGAACATTTGGGTTGACAACATGCAACCTCATGAGTTGGTAAGATAATATATAATGTTATAAATCTTTTATATTCCATAAATTGTGATTACAATTGCTAATTTAATTTAATTTTCTTCTTTATTTATAAGTGGATGGTGCTATTAGACTATACCACAAGAGTAGTGGCTTATCACTCCAAAAAAAGCATCCCCGGATCAAAAAATAAGCTATGCAATATATGCATAGATAAAGAGTGAACTTGAGGATGTTAAAAAAAAGGCTTGCCATATTTAAGAACCTCCTAAATTTTTTATTCAAACAAGGAAGCATTGTAAGTAAAGAAGGGAATGAAGGGGAGGAGGGGACAATGGAGAAAAGGTGGAAGTCATATGGGAAGAAAAATTGAGGACGAAAAAAAGAAAGAACACCCCTGAGATGGAGGATGATATGTGGACAAACAATTATCTTTGATCCCTTCAATTATTAAGAGGGTAAAAGATAACTTCGATAGGGGAAGGCCTCATATCTAAAGTTGGATTCTAGTTTTAAAACCTGTCAGCCCATAAAAAGTCTAAGATAGTATCCATATCACAAGCCGAGTAAGATAATAGTCCTTTATAATTTGAAAAGGATAAATATTTGATTAACAATTTTTTGAAAGAAAGCATCAGTTCGTAAGTCTTTTATAATTTTTTTGTTATATATGATATTTTCTCTTTTAAGATCTTATTTTATGATATCCTTAGCACTTTTCTTTTACAGAGTGGTCATGTACATCAATGAACATGGAGGTAATATCACAAGGTCACATGTTTATGATCTTCTCGCTGATCAAATAATAGTTAATAGTATAAGGATTTGAGTATACCTTTCTTTTTTTGTTATTCTTGTCATATAAAAATGGCATGCCTATACAAAATTATTAAAAAAACATTAATTATCCCAATATACTAGAAATTTGCAAACATGCATGTAAGTCAAATATAATATCATAAAAACTTGTGAAGAATGTATCCTTAAGATAAATTGGAACTCATTTATCTTGATATTCATAAATGCCATTTAACTAATCTATAGCATTGTATTCTTCATATTTCTTCATGACTTGTGCTTACCTTTTCTCGAAAGTCTGTATAATAACTGTGTTATATATCATCTCATCAAACTTAAACATAAATTTGGAGTTGGCTGTGCATATATAACCAATTTTTTCAAGGATCTTCTTCAATATATACCAAAGATAAAATTAGTACTATATATTAGGAAAAATATCCCTAACATCAACCTTGATTATCTTATCTTTATCGATTATGATGGCATTAGATGGTTGACCCTCATTTCTATCTACCATCCATTTAAATATCTCAATCCTCCCATCTAACAACAATGCAAAACCGAATAAGGTGGACTATGCATGATGGTTAACTCCAACAAATAAATAAAATGACATTTGATATGTATCTATCAGATAAGTTGAGTTAAAGGTTAGTACATCACTAAAGTAAGTACTTGAAATTCTAAACCTTGGATGGATCTAGAATACAGTCTTGAGCTGCCAATTATCATTCAAGTCCAAAGTATAAAAGAAATTTTTATTTTTAATTTGCATTTATATGAAGTAGATTACCATTATCTATGTATCTCCTTTTTTAGCTGACTCTGACATTCTCGATAAATGAAAATATAAGCATCATTCTCTGTGAAATTCAATTACCTTCTATCCCTTTTCCTTCATGCCATAATAGAGTATATATGAGTTATGGGTATATTCGCAACATGCATATTGCTAATCTTTACCTTTTTTTGGTATGCTGATCCTTTAATGAAATTGTAGAAAACCAGCGGTTGATATAGATAACTCATGGTTATATTCTAGAAAACATCATCCCATATCCACTTACCATTCTTAAAATTTAGTCTTATTTTTATCGATGCCTTATAATCAATTTGGCTAGTATCCTTATAATTTATGAAATTATCTATTTTCCTAGGTTTTTCTTGTCTTCAACATACTAGGTGCTTCAAGCATATTTTTTTTTTATCGTTGGACCTACTACACATGCTTGTGATTCTAAAACCAACTTTTCTTACAAATCCATTATAAAAATTGTACGTATTATTTGTTAAATTGAATTCAATTCCAATGTGAGGACCAACATAATTATTATCTACATTCGGAATAGTAGAAGAAAGTACATTCTTTTGAACAAAACTAGCTGTTATAGCCGTTACGATGACGTGGCATGTCTCAGATTCCGCCGGGCGTGATCCGAACCACGTGGATTTTTTTCGGCTGAGCGGGAACGGTCCAGCAAGGTCGGATGTGGCTCCACCGTGGCCGAAGTCGAGGTCGGGCCGGGCCTTCCTGCTCCTTCGCCAGGTGGCGCCCGGACACGGGTCTGCCTCGGCCGAAGTCAAGCACTCCTCTGCCGCTCCGCCAGGTGTCCGCCCAGGAGAGGTCCACCTCGATCGAAGTCGGCGGCCCCTTGCTCCCTCGCCGGGTGGCGCCCTGAGACGGTTCCACCTCGGTCGAGGTCGAGCCAGGCCTTCCTGCTCCTTCGCCAGGTGGCGCCCGAACACGGGTCCACCTCGGTCGAAGTCGAGCGCCCCTCTGCCGCTCTGCCAGGTGTCCGCCCAGGAGGGGTCCACCTCGGCCGAAGCCGGCGGCCCCTTGCTCCCTCACCGGGTGGCGCCCTGAGATGGTTCCACCTCGATCGAGGTCGAGCCGGGCCCTCCTGCTCCTTCGCCAGGTGGTGCCCGGACACGGGTCCATCTCGACCGAAGTCGAGCGCCCCTCTGCCACTCCGCCAGGTGTCGGTCCAGGAGGGGTACACCTCGGTCGAAGCCGGCGGCCCCTTGCTCCCTCGCTGGGTGGCGCCCTGAGATGGTTCCACCTCGGCCGAGGTCGAGCCAGGCCTTCCTACTCCTTCGCCTGGTGGTGCCCAAACACGGGTCCACCTCGGCCGAACTCGAGCGTCCCTCTGCCGCTCCGTCAGGTGTCCGCCCAAGAGGGGTCCACCTCGGCCGAAGCCGGCGGCCCTTGCTCCCTCGCCGGGTGGCGCCCTGAGATGGTTCCACCTCGGCCGAGGTCGAGCCGGGCCCTCCTGCTCCTTCGCCAGGTGGCGCCCGGACACGAGTCCACCTCAGCCGAAGTCGAGCGCCCCTCTACCGCTCCACTAGGTATCTGCCCAGGAGGGGTCCACCTCGGCCGAAGCCGCGGCCCCTTGCTCCCTCGCCGGGTGGCGTCCGAAGATGGTTCCACCTCGGTCGAGGTCGAGCCAGGCCTTCCTGCTCCTTCGCCAGGTGGCACCCGGACACAGGTCCACCTCGGCCGAAGTCGAGCACCCCTCTGCCGCTCCGCCAGGTGTCCGCCCAGAGGGGTCCACCTCGGCCGAAGCCGGCGGCCCCTTGCTCCCTCGTCGGATGGCACCCTGAGACGGTTCCACCTCGGTCGAGGTCGAGCCGGGCCTTCCTGCTCCTTTGCCAGGTGGCACCAGGACACGATTCCACCTCGGTCAAAGTCGAGCGCTCCTCTGCCGTTCCACTAGGTGTCCGCCCAGCAGGGGTCCACCTTGGCCGAAGCCGGCTACCCTGCGTGGTGAGGCCGTCGAGAAGCAGGGGCACGAGTTCCGAGACCGTCCGCAGCGCGCACCGCACCTCGAGAGGAGTGTCGGTACGGTCGGCAGCAACGCGCGAAACCTCGTTTACATCGGCCCGACGGGCTCCGTAGCCGAGAGGCGAAGTCCTGGTAGACAGGACCCAGTGACGGACGCTGTCGACGCCTGGGAAGGAGAGCGCTCGCGCTCGGCCCAAGGTCTGGCCGGTGTCCTCCCTCTACCCTTTCCTCGCTGGGCTCGGCAAGCAAGACAAGGAGGCCGCCAGGTTCCTGGACCCGAAGGGGAAGGGGGAAAGAGAGAAAGAGAGAGAAAAGGATGTGAAAGCGAAGAGGGAGCCTCCCAAGGGCAGGAGGTCGGAGGCAGCGTGATGGGATAAAAGGATGGGAAGAGCGGACAACCAGGTAAGGGAAAAAAAGGCTGGGAAAAGAAAAGGCACCAAGAGTAGGATCCAAGATCCCAAGAGGGGTCCCTTGGCACAAGCTCGGTGAAGGAACTTGGCCCAATTTCCACTCTTCCAGAGACCTTTTTTGCTAAGATAATCTCTAAGCCTGGGACTCCTTCGGGGGCCCACCTTGGAGATTCTGTTCCATCTCGCCGTTTTCTAACTTGACCGTCGGAGCTCCCTCGCCGGGATCCCTGGCCAGGGTTTCTGACCTTGTCTTGCAGGATCGGGAGCCCGGAGACCTCGAGGCGAGACGGTCTGATCCCGCCACTAGCTCTGAAGTTACAGGCCGCGGCGGCGAGATCGGCAACACTAGCAATCTTATCCAACTGGTCATGTTGGATATTTTTCTGATCTATAATTTCAACATCATCAATAGAAATCTTTGTGTAAAATCAATAACATCGGTGTCAATAGTGTTAGATGACATTTTCTCTATAGGATATTAATAATTGCACTATCCATTAGCTAAAATATGATACATAGAGTGTAATATTAATACAATCTAGAGATAAAAAAATTCTAAAAATATGAGAATTATGCTTATAACATCCCTTCATAAAATTTATGACATCCCTTCAGAAATCTATGACACTCAGTATAAAACAAAAAATTGAAGACTTTGATTCTCTTATCAGGACTTCCGATCATCCATTGGATAAAATATTACTCTTGAGATATCATAATATATCATGGCAACAACTTGATCTGAAAATATGATAATTGGATTTATGACATCCCTTCAAAAATTTATTGCACCATAATATAAAAAGAAAAACCACAGGTTTTGATTCTCCTATCAGAACTTCCCATTATCTGATAGCTAAAATATAGTTCTCAGGATATCATAATACAACACAAAAACAAGTTAACCTGAAAATATGATAATTGGACTTATGACACCCCTTCATAAAATTTATAATATCCCAAAATAAAATGAAAAACTTTTAATCCTTCGTACCATGACTTTTTCACTATCTATTGGTTAAAATATGATATCTAAAGTATAATAATATGGCTCCAAAACAACTTGAGCTGAAAATATGAAAAATATGAATACCTCAGCGTAAAATGAAAAATGAATATTAGGACTTTTTAACTATCTATTATAATAAATATGATATCCAAAGTATAATAATATAACCATAAGATAAATTTTTTTTGAAAATATGATATTTAAATTTATGACACTCCTTCACAAAATTATGACATCCCTTCAGGACTTTCCATCATCTATTTAGCTAACATATAACTCCTAGGATATCATAATATGGCACGGCGATAACTTGACCTGAAAATATGAAAATTGGACTTATAATACTCCTTCATAGAATTATGGCATCCACTTGCAAAAATTATGATATTCAGGTACAATCAAAAACTAAATATTTTGATCATCTATACCATGACTTTTTTACTATCCATTACCTAAAATATGACTAATTAAAAGTTAACACTTCTGATATTCAATATGTGACTGGGTTAAATAATTTATAACATCCCAAGATATTATATGATTTTCTAATGTATTAAGTTCCCCTAACTACTAAAATATTCGATGCAATAAAGGATTTACGAAAAAAATTATAAAAATAATCTATGAAAGATTTTTTATTTCATATCAGGATGACATTTTGTCTTGAAGTAATATAACAAGCCTTCAATTGTTTACTTCAACCTCGGACCAAAATTGATTCCTTATACTTGATATCAGAGCATTTTTCCAAGCGAGGAAGAATCTTACTTCAATCTTGGACATTACTGATTCCTTAGACCTGATACCCAGAGTATTTCTCAGAGCAAGAAAAAATTTTACTAGAAGTAGCTTTTGAATATCTTAGAATGCGCAAAATTTAATGTACCATGATCTCTAAGTATCTTGAAGAAAAATGACATTTTCGGTAGCTCAGATTTTTTTAAAAAAGTTGACCGAATATTAATGCATATCATATTGATAACTGATGCCCCTTCCCTAATATTCAAATGGGCATTTAATGTAAGTCATGTCCATCCCACCATATCAATCCAAATTCGTGCGAACCGATAAAAAAAAAGATGGTGCGGGCCGGTTCAAATTTCCTACACCATGTGTAATGCACGAAGAATTTCATGTGCCACATTTTACTATTTCTTTTCTATGGTAGAATACGAGGGCCCCGTGCCAGTTGGCCCGTCACCACACGAGCATATGAAAGTGGGATTTTGGATGTCACTGCAATGAGCATCAAGAGATGGCATACTGCCATCTTAGCTACTGACTGGGTGGCATATTTACCGGGAGGCCAACTCAGCTGCGACTAGATGGCATTCTTTGTCGCTCATCATTTGGGTTTTGTACTTTGATCGGATTGGCATACTGCCTCTGTATAGCTCAGGGATCTCATTTTAGCTGACTTTTTAGATTGTATTCATTCCCGTTCTATGCAATGAATACACCGTTTCATTAAAAAAAAATTAAAAAACAAAAAAATAAAGAGCATCAAGAGATGGAGTTTGAACTCTAAGTTGCTGGAAAAGCATCAAGGGATGGAGTTTGAGCACATGAAAGAGATGGAGTTTTTCTCCGCTAGGATTTTGGAGTTTGGTTCGTCTCGCGTGATACGGAGAGAGCAACGACACTTTGAAGCTACTCCGAGTCTTATGACAATTGAAATATAATATTTATCGGTAGATGGAGAAAGGCGACATTACTTGTGTTAAACCCTAAACCTTGAATTTAGGTTATGGTGACTAAAATCCCATTGACATCTAATTTGGATCCCCCTAGATAATTCATCCCCTGTTGTGTGTGCTATGCTTTCGGCTTGCGACCAAAATCAAAATAAATTAAAATAAAATTTAAAATAATTTTTAAAATTTTTTAATAATTATATTAAATAATTATATTTTAAATTTATTAATATAAATTTAATAGAGTGATATTCAAATACTATATAGAGGATGATATTAAATTTTGAAGGATTGAGATATTCATATTCCTTCTTGAAGTGGAAATAGGAACGGGACTCCTCCTAGCCAATAGATTAGAGTGGAAGCCACTCTAATTTTTATTTTAGAGCCTAACTCTTTTTCACCAAATATGTTCATCTTGAATGTGAAGCTGTGTATTTGATGTATCCATTTCCCTTTTTTTTTTTCTTTTTGTAATTTTATTTTTACTTCAAAGCACCGTATAAAAGTGCTTGGAAAAAGTTTCAGCAATTAAACTCTTTGTTTCTCTTTACTTTTTTTATTCTTAAAATATCTTTATCTAGGAGTTAAATATTGAGCTCTCTCTCCACCTCACCAGATTTCTTAATTAAACAACTTCCCCCTCTTTCCCCTTGTATGCTTAGCTATTGCTAATGCTATGGATTCTCTATTTATTATAGGTTATAACCAGGCTTAACAACCAATTCTTCCTTGTCCTTCTTCAAAGCATCAATAATTATGAATTTTTGTTCAAAGTCTTTGTGGTTTGAATGGTTTTGCAAAGAAACTCAACTTTCTATACCATGTCTAAAGAAAGTAAAATTTCGAAGGCCAGGTGTAAATTCTCATTTCTAAATTTTTTAGAATATAAGAAGAGTATGAAATAGTCAACTATTCTAACTATATGTGGAATTTTGACCAAGTTGATTATTTACTAAGGTCAACTTCATTGGATTTATCGGATCCATGAATTGGTACCTACCGACTTCCATGTTGGTTGGGTCAAACTTATTTCACATGAAACCATTTGTGAAATTTTGATCAAAATCTTAAATATTGACTCAGGCCCATTTAAGACGGGTTTGGAAGACTAAGATTTATAAATTTAAAAAAAAATCATAATATTAATATAGAATTTGATCCTATAAAATTATGCATAAAATTTTATTGGAAAAAATGATGTAAATAATCCTACGCTATATTTGGATTATAAATTAGAATCTTCTTCCTCTCCTTCCTTCCTCTTTCCCACCTCTCTTTATCCTTTTTTTTTATCAAAATAATAAACTTTATCTTTAAAATTAAATTTTATTTTTATAATATATATATTATAAAATTTAGCATGGCCTTTATGATTTATAACTTGGTTACAAAGTATCATATTCTTTTTATAAAAGAAGGGACATTTTTGTTATTCAAACATGCATTTAATGACTGTAATTTTATCTTTTTGTTGAAAATTTTGAATGATGAAATGCCCTTTCTTTTATAAAAAATTTTGAAATCCTTTGATCAAGTTATGATAACCCATAATCGGATTATGATATCTTGTGACCGGGGTTATGAATAAGGTGTCATAACTCGATCACAGAATGTAATAAGACTGTGAATTTTTTTTATTATTGAAAATTTTTTAAATTTTTTTCAAAGACAAAAATATCTCCTTCATTATGATATCTTGTGACCAAGTTATGATACCATGTTCAAAACTTGTTCACGGGGTATTACAGCCCGACCATCCTCACACGATGTTATAATTCTTTTTTATTAATTTTTTTTATTATTTATTTTTTTTTAAAAAATATAAAAATATAAATATAAAATGTATATTATAAAATAAATTTTATATGGTCCAATCAAATAGTACAATGTATTTTTTCTCATATGAGATGGACAAAGATTTACCCTGGCTATGAGTGATAAATAGCTCTAATATCCAGAGCTTTGGCTACCATATATTAGCTAGGTTGATCCCATATCCAGTTTTAACTGGCATTGCCAACCAGCTGGTAGATCCCATTATGTTCGAACTTGAGCATTGTCCGTGTGTGGATTGAATTAGAACTCAAACCGACCCAATCTTGGCCAATTACCGTCTCATAGAGTACAGCTCATATCATTTGAGATTATAAGGGCTAATATTTCACACAACGTATGGATGAGTGGCCGATATTAGATATAAAACGATATATTGCATATATTGGACGAGATCTCGGATGAAGGTGATGACCACCACTTCTAATCCCCGAGCTGCAGTGCTTGGTGCTTACCGCTATTTCGTTGAAAACCGCGTGCCGCCGTTAGTATTTTATAATTTTAAATAAATTGCGATTTTACCTTCCTCCCAACATCCATTGGGCTTATTCCCTTCCAATTTCTCTCTTCCTCCCCTTGTACGTGAAGTCGTCTCCTGGATCCCGGCTTTCTTCGCTCTCGTATTTGTTTTTCGAAATATTTGGTGAGGATCGCGTCGGCGGTTCTCTTTGCAGCCCTAATTCCGCCAATGGGTTGGATTTCCTTGGATTTTTGGGAATCCTGGAGCCAATTGGAGGTAATTTGCGAGATTAGGGTTCTGGAATGAAATTTATCTTTGTTTTAGGGTTAAATAGTTGGAATTTTTTTGATAGATATTTCTTTTGGTAGAAAGAGTGATGGAGGGTTTTTCCCTTCCTTTCTTTTCTTTCTGTTGTTGAATGTGTGACCAGAATCCCTTTGTTTGCATTCTGTCAGGCAGCTTGAATTTGAACCGGTAAGGCATGTTAATGAACGGTGTTAATGGAGAAAAAGTGGTTTTTTTTTGTAAAAAAAAATATATTTCAATCAATGTATCACGGATTCAACAAACCCGCATTTGCTATTCCTGTTAATCATCAAGGATGGGAGTTTTATTTGGGAAAATCTATAGATCTATATATAGTTGTATTTTAATCCTTCGTCAGATTGGAACTTTGGTCGTATGCCACTTGATTTAGCTGCGGGAACTGATTTCAGTTTCCTGGTTCTGAACATATGTTCTTTTTGTCCATAGTAGTTGCTTATCTTTTAAATAGATTTTTTTCCCCACATAATTCTATTATGTTCTTAAATTTGCTTCATTTGATCTTGAATATATTGTAATTCAATGAGTCCATGAAAGGATAATCTGATCTCTGTATATTTTGATAGTGCAGTGTTGGTTCATCTGAGATGCTACACTTGATGTGACACTAAAATATCTCTTTGGACGTGGTCTGTCCTTTTGAGTGGAAGGATCAGTTGCACCACATTGTACAAGTCCTTATGGACCATTGTTTTAGAATATCTGATTTTGTGTATATCGATGTATAATCTGCTGTTAATATGGGAAACAGTCAATCAGAGGAGGGACCTGCCAATGCCAACACTAGATCTCTGATTTGCAACATTACCAAGTCAAAGACTTGTTAATGATTCATATGCAACCTGGTGCATTCCTAAAGGTTAGTTGCTAAAAAAATTGTTTCTTTGGTTTCTTTCTTTTGAACATTATATGAACCTCAGAGTTGGATACTAGAAGAAGCATTTTCTGTTTTCTAGCTGCATACGGACTGGTAGATCTAACATGTTTCAGGAAAAAGCAGGATTGGATGCATCGATGTTGAAAATTATTTGAATATATGGCCTCAAGGTTGAGAATCCTCCTACCATTCTTGCTTGTATTTGTTTTACTGCATGGTTCTACCATTGCTGAATCTGAGAAAGAATTCATCCAGAGGTCTCTGAAAGCTCCTCACAGGAACTTAGAAAGTGCAGTTATAGATGGAACTGGTAGAGAAGCTGGATTTGGTACCTCTGAGGATAGTTTTCAAGGGCTTGGTGAGAGGAAAGCTGCTAATGCCAGAGTTTCAGCTTCTACAGTTGCATGGCTTACTCTTGCCATGGCTGCAGCAACAGCCTTGGGCGCGATTCCCTTTTTCTTTGTGGAGTTAGAGCCACAATGGGCAGGTATATGCAATGGGTTGGCCGCTGGAGTGATGTTGGCTGCAAGCTTTGACTTAGTGCAAGAAGGACAGATCCATGGTAGTGGAAGCTGGGTTGTTATTGGAATTTTGAGTGGTGGGATTTTCATTTGGCTTTGTAAGAAGGTATATGATCTTCTTCTTCCTTCATACCTTTCGTCCTGCATAATAAATGATGTTGCATAGTGTTCTTCATTTCAAAAAAACGTACATGGATTACTTTTTTTCTTGTTTTGCTTACAAATTCTTTCCAGAGCATGTTACTTGGTTATTTTTATTGCTTTTAACTGGTTTGGCTTCCCCACATCTTAGCATCCATGTTCTTGTGCCTCTTATCTTACTCAATCCACAAGTTTCTTTCCTTATTAGTTAACTTGGATCATGGTAAGCTGCGTACTTAGCTTAACCAACTTTTATGTATGTTGTTTCAAATATATTTTACAGACTCTCGTGTTATTTTTTAGAATCATTGACTTTAATTTTTTGCTTAATCACCTTTTGGTGCTCAATTTTCCATCACCAGCCTTCTTTATGTGTGTGTTGCTTTTATCTAGATTTCTCAGGATTTCAAATTGAAACAATTCTAATCCTACCCAACTTCGAAATAATGTCATGCTTCCCCTTCTAACCTTGTACCTTATCCTTAGGCATCTCAATCTCATCCAATTTCCATCTTGCCTCTTTGTGCAGGCATGATTTTACAATCTTTGCACTGTAGCTCTCTTCACTTATAAAAGGAATAGTACAATGACAGATTAAATCCACTCTTCTAAGTCAATAAATGTGTTCCTTTCTGTTTTGCTATTATGAGATAATTTATTTCTGCAAACTCAGAGATTGAATTCCCATTTTTTTCTGTCATTTGTACATTTGTCCACCATGTATTTACGCACATCTTTTACTATTACTTTCTTTACCATATTCACCCCCTCTAAGCATATAATTTACTTTATCATATATTTGCTTTAGTACATCTATTTTCTTTGAATGATGTTATCATTTTGCTTTTGCCTCATGTGATTTATCCATATTATAGTATTTATTATCTCTTTTCTTCTTCCAACTTGATAGTAATTAGCCTATGATTTATACATGTCATAAGAATCTTCACCTTGTAAACTTCATTTCTAAAATTATCCTTCTTGCTCACACACCCTTTTTCCATTGGCTGTGGCAAGCATTGTTTTTCGTGCCCCTACAATTTGATGTTTCCTTGTAACATCATTTCCAGGGTACAATGAGTTAATTTCTTGCATGTTTTCAACCTTATTTAGGCTAAGTCATGGCATGTCAATTAAATGGAAACAACCTAACCCTTTCCCACTAATAGCAAGTCTTTAGGCAAACCTTGCTCATGATAATGGAATCGTGTAACATGGCAATTCCCCCTCCTCCCCCCTCCTTACCTCCCTTGTTCTCCTTGGACGATGACTACAGTAGGGAGACAATCATGGGCAGCGATGATGGCAATGCCATGTTGTGGTACCAACTGCACTGATACCACTCGTCGGGATCCTTCGTGTGGAATACGAATTTCTGTTTCCAAGATCACGATTGTCGGTGTCGATGTCGTAAGAGAAGGAAGAAGAGAAAAAATAAAATAAAATATACAATTAATTTGGGTATGCAAGGCTTTATTATGAGAAAACAAAAAAATTTATAAGATTGGAATTCTCTCAATTTCGTACAATTATCTTAACAAGAAATTCTAAATCATTCTTACAAGCTCTCAACTCTCAGCCCCTGCAAACTTCTAGAGATCCTTCATCACTCTCTGGATCCTCATATACAGTCTTTGGCTTTTTATTCTTGTTTTTATAGCCTCTAGCATGAAGAGTATCTCACCAGGAGTTTAACGGTCCAAAATGCGTCCAAATCAGAGTCCTGTAGCTCTTCTAATTTTTGTTTGACTGCAGATCAATTTCTAGTTGTTGAATCGTCTTGATCATGTTGTAGATCATGCAGATCAAGTCCAATATGGAGTTGGGCGTGCTCCTGGCCATTTGATCCTGCCATAAATCCCATGCGGCCACTTGATCTCATAGCAAACGTGCATAGGCACATTAAAATTCACTGGATCTCATTAAATGATGTTGACCGCATTAAATGAGCATTAAAGGAAGTTGTGGAGCACTCTTGCCATCCTTGTGGAATGCCCTCTCTCATAAACCATGTAACATTGTGAAAGAGAAGAGGGGAAAAATCGATGGGGGGACCACTTGGGCCTGGGCTGCATGCTCAGATGGGTCGCATGCCCGTGCATCCGCATTCTAGGCCTTGGTCGCTCTGTCATGCGCATTGCACGTGTAATGGGTGAACGCATGTGTTGAGGCGCCAATCCAACAATCTTCACCTTGACTCGATGCTCGACCTCCACATGATTTTGAGAGCTCTTGAAAGATCTCGCCTTCATGCTCCGGGACAAATGCTTGCTGATCATGGATGGGTAAATATGGAAGTCGAGCCAAGCCGCTTGATCCCATCTTCGTTATGTGCTGTGCTTTGCTTGACTTGAGACCTGTTCAGGGAAGCTTCGTGTGGCAATAGAAACCTCACCATTCAACATTGCTTTTTATCCTCCTGAGTCTCTTGTCTCGTGCCCGATGCACTTACTCCTGGAGTTCTACCTCGCAGTGGGTTCCTATTTGCACTAGGAACTCCATCTCGTGTTGAACTCCCTATCAAGTAAGGTTGGAGCTGGGCCGGGTCGGGATTCGGGCCAAGTTTCAAGTTAATCGGGCTAGGCTTTGGACCTTATAATAAAGTCCATTCAATTTTTGGCCTGGGCTCGAGCACTCATTTGACCTGGCCTGAAATCGGTCCAGAATAGGCCCGACTCGAACCTTGCCCGAGTCCAAGTATTTAGGTTCTCAAATTTTTCTCTTCCGTTTAGTCTCCCTCTCTGCTCTCTCTTGTTTCCAAGAGCCCATCACCCCTGCCACTCGATGCTGCCCCTTGGCTCTGATCTCCCTCCCCCGATCAGTGCTCGCACCTGATGCCCTCGCCCCCTGTGCGACTTTGCGGCCCCCCTCGGCTCTGATCTCGCTTTTCTGACTTCGATCTCCCTTCCTCGGCCCCGACGCCCGCACTTAACACCCCCGCCCCCTGTACGACCCCGTGGTCCCCCTTCGGCTCCGATCTCCCTCCTCCGGCCCCGGCGCCTGCACTCGACATCCCCTCCTCCCGTGCGACCCCGCAGCCCCCCTTTGGCTCCAATCTCCCTCCCTCGGCCTTGGCACTCGCACCCGATGCCCCCGCCCCTCATGCGACCCCACGGTCCCCTTCCGCTCCGTTCTCCCTCCCCCGGCCTTGATGCCCGCATCCGATGGCCCCGCCCCCCGTGCAACCTTGCAGCCCCTCTCGGGTTTCGATCTCCCTCTCTCGGCCACAGCACCCCACCTGACGTTCCCTGCCCCCCGCATGACCTCGCGGCCCCCTCCCCGGCTTCGATCTCACTCTCTTGGTTTCGGTGCCCTCATGCCCCTCGTGGCTCCGGCCAAGACGATTTTTTTGGTCATTTGGGCTGTTATTCGGGCTAGCTTTGATTTGCGCCGGTCTAATCGAGCTCAGGTCGGACTTGGATCTGATGTTTTCAAAATATTTCGGGATTAAGCCTGGCCTGAAGCCCAAAATTTTTTGACGAGCTGGGCTCGGGTGGGAGCATGTCTTGGCCCGGCCTGGCCTAGTTCCAGCCCTATTGTTAAGAGATAATGTCCTCTTCACTTCTGCAAAATAACTTTACTGCCATGGGCAATCTTCAGGATTCCATTACTGGCTCTTTATGTGTAGCCATTTGAATCCAATTTGCTAAGTGAAATTAGTTTTCTGCCAAAATTGAGTATGTATCGGATCTTGTTCAATTTTTTCGCTGTCCTATCATTGCCTTCAAGTTGACTATCCCGATATCCTTGATCGCACAACTCAATCCATCTAGCAAGTAGGCAAAACCCTCTTTGCTTTTTTAAAGAGTCAAATAGCTCTCTCTAGCAAATATAGCATGGACTGGCAAAATCTAAAATTTACTAAGAAGAAGATAATGCCTTGTTGGATATCATGAGTGCATCACTGTAGTATCCGTCACTATCGTTACCATTGACCATCGCTGTAGTAGCCCTCATCCGATTCTTGAGCTGCGAGCAATCTCTGACTTGATGTTCCAGCTTGTCATACTGATAGCACTTGATCTTACTTGCATCCTTCGACTTGGATCGCTCTTCTCACTATTCTCTGTCGTTACGCTGTTTGCTGCTTGCTTTTCCAGAAACCATCAATGCTGAGTTCCTGCCTGAACTCGAAGTTTGGTTCTTCCGTTTGAGAACCTCGTTTTAGTGTAATGTTGAGGTAACTTCCTCTATCTTGATGGTGCTCTTTTTTATTAGAAGAGTAGTCATGAAAAACTCAAAGGATTGTAACGGTGATGAAAGTAAGAGCAACGTCCTGATCTTCTCCTTAACTTTCTCGCCAATACTGAGGAGATCGGTGACAATCCTATAGAAGTTGCTTAGGTACTCTACGCATTCTGTCCCTCAGTCATTCGCAGGTGGTAGAACTGTTTTCAAAAGAGAGCATGTTAGTGAGGAACTTCACATTGTACAATTTCTTCAGCTTTGCCCACAGCACCGTCGAAAAAGTCTCGTTTAGTACATGAATCACCACCTCATTTGCCAAATACAAGTGGATCGTGCTCATATCTGGTGCTACCTCCAAGTCTTCTCTTCTAAGCTGGCTAACCTCTCCTTATATATGAGAATATCGATCAATCCTTGCTGGATGAGCACGTCTTTTACCTTCGCTTGTCATAGAAAAAATTGCTCTTTCCATCAAATCAGTTGATGTCGACTTTGATTGCACTTGTCATCTTCTTCAATCTTGATCAACACGAATAATTTGGAATTTTGATACCAGTTGTTCTGGTACTAATATGACTGATACCATTTATCGGGGAATCCCTCGTGCAGAATATGGATCTCCGTTCCTAGGATCATGATTGTCGATGTCGATGCCATAAGAGAAGGAAGAAGAGAAAAAATAAAATAAAATATATAATTAATTAGGGCATGAAAGGTTTCATATGAGAAAATAAAAAAGCTTATAAGATTGGAACTTCCACTCTCAATCTCGTATAATTTTCTCAGAAACTCCAAATTCCTCTTACAAGCTCTCAACTCTCAGTCCCTACAGGCTTCTTTTTAGAGACCCTTCACTGCTCTCTCGGTCCTCACACAGCCTTTGGCCCTCTATCCCTGTTTTTATGGTCTCTAGTATGAAGAGCATCTCATCAAGAGTTTAGCAGTCCAAACCGCATTCAAATGGAGTCCTGTAGTTCTTTCAATTCGTATTTGATTGTAGATCAACTTTTGGCCGTCGAATCGTCTTGATCGTGCTGCAGATCACGCAGATCAAGTCCAATACGGAGTTAGGTGTGCTCTTGGCCATTTGATCTTGCCGCAAATCCCATGTGGCCACTTGATCTTGCAGCAAATCCTGTGTGGCCACTTGATCTTGCAGCAAACCTGCGTAGGTGCATTAAAATCCACTAGACCTCATTAAACGATGTTGACCGCATTAAATGAGCATCAAATGAAGTTGTGGAGCACTTCTGCCATTCCTATGGAATGCTCTCTCTCTCTCTCTCTCTCTCT
The DNA here is from genome assembly GCA_021397845.1 of Areca catechu. Taxonomy (NCBI): domain Eukaryota; kingdom Viridiplantae; phylum Streptophyta; class Magnoliopsida; order Arecales; family Arecaceae; genus Areca; species Areca catechu. The sequence goes on from CM038046.1 coordinate 10,076,616, forward strand.
CTCTCTCTCTCTCTCTCTCTCTTTCTCATAGACCATGTAACACTGTGAAAGAAAGGAGGAAAAAAACCTGTTGGGGGACCACCTGGGCAGGGGCCGCGTGCTCGCGTGGGCCGTGTGCCCGTGCATCCGTGTGTTGGGCCAGGATGGCTCCTGTGCCGTGCACATCGCACATGAAATGGGTGGGCGCGTGCATTGTGGCGCCAACCCTACATGCCAACTATGGATCCATTCTCTCTTACCTTTCTCCCTTGTCATGAGGCCCGGCCAAGCGAGTCCTCTCTCTTCCCCCCTCTCCCTCTTCCCTCTCCTTCCTATCCCATATCTCCCTCTCCCTCCCTCCCTCTGTGGCCCTATCTTTCTCCCTTCCCATGGTTCTGGTATCCCACGGTTTGGTACAATATAGACCGGTACCATACCATACTAGTCATTGACCAACACACCTTTCAGAACTGGTTTTGCTGACCCTGATCATGTTATTGGATAAGGTGTTCTCCACATTCACTTCCTTGAAGAAATATGTGTTTGCTACTTAATTTTGATAACCATTAAGTTTGATCTTCTTTATCTCATGATCATTAGTTCCCTTGCATCTTGTTAACAAGACTTGACAACCTTCATGTTAAATATGCCTCGTGAACTCCTGACTAGTATGGGAATTATAATCTATTCAAGGAAGGGAAACTGTGTTACTTCGTTTTCCCATGTTGATGCTTTCTGCTAGTTATAAGCAAACAGAAATTCTTTGTGGACTGATAGACTAGCTTGTTCCCCTTCGTCTATGCAACCCTCTTTTGTTATTTGTTGTAACACAAGGACGTACACCTATTTTATTGTTAGAACATGAAGGGGAAAGATATGTTTTTGCTACTTCCACAGTATGTGATCTTTCAAGTCTCAACCAGTGACGTGTGGGTTGAGAATTTTTCCCAGCATGCTCCCTGGTGATATTTTGCCTGAAGGTTCAGAAACGACAGGTGGCAAAGAAGGATTAACCGGTTGTGGAGACTTTATGTCATTTAAATACACAAACGGAGGGACAGGAATAAGAATAATTTGCTCTCTTTCCATTTAAAAGCATTTCCATCAAGTTAATCATTAAGCGGAGAACAAAGTCATAAACTCAGAAGCGTTACATCAGCTCTTCAATCTATTATGTATATGAGGGCTCTATCATTTGTAAAAGCCTTTGTGGTTACATGACTACCCATGGAAGGCACACTTAATGTAATGAGCATGGTTAATCTATATCAGGACTCTGATATCACAAATTCAACTGATTAAAAAATTACATACATTCTTGGTAAGCACTAGTGTCTGTACGGGGGCATGGAATGTGAAATAAAATTCTACATCTTTAGAGCACCTTTATCAAGCATTATTAAGCTTCTACTTTAGTAAGTTGTCTGTTATCCTTTCTGCATGAATTAGATAGAGTTGTATTTAAATTTTCTTTTTCAAAGTGCCTGTTATTGGTGTTCATGTTTCCAAGACAATATTATTTGTATTATGATTGGTGGTGTTTGGTTCTCTTTTCATTATATTACAACAGTTTCTAAATGCAAACTTTCTTTTGTTATTAGGTTTGGATTGTTTATGAATATCTGTGCTAAAATAATGATATTTCTTTCTGTACAGTTTCTTGAGCAGTATGGAGAAGTAAGCATGCTGGACATAAAAGGTGCTGATGCAAGTAAAGTTATACTTGTAGTTGGAATAATGACTCTTCATTCCTTTGGGGAGGGTTCGGGTGTCGGGGTTTCGTTTGCTGGCTCAAAAGGGCTTTCTCAAGGTCTTCTGGTTACTCTGGCAATAGCTGTGCACAACATACCTGAAGGTTTAGCTGTGAGCATGGTTCTATCATCACGTGGGGTCTCTCCTCAGAATGCGATGCTGTGGAGTTTCATTACATCGTTGCCCCAGGTAAATTGTTTCCATAATTTTGCTTATTACTGGACCTCCATCAATTGCATCAGGAGATGTATTGATTGGAAATCTGAAATATGGCATTTATGCTATTTAAGTTTTCATTTTTTTCTTGGATAAAGGAGAATGTGATTTTTATAATTTTTTTCAGTTTGACATTTACATTGTCATGCACTACTAAACTTTTTCCCTCATTATCTTCTCAAGTGTTGGAAGGGTCTTCTGTGCGTTCTGTGATGATCATTACATCCTAAAAATGGAATTAAATTAGCATGAAGAATGCCAAAACCAGAAAAGCCTAGGCATCATATATTTGTCATCATAGCCAAGTAAACCTACAAGCCTTGTCCTTTTTGTCAACACCCTGTTATTCACAAAATTGCCATTCCCCAAGATGTTTTGGAGACTTATAAGAGTCAGAAAGGATGACTATGAAGTGATAAAAGAATTTAAAATAATGTTATTTTGTTGAATTTAAAGTATTACCCTGTTTTAGTGGACATTCCTGCCCTTTATTAAAAGATATATTGGCATTATATGTACGTAATGAATAGCTTCTACTCATGAGAATATCCAAATTTTTAATATATATGCATGTGAGTATATGTTATAGATATTTGAGAAAATAAGTCGGGGGATGCCACCTCCTGGGTTCACAAGAGGCTGCCATGGGAAGGAATGCCAAATGGCCGAAATATGTCTGGTTATAAAACAGCTGCAATGCCAGATAACAGCCAATATGACCATTACAACATTGTCTGGTTTTAAGATGCCTTGAAACCATTATGAAGGTCATTAATTAAAACCATAATTTGGGGTTAAATTAAATAATTCCTTCTGTACTATTTATTGATTTTGAAAAATATATTTAATGTACATCTCTTCATCTTGGCAGATTGTTATCCTTGACATAACTCCTTTATTGTTGACTTCATGTCTAGCTTTCACTGCCCATAAAAAAGCAGGCTCAATCAGTTTCGGCTATATTTTATTCTATCATAGTCCAAATTCTTGGTTGAGAGAGTTAAAAGTAGTTTCACGTGCATTTTAACAGTTCATTGTTGTGCAATAATAATTCCTTGGCCTTCAAGGTCTCAAATCATTCATACTACAGTTAGCAATAAAGACTATCAGAAGAAAACCTTTGTTTTATTAAAATAATTATGACATTTCTCTAGATCCAGGTTCCTCCTCTTTTCTAACATCAGTATCTGTATCTTGTTTTGTTTCTTTATGATATTGTTGCGAGCTTTTATTGCACAAGACATAACCATATTATTGGTTGTGCATGTCTCTCACTTTTTATCTCCTTTTTTTTTTTTTTTCTCATTTTTATCTCTGTTTTTGTTGCCCCACAAGTTCATCTCGGCTCCTACTTCCTCCTATATAATGTTAGCCAATGCTCCACTTCACAACATTTTGGAAAATAACAAAACCTTTCATGCTTCTTGGATAAAAATCTTCATTAATTGCAGAATTCACAATCTTTTCCCTCTGCTATCTGTGGACCACCTATCTATATGCCTAGTGAGCAACTATGTTGCTTATATCAATTAGAATTTTGCCTTTTTTGGTGTCAGAAATCCTGTTACACCTGCCTCTTTTGTTGCTGTAGATATGTCTGTTTCTTTCTGCTTTGTAATCCTGCTGGCATAATCGAAAAACTCTAGCAACACATGACAAAGGCCTCCAAATTGCAATTATTACTCTTATTGATGATAGCTTATGGACTAAATTTACAAATTTTATTAATTAAATCATACTTTTTTCCTGGGCATTGGATATTGTTTGGGCTTTTTTTTTTTTTTTCAATTTTGAATGATAAATATATTTGAAAATGTGCTTAATATTACCAACTTGCATTACATCTATTCTGCTTCCCAGTGGAAGCAAAAATAGATGTGATGGACATGCAATGACTAAAGATTTGAAACTCTTTTTTCTTATGTTTTTGTTTCTATGGTTTCTGCAATATTCTTGTTAATGTCTGATGGACTTCTTGCTCTTTTCTAGCCCATTGTAGCCGTCCCTTCGTTCCTTTGTGCTGATGCATTCCACAAGGTACTTCCTTTTTGTACGGGCTTTGCTGCTGGGTGCATGATCTGGATGGTGATAGCAGAGGTTCTTCCCGATGCTTTTAAGGTAATTATTTAACAGATCAGTACATTTATTGTTATGTGCAGTATAAAGAGAAAATAGATGTACATGGCAAAATTTTGTTCAAAGTTGCAGGAATGCCTGTGTTTCATGATCATTGAAAAACTATTATGTGCTACCTATCTTCCTATGAATTCCTTGTGCATTATTCTTTGTCACTTGGTTACATGTGTCATGATAGTTTGCCTTCTCTTTTTCAGGAAGCAACTCCTCCTCAAGTTGCTTCTGCAGGCACGCTTGCAGTAGCATTTATGGAAACCCTGAGCACAATGCTCCAAAGTTTTAGCCATGGCTACAAGTAAGTTCCTATTATTTTTCTATCCACCCTTTTTTAAAAAGATTGTCAGTAAATCCAAAATAGAGAAACTTGGGAACTTATCCTTTTTTAAATATATGTGAAGCATTTTCTTGCATGGGCATTTGGTTGGTTCTATCCAAAATCTGTTTGACTTGTGTTGCAGCTCAGAGGATGCCTCTGGCTTTTTGGTATCGCTACTATTTGGTCTTGGGCCATTGCTTGGTGGAATTATCCTCGTCACTTTTGCTCTCGCCTTCTTTCTACAACATTCTCTTCTCACGGGCATGGCCTCTGGCATTGCATTTCTTCTTGCTGCATGGAGGCCACTCCAGCTTCTTGTGTCTTCAAAGATGGGTTTCTTTACCCTAACATTGTTGCTTATCACCGGTTCTGCCTTATATCACATGCTCATGTCCAGCATCTTAAGGGTTGCTCCTCGCAAGAAGACTTCTGTCAATAATCTCGCATCTTCTGGTCTTTCTGTGAGTGCCCTTACTCTTAGATCATTCTTTGCATGTGGGGCCATCATCCTTCATGCCCTAGCAGAGGGTCTTGCTCTGGGTGTGGCAGCTCCAAAGGCTTATGGGCTTGGCAGACACATGGTTCTACCAGTTTCACTACACGGGCTGCCACGAGGTGCAGCTGTCGCAGGCTGTATCTTTGGCACCACCGACAGCTGGCGGGGAGCTGTAGCAGCTGCTGCGTTGACTGGATTTGCAGGCCCTATCTCTGCCATTGGAGCTATACTTGCAGGCATAGACTACAATGGACTTGATTATTTGATGGTTCTTGCCTGTGGAACGTTGCTTCCTAGCTTTAGCACTGTTTTCCAGCGAGCGCTGAAGTTGGACACAAGGAAGAGCACCTATGGGCTTTTGATGGGTCTCGGAGTTGCCTGTGTGTGTTTAACATCCACCAGGTTGGTTTGCCTGCATACACCTTACTGCAATTCAGCACCGGAGGCTGTCACATAGATATCGACTGAATTCTTTTTGTTCTTCTACTATGGGTGCACTTGTGCACAGCTTTGTATCAGCAACTTGATTGCTTTGGAAGCCTACAGTCTGGAGAGTGAAACACAGACCTAGGGAGGCTGAAAATATTAGGAAGATAGAGCCATCATTAAGTTGATGATCATGAAGGTAAGTAGAGCAGTTACAGCAGTGGCCATGAATCTCTGTAGTTTGTTGGATCGATACAATGGAAATTTAGGATGGACTTGGGTGGAGTGCAGCATATACTGAGGCTTTTGTAATGAAAGGGACAGGACATCAAACATAAAACAAGCTAGTTTGATCCTATTGTTTTCAGTAAATTTAATATAATGTAAAGAGTGAATTTCTTAGTTTGACAAGCTGTGCATCTTTTGTTTGGCTGCGGAGTGACGTAACACAAAACAATGAGTTGAGAGTAAACTACCCTTGCCTTTTTAAAATGGATTTGCCTTGCTCCGGACTGTTTAGGCTAAGTTGGGAAAAATAAGGGGCTGCCAGCCTGAAAAAAGTTGGCTGCAAGTATATACTTTTAGCCCTTCACTGATCCATTCTGTTTACCTCGCTTATGTAGTTTATATTCCTAGGAAACAAAGCCATGAATAGATCCTCCAAATCTTTTACTTCCTTGGGATCAAGAGTCTCTGGACAACCTCAGCTGGAGAAGAGAGTAACAAGTCTGTCACCAATTATGTGGTGCACTTCATGATGCCAATTCAAAAGGAGCAGTGAGGATGCTGGAAGATTTTTTGTGTTACGTCTTTTAGTTACCAAGCATCTTTAAAATAAAATGAAAGAAAAAATGAAATTGGGTTCGAGAAACCTCCACAAACATATGGACACAATTGATTGCATGAGCATCCCTCCCCAAATGTTTAAATATGTAAGTTTGATTTATTGCAAGAACATTAAATTAATTGCTCTCTAGCTACACCAAACTAAGTTCAACTTGTCAAAATTATCAAATCTTGTTGGTTGATTTTATAAATTTTAATTCATCGATCATTTTTAAATAAGAATGCTTCAGCATACATTAATTTATATTCAGGTCTATTTTATAGTTTGATATGTTTTTTAAATATTTTATAGTTTATCAAAACCATGATTACGGGAAACTAGTAACTTTATAATCAATTAATCTTTGTATCTGGTGATAAATCTCATAGAGTCAAGCCAATACATCTCTTCCACCTTCCTTATTTTTCTTTAACTCGCCACCAATGCAACAAACAAAGCCACCAAAAGGTCCAAAACCAATCCCACAAAGCCTCCTATCATAGCTCTGATAAGTCTTATCAGGGAATTTCAGTAAACAAGACAATCGTATAATTCGAATCTTGCAATTGCCGGTAAGTCTCACATACTCCTTATATAACCCTGCCCTGTATAATTTCAAATCGTTTTCTTCTTCATTAGGGAAGGGGAGGGGTTAAAAAAAGAGGGAAAACAGTCCATACCTAAAATTTCTTTGCTTGTTCCAAAAGGAAAATAGGAATATCCACCCTTCTTCCATGCGTAAATGTTGGGCCTTTGGGTCCTTTCATGGGAGCATCAGGAGCATCGACATGTTGCTTGTCTTGAGCACCCTCAGCTTAGAAAAATCCATGCTCGATCACAACCTGATGAGCCATGTAATCCTGAGAGCTACCTCTTAATATATTACATGCAATGGTCCCAAGAGATAATTAAATCATGCGGTATATGCTCAAACAATAATTTTTTTATGTTGCACAGTTGATAAATTATCATGCCGGCATTTAGCCGTTCATTGCAAAATAATGAAGCATGTAGCAAGACTCCAATTTATTTAATTGGATCTATTTCAAGGCAAGGAGCAACCGACATCCAAGCAAGTAAAATAAAGCCTCTGTCTGTCTTTCTTTTTCCTTTCATCCTTGCAAGTTTCAGCTAAATCCAGCATGTTCGATACTACAACTCATAAATTAGAAAGCATGGCGAGCCTGTTAAGGAGCTGGGGTCGAGGCATTGTTTATAGAGCACGATCCTCCGTGGTACTATGGAATGCTATGTAATTAAGGATGGTTGCCTTCTAAAGATGAGCTGTGATCAAAGCATATACCATATCATTCATAGTGTGCATTGTTTGATAGCCATCTAGAGATAACATTGTTGTGCATTGACTATATCGTAAAACTATATGATAAAATCATTATTTGTTGCCTCTCTTAAATTTGAACTAAATCGATAATGATTTTTTTTCTAAGCAACATATGAAAGTTAATTCATATTTATACTTGTTAATATATTTCTCTCAATAAAATATTTATTTAATACAGTACTTCAATTTTGATGGATGACTATGTATCTAATAATAAATAGTATTCATTTTTTTGACAATAAAAAATTCTAATGGTTAAATCTTCAATGATACATCATGAGCTATTTAGTCTTGAAAATTTATAATGAGGAAGGTAATTATAAGCGGATCTCCATCGTATTTTACTTGTTTCTCTTTTATCACTATACAAGTAATTAAAATATGTTCTAGTAAAGTGTGAAAAATATTAAATAGTTAATATTGCATGGAATAAGTGCTCTTTATTAAAAAACTTAGATGCATGAAAAAATAATAGAATTATTCACAAGATGCATGCCAAGCTAAAAAAAAATCATCCTTTTTTTTTTCTTGATCTTTATTTCTCTAAATAAATTTCAGAAAATTCTATGATATTTCATGTAGAATTTCTCTATTGACATTAAGAGCAATCCAAAGTTTGGAACAAAAGGTGTGTATGGAATTATAAGCTTGTGCTAAACATCCATGCTACAAAATCCATGAAGAGAGAGCTAAAAGCTAGTTGACCTTTATAACGTACACTCTTTACATACATATAATCATTATTATATATCGACAAGCCCAAATAGCAAAAATAAATCTATAATTTATTTTTTTTAAAAAGGATTCAAATGCCATCCATCCCATGATCCAGAATCCCTTCCATAAAAAATAAAATTAAAAAAAGGAAATATTTCTGCTAGCAGAGAGCACAATCGTTTTGGACAAAAAAAAAAAAAAAAAAACATAGCAATAAAACAAACACGATGCTCATGATGCATTGAAATTCCGTTACCATAACATGCAACCAAGTAATTAGAAAGAAAACTTCATAGCTACCTATTGAGTTTCTTGGTCCATTATTGTGTGACCCATATCCATCACAGATTGAGAGTACATATATAGAGGGTAGAGATGGCAATGAATTAGAAATGGATCGGATAGGCTATTATCTATACTAATCCTATACTTGTCTCGGTGCAGGACATATAGAATGCATTTGGTTAAATGAGAAAGGTCAGATGGGTCAAGCTAAATAAGTCTACAAAAATTAATATCTTAATATATATATATATATATATATATATATATATATATATATATATGTTTTGTAAAGAAAATTTGTGAAGAGATGTATGTATACATCTAGATCACGTTTAGGACAAGTTTTACCATTATTTATACCTGTCCTGAATCCATTACAGGTCAAATAAAATCCATATCATTCCAATTGGATTAAGCCGGACATTCAATAGGATAGGATAAATTACCATCCTCAACATAGAGTTGTCTTCGTAGGAGGGTTAGTACTGTCTTTAAAAAAAAAAAAAAAAAAGGGTTAGGTATAACGCCATAAACCACCCACTTTTCCGCATATTCTAACAGTAGTACCACAAGCCAGTGGGTGTTGCACTTATGCAAGGGTGCAAAATTTGGTGTTACTAGAACCGTTTCATTTTTAAGTAGAGTAACAACGATAGAAAGATACATACATCCGCAATACCGTCTTCCACGAGTGCAAAGGAAAAGAAATGGTCAGCCGCACGGTAGGAAAGGAGGGGAGGGGTCGTATCTTTCCCGCGAAAGAATGACTCACTTTCCTTCGCGCCATTCGACCGATGGATCGCGCAAAAGTCGCTTTGAGAGATGTGCAAGGTGATGAATGGGAGAGTTTGGAGTGTTTGATAGCTGTCTGGGGTGCGATCCGACGGACGATGTCAAGTAAGAAGATCAGTCCTTCTTTCGGGTGGAATATACAACCCGAACAAAAAAAAAAAAAAAAAAAAAAAGAGGGGGATGATATCTAGAGGAACGAAAGCAAAACCGCGGTGAGGGAAATCGAAAACAAAATCGCAGAGAAGGGGGCAAGAGATCTGGAATCTTGCTATTTCCTCCATCTGTTTAAATCCGAGAACTACTCGGAATAAATTTATCCTACCCCTCCGTCTCTCATCCCCTCCTTAATCTCGCCTTCCTGCCTTGCGGTGGAAAAAGAAACGATCCCTTCCAGGGTTAGGGTTTCCGCATGATTTATCCTGTTTTTCGATCTTTCTCCTGATCGATTCCACCAATCGGGCCGATCCGGTGTCGTACCCGTCAGATTCTTGGGTGGATTTGGGCTCCGATGATGGAATCGTCCGGTGGGAACTCGGATTCCTACAGGAGCCAGAGCGCCGGCAGCGGAGGTTCTTCGAGGCGGTACGGGGTTCACTTCTCGACCTCCAACTTCATCCAGGCGCCGCTGTCCGCGCTTTTGGAGTACTCCGGGATCTTGCGTCCGAGATTGAGTCACCCGGAGAACGAGAGCTTGATAAGTGGAGCTGCCGTTAGTGGCTTGCGAGAGCATGTCTCCGGCCGGCTCGATGATTCTGCCGTCGCCGGGGCTGGCGGCGATGGGGAGGTGTCGATAAGGATTATCGGCGTTGCGGATCAGGAGACTTTGAGAGTGGGTTCTGGCCAGCCGCAATCACTGGATGTTCGTACGGGGAGAGAGGGGAGTTCTAGTGTAATGGTCTTACTGCTGAGACGATTCCGGCTATATCTGAGAGGCAGGGAAGTGATGGAGGGAGTGATGGAGGGGCTGGAGAGGTGGCTTCTTCCTCGTCCTCATCTCTTCCATCATCGATTTCTGCAGTTGGTCCCCAGAGCACGGAGGGTGAGGCGAATGCTACGGGAGGCAACAACAGGGATTCATCGTACCAGAGATACGATATACAGCAGGTTGCGAAGTGGATTGAGCAGATTTTGCCGTTCTCGTTGCTTCTGTTGGTGGTGTTCATCAGACAGCATTTGCAAGGTATATTTTATGAGTCTCTGCTTTGAATTCCTAGCAGCATGTCATTTGTGTTTCTGAAAATCTTTGGGAAATATCATATGAAGATTAGAATTTCTGATGGCACAATGATGGTTACTTAGCGCACACTTAGAAGTTCATTCTGTAAAGGTATTGCCCTCTAAGTCTCCCTGGGCCATAAGTTATCATTAGTATAATTTTTTGATAATATATGGTTTTATCATAGTTTGCAGTTATATACTGCTAACATTTTATCTTTTATGTCAATAGTCAGTTATGAGGCATTTGCACCAGGCACCTGACATTTTGGTTGTATGATGGATATGATCTATGAATATAACCCACTTCCTGATGATTCTGGAACTTAAGTCTTGATGAAATCTTACGCTACTTCGTAAAGATAAATTAGTTCCAATAATTTGTGTTTTGATTTTGACTATTATCGTTCAAGCAACAAAGATTATGGTGTTATACCTAGTGCTTGTCATTGGATTTAGAAACAGAATAATGCTGGGCATACTGAAAAAGATAGAGGCCATGGGTAACCACATTTAGTTCACTTAAAAACAAAGTTAAAGTTGGTTGCCAGCATGCCACTATTGTATGCCTTTGGTTCCAGGAATGAATCCTTGATCAGGGAATTTGCATCAAGCAAGTTATGAAGGGTATGCTACGAGAAAATTATCCAGGATCATTGGTCTGTGTAATGTTGGTTCCATGGTGGAATTTCTAAAAAGCTGCTGCACTGTATGTCAAATTATTATAGCTGGTTAATAGTGATGCTTGATATGAGACGAGGGGCTACTTCTCTCTGAAATCTTTCCTCCATGTCTTCTCATATATTTGCTGTTTCAATGCTCCCTGGGCTCAAATTCTCCTCTGCACCTGCTCCTGCTTCAAACTACTAATATTTTGACACAAGTTTGAAATAGTAAAACTGTTTTAGAATTCTCTATTTTTTCAAATCCACTATTTTTTTAGTAAATGCTATTTTACATTAGAGATAGGATGTTTCATTTGCTTGACTTTGAGTTGATTGTAGCCCTTTTCATTGCCTAGATGCTATAATCATAAACAGCACTTTCTTTTATATGTGAGGATGTTGTGAATTACATGAATGAACAACCATCTGCTGGTTAATCCTACTGTATTTTTTCAGGCTAAAGTGGTTACTATTCATGAAACCTGATGCCTTTTCACTTCCTAATCATCATATGATGGAGATATCCATGTAATTATAGTTCTTTTTTTCTTGTTACTACTTTTAAGTTTGTAACCTTTGTTGGTGGATCTACAGGTTTCTTTGTCACGATTTGGATTGCTGCTGTGATGTTCAAGTCTAATGATATTTTACGGAAACAGACTGCTCTAAAGGTTTGTCATCTTCTATTGTAAATTTTCCTTTTTCTAAAGATATGCACCAGCTCCACTCTTCTGCAACCTTATGTAAGCTCTATGCTATTATTTGTATCAGGGTGTTTGTATAACAGTATTACTGAGAGAAATATATGATTTGTTATCTGGTTACATTTACCTTTTTCATTTGCCTTTTACCCCTTTATACACTTGAGAATACAGTGGTGATTTGCCACCACTCAATTTTGGACCTCAGATCCCCCCACTTGGGGAGATGGTGCGAATTAGCTGAGCTAATAGATGTTGACACCTTTTTCCCCCTTATTAAAGTTGCATTCAGTGTGATGCTGCAGTTTGCCATCGTATTTGCTAATGTGTTGGAAAATTGCTTTTCAAGTCTAACGCCTTAATTATACAAATGTGATAGTTGCTTTTCTTTTCTTTTCTTTTTTCTGCAATGCTTTTTATAATGTTTTGAAACTTGTCTGCATATTGATGAGAAAGAATCAGGGACCTTATTAGTGTTAAGAGCTTCTTCGGATTTATTTTTTGGTCATTAGATGGGAACATAAATTTTCCCATAACCTAATCTAGTTATTTTAGCTACTGATTATATTGGACCTATTCCATGGTTCAACTGGATTCCTGTACTTGGCAGAGGGATGAATTTCCTACATTATTCAACACCTGTTCTAATATTCAATATTTTGTACTCTCCATTTTGCTTCAATCATTATTGATTTTGCAGTTGGTGCATTTTGCTCAATCCTCTCAAAGAAAGTGGCAATGCTCATGCAAAGACTCCTGCCAATATTCATGTCTTTGCCTATGCTACAACAAGTAGCAATTATAAAAGGGTGCCAGCACAAGCCTTACCACTTTCAAACTAGCTTAGGACAAACCTAAAAATTGCACAACTATAGTCCCATCAACAGTGTCAAACTTATCACCTTTTTCTAGAATCCCAAGTCTCTTTTCCTAGGCAATCAAACAACAAAACAAAATAAGATCACCCTTCCTTGCTCCCCCCTCTCTTTCCCCTTTCGGTCCATCCTCCCATTGCAGCAATATTATCAATTAAGAGATTGCAAATGTTTCTTTGGTATCACACTATTGATCCTCTTCAGCGGCATTTGGTTATCATTTAAGGATGACAACCCTATATCTCACCCATCATTACTTTATGAATGTTTCATGAAGATTATTTTTAAGCAATTAATCAAGCGAGGTCTTGGGCTTGTTAAGAAGCCCTTGTATTTTGAATCAGTATTTAAACCCAATTGGAACTGCTTTTCATTTGCTGTTTGGCTGATTTGAGCCCTTGAGTTAAACACAACTCTTACTTCATTGTAAAGACTCTTTCCAAGTTTAGGGGAATTTTGTGATTGCATGAGTTTGAACTGCATCCAATAAGGTAGACCTTCCTACTTGCCAATTGGCAATATAGGTTCCTTGGCAAGTCTATTTGCCTGAATTTGCTTTGGCCCAAAATATGGCACCAATTACTAGAGAATCCATGCCAGTTCAAAATCTGTCATAGAATCTGTTCAATATATGGAGCCTTTCCAACTTTAGGTCATGCTTTTTAGCTGGTTTGATATTTGATGGGAAAAGGCTTTGGTGGTGTTGTCGATGATGATATCTAAACCTCATGCTATAGGCAAGGCTAAGAAATTAAAAAGATATAAAGAAACAAATTTACGAATATCTATTTAACATTTCATCTTCCTTGGTAAAGGAAGGTTTGAAAGTGTTGATATGGTGAACATAGTTTATGATTCTAAGATTTCATATGTACCATGCTAAGGATTCACTGAACTTGCTTGAATCGGGTAGTTCAAGGCATGCTGAGCTGTACCTGCAACAAACCGGTGAGGTTTGGCCTTTCGATTTGGAATGCCAACAATTAATGGACAAGGAAGAAGGAAAGAAAGGAGAAGAGAGAGAGAGGAGAGGGGAGGGAAGGAGATGGATGCTGGCGGAGGCACTGGTGGTGGCCATCAGAGGGTTGTGGGGGCCCTTAGAGGGCGTCGAGGCCTCCAAGCCTTCGTGTCCTCCATGATCACTTAGAGAGAGAGAGAGAGCTAGAGGAAAAGAAAGGGAGGGGCAGGTAGCGGGGAGGCTACTAGTTGGCCGCTATGGCCAGAAACAACAAACCTATTACCAGATTCATAGTGCACTTGTTTCTTTAAAAAAGCCATGAAATAGAGATGAGACTGTATTTCTGGCAGTCTCCCCGCCGCATTCGCCTTCCTCTTTCTTTCCCTCCCCTCCTCTCTTTATCTTTCTCTAAGCTACCTCTCATGAAGGATGCGGAGGCTCGGAGGTAGGGCTGGAATTGGAATCGGCCTGCTTGAGGCCCATCGGGTTGGGCCAACTTTGAGTCAGCTTCAGGCTAGGCTGACAAAAATTGGACTAGGTTCAAGCTGAGATTTAGAGCCCATTTGATTTTCGGGTTGGGCTTAGGTATACCTTTGGCCTGACTTAAGCTCGGTCCAACCTCGAGCCAATTCAAGGCCAGACAGTAAGCCCAATTGAAACTAGGTGATCTAGAGTAATCTCTATCATGTGATTGGATTTCGATGTCAGATCTAGGTGTCATTGACGATATGCCTAAAGCCCCTAAGTGCAGGCCCCCTCATCTTCGCCTACTGTCTTTGAGGGTGTTGTTGCTTTCAAGGCCAAAGCAAGTGGGGGCGATCCATGATTCCATTATGCCAAATAATGGCCACGATTCAATCCACGGCATTCCATCTCGTGTGAAGGGGATAAAACCTTTATCTCCACCAATGCTTTCTTGCTAAACAAAGGCCACAATTCAATCCTTTCGGCCATATTAGAGAGAGAGGAAGTGGGAATAAAAACCGAGGTGGGGAGAGTGGGAAACTGGGAAGGGGATAGTTGCCCCTATCCTCCATTATTTATCTTTACTTTAAATCTTCCATCTCCACCAATGCTTGCTCCACCCTCTCCTTCACCCCCCCCCCCCCCCCCCCCCCCCCCCCCCCCCAGCGCACGCGCCTTTCAAAAAAAAAAAAAAAAGATTCCTTTCTGTGGAGGAGAGTTGTTTTTTTCCCTTGTTTCTGAGGGTGAACCAAGGCAGTGCCATGGAGGGCTTCTCAATTTGGTTAGTTTATTGAATATTTTAAAATTTATGTTTTTTGATTTTTTCCCTTTTTGAAGGGAGTACAAGGAGGGTGGAGTGTTTGGCAAATATGGGTCCTTGGTGAGGGGGTGGTGAGCAGACAATGGAGTCTTGGTAGGGAAGAGAAGCACTGGCAGTGGAGAAGGAGAAGATTGTACTTTTTTAATTTTTTCTGGGCTTGCCCAATCAGGTTCGAGCATGGGCTCAGGCTTGGGTTTTTAAAAAAATTTCGTGCTTAAGCCCGGCCCAAAGTCTGAAAAAATTTCAGGCCATGCTTGGGTAGGGGTGTAGCCTGGCCTAGTTTGACCTATTTCCAGCCCTACCTGGAGGCCTCAATGGCCCTTTAAAGGCCCCTGTGGCCCCCCGATGGCCACCTGGCATCTTCGCTAGCCTGCCTCCCTCTCCGTCCCCCCCCCCCCCCCCCTTCTTTTTTCTTTTCCTCCTTGATTCCCTCATTTTTGTGTCAATTTGAGACGATATGGGGGCGTGTTGACTCATACCACTGGCTGGCCAGCATGGGATCTAGTTTCGAGTCAACGGTCTCAGCTAAACTAAGTTTGTATGAAATACATCAAGGCAAGGGGAGAATTAGGTATTCAAATGGGAAAATATTTATTCCGGAGATTTTAGGAAGACGAGCCCCTAGGAAGATTTAATTCACAAGTTACTACAGTGATTGCAAGTTGAACAGGCTTATCATTGACTTGTTTCAAATGGAGAAAGAAATAAACATTGGGTTGAGAATGGCTTCAGCTGGAGTCATTATTAACGATAGCTAGTGGATGAGCATTGGAAGTATTGGCAAATTTTGGCTGTAGGTCTTGCAGCATAAACCCACTTAAATGGTATTCAGCTATCCTGAATGATTGCCTCTCTTTAAGAGTCTAGAGGAAGGGTTGGGGAGGCCGTTTGAAAGGGACACAGCTGTATTCCATCTCTCTGTGGACTGCACAATCTAACTGCTGATAGTTTCTTTAACACATACTTCAGTCTCTAACAATTTACCAAATTTCTGCTGCCGTTTGCTGTATAGAACAGCTAGTCATGCCCCTCAGTCTTGGCTTGTGTTCATATTATTCTCGCTTCCCTATTATGACTCAAAGGCTGATGCGTTTACAAATCAGTTAAATGTATTTTAAGCAGAAAGAAATCAACATTATGGGGTTATTGAGTCTCTGTTGTGTAGGCTTTTTTAGAAGGTAGAACATGTTTTAGGGATATTGATATGTTTTATTTTTTTGGCTGGGACCCATCTGCTTTTTGTTTTCGGAGAGAAATAATTGGTTAGAACCATTCTACCTCATGTTACTTGGACCATCCAATAAAAAATCAACGCATCATCCATTATTGGAAAAAAGGTACATTGTTATCCTAGCTCGGTTGAAAATTTTGAATGAAAAAAAGTTCACTGCTAATCATGGTTAGCTAACTGACATCTTTTGATTCTTTGAATGAAAACAAGTTCACTTTTTTTGGATGATATGTTGACTTTTTATTAAATAGTCCAAGGTACACATGTTAGAATGGTTCTAACCAATAATTTCTCGTTTTCGGATGATGCATTAATGAAATAATACTAAACAAATGATCCTATGTGGATTATATCTGACATTTATTATTGTTTGTTGGTTTCTGCAGGGGGAGAGAAAAATATCTGTGCTTATTGGGATTACATTAGTTTTCATGATTCATGTGTTTGCAGTCTATTGGTGGTACAGGAATGATGACCTTCTGTTCCCACTGGTCATGCTTCCTCCAAAGGAAATACCACCTTTTTGGCATGCAGTTTTCATCATTATGGTGAATGGTATTTACTTTACCGTTACAAATGAGTATTTGATTATGCATGCAACTTTCTTCCTGAATTTATATATGCTCTGATAGTATTAATTTCTGAAGACATTTAATGAATAAAATTGCTTGGGAAAAAAATTCATGTTTTGGATATTTTCATTCATAGTGTTTTTGTTTCAGTAGTAAAAAAATACTTTACTCTTGCTTTATCTCATGTTGCTATTTTATTGCTTTATAGTCATGGAAAATTTCTTGGATGAGGCAATTACATTTGACCATATGTTTACTTCCTACCATTTTAACATTGAATGCTGTGTTAATTTGGACTTATTGGAACCATTTTAGAATTAGAGGTATCTCATTTAATGGAATGTCTGGAATCTTTTATTTGTAACAATTTTTTCTTTATACATCATTTTGTTGTTGTTTATTTTATTCCTTTATTCATTTCTCCTTAATTTTATCTCCCATGTGACTTGGTATATGTTCAGTCAAGATGGTTATCTAGGTGTAATAGATTGTAAAAGTGCCTGAAATCTGCTTCAAGGTTGATATGTGCTTTTTCTTGTATATTTGTGCTTGGCTGTGTCCTCTTCTCTCCCTTTCTGGAGGCTCACCTGCACACACTTCACCATATTCATATGCTTTCTCATAACTTTTTTGTTCTACACTCTGTCCCATTAATTTTTCTGTTCCACAAGTTTTGACAATTATTTCAAGGACCGGTGGTCTGGGGGTTGGAATATGTGTTTGCATGTTTTAGAGCCAGTTGGATGCATGATCGAATTCAAATGGATGACTTGAACTAATTTAAATACAAAAATGCCTGTCTGGGCAAGTGTGATTTAGTCTAACAACTTGATGGTTCTTACCCAAATTTGTAACTTCATCTAACATTATAGGTGATGTAGTTTGGAATGGAATCCCAAGTTAAAAACTGATCCAGGTGGGATGGACCATTGGGAAAGTGAATCAATTTGTAACTATTTATTACTGAAAGTGATTAATTGCCCTTGTTCAATTCCACTATATCTTGTGTTGTTGAACAGCATTTTAAGATCTTCTGTAAGTTTCGATGGCATTCTATTGGTTGGTTTGTATGTCCTTTTGGTTACTTCATGTCATATTTGAATTAGAGGAACAGGGAAGTTCTTGCTGAGAATCAATGAGGTTGTCATTCAAGGAATGTATTGAAGTGATATGAAGTGATCACAATGTGCAATAGATGTAAATCTTCTGGACATGTTCCTGCAAAGCTGATCTTGTTTGTGAAGGAAGGTAAATTGTTGAGCAAATGCAGAAGAAATAGGGATCAAGGAGGGGTATTCCTTTCCTCCATTATAAAATATTCACCTCGAGTCGTCCAAGTCTTGACTAATTTAAAGGGGCTCAGCTGGCCGTCTGCCTTATGCTACCATCACTTTCCAAGGAACCCTGTCTTTGGTTTAATATGATGGATTTGCATACTTCGAGAAAATATATCTGGAGACTTGAATTTGGGTGTCTTGACATGTTGGACTTGGACAATAAGACATACTGTTGCACTATGTGACACTCCACATTTTTATGTTGATGACAATTTTGACATTGACTTTCATCTCCTTAGTAGTTGGTGTAAATTTTGATATCACTTAATGGTGTCTGTAGTTTTATATGACGAATTAATTAATATTGCATACTCTGTGATAATACGCAAACTTGCATATTGCATCTTGCCATATTAGATTCTTTTGTTTACTTGATATTGAGCATTGCCTTCCTAGTCATGTTGAAAAGGATGTGTAGGGGTGGCAGTCGTGTCGATCAGGTTGTATATAGGTCAGGTCAGATGCCGGTCAGGTCAGGAAATTATAAACCTGAACCTGACCTATTTATTAAATAGGTCAGGATTGGAAACTTGAATCTGTTATTTTTAATAAACTAGTAACCTAACCTAACCTGGTTAACCTATTTAATAAACTGGTCGGTCCACTAGCAAACTTGTTTAGCTATATAACCCATTTAACACACTATTAAAACTAGTTAACAGTTAACCTGTTTGGCACAACAAAGCTGGAGTGCACAAAAATATTAACTTAAAAATGCATTTGGTGACAGTAAGCGCATTGTAATAAGATAATTTTACCAACTTAGCTATCCAGTAAGATCATTTTGAGCTCAACCAAACAGCAAGAAACAAATGCTTGGATCTTGATTTTACAAGCATAGGGATGATGAGTTTTAGAAAATCAATCCTGGTACCACCAGGACCCGATCTTTCCTCATGAAAAGAACCCAAAAAAACAAATTTGCATAGCTCAAAAAAATTGAGCCATCAAATGATAATGCGGTAACAATTAGCAACAGAAACAATATTACAAACACTCAAATTCATTAGGTCTTATGGGAGAGGGAGAAAAGAAAAAAAATGCATGCCTTGGAAGTTGGAGAATGAGGCTTGAAGTGGTGGTGGTGGCTCCCGGGATGTTGTCCTCCACATTGCCATCCATGGTAGAGGCGCAACACCTGAGCAGTGCCCTCTCGCATTCCTTGCTGCTAAGAAGAGCCTGGAATGGAGGCCCAGAGGCACCAGATCCCTCCCTCGAAAGCCAAAGGTAGGTGGAGAAATGAGCTCGTGAGCATTGGCCATCTTGATTGGCTATGGAAGAAAGGGAAAAAGTGATTGAAGGTGGGATGAATTGCCTTGAGATCTCAGAAGAGGAGAAGCAGAGGAGGAGGGAATTGGAGTGCATGGCTACAAGATGAATAGTGTGGAGAGCAGGGTGTGGTCTCTAGGTTTCAATCTCGATCTCTCTTTTTAACTCTACCCACAGCTTGGGGAGATCCACCATGGGGCAATGAGGCTGAGGTGAGGAGAGAAGCCCAGGAAGAGTCGAGGTGGACTGGAGGAGTGACAGGGATAGTGGATGGTGTTCCTCTCTTTGAGAAACCCTCACCCAATCGTTGAAGATGGAAGAAGTCTCCATAAGCCAAAATAAGAAAAAGTATAAACGGGTTTAGAGCAAGGGCAATCGGGTTTGCGCGGGCATTGTTTAGCTCATAATTTAGTTTGGTAAATGGGTTTGATCAAACATGTTTAAACCGACCTAACTTGATTAGTATTAAATGGGTTATGATCCTGGAACTTAAACCCGACCCATTCAATAAACATGCCAAGATTGGTGACTTGTTTATAACTGAAACCTATTTAGCCCAAACCCAAACATGTTTATTGCAAGTTGGATACGCGTTGGGTTGACGGGTTGGGTCATTATTTGCCAATCCTAGATATGTGCCATGTTGTCAAACTTTCCCCTTGCTTCTATGAATGACCTTTTTTCTCTATCCACTTAAGTGGATTTTCAAATATTTTATAGGTTGGACATTATCATTGATTTGTAAATTTGAAATTGTTAGATGATACTGTTAATTATGCAATTTGCAAATCATGCTGCTATAGTGCCGTAGAATGTTTATGAGTTTAGCATGTATTAAATTTGCAGATTTATGTGCAGATTGGTCACTCAAATGTGTTACTTTCTAGTTAATACAAAACGTGTAAAAATAATTTAAAATATTAAAACTGTAAAAAAATGATAACAAGGTGAAAATAATGCTAATATCAATAATTCAATGCTTTCAAATGCATGTGTAGTTGTACATCTTACAAATAAAGTATGATGGCATTTTGTATTGCAACTATTTGTTAGCTATTTTCGGAACTCACAAAGATTGTTGTAGAAAGTGAGATGATCTTCAATCTTTGTTTGGTCATGTCCTCAAGCCTTCTGTAGAGGCAAGGGGTGGTAAATACCCATGCTTCTATTTTAGTGCTAATAGAAGTCCGGGATAAATGAAGCAGCAGAGAAGAAAGGGAACACAGAAAAGCTTCATTTGCAAAGGGTAAGAGAGATGGATTGAACTTAGGCTAGTTGGTATTTTTATATTTTTTTAGGATAGGTTAGACATTAAAGCTGGAGTAGATTTAGATTTTTCCTGTAGATTTCAAGTTGCTTCCCAGTTAAATCACCCATCCCTTGAAAAGCTTGACTGATTTTTTTTACGATAAATCAGGGATATCTGATTTGAATCCTGTTCTGTGGAATGCTGATTCTTTTTGTGTTCTGACTAGGATTTTTTACTGATCCGGTCTGGAACAGGAGATCTGTGGTTTGAAACAGTGAGTTTTTAAACCCTTCATGAATCCTTTGGAAGTACATAAGTGGCCTCTTTTCTGTGCTATCTATTCTTTATAAACATTATTAGAATTTGGGCGCATCCTTTTATCATTTTAATATAGAATTGTTTGTCTAAAGGTTATTGCTTGATTTTTAGTCTGGACAGTTTTTAGGATTAGTCTTACGATCAAGTAGCTATCTTTTTCACAACTGCACTTTCTAATGTGTTGGCTACATTATTGTGATTCCTCATAAGCTATAACTTCCCAGATACTATGGTGCGCCAGGCAGCTATGGTTGTCAAGTGTGTGCTGCTTATGTACTACAAAAATGGCCGGGGCCGTAACTATCGTAAGCAGGTAATCTGGTTGTTCTTATGTTTTATACTTATTTAAATGTCTCTTGGTTGAGTTTTTTTTAAATGAAAATTTAGATGTTGAACTGGAAATTTAAGAAGTGAAATTTATTAAAAAATCCTAAATGGGGCCAATGATAACTGACATACTTTGCTTCCACAGACACCAGAATGGACTATCATGAACTGCTTATTTAATTGAGAATAATAAATGTGCGTAGGGTTGCAAGATGCTGTCATACTTAACTTTGCAACCAACATTAATCCAGTTGGTTTAGATTGCTTGGTTTCTTAAAGGGGCCAAGAGGATGGTCTACCTCATCAGTTCGGTCTGGTATGGCATTTGGGGCCAAATATGCCAGTGTGTTGGTTATAAAAAAGGTAACCAAAGAGTTAAAGTTTTGGCGGTATTGGTATTTCACATCAGAAGGTTATGAGAAGGTTTTTAACAATGGTTGCTCTAACTTGGATTGGGTTAATGTTCAGTATAAGGCAGAACATGGCTGCAACTTTGTGAATGACTTGGACTATATTTGTTTAGGAGGCAGTGTCGAAATATGGTGATAGTGGACGTTAACTTTGTATGTTGAATTAAAAGCTCTTTAGGTGATTTCTAGTGGAGCAGACCTCTTATTCTTGCGATAAAATAAGTATTAGGTTGAGTATCCGCAATCACCATTGATGCAAAAATGAGTAGTGGTAATTAGTCTATCTTAATGAAAAAAAGATAACAACCTCATGTCATGTGAGGTTATGACATACTTATGCTAAATTTGTATTACAGATTCCAGTATGGACTACTCATCCTCATTTAAAATTCATTGTCATCTACATGTGGAATTTGTCATAACTGTTTTTCGCCTTTCTGATCATAAGAAATATAATGAAATGCAACTTTTTATGTAGAGATTCTTTGTTGTTATTGCTTGTAAAATGTTAAATATTAAATTTTTTCCCGTCAACAGCTTCAAGAAATGTATTGCTCATTTATTTTCTGCAAATATACAGCACATTTATTTAGAAATCTGGAGCACATTCCTCGTAGGTAAAATCCACAACACGACATCCATTCCTTGGATGCTTCATATATTGCAAGAGTGCTCAATTATGACACAATGATTATAATAGGCATATGCAAGAATATCGAGAATAACTCATTTTGTTTGGGTGGAATTGATAGAAGTATTTCCTTTTCACAAGACTCAAAATCATATTGGAACAGTTATAGCATTTTCGATTTTATTGTTTATCAACTTTCAGACAAGACATGCTTGAAAAGGTAGGCATGCTAGACAAATCCCACCTGTTATATGATTATCTTCATCCTCTAAAACATAAAACAAAGAAAAGAATGCTTGAATCTGTCTATTTTACATAATAATGGAGTCGAGTCCACATAAAGGACAACTGCATTTGGTCTCACTCACTTGACAGTCAACTGTTGATCCATCGGCAAGTTGTTATTTGCATCTAAGAAAGTCAAAAAATGAAATAGCCATGGCATAATGCTTAATCTCAAAATATTTAACAAGTTATCATGACCTCTTTAGATAAACAAAATAATAATAACTGTTCTGTAAGCCATTTCCTTTCTTATTGAATACAATTGGTCCCGTAAAAAAACAGACTAATGTAAATCCTATGAAAGGATTCATGGTCCTCATGTTTATTGTAATACATGAAGGACCTTGCTATATTCTCTCTGTTTCCAATTTTCTGAGTCTTTTTTGTCTTATTTGGAAGTTTTTTATCTGCATGACATGGTCTGAGCTTATACAGTTTTCTGCTAGTCTAGTATCAAAGTGTATGAAATGAAGGCTTGTAAATATTTATAGCATAGGATACCTTGTAAATTGTGATTTTTTTTTTTAATTTTAAGTTTGTTTGGGTTATTATTTTATTCGAAAGCTTGATCCAAGTATTATGTAGGTTTCAGTTTTGAAACCTGTTAACAGTCGATTGTAAGCGAAATTGTTGAGTTACTTCCAAATTCTTTCAGGGTCAAATGCTAACCCTTGTGGAATATCTCTTACTTCTGTACCGTGCTTTATTGCCAACTCCCGTTTGGTACCGATTCTTCCTAAACAAAGAATATGGTAGCCTCTTTTCATCTCTCACTACAGGGCTCTACCTTACATTCAAGTTGACATCAGTTGTTGAGAAGGTAGAATTTTTTGGTTTTTTTCTTTTCCCTTTTTAGATGTAAGGACTATTTTATACTTGTAATTCTTAAGACTTTTGAGCCTAGTTTCTAGGCTGGCACAACAGTTTTGCCTTCGTGGTTAATAATGAAATGAGGCAGAAACTTCTTCGTACATTCATTTAGCCTGTGACTTGCAGGTTCAATCATTTTTTGCAGCACTGAAGGCGTTATCACGTAAAGATGTGCATTATGGGTCTTATGCAACAACAGAACAGGTAAGCTGTTGACTTCTATATGTACTCTACCTTTAGGGCTGTATGATCTATATGCAATGGCTTGGGTTGGCTTTGAGAATCATTCTTATTCTTTATGGCTGCGTTGGTTCAGAGTGAAAGGAGGGTTAAATGGAATAAATGCCCCTTTAACCTACTTATTCCACTCAAATCTACCAAATGCTAGGAAATTAACTAATTATTTGGAGAGCAAAGTTGATATTAAAAAAGTCGGTAAAGCTAGGTTTTCACCTAACAAAATGGGAACTATTCCACCCTGTATGGTGGACTACTTATTCTGGAGTAAAGTGAATGAGGAGTTGGCCCATTTTTCTGGGTTAAATTATTCTGCAACCAAAGACAGCTTAAGGGTTTGTTAGGAAAGCTTTGGATATGGAACAGATTTTTCCAAGGAAGAATCTGGTCAAACTTAGACAATCATTTTCTATGTTATTTTAGTTTTCCCATCATCTAAACAAATAGAAAACTTCTCCAAAAACTTCAGTTTTCCAAAGCCTTTTCCAAGCAACCACGCATACCTTAAATGCAACATCTTGAGTTAAGGATATGCTAATCCATTTCCTTACCTTTCTTTCATTCAAGTTTTCATAGTCTTATTAATCTCATATGACTAAGACTAGTTTGTCATGACGCAGAACTCATGTTTCCATCAAAGCTTTGTTTGTTGTTACAAATGAAAACCTTATGACCACTACGACGGTAGCGTGGTTGGTAAAGGCATGGCTCCTTCCTTGTATATTTACTCATTGGTCACGGGTTCGATGCATGATCCTTTGGGTTACTCGATTAAATTCCGAAATTTCTGGGCACACGTGACTGGGGAGTGGAGCGGCTGATACTCTGGCGTTGTAGTGGGGCTAGGCTGACGTAATCACCGATTGGTGGGGAAGGTACGCGGAAACTTGCAGCCTGCATCGAACAAAGGCCTAGCGGGTTGGGGGTCAGAATGAGGAGCTACACCGGGGTAAAAAACCCCCCTACCCTTTTTTTTATCAAAAAAAAAAAACCTTATGACATTATACCGCAATTTTGTCCCTCTTGTTGGCACGAGTGAAAGCATATTTCAATGCACTCATTTTCACCATTTTCCTTTTATCTTACCACATCTACCCCAGCACCATCTATCTTGTGCTTGTTGGATGTTCTTGTATCCTTCCTATATAGCCCAGAAATGCAATGCATGGAAGTACCATGGAAGGTTTATTTTAAAAATTTGACCAACTTCAGTTATGTAAATGAAAAGGTGTTTCCCTTTT
Source organism: Areca catechu (assembly GCA_021397845.1). Classification (NCBI taxonomy): domain Eukaryota; kingdom Viridiplantae; phylum Streptophyta; class Magnoliopsida; order Arecales; family Arecaceae; genus Areca; species Areca catechu. The sequence continues at coordinate 10,101,575 of CM038046.1, forward strand.
TGAAGTTTGCAAGTATGTCCCTCTGCACTTATGAAAAGAAAGCTCGTATATATAAAACATGAAGGTTGAGAAAAACAAACTCACCACATTTGTGGACCATCAGATAGAGAGGGGGGGGGGGGGGGGCGACTTCAGATGCTAATATCCTAATGTACCCATACTGTCTCCATTATACTTGTCATTGGTGTTTTCTTACCCATACAAATCCAATGGTTGCAGACGTGCACCTAAATCGTATATTTCCCTCTTAGCTGGAATTTCAAAATCTCATTTTTGGTTATTGTATTGTTGGTTATGTTTTTCCTCACTTAGAAACATTATGTGATTATAGAACTAATAAATCAAAGTGTTTAATATGTTCTAGGATTTCTTTTAAAAAGCCTCTGCCATGCATTAAAGGATGTTAGGGAATTTTTACTGTCTTCAAAGAGTGCGGTGGATGCGTTCAAACGTGAACTTACTAGGCCCTTGGCCCATTGTGAACAAATCACTTTCCAAGATAAGCTGTAGTTTGATTATTATTGTTATTATTTGCCACCTATGAAGAGCGAACACTGTTCTCCAATCAGGAGTCATTCTTCTGATTTAAAATAGTTTAAGCATGGATCAAGTTATTGTGCACCAGTGCCTTGCCGAACTAGACTGGGGCTGTGGATACGATGCATGTCATGTTGTTGTGTCAGTGCTTGGCATGCTCTGGCACAACTGCATTCCAAGTACTAGCACGGTACCTATCATGTTGTCCCATGTGCTCTACTGGCATTCTAATCCATGATTTTAGGTAGCCAATGCTAGTTCAGTTTTCTGTCAAGTAGATAAAAGAGGGCTCAAGAATTTTTATATTGACCTTGCATACCTGTCACGGCCTTAAGTTTGCCACAAATCACATTTGGATATCATGAAAAAGGTCCAAATGAAGATGTTGATAACTATCAAATATTGCTTAAAAGATGGCGTAAAAACTTTGTGAATGTTAGAGATTACTTCTATTTTTTGAGAGAATCTGCAAACTAAGAATCTTGAACAGGAGATTTTTTTATACTTGAGATCATGTTTGTATATATAGCTGACTGTCATTCAAGGGGAAAGAAAAAGGTTAGCCAGGATATGTAAGTTTAGTTCTGTCAAGTTTGAGGTGATTGGTGTATGCAAAGCTAATCATCTCAAAAAAAAAGGTGAACTGAAAAATTCAGGTGAGTGTGGTAGGATGAATACCTGATCTGCTTATAGAATACATAGTTTCCTCTCTGTCTGCTTGCTGTTACTAAGAGAGCACAGATTTTTTGTAATGCCTACCATGATTTTTGTAGGACAAATGGCACGTTTCTTGCAAAGAGTGTGGAAATTCAGATCTATCACTAAATTTTGTTCACTGTTGTCATCTATATACCTAGGCTGGCAAAACCATTTCAGAACTGGTGATATATCTTAAAGTTCTATTGGCATCTCTTTCAGAACTGGTGATATATCTTAAAGTTCTATTGGCATCTCTTGTAGTTTTATATGGATTCTTCCATGCATTCACATGTGATGGAATCAATGCAGGTTATTGCAGCTGGTGATCTGTGTGCTATCTGCCAGGAGAAGATGCATGCTCCCATTCTGCTTCGCTGTAAACACATATTCTGTGAAGACTGTGTTTCTGAATGGTAGCATATCTGAGCTCTGTCATTTCTTTTCCACCTCTCCAGCTCTCTCTATCTCTTATGGACACGCATGCCTGCACACACCCACACCAACACACCCATCCAGGGACTTCATTTTCTGTATGCATTTTGTTTCTGGTTCTACTACAAAATCCAAAACAAATCCCCTGATTTCCATTGAACTAAAAACACTTGAACCCACTGTACCAAAATTCATATTCAGCTCCATTACAGGACATCCCTGTCACTATGCCAAATGTAGCACGACATGCCTTGCATAATTATGCTTAAAATCTGGCTAGATAACATGAAGAAAATGTATAGAAAGCAACTAGTCCTTAATTGCAACTTTGCAAGTATGACCAACTATGCCTATCATTTTCTCTAAGCATAATTGAAAAGCTATGGTAGTCTCATTTTGTTAAGACATGCACACACTTATTTGGGGATGGCTTTTATTTTCCAAAGAACAACCAAGCTAGTTGTTCTCTGGGAACTAATTAACCATTCCTTGTATATACATATGTATGTGTATGTGGATATATGCATCAGTTGAGTGAATCTCCATGCAAATGTGGTTAGACTAATATTGGATGATGGGGTTCTGACATCGATGATCCAAGCTATCTGATGTGATCTACTATTTTTGAGGCCAAAATCATGTGATTTGAGACCACTAGCCTATGCATGAATTGGTCAAAAAAAAAAAAAAAAACACATTTGCATTAACTTTTTGAGAAAGGAATCTATGATTCAAAATCAGTGATGAACTATCCAAATTCAAGAGCCAAATAGTTGAATATAATCTATACTTCAAAAAATGCATTGAAATTTTTAATATACTTCTACCCACCTAGACGATAGTTTGTGAGAAATTATAGTTGCTTTCAGAACGTCATTTTTTCTTTCATCTATTCTTGTAAAAACATTGCATTGGGACACTTTTCATTAACTATTTTTGCCTCTTGCAGGTTTGAGAGAGAACGCACATGCCCGTTGTGCAGGGCATTGGTTAAACCTGCAGACCTTCGCTCGTTTGGTGATGGTTCCACAAGCCTGTTTTTCCAATTATTCTAGGTTACACCGGCAGCAAACCAGCAGACCCTTGCTTGGTAGGCGATGGTTCCGCAAGCCTGTTTTTCCAATTAATCTAGGTTTCACTGGCAGCAAACTCAACTGATTGCAAAAACGTCATAAACTTTGGGGTCTGAAATGAGCAGGATGATCACATTCCCTGCTTAGCCATGCGGCCAAACCAGTGTTTTTGCTGGAAGCGTTACCTATGAATGCCACATAATTTGTTGTGACAGCTGTTGTGTTCATATTCTTGTACCCGATCTATATAGGCCCTTGTTGGGAAATTTTAGCAGCACAAATGGAGAAAGTTCAACGTCATGTATATGAATAAACATGTAATTTTTGTCATATTATTGTTGAGTGAAAAGTTCTTAATATGTAACCATCTTTGAAATTTCATGCTTAAGAGTCAATTTGTACAGGTTTGGTGGTGCCTGATGGTGGTCAGGGAAATTTGCAAACTTGCTTCATCTCTCTTTCTCTCTGCAGATTCTGTCAAGAAGTCTAGTTTTCAAAATTTTACCGTACGTGGCTCAAGCAGATAAGACTTCAGCCATATCTAGTGGAGTTGAATGTACATTATTTTTTCAGAATGAACACGTATTTGATTTAAAATGCATATATTGTCGTTTGGTTGGGGGATGGGGAGCTGGGGACCAATTGCAACCAATCACACAAACATGAGCGGAAAGTGGACTCCACGATGCACGTTGGCAGACAGGCGTCCGTCCTTAACCTGGGGATGAAACGAGTCAACGCCTTGGCAATCCTGCTGATGACGGTCTTTGAATGACTCTCGAGCCAGGTCGTGGCGCTGCGATTCGTGGAGGCCAAAACAGGCGGGCAGCAAAGAGTTCAGCCAGCGCACGTACGAAGGATGCGTTTGATAGTAGATTGCCGGTATTTTAAAAACATCCCATCATATTATATATATATATATATATATATATATATATTAATAATAATTTAGATTATACGATAATTTGGATTGTTTGATAATTTAGATTACCGTATCTCAAATAACTTAGATTATCAAAATATTCTTGTCTTTCCCTTCCCTTTCGTGCTGCCCTCGCATTTTCCATGACCCCCTTATTGTCTGTCAATCGTCTTTTGACTTGTTGACCAGCAAATGGAAGGGGGCGAAATCGGTAGGGGTGGGTGGTGTCTCGAAGAAGAGGAATTAAGGGAATGAGGGAAGGAGATGGACGATGTTGATGGGGTTGGAGGAATGGATATGCTGTGCCAGTGGGGGAGCAGGACAAGGGAGGAGGTGGGCAATGCCGATGGAGGTGAGGGTGGAGGTGGGCGACGCTGCAAAGAAGAAGGGGATTTGGGGGGAGGGGGCGCGAGGGTGGAGATTAGGGGGTGGGTGGTGCCGGTGGGAACGGGGGAGGGGTTGGACGATGCCAGTTGGGGCAAGTAGGGAGGAGGGGATGGGCGTTGCCAGCGGATAGGAGGGGGTGGGCGGCACCATGAAGGAGAATAAGGGGAAGCGGGTGGGTGGTGCCAACGGGGGTGAAGGAGGGGGTGGGCGGCGCCGGTGAGGGCAGAGAGAGAGAGGGGGGGGGGGGGGGGGGGGGGGGGGGGCGGGGGTGTTGGGGAAACCAAAGAAGAAAAAATAAAGAAAGAATATATACAATAAATAAATAAAATATAAAAAATATATTTTATAAATATAAAATAAATTTAATTCAAGGATAGTTTGGTAATTTAATTTTATAATATGTAACATTATTTGCATGTATTAAATATAATAATCTACATTACTAGCAATTCATATTATCTTCACTAGTATTATCGTCGAACTCAAGTGATCCTTTTGCATCATGAAGACTCGCTCAATCAGGTTTTTTATGGGATCTTGCAAAACAAACTCACTCATCGAAGAATTTCCGGTAGGGAACACTTTAATTCCTAAATCAGCAAGGGTTCGGATAATAGATATAGAATTTTCCGGTAGGGAACACTTCAATTCCTAAGTCAGCAAGGATTCGGATAATAATTTTTCGCTATGGAACACTTCAATTCCTAAGTCAGCAAGGATTCGAATAATAGATATAGAATCCCAAAAAAATGGACAGGAATGAGAGAATATTACAGCTGGTTATTCTTACTTATCCTCGGAAATGCCCTCATATCGATATTTACACGCATTGGCCTTAACATAATTTGGTAATTTGGTTGAAAGGGCTTCTTACAGCTAGTTATGATATTATTTCGTTAAGAACCAACCTGAGCTTGTTATAATGGTTGGTAATTATTTTGGTAGAACAACCAATCCTTTTTTTTGCTGTTCTCCTTCTTCTTGAACTTGGTCGGCCTTTATGAGTGAGTCAGACTTATGGATCCATGGGAGACGGTTGGCTTATTACCGTTTTACTAGCTTTTGGGCATGATACGACCTTTTATTTATCCTTCGAGCCCATCATGGCTTTTTATGAGTTGGATCATTAAGCTTATCACAATATTTGTCCCCTACTCCCAACTTCAAGATATATTTAATACCTTGAAAGATGGAAGTTAATAAGAATGATGAGTTTTTTTTGTGCTCTTCGTCGAGGAGAGAGAATATCCTCAATGATGGTGAATCTTGGAGTCAGTTGGCAACATTAATTTGCCGCTCTTAAGGCATAACACCTTTGCTAGGTGTCAGATTCTCATTGGTGGGGAAGTTATCCCTCGGATCTCGGGGTCGTGTTGATACTTTTTCTATCGATGCTTGGTAAAGGCCCGGATTCGTGGCACGATCGGGATCGTCGAAGTCGTACAAATTTGTAATCATAAACATCGTCGTCTTTTTATCTCTGCCCGTCGAACTCTTGCGGTTCAATACTGATGCATTGGTTTTCCTTCCGTCATATCGGCTTCTTTCGTTGGATCGTATCTGTTGGTTGATATTTCCATGATCAAAGGTGATTCTCGTGGCTCGAGAAAGAAATCACGGTCATCGACACCTCCTATATAAATGGCCTTCCTCCCCGAGGGCCAGATCCTTTTGCGATTCTCGCTTCTGGTCTTTGGGGGTCTCCGTCTTCACTTCAACCTCTCTTCCTGAGCTCTTCCATTCTTTTTAGGTCAGACCTTTTTCTTCCCCTATGGACATGGTTTGGTCTTTAGATGTTCCTATTGCCTGTAGGTCTTTGGTCGGTAGAGGCGAAGGTGACTCCTCTGGTAGTCATGGTCCCTCTAGGGTGAAGGGTCCTCATTATAGGGAAGAACTAAGGCCGGGTCCATTAGAAGTACCCTCACGGAGTCTAGGTTAGCTTCCCTATGGAACTATTATAAGATTTTGCAGGATTTACTTGCCTTCGTCCATCACTTCGATGAGAGGATAAACAGGCCTCCTCCCGGGACCATAGCAATATATGAATAACATCTTAAGGCTGGCCTTCATTTTCCTCTAACCCTTTTTTATCTGAATCTTCAATTTGAACCATGTGGTTCCGGCACAGTTGACTCCAAACAGCATTCGAATAATATACACATTTCTAGTCCTTTGCCATGACTTAGACATAGTGCCTATGACTTCTTTGTTCCGTCTTGAAAATCAATAATATACACCTTTCTAGTCCTTTGCCATGACTTAGACATAGTGCCTATGACTTCTTTGTTCCGTCTTGAAAAAGGATTTTCAAGGCCAAGGATGGTGGGTCATCAACACCCATCCTGGTTGGAGGTTCATCATAAGGCTTCCTTTTGCCATTGGTGAAAGCCTTGCTTTTTCTTTCTTTTTTTTGTGCAGCCTTAGGACTTTAATACCGAGTGGAGGGAATCCCATCTGACCTTCAATGACGAGAAGAAGGTTATAACGGTTGATAAGGAGGACTTCGATAAGCTTTCTAGGATCGAAGTCCCTCGGATGAAAGAGTTGCTAAGCGAGTAGGTTGGGATACTTTGGCTCTCTGCAACACTAGATCTCTAGGTCAGAAGGTTTTGGCCTTCATCCACGAGTTGTAATATTGGGTGACCTTCTATCGGCATACAGCCATTCATAGCTGTGCTTGGAGTCTTGTGCCCTCAAGCAAGTCCAAGTCGACTCTCCTTTATTCCAAATTATCCGGCTCCTTGAAGTGGTCTACCCTCCTGGATCGGAGAGTGACTTCTACCGGTATCATTATTTCACTCCTGTATGTCAAGTTGAATGATGACTCTCTAGTAGTAGATCAGGGAGTTGTCCAGTATGCCCAGAGAACTGAATTCAGTTCTACGGCCCAAAATCCTTTTGCCTCATTTAGCCGAGTCTTCAGGCCATGGAGAATTGTCCGATAGGTTATTTTGGCTTTGCCATTTATTTGAGGATGTCCGACGGAGATCAACTTATGGAGGATATGGCATTGGGCACAAAAGTCTTTAAACTTTTGGTTATCAAATTATCTTCCATTATCGGTGATGATGGTATAAGGGATTCTGAATCAGTATATTATAGAGTTTCTGACAAAGTTCTCGACTTTCCTTCAGTAATATGGGCTAAAGGTTCGGCTTCAATCCATTTGATGAAGTAGTCAATGGCTATGATCACAAATCTTCTTTGACTGGAGGCTGAAGGAAAGGGACCAAGAATATCCATTTCACACTAGGTGAATGGCCAATGGGTGACTAACTGGGTTAGCTAACTCGTCGGATGCCTCTACATATTAGAGTACCTCTGAAATTGGTCACACATTACAAAGTAGCAACATCTCTCTGGATGGTCAGCCAATAGTATCCCTGGCAAATAATCTTATAAGCCAGAGATATGTCCCCCAGATGATCACCGTATATGCCTTCATGAATTTCTCTCAGGGCGTAGTCGGCATCCGAAGGTCCCAAGCACTTCAGCAAAGGTTGTGTGAAGGACCTCTTATAGAGAGTCTCCTCTAGGATTATGTATTATGAAGCCATCCACCGAATCCGTTTAGCTTCAGTGGTATCTTCTGGCAGAGTCCCTTCATTCAAATATCTAGTGATCGGATCTATCCAGCTAGATTCTCGCTTTACTTGGTGTATTTCCATACTTTCTCCTGTTATGATGCTAAGAGCTTCCAGGTATTCAATAAAAGTCTGACCCAAGGAGTCGGGAGCTATTGTGGCCAACCGGGATAATGCATCAGCTTGGGAATTCTTGGTTTGTGGAACATGAGAAATGTCAAGGGTTTCAAATTGGATCATAAGGTCTCGTACCTTCTCCGAGTATTTTGCTATTATAGTATCCCGGGCTTCAAAGTCTCCTTTGACTTGGTTTACCACCAACTGAGAGTCCGAAAATATTTTCATCTTTTGAATGCCTAGTTTTCTGGCAATTCTAAGTCCTACCAGAAGGGCTTCATATTCGGGTTGATTGTCTAATGCTCGGAAAGAGAAATGGAGAGCATACTCCACAACATCTCCATTGAGGTCGGCTATAATTAGTTCGACTCCACAACCAGAGGAGTTAGATGCTCCGTCCACATAGAGGATCCACATGGAATCAGAGTTATTCTCGACTTTTCCAATATCTGATTAGCTTTCCCTTTCTTCGTTGCTTCAAGTGCATTCGGCAATGAAGTCAACTAAAACTTGGGCCTTTATTGCTAGTTGGGGTTGATACATAATATCAAACTCCCCTAACTTGACAGCCCATTTGGTTATTTTGTTAGAGGTGTCAGGGCATTGCAAGATGGTCCTCAATGGTTGACCCGTCAACATGGTGATAGGATGATACTAGAAATATGGTCTCAAGCGCTTTATTGCTATCACCAAGGCATATATCAATTTTTGTGCTTTAGAATATCTCATCTCGGCATCATGTAGCACTTTGCTGGTATGGTAGATCGGCTTATGGGTACCATCGGATTCCTTCCTAATGAGCACCGAGCTAATAGCCTCATTCGAAATGGCGAGGTAAAGGTATAATGCTTCTCCTTCATGTTGAGGATTACTCAGATTTTTTCTAGATTGGCTTCGATTCCTCGATTGGTAACAAGGAAACCAAGAAATCTTTTCGAGATAACTCCGAAGATGCACTTGGTTGGATTAAGTTTCATCCGATGTCTTCGTAATACGCCGAAGGCCTCTTCCAGGTCTTTGACATGGTCTTCAGTCTGGATGCTTTTGACAATCATGTCATCGACATATGCTTCCATGGTCTTTCCAAGTTATTTTTTGAAGATTTTGTTGACCAGCCACTGGTACGTTGCTCCAGCATTCTTCAAGCTGAACAGCATCACCTTGTAGCAATACAGTCATTTTTCAGTCATAAAAGCCATTTTCTCCTTGTCTTCAAGATCCATTTGAATCTGATTGTAAACGAAGGAAGCATCCATGAAGCTTAAGAGCTTATGTCCGACGATGGCATCAACAAGCTAATCGATCTTTGGCAAAGGGAAGCTATCCTTTGGACAGGCTTTGTTGAGATCAGTATAATCAATGTAGATTCTTTATTTGCTATTTGCCTTTCTTACCATTACTACATTAGCAAACCAATCCGGGTAATGGACATCTCTTATGAATCCTGCATCAAGGAGTTTAGTTACCTCCTCATTGATGACTTTTTATCTTTTTGAGGCAAAATTTCTCTTCTTCTACCAAATAGGCCTACATCCTGGATCGACCTTCAGCCAATGAGTGATGACTTCGGGAGGGATTTCCAATATATTATTGACCGACTATGCGAAGATATTGGCATTGTTCTGCAGGAAGTCAATCAATCTTGACCTCATATCCTCGTTGAGCAGGCTCCCAATCTGCACAACCTTAGTCGAATCTTCTTTTATGAGGGGTATGGAAACAGTCCTTTCGATCGGCTCCCCACTTTCTTCTATCTGATCTCGCTGATCCAGCTGTTCTAGGATCATTTTGCCGACTGGTTGTCTGTCTTGAATCATCAAGCATTGTCGAGCTATCCACTGGTCTCCCTTCATTTCTCCGACTTCATTCTTAGTCAGGAATCATACTAGCAAGTGGTAAGTTGAGACAATTGCCTGGAATTTATTTAAGACTGGTTGTCCTAGGATGGCATTATATGTAGAAGACATTTGGACGACCATGAAAGTGATTGGAAGTATTTTCTGTTGGGATTCCGTTTCAATGTTGTAGGGAGGGTTATTTCCCCTTCCACTTCCACCGGATTCCCTCCGAACCCGATAAGGGGTGTTGAGGTTCTTTGCAACTATCCCATGATAAGTTCATTTTTTAAAAAAAGCATCATAGAGTAAGACCTCAGTCGAACTTCCATTATCCACCAAAATTCTTCTTATATCATAGTTTACAATGATAGCAGAGACAACCATATGATCATCATGAGATACTTGAACCCCCTGTAGGTCATTGTCAGAAAAGTTAATGGCATTGTTGTTCCAGGATCTCTTCGGAGCACTTTCTTCTCCGAAGTTTGATCGGTGATGCAGCATGCTGACCATTCTATCGATAGGTCGCTGATTGGGAATCTTCGTGCCATCGATAATTTGCTTTTGGGCAACCACCTCAGCTTGTCATTCTTGGCCATGGATACACTTTTCTAAGTACCCATGTTTGATCAGGCCTTCGATCTCGTCTTTCAACTGGATACATTCTTCTGTGGTGTGCTCATGGTCTCTGCGAAACCAACAATATTTGACCTTGTTGCACGAGGCTGGGGGTGCTCGCATCGGTCGAGATCTTTAGAGAAAATTTTCATTCTCAATCTCTATCAATATTATCTCTTGGGAGAGAGAGAGGGGTGTATGTGTCGAACTTGCCGACTGGATTCTTCGACTTCGGACTGCACCGTTGAGTTGAGGTATCATCATTATTGGACAATTTACTTTTTGGATTCTTTTTCTTTGGGATAGGTCTCCCTTCAGCTTGGCATCGATTGGCAGTTTGTTTTTCAGCTTGCATGTATTTTTACGCACGTGCTAGTAGTCCAGAGTAGTTGGTGAAAAATTTCTTATCCAGTGAGAAAGTGAATCTGGACGATCGGAGTCCCTTCTTAATGGCAGATATGCGACATGTTCGTTAAGATATGGGATTTCTAGTTTGACAGAATTGAAGCGAGACACAGTCTCTCAAGGTTTCATCTTCTTGTTACTGGATGAAAAAGAGGCTATCCAAGTTACGTGGCATCTTTTTGCTGGTCCTGAAATGAGCCACAAATAATTTTTCTAATTGATCGAAAGAATGAATAGTACCTAGCCGAAGGCTCGAATACTACATCTGTGCGGCCTTCTTAAGGGTCGCTGGAAAAGCGAGATAATAGAGGGCATCAGTTGCCCCCTGAATCATCATATGAGCTTTGAAGCTGCCCAAATAATCAAGAGGATCAGTGGTTCCGTCATAAAGCTCCAACTGTGGGATCTTGAAGTGGGACGGAATTATTTCTTTCATAATTCTTCTAGAGAAGGGTGGTCGTGAATCATAGGCCATCAATCGTTCGTTGTTCCTCTACTGGTCATCAAGTTTGGCAACCTGTAATTCCAGCTTTCGAAATTTTTTTTAGAAATACTGACTTGGTTTTCGTCACTGAACATCTTGTAAAGGAAATTGTCGACTATATTTCGAGGCGATCGATCGTTGTTGCTCGCTGACCACAACTTCTTAGAGATTTTGAATAGCAGCGGTTGAGCCTCTATTTTGTCCAATAGAATGTCGATTTGCTATCATCCTATACTGATTGTGGGAGCGATGTCCTCACCATCCAAGGATAGGTCATTCTTCTTGGATAATGGACGGCCTCTTTCCATTGAAATATTCTGCATTCTTCCTTTCATCATTTTATTTTTCAAGATTTTAATTTTTCCTCTTCCTGGCACGCCAATCTGTTGTCGTCGAATCCAAGTGATCCTTCCTATTGTCAAGATTCATTCAATCATGTTCTTTACAAGGTCCTATAAAACAAATCCACTCATCGGAGGATTTTCGGTGGAAAACACTCCGATACCTAAGTCAACAAGGATTCAGATAACAGATACAGAATCTCAGAGAATATGGATATGAATGAGAGAATACTACAATTGGTTATTCTTACTTATCCCCGGAGGTCCCCTCTTACTGGTATTTATAGGCATTGGCCTTAACAGAATTTGGTTAAAAATGCTTCTTGCAGTTAGTTCCAACATTATTCCGTTGAAAACTAACCTGAGCCTATTATAACGGTTGGTGGTTATTCTGGTAGAACAACCAACCATTTTCTTGCTGTTCTCTTTCTTTTTGAAGTTAGTCGGCCTTTATGAGTGAGTCGAACATATAAATCCGTGGGGGGCGATCAACCGATTGCCATTTTACTAACTTATGGGCCTGACACGGCTTTTTATTTATCCTTTAGGCCCCTCATGACCTTTTATGAGTCGGATCTTTAGGCTTTATCACAACAACCGGTAATCTATATTACTTTTCAAGATTGGCTTGCAATGTACCAAATGTAACTGCAAAGGAATCCTACCAACCTATGGTTCAATTGGTATAACCCTTTGTCACCTACAAGGCAAAGAGCCGAGTTTGATTTTGAAGGGTATCGGCCCTGGCTTCGATTGTTGATTTTACCTGGCTCTGGTCTCAACTTGCCCAAGGGCCTGGGCTTCAGCCAGGACAGGGTGGGTTGGGTAGACGGTGAGAAATGGCCCCTTCAAGCCGCGAATGCCGCGAGAGAGAGGGGACTGTTGCCGACGAACAAGATGCTCCCTTGCCGTCCGATAAGATATCTGGCTCCGGGTTCGACAGAACCATAAAATTAGTTTGAATCCATCCCAATGGAGGGCTTCCAAATAAAGCGCCTGAAAGAGATACCTGAAGATAAAAGATAGAAAACCTCAGAGGCCGTTATAAGCAGGAATTAACGGAGTTGGATTCTGAACGGTTGGAACAAATTCTTCTGACAATACCATGGCATATATTTTGTTCCATGCTGAATGCAGTCCGAGGCGAGGGGCAAAAGCCTAAATATTGCAATATTATGCCTTCTCTGCAAAATAAATAAATTAAAAGTGGTCCATAACCGATAAATAAAATGAGCAATTTCTGGTAGCTAAACTACAGGTATGGTGATATCTGTTTGAAATGCACAAACGAACATAAAACTATTATGATTGCTTCATTTGTCCTTTTTTTTTTAAAGCCACATGCATGATATTGATGAGACTTTCAATACTGGTACAAACTGCTGCTGCATAAGGCTATCTACAGCATTGAAATGATCAAAAGCAAATGGCCAAAAAGAAAAAAATCTGCAAATAAAACATTAATTTATCGATAATTACTGATAAATAACAATGAGAACAAATAAACTGATTTACAAATACAAAGGCACAAACATGAAAGAATGTAATTTTACATGTGTCGCCAAACCAGCACACACCAAAGAGGATGAGCAAAAGCCAACTAGCCCAGATTTTAGGTAGTGAGTCCTGAAGCAAACTGTTGCTGCTTAGCATCTTGGTTGCTGAAACTATATGATGGGATAGCCCTTGTGTTTGGAAGAACGGCCTGTGGAGGGAGCTTGGGGGCCTAGGGATAATGGGGCAAGCTTCTGGTACAACGATAAATGGGGAGGCTGGAGCAGGTGGCTGGGTAGCTGCAGTACTTCAGGGAGCATCATGCAGTTGGCAAGAGGGAGGAAGGTGCTTTCAATGCCGTAGCTGGGGATACAGCTGGGATTTGGATGGAGGAAACCTCCAAGACCTCTTCAATACCCTCATCCACAAAGACGGCATCCTGCATGGTGAGTCGGTGGTACTCCACAATCTCCCTCAGGAATCTGTTCTCCTGTGCACATATGGAGTTCTCATGTGCCAGCCTTGCCTTCTCAGCTAACAATGTCTCCAGCTGAAGGCATATCTGCATGACACAAACAAGAAACAGATAAACCAAGAAAAAAGGGAGAAATATAAAACAAATGTGGGATAACGGAACCACATCAGAATTTTTATGACATGGACCGTGAATCTGCAAATGATTCTAAGATTTTGAAAACTGCGATTGTTTGACTTAAACCTCCAACTTTACAGAACATAAGTAGTATGCTCCAGAGCATGCAGACCTAATATAGATAGTAAGACACTGGATGCGTATGAGTTGCGTTGCCACCTAGATCGCCGTGACCTGCAGCTCTTACGTGGCCTGGATGAGTGGACTACCCGCCAACGTCACCGAGCTCGTCGGTCGGAGACGATCAAGAGAAACATACCCTCCGCCACGGGGCTCGGTTGAATCGCCGTGCTCGGAGGGGTCGTTGTAGGGATGAAATAGGGCTTGAAGCTGTGCTGTGGTCCTCCTGTGGGCCTCTCCGGTGAGGAGCAATCTTCTCTGTATCGTCCCTCCGTCGGGCGGACCTGCAAAACAGGGGAGACCTGGGCCGGGGATTCTGGCAAAGACACTCCGACGATCAAGTCAGTGGGACGATCGAAGGGAATATAAGATCTCTGAAGCGGAGAGCTTGGGGGACTCTCCGCTTCCAGAGGGTGATAAAAATGGAATATAATATAAGGATCAAGAGAGTGTGTTGTCTCTTACCTCCCCCTTACCTCTTCAAGCTGGTCTTATGTAGATGAGTAGTCTCTGTCATTTGGGGAGGCATGCCCTTCTTGTTGTAGGCCTGTAAGGCTAGGATAGCATGTGAGGCTTCCTCTTTTGGGAGGTTCAGAGAATTGGTGAAGGGGTACAGTGACTTGGGCAGGGCACTATTTCCTGATTAGTGCAAACAGTGGCTTGGGAAGCTTCAACGTGGTCCTCCTTTGCAGGCAGCGTGCTATAGGACCCATGTGGATGGGGCCCCTCGGGAAATGCACTGGGCCCACATGAATGAGACTGAACTGCGCGATGCTCCCAATGGCCGAGCTGGGCTGAGACGCCAAAGTGCTGAGCTGGCTGGGATGCTACTCCTGGTTGCCCTGCGCGCACACAGATCGAGAGAAAGCCCGTAGATGTTTGGACCCCTAGAGCTCCTGTAATGATGAAGAGCAAAGTTGCACCAAAGAGAAATATTAATTATTGAGGGGTTCTTACATCCTTCATGAGGTGGCAGAGCCGCTCGTTTAGCATGCTGGGAGGCGAGCCGCAGATGTTTGGACCCCTAGAGCTCCATGGACATCTCCGGATGAGAGTCAGGCGATAGATGCGGGGCTCAGTGAAGAGCCTGGCTTCAGCTCGACTGGATTAAGGGGCATGACTTCAGCTCGGCTTAATTTGACCTCAGCTCGGCTGAACTGAGGAGTTTGACTTCAGCTTGACTGAATCAAGGGGCATGACTTCAGCTCGGCTTTATTGAGTTCAGCTCGGCTGAACTGAGCTTGACTTCAACTCTTAACTTCGTCGGACTTGGAGTCGGACGGGCGAGTTCCTGTATTTTTGGAGAACAAGGTTGCACCAGAGAGGAACTTTAATTATCGAGGAGAGATTCTTACCTCCTTCATGAGATGACGGAGCCGCTGGTTCGCCATGCTAGGAGGCGAGCTGTAAACGGTTAGCCCTCTAAAGCTTCCCATGGACATCTCTGGACCGTGAGTACAGCAAATGCCAAACTATGAGTTTTTCGGTAGATAGCGGAACTTCTTGAAGTCTTCGCGGACATCTTCGGACTGTGAGTAAGGCAAGAGCTGAACTGAGAGTCAAGCGGTAGATGCGGGGCTCAGTGAGGAGCTTGGCTTCACTTGATTTCAGCTCGGCTGAACTGAGGAGCCTGATTTCAGCTCAGCTTCATTTGAGTTCAGCTCGGCTGAACTGAGGAGCTTGACCTCAACTCTTAACTTCGCCGGACTTGGAGTCGGACGGATGAGTTCCTGTGTTGGTGAAGGACAAAGTTGCACCAGAGATGAACTTTAATTAAGGAGGGATTCTTACCTCCTTCATGAGATGGTAGAGCTACTGGTTCGCCATGTTAGGAGGCGAGCCGTAAACGGTTGGACCTCCGGAGCTTCCCATGGACATCTTCAGACTGAGTACAGCAAATGCCAAATTGTGAGTTTCTCGGTAGATGGCGGGACTTCTTGGAGTCTCCGCGGATATCTCCGGCCTGTGAGTAAGGCAAGAGCTGAACTCAGAGTCGAGCGGTAGATGCAGGGCTCAGTAAGGAGGTTGGTGAGGTGCACAACTTGGGTGCACATATATGACCGGACATATAGTTGACGTGGCCGAGCTCAAAGCACCCCTTGGAACCTTTGATGAAGGCATTGAAGTTGCTGGAAGATGGGAGCCATCATGGCTGAAGAAGCTCAAGGAGCAGGAGAGAGATCGATTCCGGCCAGATGCTTGACTTCGGGGGAGCTGTCCTGGGGGAGGAACTCAAGAAGCGGTAGTCCGCTAGCGCATGCGCGGCCATCGCAAACTCCAGCTGGTTGAGGTGCAGCCATCACAAGCTTCCACGATGGTTGGCTTTGTGCATCCCAGCGGCCGGGAATATTTAATAATGTTAGTGATGATGGCATTGCGGAAGCCCTTAGGAGGGGAGCAGGCCAGTGCATGCATTTATTAGTTTTGTACCATCCCATGCCCACATTGTATGGAGGAACAGGATCACCCTTTTCGTTATGTTTGCATGGTGTGGAGGACAGTCCCACTCCACAGTCTCGCATGGTGTGCATGAAGTGACTGGGCCTTCACAGCTTCCTCTTTTTGGGAATCATGCTTCGTTCATTGCCTTCCCCAGCCATAGTGGGGGTTAGTCTTCTTCATCTTCAATGGGAGTTTGACCCTAGCAGGGAGCTCGGTCTCATCAAAGAGCTTGACTTTGATGAGGAGCTCGGCTTCGTTAGGGAGCTTGGCTTCAGCTCTGTTTTATTGAGAAGATTGACTCTTGGCTTGAACGCAGAGCTTCGGAAGCTTCTTGGACGGGCTGAGCTGGACCTTTGGCATTTCCCGTCTTGAGGTGCCGGGGTTTCCGGTCTTTAATGTTGGAGAGCTGGGCTCCTAGTTTCAGTGTCGGAGAGCTGGGCTCCATTATTGGTGGCCTGAGAGCTGGGCTCAGGGCTTTGATGCCTGGGAGCTCGGCTCAAGGCTTTGGGGCCTGAGAGCTGGGCTCCGAGCTTTGATGGCCTGAGAGCTGGGCTCAGGGCCTTGATGCCAGAGAGTCATGGGATTCGAGCTTTGATGCCTTGGAGCTAGGCTCGAGGCTTTGGGGCCGGAGAGCTGGGCTCCGGGCTTTGATGGCCTGAGAGCTGGGCTCAGGGCTTTGATGCCTAGGAGCTAGGCTCGAGGCTTTGATGCCTTGGAGCTAGGCTCGAGGCTTTGGTGCCGGAGAGTCGTGGGATCCGGGCTTTATCGCCAGAGGAGGGCAACTCCGAGGGGGCTTGACCTCGAAGAGGCTTAACCTGGCGAAGGGCATCGGCGGCCTGACTCCAGCCCAGGGGGCTCTCGCCTTCGAGAGACTCGACCTGGAGGAGGAGGGCAGGGCTCGACTCCGAGGGGGCTCGACCTCGAAGAGGCTCAACCTGGCGGAGGGCGTCGGCGGCTCGACTCCGGCCCAGGGGGCTCTTGCCTTCAAGGGGCTCGACCTGAAGGAGGAGGGCAGGGCTCGACTCTGAGGGGGCTTGACCTCGAAGAGGCTCAACCTGGCGGAGGGCGTCGGCGGCCCGACTCCGGCCCAAGGGGCTCTCGCCTTCGAGGGGCTCGACCTGGAGGAGGAGGGCAAGGCTCGACTTCGAGGGGGCTCGACCTCGAAGAGGCTCAACCTGACGGAGGGCGTCGGCAGCCCGACTCCGGCCCAGGGGGCTCTTGCCTTCGAGGGGCTCGACCTGGAGGAGGGCAGGGCTCGACTCCGAGGGGCCTCGACCTGGAGGAGGGCGTCGGCGGCCCGACTTTGGTCCAGGGGGCTCTCGCCTTCAAGGGGCTCGACCTGGAGGAGGACAGGGCTCCGACCTAGGCGTCTTGAGCTTGCAGGAGCTTTTCCTGTAAAACTGAAACACAGTTTTTCATTGTGTAAATGTAGTGGAGTTACCTGTTGAGCTCCGGTTGTATGAATAAAATAAAGATATATCTCTTCCTTGAGAAGGCCAGAATTAGATTCGCCGATCATCGTCTTAGGAGAGAATGAAACTCCGCTCATTGCACGGAAGCACGAGGCTTCGCTGCATGGGGGGAGAAGACCTCGTTGCATGGAAGCACGAGACTTCGTTGCATGGAAGGAATGGAATCCTATTACTCGGGAGAGATGAGATCTTGCTGCATGGGAGGAGATGAGACTCCCGTTGCATGGAGAAGATGACTCCGTTGCACGAGGGAGATGACTCCGTCGCATGAGGAATAGGAGTCCTGCTGCATAAGCTCCGTTGCACGGGTGGAAGCTCCGTTGCATGAGGGAGATGACTCCATTGCACGAGGGAGATGACTCCGTTGCATGGGGAATAGCAGCTCCGGTTGCATGGGTGGAAGCTCCGTTGCATGAGGGAGAAGCCCCGTTACATAGGAGCATACTCCGTTACATGGGAGGAGGTGACCTCGTTGCATAGGAGCATAAGGCTTCTGTTGCATGGGAGGAGGTAGAACTCCGTCGCATGGGAGAGTTGGAGCTCCGTTGCATGGGAGGAAAGAGGCTCCTGTTGCATGGGAGGAGGTTCCGTTGCATGGAAGGAATGAGGCTCCCGTTGCATAGAAGAGGTTCCGTTGTATGGGAGGAAACTCCATTGCATGGAAGGAAACTCCGTTGCATGGAAGCGTTGGAAACCATGTTGCATGGATTTCTTTCTTCTTCACGATGGCCAGACCCTTCCTCCCTCTCTTCTTTTTCTTTCCTCTCTTTTCGCTTCTCTTTTTTTTTATTTTTTTTAAGTGGGGATCCTGGAAGGTGGCACCGTCGGGAGGTGGCTCCATCTTCGGCTTACCGCCTGTTGCCTTATCAAGGATGGCGATGCACCTTCACGGCTCAAGATTTTCTTGGTCGAGGCCGCTCCTTGGATCCTCGAGAGAGAGGGAGAAGTTTTCATGCCCTCATCCCCGTGCCCCCGGTCTGCCCCCCGGGGACTAAGGACAAAGTTGGAAACCGTCGTCCCATCTTGTTAAGGAGCGTTAATCTGCCCCCATACCTGGCGCGCCAACTGTTGCCGCCTAGATCGCCGTGGCCTGCAACTCTTACGTGGCCTGGGTGAGTGAACTACCCGCCAGCATCATTGGGCTCGTCGGTCGGAGATGATCAAGGGGAACATACCCTCCGCCACGGGGCTCGGTTGAGTCGCCGTGCTCGGAGGGGCCGTTGTAGGGATGAAATGGGGCTTGAAGTTGTGCTATGGTCCTCCTGTGGACCTCTCCGGTGAAGAGCAATCTTCTCTGTATCGTCCCTCCGTCAGGCAAATCTGCAAAACAGGAGAGACCTGGGCCGGGGATTCCGGCAAAGGCACTCCGACGATCAAGTCAGTGGGACGATCGAAGGAAATAGAAGACCTCTGAGGCGGAGAGCTTGGAGGACTCTCCGCTTCCAGAGGGTAATAAAAATGGAATATAATATAAAGATCAGTGTGTTGTCTCTTACCTCCCCCTTACCTCTTCAAGCTGGTCTTATGTAGATGAGTAGTCTCTGTCATTTGGGGAGGCGTGCCCTTGTTGTAGGCCTGTGAGGCTAGGATAGCCTGTGAGGCTTCCTCTTCTGGGAGGTTCAGAGAGTTGGTGAAGGGGTACAGTACCTTAGGCAGGGCGCTATTTCCTAATTAGTGCAAACAGTGGCTAGGGAAGCTTCAACGTGGTCCTCCTTTGCAGGCAGTGTGCTATAGGACCCACGTGGATAGGCCCCCTTGGGAAACGCGCCTGGCCCACATGAATGAGACTGAATTGCGTGATGCTCCGAGTGGCCGAGCTGGGCTGAGACGCCAAAGTGCTGAGCTGGCTGGGACGCTATTGGTTGCCCTGCGGGCACGCAGACCGAGGAAGGCCCGTAAATGCTTCCATGCATGCTGATCGGGGTGACGTACAAGGCTCCATGCACGTGGGTACGAACCCACGCGTTGCGGACCCACACGCTGCTCCCGGTCAGAGTCAGACCGCAGGAGAGCGGGACCGGACCGCGGGCGTGCTAGGGCGCGGATCGGGGTGCGCAGGACCCTGCTGGATCGGGGCACTGCCAGTGCCGAGGTCGTGCTGAACTGGGGCAGACAGGCGTGCCAGACCGGGTGCCACGTGGGCATGCCGAACTGGGCGCGCGAGCGCGTGGGCATGCCGAACTGGGCACCCCGCGTGCCGGATGAACCGGAACTGCTGCGGGCGGAAGGGCCGGACCGGGGCACGGCAGTGCCGAGCCGGAGCAGGCCAAGCTAAGGTGCGGCCTCCCGTGGGCGGACTGGGCGCCGAAGTAGGTGGAGCTGGGGTGCAGGCGAGGTGCGTTGCAGGGGCATGCCACAGGCAGACGGGGCCGAACTCGCTGCGGACGAATTGATGGACGTGCGGAGCTGGGCGCGCCGCAGAGCTGTGCAGTCGAGCCCGCTGCGGACGAGCCGGTTGGCGGGTGGAGCAGCGCAGGGTCGTGCCTCGGGCACGAGCGTGACTCTGGCATGGGCAGACCTGGGCACAAGCAAGTCGGGCTCGGTGCGGAGCCGCGCGCAGGGTGGAGCTGGAGCCAGGGTGCGCTCACCAGAGACGGGGTTGTCGCGGGCGGAAGGGCTTCATGCGGGCGTCCCGCGGGCGCGGAGCAGGCGCGGATGAGGCTGGGGCCACCGCGGGCGTGCCGAGCCAGGTCGCCGGAGCCACACTGCCTCTCGAAGTGCCGAGTTGGTCCGGCACAGACCGAGGTGGGCGGACCGAGCCACGCCAGCCGCTAGCGTGCCGTGGTCGCGCCGCGGGTGGCGCAGGAGCTTAGCGGGAAGACTCCATGCACGCGGGCGTTGAGCCCGGTCACGAGATTTCTTGGGTCGCGAGTGCATGAGTTGAGTTGTCTTGAAGCTGGGCCCACACACAGCCGAAGTGGGGTTTCCAGGCGTGGCTGCTTCTTGGCAGAGCATGCCGCCCGCGCCGGGCATGGCCGGTCTCGATGCGGGCGGAGCCGAGGCTATCGCACGGGCTTGCCGCGTTGGACGGTGGCGGACTGGCTGGGCATGCATGGGAGAGCTCCTATGGGCTTGCATGGGCGTGTGTCGACGTGTCTGGCTGGGACGAGCGGAGCCAGAAAGCTTCTTGGGTCGAAGCGGGCTACCTCGCACGCCTGGCCGGGCCCCATGTATGCCTAAAGCGAGCTGGCCGAGCTGCCGACCTGGTCGAGAAGCCAGCCCGGCTGAGATGGGCTCCAGGCATGGCCTGAAGCGGGTTGGCTGAGTTGCCGACCTGGTCGAGGTGCCAGCCTAGCTGAGCTGGGCTCCAGGCACGGCCGAGCTGGGCTCCAGGCAAGGCCGACCTAGTCGAGGTGCCAGCCCGGCCGAGCTGGCTGGCCGAGGTGCCGACCTGACGGCACAGGGGCTAATCTCTTCAAGTGGGCCCACCGTTATATCGGGGCCGAATGGATCGGTCACTACTGTAACAAGTTGTTCATATCTGTTGACCATTAAGAATCAAAACTAACCTGTTGATAGCTCTTAAGGGAGTACAGACAGCAATGTGAAACCTCTGGTATATGTAATGGCATTTCATGGGTAAAGTCTAACCATTCTTAGATACACTTCACTTTTCTTTGACAAGGTATCCCCCCCCCCCCCACAAAAGAAAAAAAGAAAAGAAAAAAAAGAGAAAAAAAACACATACGTACATACATATTCAGATACATACATATACATGCATTTGTGTGTGTGCATGCGCATATGTCTATGTCTGCACAAACACATCCAAGCAAATACACATTCATTAAGAATACTATATCATGCATGAAAAATACATTCACACAGTTCAAGAACAAACGTGCAAAATATACAAGCAATGTATCAATATGCAGGCACAAGCAGAAATGAGAAAGACACAAACACCAAATAGGTAGCACAGCAATACAAACAAACAGTGCATGAAAGTATGCTAATGTATATGGAAACCAGCAATGCATGCACAATAATATATCTTACAGCATGCATGCATGCATTAGTATAACTGCTAAAATCCTGTAATCCAGACTTGGTGGGCAATCATGAAAACCATTTCTTTGTAGTGACTCCCTAGACCATGTTCATGTCCAAGGATTCAAGTACCGGTGCACACCCTTCCTTATCAGCTTTTTCTAGAGGTTAAGGTACTTTCTGTACAGACACATGGTACATTACCTCATTAGTGCTGTACCAGCACCCAGAGATGCACTGTGTTTGTGATACCGCACCACACTGAAAAGGTACCAACCTAGGAGAGCACTACCAGAACAGAGAATTTCAACCTTGCTCATATTAAATCCAATCAAATGAGGTATATGTTATAAATATTTGCTTTGTGCTCTGTCATGTCAGTATATTGATGTCAGGTGCAAGTTCAAGTACAATAAAGTCATGCAATTGTTCATACAGTCAACACAACCATACTAACAAGTCATAAACATTAAATAATAAACTAAATCAAGACAAGCATGAAAATAAAGAAAAAGACACACCCAATCAAACCAGATCAAATATGTAAAACAACTGACCTTCTCCACATAAGTCTCAATTGTTGTGCACCTTCTGACCCTTCAATCAACACCTCCCAAACCAAAGCCCCACTAGCCTATATTACATATATTCAAACATCGCAAACAGTCCCTCTTTCATCATTTTCTATCTCCTCTCCCACATAAACCCAGCACTCCTAATTTTGCCATACCTGCATCTCAATTGATGATCCTTCATCTTGTCCTATACCACTGGTCCATTTGACCATTCAGCGAATTAATCTTATACATCATAAACAGTTCTTATAATTTTTTTATATAATTACTAAAGTACAAATGGTCTTTGACAATCATAACATTTATAATTCCTCTCTCTTGATATTAATGCACCATAATCAGTTATACATTATTGATCCCTTCCACATTCCTGCTTAAGTTTCGTGTAGTCTATGTTCTCCACAGATTTTGACCCTCAGCTTTTAAAACTCAGTTTCATATTTCCAGTTCACATTCTCCCGTTTCCAAATCTTGCTTGCTTTATATTACCTCTTGGTCCTACATATCACACACATTTAGTTGGACTCCATGCACCAATATTAGTTTAGGCTAAACTTTGTGTTCTCTATAACTTTTATACATATTAATTTCATATCTACTTCTTCAGAAGCCAATTAAACAGCAATTCATAATCAGCAAAATAACATAAACCAGAGAATGCCTCTAGGAATTTGACAGTTATGAAAAACAAGCAGCAGCTCAGAAGAAGCACCTGGTGAAGGTCTCTTTCCATTTTAAACAGCATGGACTCTCCATAAGAAGTTCAAAATTGGTGGGAACAAAATACATTTAAAATTTAATGGAAGTTTTTATTTATAAAAAGAAAATGAATACCAGATCATCATCTCCGGGATAAGATCCCTTCTCAAGACCCTCCCTCAGCATTTTGTTTTCTTCTGCAAGCCGAGCACAACGTTCCTTTGTGAAAAATAGATCTTCTTTGACAGTCTTTAGTTCCTGCAGAAGAAGCTTGGCCTTTGCAGCCAGTGCATTAGCAACCTGCAAGAACAAAATACAAGGCCATTAATTCAGTCCATCAGAGGGGTGAAACCAAGATTCTCGGTACCGGTACTAGGAGCCATACCGGTGGCCGGCCGGTACCGGTACCGTACCGTGCTAATACATAGTACGGTGTGACGTAATGGTTCAAACCGGTACGTCCAATTTTTTTTTTTGATTTTTTAATATTTTTTATGATTTTAAGACTTTTATTTTATTTTTTAAGGATTTAGGGTTTAGGGTTTGGGAGAATTTAATGTTTAAGAGTTCTAAACGCTTGAAATTTAAAATTTAAGATATGTCCGATTGCAAGATTTAGGATTAAATACTAAAATTTAGGACTATTTTCAATTGAAATAAAATAAAAAATAATAATTAAACTAAGATTATCAGCAATTAATGAAAGTGAAATGTAATATAAACATATAATTATATACCAATGTCTAGAATCGGGTAGAGTGACGATGTTCATAAATATAGGAATCATGTATGTACTCTGTAGGAAAATCAGTGTCCCTCTTACCAAGCAGCATGATACTCCTCTAAGCTCATCCCAAGAAGTATGCATGATGGATCATAATTAATCGCAGATCCCTCTTTGATGTCCCGACTCTAAGAGCTGTCCAGAGACTGATGATATGGCAGTGCAGGAGCCCATCCAAATATACCAGTAGCAAAATCAGATCCATAAGATGCTCCGAGCTAAATGGGATAATAAACACTGGATGATGACGTCTCAGATGCACCATATAGATTATATGACCAGAAGCTGCCAGTAGCTACGGATAAGAGGATCCTGAATGAGGATAACCCAGATACATCCATGATCCTACTCCACGTGCAAGAACTGCAGCTGTATCATGTCCCGAACGACCACGCGGAGCCCGTCGCCTATATGAAATCGTATCACCACGAGGTCTATCAGATGTAATCCATGATCTGTATCCTGCGTGGCATGGCTAAATTGCGACTCCTCAGTGAATCGAATATGAATAGGTGGCTACGACTCTTGTTCTCCTGCCCCTTCCTGATCACTAGATCCTCCACTATTTGAAGCATTATCATCACTGTCTCTGGTATCTGAATCTGAGTGGACTGAGTGCTCCGATGGAGATACAACTGCCTTTCCTTTTCCTTTATCTCCGGATCTACTAGATGGTGGGGAGAGACGATGTGCTGTATCTGCTGGAGCCCTGTGAGGAATATGATTGTTGCCCATTGTCCAGCATCCATCCTAGCCTCACTAGCTACAAAACTGGTTGGTCGAGGAGGCGATCCTGGCTCATCAAGCTCTGGCTGCTGTTGCTGACTCATGACCCATCCAATCATTGTATCTTCATTCTCATCAACATATGAACTTGCAGTGGGATCGGGATATTTCAATTCTACTTCTTCCTGAATACATTTTAGCCTTAACCTTAAATTATAGTGTACATACACAAGATCGTTGAGGCATTTCTGTTTTAGACGGTTCCTTTGCTTGGAGTGGATAAGGCCAAACTAGACTAGTTGCACTCATATCTACTGGAGGACACCGTCTGGGAGAGGATCTTCCCTGCAAAATTCTTCAGATTTTTAGCAGATCCACCAAAATACACCCACCATTCAGCTGCAAAAGATATTACATCATTTAGAATTTTAGATTTAGAAAAATAAAAAATTTAATCCTGATATAATATTAGACTTACTCCTTAGTAGTATCTACCCGGATTCATCTTTGATTTACTTTTGATCGCTACAGTGGATCCAAATGAATTTGTGCCCTCCCTAAAAAATTTCGTCTGCCAGAAAAAAAAATTGTTAGCTTATTGAAATTAAAGCTCTTAAAAATCATTCAATAATTTCAACCTAACTTACTTCTTCAAGGCTCATAGCAACGATATCTGGATCGGGCTCCATCTTATATATAACATTGCGTAGGGCAGACATAAGATCATCATCCATAGCAATGTTCGGTACGGAGTACTGAAATCTCGGATTTAGATAGTAAGCTGCACATATATTTTAAAACTTAGTCAAACGTACTTGTATAAATCTAATTGAAACTTAATTTTTAGGGACTTCATAAATTACTACGTACTTGCTAGATACAAATCCGAACTCATTTGATAACTCCACTATTCATCAATGATCCGGATATACTCAGATGCATGTGATGGATCTGCCTCCTGAATCTTTTTCTTTGCCATTTGCATCATGAAATATAAGAAGCCCATCTGAGCATACCTCTCGGAGTCCATGGCACGAAGTATCTCATATAGAGGCTTGATAGCCTCCACTACCCTCTCAGCCCGCTGCCAGAATGTCTGTCTCGTCACTAAATTTTCACATTGCTTCCCTTAGTATTTGCCCTAGCATATCTGCTCTGCTGCCACTCCTGACTGACAAACATCTGACGCAGCTCTGCTTTATTACCAAGAAGACTATCAAGTGCAATGTAATTAGTATCAAACCGTGTGACCCCCGGTCTCAATATTTTCTCCATGTAAAGCTCTTCATCAATGATAAGACCCATGTATTGTTATATATAAATCTGGTGATAGACTGTGCTAGCTCAATAATCTTCTGCATCATGCGGATTTTTCCAATATCCATCAACATGAGGTCTATACAATGTGCAGCACAAGGAGTCCAGAAAATATGCGGCCGCTGCTCCATCAAGATCTGCCCTGCAGCCCTATACTGTGATCCAATATCCATTATCAATTATGACCTGCACGACATTATGCTCTCTCACCTGATCAATCACCTCCTCCATCAATCTGAAGATATAACTGGCGTTGTATACCTGATCTGAAGCATCAATAGGCTTCTGAAAAAAAAATCTTTCCATCACAATAAGTCAAGAAATTGATGATGCTCCGTTTAGTAGGACCAGTCTAACCATCACACATCACCGTCAATCCATACACGGGCTACTTGCTCTGATATGAGGATATCCATCCTTCTAGCTCCTTATTGCTGTCCAGAAGCTGACCATAGATATCCCTCGACGCTGGAGGATCTATACCTGCACCAGTAGCCTGTATAGATGAAATAGCAGAGCGATAATATGGATTGTCTGCTGCATGGGCTGGGATATGATTAAAATTAAACCAGGAGGAGATAGCCCGCCACTTATCCTTCTTCTTATCCTTTTTCAGCATTGTGTCAATCCTCTGTTGCTTGGAATCTCTACTGGAAAATGCATGTGGATCGACATCATGGATAGTGGCTCCCTCTGGAATGTCCCTGGAAAACTTCCTACTGCCAAATGCTCCCAACATAGATGCAATACGGTCAGTGCTTCTCCTGACGGGCTCTCTGACTCAGGAGGTTCCCCTAAACTGTCTCAGACTCTCGTGCAGCACTAGCAGAAGCGGATCCCGATCCTGACTCAAAAGCTGATGGCCCGAATCACTGTCTATGCCTGGCTGCCTCCTCATGCTGCCTCTGCTCATACAAGCTCGCATGAATAGCAGCCTCCATCTGTGCCTCCTCATCAGAAGGAATATATGCTCCCTCTGACTCCTTGGAATAATAAGAAGGTGGTTCTGCGACTTTGCGGTCCACCTCTGCCTTCTTTTTTGCTGTTCTTTCCTTTCCAGCTTTAAAATCAGCAAAGTATTTCTTTATCAACTGACGGACCTCCTGTAGATACTGTCGGCATGCAGATACTGTCGGCATAGCCATCAGCCAAGTGCTGCTTCAACCTTGTTACCCTCCACCTTTGAATTCAGTATTACACCATTTACACCTCCAGTGATGCCGACCCGAGATCATCTCTCCATGTAACCAGCCAATGTCCCGCTCCGGATCCTTCTTCCTCCTTGATGGATCCATACCTGAATATTTAAATTACATATAAGGTCAATAATAATGTTTATTAATTAACACTTTATTAACTTAATTTTTAAAATTTAATTTTTTTTTAATTTTTTTTATTTAAAAAATTCATAAAATAAAGAAAAATAAAAAAAAACTAAATTTTAGATTCATGTAGGATTCTATCATACATGCTACATATATTTTTTTAAGATCCTAGAAATGCATTAAAAGTCATTTTTTTTCAATTTAAGACCTACGATACTATTCATGAGATGTATCAAAATTTGAATAAATCGACATGAAATTTATAATGAGAGTAGCTTAAGAGCCCTAAATTAATAATTTATAATTACAGTTTTTTTTAATTATTTTTTAAAATTAATTTATTAATACGAAATTAATTTTTAATTTAAAAAATTATATACTTAATAAAAAATCAAGATTTTAGTATCATTGTGTAGATCTATCCTAGATCTACCACATACTCTAAAATCATAGCCAACAAATAAATTTTGACAGCATTTCTTCTTAATTTTCTATTTTGCATGGATTTTAATAAAAAACGATACAAAGGAGAAAAATATGAAAAAAGAAAGGTATACGTACCTTGATTCTACATTCATCTTCGACTTCTGCAAGTTTGATTGAGTTGAAAAGGATCAAGAAATTTTTTTTTCCATTGTTTTTCTTTCTGCAACTCTGTAGCAGAGAGCTCTGAAAACCCAAGGCAGCCCCCCCTCTCAAAGCACGTCACATTGCTACAGTAACCATGTGACAAAAACAAAAGAAAGCCCCCACCTGCCCCCTCTCGCCCATACCGACCCGAACCAACCGGTTCGGGCCCGTTTCAACCAGTTCAGCATCGATTCGACCTGGTTCGGGTCCGGTTCGGTACGGTAAAGATTTTTTTTTTTGATTTTTATGGGACTGTGCCGATTTATATGACCGAACCGTGCCGGCTGGCCACCGGTCCGGTTCGGCACGGTTCGGAAAACGTTGGGTGAAACAATAAAAAGTATATAACATGGCTACCTGCAGACATTGTATTGTACCACAAGAAAAGCTTCTTATTTTAAGATACATGTTTTACATTTAAGCACAATGTTATGTAAAATGTACAGAAAGTCTTTGATGGATGGCTCAGAGCTAAACTAGTCATCTCCGCCTAGATGGGCTCTGAGTACAGGCAAACTGAATGAAGTTTCCTACTTTCATAAGATCTGACTTCATGAATTAGAAGATAACTGGAGCATCCAAGCATCAACTTCTTTAGTGTTAATATACAAGATTGATACCTTTCTTTTTTCAAAGACTCTACTACCTCATGGCCATTAACAATACAACATGAATGTGCTCAGAATCAGGCAGTTGAGAATCAAGCAAAGTCCATTAGTTCAAGCAATCAATTTTACTCAATAAAGCTGACAAGCATATTTAGAGCAGTAATTTCAATCCAGTGATACACAATTGCCACCTTACGTCGTGAGATGCCTTCAGCTGTGTTTCATAATCTGTTTGTATCCGGGTGAAAATGCGTTGAGCAGATTTTTCTGCAGCCTGATATTGTGCATTGCGACCACTTCCTTTTTTCCTGATATGCAGCTTATGTGTTTCATGGATGATGTCAGCAGTCTTATTTTCCACACTTGTCAGACCCTCCTGGAAAAAATAAACAACTACATGATTACCCAAACTAAATATTCAGATATCTAAAAGAATCCAACTTGAAGAAATACTTGTCATCTCTTGATAGAACATATCATATGATCGAACTTATGGAACAAATAAATGCTGTGTTACCTGGACACTTGTGACCAACTCCAAAAAATCATGTTGGATATGCATCCAAGTTGGATACATATCCAAATTGAATATACTTGGATGCATATCCAAATTGAATATGCATTAGAACCTTGGATACTTATAAAGTTCTTTGGTAGCTACTTTTAAAGATTAACCCAGCAAGGATGGCCAAACCATCCAGTTCAAGGCATCCCAATCCGAAATGGTCAATTGGCTGGATGGCCGTCTGATTTAGCATGGGCCTTGAATCAGGACAAACTGGCCCGAACAAGATGGAACTGTCCAATTTTGCTATGTTCAAGGCAGATAAGGCAATTCGGGCTTTATGTATTATGGAGGGCTTTGCCCAACCCTCCTATCCTCCCGAGTTGCATTCTCTCGCTTGCCTCTCTTGCACAAGGGTTAGGGTTTCAACATCATGGCTGCTACCACTGATGACGACGATGATGATGGACTGATATGTGTCCCTCTCTCAGTGTCTCTCTTACCCTCTCCCTCTTGGTTCTCCCCAATCTCTTCATTGCTCGCAACGAATGACTAGCCATCCTCTCTCTCTCCCTCATGCCCTCCCTTTAGTTCCAATATGCCTCAAGCTGGTACATTACACATGTACCATATAAAACCAATAGCAAACCAGTATGATCCCCCATATCGATTTGGTGAACCTTAAGAATAAGAGAGTTAAACTCTTTCAACCAAGGATCCCGGTATCGGTACCGGGACCCGTATCGGTGACTGGCTGGTACGGTACCATACCATATCGATATTCGGTACGGTGAGGCATGCTATTTTTTGTTTTGATCTTTTTAGTATTTATTAAATATTTTTAGATCTAAATAGATGTTTGTTGATGCTAATTGATGTTTATATCACTTCAAAACATTATAAAATGCTTTCTAGCCTCCAACCATGATAAATTATTTTTTTATGAACTTCCAATAAAGTAAGATTACCAGCAATTAATTAAAATGAAAGATGAAATATAAACATAATTACATACCGATATTTAAAATCGGATCGAATGTCAATATCCATAAATATCGGGATCATTAATGTATTCAATAGAAAATCAGTAAATCCCGCTAACCAGGCAGCATGATAATCCTATAAGCTCATCCCAGGAGGTATACGTGATGAATCGTAACTCATCGCAGATTTCTTACTAAGATCTCGACTCTGAGAGGTATCCAGAGATTGATGATATAACTGTACAGGAATCCATCCAAATATATTGGCAGCAAAATCAAATCCATAAAATACTCTAGGCTACATGAAATAATAACCACTAGAAGATGATGTCTCGGATGTACCATATCCATATGGATCACAAGGAACTGATGCCTGCGAGGAAGAGGATCCAGAATACGAGGATGACCTTAATACATCCATGAATCCTACTCCACATGCAAGATCAATAGCCACATCGTATCCTCAATGACCTTGCAGAGCTCGTTCTTATATGGAATCGTATCATCATGGGGTTTACCAACTAGTGCACCATGATCTATATCCTATGTGGCGTGACTAAACTGCGACTTACCAATAAATCGAAGATGAATAGCCGACTGCATCTCTTATCCCCCGGTTCCTCCCTTATCACTAGATCCTCCACTCTATGAAGAAACACCGGTACCACCCTCTCTAGTATTTGAATCTGAATGAACCGAGTGCTCCAGTGGAGATGCAACTGCCTTTCCTTTTTCTCTGTCTCTATACTAAATAGATGGCGGAAAGAGATGATGTGATGCATTTGTTAGAGCCCTATGAAAATATTGCTTGTTTCTCATTGTTCAACATCCACCCGTCCCACTAGCTACAAAACTGCCTGGTCGAGAAAATAATTCTAGCTCATCAAGCTCTAGCTCTTGCCGACTCACGACCCATCTAATCATTAGATCTTCATCCTCATCAATATAATTTCTTGCAGTAGAATCGAAGTATTTCAATTTAACTTTCTCCTTAATGCACTTTAACCTCAACCTTAAATTATAATGTACATATATAAAATCGTTGAGATAATTCTGTTTTAAATGGTTCCTCCATTTGAAGTGGATAAGATCGAAGGTAGACCAGTTGCGTTCACATCCACTAGATGACACTGTCTGGAAGATAATCTTGACAGCAAAAATTTTTAAATACTTTACTGATCCACCAAAATGCACTCACCATTCAGCCACAAAAGATATTAAACTATTTAGAATTTTAGATTCAGCAAAATTCAAAAATCAATTTGAATCTAATATTAGACTTAGTACTACCTACCATGATTCTTCTTTGATTTACTTCTAATAGTTATATTGGATCCAAAAGAATCCGTGCTCTTCCTAAAAAATTTCGTCTAGATAAAAATATTATCATGTGTTACTTGTTAAAATTAGTGCTAATAAAAATTACTCAATAATTTTAACCAAACTTATTTTAGACATATAATTGCAATATCTAGATCGGGCTCCATCTTATATATAACATTACATAACACAAACATAAACTGTTCATCCATGACAATGTCCGATATGGAGTACTATAATCTCGGATTCAGATAATAAGCTGTACATACATTTTAAAAATTAAGTATACTTGTACAAATATAATTGAATTTAAAATTTTAGAGCATTCATGATTTACTGTCTACCTGCTAGATGCAAATTCAAATTCATTTGATAACTCCACCGTCCATCAATAATCCAGATATACTCATTAGCATGTGTTAGATCTGTCTCTTGGATCTTTTTCTGTCTTTTCCATCATGTAATAAAGAAAACCCATCTAAGCATATCGCTCAGAGTCCATGGCGCGAAGTACATCATATAAAGGTTTGATAGCATCCATTATCCTCTCGGCCCTTGCCAGAACATCTATCTCATCACTAAATTCTCTACAGTGCTTCCTTCAATATTTGTCCTAGCATATCTGCTCTGCTACCACTCTTGATTAATAAACATCTGACGCAGCTCTACTTTCTTGCCAAGAAAACTATCAAGTGCTATATAATTTGTAGCAAACTGTGTGATCCCTAATCTCAATATTTCTTTTCCAGTAAAGCTTCTCATTAATGATAAGATTCATGTATGGTTATAGATGAATCTACTGATAGTCTGTATTAATTTAACTATATTCTATACCCTACGGATCTTTTCAATATCCATCAACATGAGATCAATACAATATACAGCACAAGAGATGCAAAAAATATACGATTGCCGCTATATCAAGAGTTGCCCTGCGGTCCTATACTGTGATCCATTATCTATGATGACCTGTATGATATTCTGCTCTCCCACCTGATCAATCATCTCCTCCATCAATCGAAGGATATAGCTACTATTGTGCATATAATCTGAAGCATCAATAAATTTATAAAAAAAAATTTCATCACAATAAATAAAAAAGTTGATGCTTCGTCTAGTAGGACCAATCCAACCATCACACATCACTATCAATCCATATACGGGCCATTTACTCTGATAGAAAGCAATCTAATTTTCTAACTCATTATTGTCCAGAAGCTGACCATAATATTCCTCGATCCTAGAGGATCTATACCTGTACCAGTAACATGTATAGATGCAATAGCTGAGCAATAATATGGATTGTTTACTGTATATGCTAGGATATGATTGAAATGAAATCAGGATCCGATAGCCCATCACATATCCTTCTTATTCTTTTTTAGCATATTATCAATCTTCTGTTATTTGAAATTTCTGCTAAAAAATATATGTAGATCGATATCGTGGATAGTGGTCCTACTAGAATGTCCCTAAAAAACTTATTTCTATTGCCAAATGCTCCCAATATGGATGCAATATGGCTAGTGCCTCTCCTGACGGGCTAGCCTCGATTTGTGCCTCTTCATCGAAAGGAATAGATACTCCCTCTGACTTTCTAAAATAATAAAAAGGTGATACTGTAGCTCTACGGTCCACCTCTACCTTCTTCTTCAATGTCTTTTCTTTTTCTACTTTGAAATCAGCAAAATACTTCTTCATCAATTGACGGACCTCTTGTAGACACTATCGGCATACAGATACATCAGAATAGTCGTCAGCCAAGATTGCATCAACCTCGATATCCCACCATCTTTGAATTCTACATTACATCATTTACATCTCCAATGATGCTGACCCGAGAGTATTTTTCCATGCACCCAACCAATGTTACGCTCTAGATCCTTCTTCTTCCTCGATAGATCATTCCTGAATATTTACATAAATTCAATAATTACATAAATTAATTAATATTTTATTTATCAAATATTTTTATTTTTTATTTAATTATATATATTTAATTTTTTTTATATTTTAAAAATGTAAAAAATATAATATTATAAAAAAATAATTTGATCTTAAATTCATGTAGGCCTATCACAGATACTATATTTTTTTTTTTAAGATAGTGGACCATGAAAGGCCATTTTTTTTCAATATTAGACCAAAGCACTATTCATAAAATGCATCAAAACTTGGATAAATTGACACGGAACTTATAATGAAAGTAGCTTACAATCTCTAGAAGAATAATCTATAATTACAATATTTTAATTAATTATTTTATTTTTATTAATTTTTTAATCTAAAAATATTTTTAATTTTAAAAATCATATACTTAACAAAAAATCATGATCTTGGTATCATTACGTAGATCTTTTATAGATCTACAATATACTTTAAAGTCATGTCAAAATAAAAAATTTTGATAGTATTTTCCTTTTTTTATTTTTTATGAATTTTTAAAAAAAAGAGGGGAGAGAAAGAAAGAGTGAAGGGAAGTATATGTACCTTGAATCCATCTTTTTTCTTGCTATTTCGGTATTTGATTGAGTTGAAATATTGAAAAAATTGGTTTTGAATCCTTCTTTCCCCTTTCTGACAAAATTGAGATCCGAGAAACTCTCAGTTGCTTAATATCAACCCTCGCCCACCCACATCACTGTAGCAGAATAAAAAAAATTGAACTGGACCGAACTAGACCAAATCGATCTGAACCGGTCCCAAATTGGCCAGTTTGGTGCGATACAGGCTCGGTTCATTAATCTTCTTTAATTATGAAAAGGAGAACCAATTTTATAAGCCGAACCGTGCCAATTGGGCGCCGGTCTGGTTTGATTCAACCTGAACAAGCCGGTTCAGCATGGTTCAGCGAACCGTGCTTTCAACAATGAGTTTGATACTTTATTTTGAATTTAGGAGTATTTATTCGTTTCTATGATTAGTCAAGGATATAGGCATTGAAACAATTTTGCAAAATATTATTTTTCTTATATCCTTATATTATTCAAATATATTGAAAGATCTTAACAAACAATATCCTTTTATATTTTACATTTTAATTTTAAGCAAATTAATAATTAAAGCTATAAATATATATTTACTTCAAATTATATTTTGTCATAAATATCCCCTTATATCCTTTTTTTTTTCCCTCTTGCCGAGTTAGACAATTCAATATGCATCCGAATCTGATTCTCATATTTGTGTCTATGCAATGTTGTTTCATTGCATGCAATAAACTTTAGTGGGTGGGCATATGTTGATGTCATCATGTCAAACATGCATTGTTTTGTCATACAAGGACATTAAGACATATTTAAGCATGTCACAAGGTATCCTGTATTTCTAGTCAAGTTAAAATGTTAAATTGAAGATCATCTGATCATGGACATCTAGTAGTTAAAGAGGTAAATTTCAAACTCAACATAATTACAATTCTCGCACAAATCTGATGCTTGAGTTACTGACAGAAATGCGATTATAATGACTAGGTAATGCTGATGATTTTAATGGATTGTCACTTGTTAAATACTGAGAGTTAATAAATAACTTCATGATTATGAAAAAAATATATTTTTTCAATAACAGTTTTGCCTCATAA
Organism: Areca catechu; assembly: GCA_021397845.1. Taxonomy (NCBI): domain Eukaryota; kingdom Viridiplantae; phylum Streptophyta; class Magnoliopsida; order Arecales; family Arecaceae; genus Areca; species Areca catechu. Next base: position 10,136,237 of record CM038046.1, read on the forward strand.
TGTGATACAAGAACTAGTTTTGGCACCACACTAATACATGCATACATGTGATAATAGATGCATAAATGATACACATATGCAGACATGTTGATATGCAACCATGTTGCTGTCTCTGAAATTTGAGTACGTGATGTCCGACCCATGTATTTGAGTTGGCCACGTTATGAAATAAAACATGATTCTTCAAAGCATTAAATAATTATTTGGATCCAAGAAAGATTTCACAATTATATTATATATTTTGTAAAATGAAAGACATATTTAAAAGAAATAGAACAGCAGTTCCCGAAAGAAATTACTTTGAGAGCATTTTTAATTGTGCCACCAATGTAGTTAAGAGAAGAAGCTATTGTATCTGAACTTTTCTGAAGGGGAGGTGTTTCTGTCTTCTGGTATCCCTGAGGTGACTGATTCAAATGATAAAACTGCATTAAGAAAAGCAAATTGGTCATGAAAGAAAATATTTAGAATCCTATTATGTTAGAATAGCAAAACAATATATAAATATATATATATTGGGCAATTATGTTATCATGAAACATGCAAGATAGAAACTCCAGTTGGTTCACAATTATGCATTTCACCAGAAACTTAAGTAAAAAGAAAGGTCCAGCCCAGTTTCAAGACGATGTTTGAAGCTCCAATGGAAGCAAGAGTGGAAAACCCACCCCAACACTGTAACACAAAGACAAGAGACCTTGCAGTGCATATCCTACTAAAAACCCAAAAGTATAACCAAACCCTCCTAAAAGCGATCAACAAAACCACTGGATATGTTAACATGGACAAGGTTTTTGCCAAATTTAAATGTTTTACCTCATTTTCTTGCACATGCTTAATTACAAAATCTCATTCTCATCCTCTGTAACATTCTTAAATATACACAAGGCAAAACAATTTCCAGGATTCAGATATTCCAGAAAATGCTGTTCTAACAGAATAAAAAAATAGAATGATCCAAAAATCCAATCCTTTTGCAGAATGTTTCAGCGTCTGTCCAACAACAACCACTTGGAAAACACCTATTCTTAAATAAGCATTAACCAGTACACATAAGATGCATAATTTGATGCTACCTGACTGCCAGTTGATGTGTCCACTGCTTGGGATTGATGTCTTCCATGGTTTTCAAATTTCTTGGTTGTACCATCATCCTCAAGAATTGCTTTAGCTTTGCCCGCTAAAACCCCCCAGAATCCATATTTGGACTCATTCAAGTTTTTCATGGATGCATGTTCATAGAGAGTAGAATCCTGCATTAAAACAACTGATTAAACAATTAATAGAATACACCAATGAGCAGAAAGCTCTATAGCAAATATTGTCACTGTTATACTATAAGTCGCTAGTATAGTGGAATGCTCTATTATAAACAACTGCATTTTTTTTCCCGATTACATTTACCAAAACTCGATCCTGGCAATCAAAAGCATCATTACCAGATCCACTTATTCTCAACCCAAGAAGAACTAAGAAGTTTTTTGTCCACAAGGAAGAAACGACTGCAAAAACAACGCTTGTTTCTGCTAAACTCGATCATCTAGTGAGCTTCCTCTCAAAAATAACCCAACACATCCAAATCATTTCATCAAATCAATCCACACACACACAAAAAAAAAAAAAAAGCCGAAACCCAACAACAACTAAGATCAATTCAAGAAATAGGCAGCCATCCGCTAGAACGCAGCTCTCTCAAGCAAAGAAGATGATGAAGAGAACGAGCAAAAGGCAAAGGGGGAAGAACTAACCCTCGGCGTGGGGGAAGAGCTCTCGCGATTGGAATCCCCGTAGGCGGAGGAGGCGATGGCGGACTCGCCATAGGCAGAGGCGACGGAGGAGACGCGCCGGGCGGTGGAAGCACGGATCGCCTGGGCGGCGCGCGACGGCAACTCGGCGGCGGCGTATCGGAAGTCCTTGAAGCGGGGAGAAGCCCTGGAGGAGACCCCGTGCTTCCGCCCGTACGCCATGCCCTTCACGCGCGGCCGGCCGCCGGAGAAAAGAAAAAGAGAGAGCGAGAGGGCCCGTCACTCGCGCCCCGGGTCCGAACGAGGCACCGCTTTATGGAGAATCGAGAGGCTTCGTCGGACCCGCCCGGCTTCGGTCGGCGTCACTCCGTTGCGCTTTTTGTTCTCACGGAGCCGGCAATCTATCAATTTTCGAACTCCATCCAGAGGATGGTCAGCGTGGGTTCGGACATTCGCGTTGAAGTGGCGGGCTACGGTGGTAGGAGTTTAGAATGGGTTGATCGACGGCTCAGATTTGTGGCGCTTGTGCTTCGGCTTTGTTCTACACCAACGCTATCAATTTGAGTTTAAAGAGACCGGACTGTGGGCCAAGGGCTGTGAGTAGGGCCGCACCGCAGGTGTGGGATTTCTGGAGTTTTTCGTCTTGAGATGCCGGGCTTCGTGAGTTTCCGGTCTTGAGGTGCCGGGCTTCGTGAGTTTCCGGTCTTGAGGTGCCAGACTTCGTGAGTTTCCGGTCTTAAGGTGCCGTGCTTCGTGAGTTTCCGGTCTTGAGGTGTCGAGCTTCGTGAGTTTTCGGTCTTGAGATGCTGGGCTTCATGAGTTTCCAATCTTGAGGTGCCGGGCTTCATGAGTTTCCGATCTTGAGGTGATGGGCTTCATGAGTTTCCGGTCTTGACTTCGCCAAACTGGGTTCAAGCAACTTGTTTGCGGGACTTTTAGATCTCCCGTCTTCGGTCGCTCGACCCCACCAGACCTGGGGTCGGGAGAAAGTATTCCTGCGAGACAAGGGCAACCATTGTGCAAAAAGGAATCTTATTATTGATGAGAGGAAGCCTTACATCATTGGTAGTACATCCTCAGGTTGCTGGCATTTCAAGTTCGAGGGAATCGGGTCCCATCGAATTCGGTGAGGTAGTAGGCTCCATAAGGGAACGCCTCGACTACTCTGTACGGGCCTTCCCAGTTCGGAGAGAGTTTATCATATTCTCGAGGCCGGGAGGCTTCTGCCTATCGTAGTACCATATCGCTAGGATGGAAGATCTTCGGCTTCACCATAGAATTGTAATACCGGGCCACCCATTGCCGGTAGGCCACCATCCGGAGTCGAGCCATATCCCTTGTTTCTTCAAGGAAGTCCAAGTTGAGTAGGAGCCGAGCTGGGTTCTCGGCCTTATCGTATTGTTCCACTCGCAAGGTGGGTAGACTTAGCTCCATTGGGATCACGGCTTCCGTGCCGAAGATGAGGTTAAAGGGTGTCTCATCTGTGACCGTCCTGGATATGGTGTGGTACACCCACAGGACACTGGGGAGTTCTTTAGCCCATCTGCCTTTGGCCTGATCAAGTCTGGTCTGGAGTCCTTGAAAGATGGTCCTGTTGGTCACCTCGACCTCTCCGTTGGTCTGGGGGTGTGCCACCGAGGTGAATCGATGGCGGATGTTGAGGCCGTCGCAGAACTCCTCGAACTCCCAATTGTTGAACTGCCATCTATTATCGGTGATGATTAATAAGGGAGTCCGAAATGGCATATAATTGATTTCCAAAAAAACTTGCTGACATTGGCCTCCGTGATTTGTGCTAAGGGTTCGGCCTCGACCCACTTAGTGAAGTAATCGATGGCAACTATCAGGAACTTGCGCTGCCCAGGTGTAGGAAAAAAAGGACCAAGGATGTCCATACCCCGCTAGGCAAATGCCAGGGAGCAGAGAGTTGGGAGAGCGGTGCAGCTGGCTGACGTTGCACATTGGCACCATGGTAGCGATCGCACTTCTTTACGAAGTCAGCCACATCCTCCTTCATGGTTTTCCAGTAGTACCCCTACTGAAGGGCCTTGTATGCTAATGTTCTGCCCCCATGTGATTTTCGCAGAGGCTCTCGTGTATATCTTGGAGTACGAAAGTTGCCTCTGAGGGTCTCAAGCACTTCAAGAGTGGGTAGGAGTAGGACCTTCGATAGAGCTGCCCGTCCATCAGCACGAAGCGCGTGGCCTTCCTTTTGATTATACCAGCCTTCATGCGATCTTCGGGCAAAGTTCCATCGGCAATATATCGGACATACTTATCCATCCAATTGGGCTTTGGAGTGACTTGTTGGACCTCCCCGGATGCCTCATGGCTTGGGGCCTGGAGATGCTCGATATGGGCATGTCCCAATGATGAGTTCGGCAAGGTCGCTAGCCTGGAGAGGGCGTCAGTGCGAGCATTCTCCCCACGTGGAATGTGGGAGATGCTGAAGCGTCTGAAGCCTGCTGCACTTGTGCGCACCAGCTCCAGGTACTTCGACATTTGAGGATCCTGGGTCTCAAATTTTCTCGAGACCTGCCTGGCCACCAATTATGAGTCGGTGAAAACTTTCAGGTTGGATATGTCCAGCTCGCGAGAAACTCTCAGCCCCACGAGGAGTGCCTCGTATTTCGCCTAGTTATTGGTAGCCACAAACTGGAAATGGAGACGCACTCAGCAACGACTCCCTCGTTGTTGGCGAGAATGAATCCAGCTCCGCTACCACCGGTATTGGATGCTCCATCCACGTGCAGGACCCAGATATCACCCTCCGGTTCGGGTCCCGTCTGTCACTCCTGGGAGATTTCCCCGGCCCCTCGTCCAGGCCTGCACACTCGACTAGGAAGTTAGCCAATATCTGTGCCTTCATGGATGACCTCAGTCTGTAGATAATGTCGAATTCACTGAGCTTTAGCGCCCACTTTGCCAGGCATCCGGATGTGTCGAGGTAGCTAAGTATGGCCTTCAGTGGTTGGTCCGTCAAGATCATGATCGGTGCACTTGGAAGTAGGGCTTGAGATGTTGGGCAAACATGATGAGCACAAAATTTAACTTCTCGGAGCGAGAGTACCTGACCTCAGTGTCGCGGAGAAGTTTGCTAGTATAATATACTGGCCTCTGGACTCCATCTTTGTTCGTGCGAACCAAGATCGAGCTGACAGCTCCCGGGATGACCACCATGTACAAGAGGAGCTCTTATCCCTCTTCCGATCAGGAGAGCAGTGGTGGTGACGCCAGGGTTCTCTTCATCTCCTCGAAGGCTTCTCGACACTCCTTTGTCCAAGTGAAGTCATGCATCTTGCGCAGTGCCTTTAAGAAGGGTTGGCAGCGATTAGCAGATTGTGAGATGAAATGACTCAAGGCCGCTATACGGCCAGTGAGTCGCTGGACTTGCTTCTTGAAGGTGGGATGCTCTATATCAAGGATTGCTCAGACCTTTTCTGGGTTGGCCTCGATCCCTCTCTGAGTGACCATGAAACCAAGGAACTTCCCGGCCACCATGCTAAAAGCGTACTTCGCTGAGTTCAACTTCATTTAGTACAGACGAAGGTTGCAGAAGGTCTCTGCCAGGTCATCCATGTGGTTCGAGGTTGGCCTGCTCATGACGAGCATATCGTCCACGTAAACTTGCATGTTGCAGCCGATCTGGTCTTTAAAGATCTTATTAACTAGCCGCTGGTACGTGGCACTAGCATTCTTCAGGCCGAAAGGCATCATCCTATAGTAGTACATCCCGCGGTCCATGATGAAGGCAGTGTACTCCTCATCCTCCAGATGCATTCGGATCTAGTTGTACCCAGAGAATGCATCCATGAAGGAGAGTAAGCGGTGCCCCGAAGTGGCATCCACAAGTTGGTCGATCTTCGAAAGTGGAAAGCTATCTTTCGGGCAAGCACGGTTGAGGTTGGTGTAGTCCATACGGATCCTTCACTTTTCGTTGCTCTTCTTGACCATGACCACGTTCGCCAGCTAGCTGGGGTACTATGCTTCACGACGAATCTAGCCGCGAGGAGCTTCTCCACTTCATCATTGATCGCCTTCTACCTTTCTGAGGCAAAGCTTCTCTTCTTCTGCCGAACTTGCAGCACTTCAGGTCAACATTCAGCTTGTGGGTGATGATGTCAGGAAGAATCCCTGGCATATCGGTCGCTGTCCAGGTGAATATATCTATATTTGCTCGGAGGAAATTGAGCAGGCATACCCATTCCTCTTCCGACAGCTGGGCTCCTATCTGTACCATCTTCAACGGGTCCATGCCTAGGCGATATGTCAAAAGATGTTCGACAGGGCTGCCCCTAGGGTCCTGTGCCCTTTGGTCGAGGTCGTCGACAGCGGGATCATCCTCGGTGCTTCGAGCACCGGAGATGACTTGAAGGCAATATTGGACCGGCTGAGGTGCCCTCCTCATCTCTCCCATGCCGTAGGGGGTCGGGAACTATACCAAAAGCTGCTTGGTGGATATGACTGCATCAAGCAAGTTGAGCCCAAGGCAGCCAAGAATTACATTGTAAGGTGATGGGAGCCTAACGACAGTGAAGGTTATCATGATCGTGTTAATTATTAAGCTTCAGGGGTTACCCCACTGGAGGACATTGTATCCAGGAATGCTACACTAGCAGGTGAAATAACTATACATTTTAAACAATTTAATATGCATGCGGAAGAATTATTTCATAATCCCAGATCTAACATAAGGCATGTTGCATGTAAAACATATTAACAGGCATGTATAACAATTTATTTGGGCATATAAACAAATAAGCATGATAACATAATGCATAAGAACATAGGAAAGAGCATGGAATAAATCCAATAAATTTGAATAAACTAATTCCAACATTTAACATAGTGTACAAATGGAATAAAATATTACCATATGGTTCGGTACTTACTGCCAATGCCCAGGTGAATAAATAAAATCGTGGGAGACCTTTCAACATAGTGTACAAATGGAATAAAATATTACCATATGGTTTGGTACTTACTGCCAGCGCCCAGGTGAATAAATAAAATCGTGGTAGACCTTTCACCCACTTGGAATAACTCTAGAATAGTATTGGGATAATGCTGTAATTGGCTGGAATAACTGGGATAAGATTATTCCGGTTGTCTTCTTCTTTGAGACGATTCAGAGCTCTGTTTTGAAGTTACAAGCCAGCAGCAGGAAAAATCAAATGTAGTTTTCTTCTTCTCCCAATACTGAACAGCAGCAAGAGGATATGGTTCCTTTCGATCTTCAACAATAATGGGAAGAAAAATCTCCCAAATATTCGCTTCCAGATCGATGAATCTTTGTTTCAATTTCAGGCATTGCAGAACTTGAAATAGAGCAGAACTTTACTCTTAAACAGCAATGGAAAAATTGGGATCAATACTGACTCTCAGGAGTTCAAATGAACTCCCTCTAGAGGGGAGACACGCCGGAGTTCCTGAACCGAGCTTCTTGCACGGTGCTAGCCACAAGAAGCTTCACACGGTGACTGAAAAAAAAGGCAGGAAGAACAGGGAAAATTTCTTCTCTACCGTGAGCACACACAAAAATAATCTCCCTCTTCCTCTCTGTGGGTGGAACAATCTTTCCCTTAGCTTCTCTTTTGTTTTGAAAAACAATGTAAAAACTTTTAACAGGAACTCAAAACCTGCACCTTGTTTTTTTTAAACTCTGTCTCACACGCCCACTCAAAGAGACTTGGACTGTTATTAAATAAAGGCAATGACCCTCATCCAACATCCACACGATCTCTCTGCAGTTCCAGCAACTGTAGGGAAGTGGGAAAAATAAACTGTTGCATTCATCGTGGACGAAGACTTAGTCTTCATTTAAACCGTCTCAAAACCAAACGATCCACAAAATCAATTTCATTGGTTCAATAGCAATTAAACCGGTTCAATGAAAATTCATCCGGTTCAATCCAATTGAAACTAGTTCGATACTAATTAAAGTAACCGGTCTAGACTAATTGAACCAGTTTCAAATATTCACTTAACCAAGAGAGAGAGAGAGAGATTTTAATTTTGAATCCTATTCAAATTAAACACAATCCAAATTGGTTCAGTCCAGGTTGATCAGGTATCAACCTGAACCATCCCTGATTGATCTAATACAGGTCAAATCAATAAGTGTGCTCAAACAATAACCGTGACCAAAAATTACCTAGACGATTCTCAATCGTAATCGGTACCCGGATCAGAGAGAAAAAACTCTATGGCGTGTGACCTCATAGGTTCGAACCTAAACGGTAGCACTGGAATAATTCTAGTACCAGCACAAGAAACCATCTAGCAATGGGTCTCGGCGTCCGAATAGGTCGAAAATGCGAGAGCAATCTATCGAACCTCTGGCATATGGTTACTGTATAATTCATCCCTTTGACCTCTAATGCTCAGGACGACTGAGATTGGGCTGCCAACCCAGACTAAGTCAGTCGACTACGTGTCTCAACCTCGCAAGCCCAGTGACTCTTCACTAGGGCTACCTCGGCCGAGGATTTGCTAAATTGAGACATTGCGAGACATTTAATCCAAACTGTTTGGACAGGTCAATTCCATCTTGGTCCATCACTGCTTCACAAGTACTTTCCTATACCCAGAAACCTTTCATCGCCGAATTAGAAATCCGGGTAGTCTGGCACCAAAGCACAGGGAGTTTCTTGCAAGCTACCATGATGACCTCAGGTCAGAGGGACATATATACCCATATCCAATCATGAGTATCCCTTTGGCAGAAAAGGGACTGCACGGAGTCACGTTCAATACGATATCACATATCCTACTTGCAAATCACATCAGTGTCACCACACTCCTTTGGTCAAGAGGACAACCAAACGATGTGATTCACAACAACCTATACTTGATACATTGCTGTCCAGTATAATGTATCCTTTGGTTGTGAACCTGTTTTTTAAGGACCACTTGATATATCCTCTCTATATCAAAATCATTGTAGTCCTAAGGACTTCATCACATATAAGAATTCATTATAGGGAAATGTCAATAGTGATGAACTGCCAAAATAATCTTTTATTAATTCATATACAATGTATAATATAATGCTCAACCGCCTACAGGTTAGGTGATTGGCTTTGGGACACAATTCCCAACAACTCCCACTTTTACTAAAGCCAATCAGAACAATATCTAATACCCATTTCCCTTTTGTAGTAATCGAACTCTTTGATTCCGAGGGCTTTAGTGAAGGGGTCAGCAAGATTTTTCTTTCCATCAATCTTTAGAAGAATAATATCGCCTCGCTCCACGATTTCTCGAACAAGGTGGTAGCGTCGCAGAATGTGCTTTGTGCGTTGATGAGATTTCGGCTCCTTGGCTTGAGCAATGGCTCCAGTGTTATCACAATACACTGGAATAGGTCCATTTAGGGAAGGTGTCACCCCTAGCTCTGCAAAGAATTTCTGCAACCACACGGCCTCCTTTGCTGCATCTGATGCTGCAATGTACTCTGCTTCGCATACAGAGTCTGCAACTGAAGCCTGCTTGGAACTCTTCCAGCAAATCGCTCCTCCATTTAGGGTAAACACAAAACCTGACACACTCTTGCTATCATCTCTGTCTGACTGGAAACTGGAGTCAGTGTACCCAACAAGTTTCAAGTCAGGTTCTCCATAGATAAGCCACTGGTCCTTAGTATTTCTCAAATACTTCAGGATGGTTTTAACCACCTTCCAATGAGCTTCACCTGGGTCAGACTGGTATCTGCTCACTACTCCTAGTGAGTATGCCACATCTGGTCTAGTACATGTCATAGCATACATGATAGAGCCTACTGCAGAAGCATAAGGTACTCTATTCATGCGCTCTCTTTCCTCAAGAGTTGCACAATTCTTCTTGGAAAGAGTAATTCCAGAACCTATCGGAAGATAGCCTTTCTTGGAATTTTCCATGTTGAACCGTTTCAGCACAGTATCAATATACGTAGATTGGGACAATCCCAGAAGCCTCTTAGACCTATCTCTATAGATTTTCATACCAAGTATGAAAGAGGCTTCACCTAAGTCCTTCATGGAGAATTGAGATGACAACCAAACTTTTATTCCTTGCATTGCAGCAATGTCATTTCCGATTAAGAGAATGTCATCAACATACAGTACCAAGAATACAATCACAAAACCATTAGCCCATTTATAGATGCATGGTTCTTCTCCATTTCTAACGAAGCCATATGATTTGATACATTTATCAAAACGCATGTTCCAACTTCGAGATGCTTGCTTGAGTCCATAAATGGATCTTTGCAATTTGCATACTTTCAACTCGTCTGTGGATGTGAACCCTTCAGGTTGCATCATATACACCTCCTCATCCAACTCTCCATTTAGGAAGGCTGTTCGGACATCCATTTGCCAGATCTCATAGTCAAAATGTGCTGCTAAAGCAAGCATGATCCGAATAGACTTGAGCATTGCCACAGGGGAGAAAGTCTCATCATAATCGATACCATATCGCTGACGATACCCTTTGGCAACCAGACGGGCTTTATAGGTCTCAACTTTCCCATCTGCGCCCCTTTTTCTCTTGAAGATCCATTTGCACCCGATGGGTTTTATCCCTTCAGGTGGATCAACCAATGTCCATACATGGTTGATCTCCATGGACTCCATCTCGGATCGCATAGCACCAAGCCATGCCTCAGAGTCAGATCTCTGAAGTGCATCCATATAGGTGATTGGATCCTCATTGTTCTCATCGAGTTCAATAGGATCTTCATCCCGGACCAAGAAACCTAAGTATCTGTCCGGCTGACGCAGTGCTCTACCAGATCGCCTAATAATAGTCTCTGGATGTGATCCAATCACAGCCGGTTCAGTGACATCTCTAGAATGTGTAGGTTCTACTACTGGTTGAACTTCACCAAGTTCAATCTTAGAGGCTACAGTTTCTTCACCAAGAAACTCTTTTTCTAAAAAGATAGCCCTAAGAGCGGTGAATATTTTCTGTTCATCCTCCAAGTAGAAAAAATACCCTTTTGACTCCTTAGGATATCCTATAAAGAAGCATCGATCAGATCTAGGACCAAGTTTGTCTGTGTCCAAACGTTTTACATAAGCCGGACAACCCCAGACCCGAAGGTGTGAAATTGAGGGCTTTCGTCCTGTCCATATCTCATATGGAGTGGAGACAACAGACTTACTCGGGACGTTATTCAACAGGTAACAAGCTGTCTCAAGAGCATATCCCCAGAAGGATATCGGCAGAGTAGCAAAACCCATCATAGATCGAACCATGTCCAATAATGTTCGATTCCTCCGTTCAGACACACCATTCCATTGAGGTGTTCCAGGAGGAGTCCATTGAGAGAGAATCCCATTCTCCTCAAGATATGTCAGGAACTCACTAGATAGGTATTCACCACCTCGATCAGATCGAAGGGTTTTTATACTTTTTCCAGTTTGTTTTTCCACTTCATTACGATATCGTTTGAACATTTCAAACGACTCAGATTTATGTCTCATTAAGAAGATATAACCGAACCTCGACAGGTCATCTGTGAAAGTAATGAAATATCTATATCCTCCTCTAGCTATAATTGTCATGGATCCACATACATCAGTATGTACGAGATTCAACAATTCTGTAGCTCGTTCACCTTTTCCAGTAAAAGGTGATTTGGTCATCTTACCAAGTAAACAGGATTCACAAGTGGGCAGTGAGTCAGAATCACTGACCTCGAGGAGACCTTTTCCTCGCAACTTGAATATCCTATTCTGGTTAATATGACCTAATCTACAGTGCCATAGATATAGATCACTGATATTTTCTAACCTTGGGCGTTTGCTAGATGTGTACATAACACTAACAGGCCGTGACAATATATAAATGCCATTATCCAACTTAGCTTTCATTATCACACAGTTATTCACAATAACTTGACAAATATCTCCTTTAATTGAAAGTTCATAACCACAACTGGCCAACTGGCCTACAGAGATAATACACATAATAAAACTAGGGCAGTAATGACAGTCAATTAGCTTGACAGTACAGGACTCGAAGACCAGACTCAGAACCCCAATCGCCAGTACTGGAACACGATTTCCATTCCCGACGCTCAGGAACTGCTCCCCATCTTTGAATTTCCTGTTAACCTGTAGTCCCTGCAATGAATTGCAAACATGAATGGGACTACCGGTATCCAATACCCAGTCAGTAGTATCACGAATAGAGAAATTACAAGGACTTATCATATAAATACCTTGTCCAGCACCCTGCTGACTTCTCCTCTTAGGCCTGTTGGGATCTAAGGATGCTATATAGAGAGAACAATTCCTCTTCCAGTGTCCTCGCTTCTTACAGTAAAAGCACTCTGCATTTGACTGATCAGCTTTTACCTTCCTGGTCTGACTCGGTCCAGGAGCACTTTGCACTTTCTTACCCTTTCTCTTTTTCTTCCCTTTCTTAAAGGGACGACGATTTCCAGATCCTCCCACTAAATTCACCACCCCTTTGTTCAGGTGGTGGTCTTTCTCGTAAGTCTGCAATAACCCTAATAAACCATGATAGTTTACTGCAGGCCTGTTCATTCTAAAATGATCGAGAAAATCAAGGTAGGAAGACGGCAGAGAATTCAGAATCGCGTCCTTGCCGAGCTGCTCGTGCAAAGGACATCCAAGCTTGCCCAACCGTTCAATCATCTCGATCATGTATAGTACATGATTAGTGACTGAACCACCATTTGGCATCTTGGCATTGTAGATGGCACAAGAAACCTTATACCGCTCTACATCGTCAGGTATGCCAAAAGATTCCTTCAATTTCTGAAGGATCTCATCTGGCTGGGCTTCCTCAAACTTGCGACTGAATTCGTCGTTCATTGCTGCCAACATTATACATCGGATAGTGGTCCGATCAGAAACCCACTTCAAATAAGCATCTCTAATCAGGCCCCGAGCATTGGCAGGAGGGTTCTCAGGTGCAGGATCTGTTATCACATAAAGGATCCTTTCATGCTCCAGGAGAATCCTCAACCTTCGATACCAGCTATCGAAGTTGGGACCCTTTAACTTCTTATTGTCGAGAAGTGATCGGAGCGATAAATTTGAAGTCATCTGAAAGGAAAAACAAGTCTATTAGTATATGAATTAATCATTAAACCTAAAGACTTGGACTTTAGTCTAAAGGTCCCTCCCACTAAACTTATGAGACTGGGAGCCTCTAACCTCCAATCCGTGAAATCATATTTCATAGTGGGTACTGAAATCCAATAGACCACGTACAAGCCTGACTATGGCCAGCTCACTCATACGCATCTAAAGGTAGGTTCTTAACCAATTTCTTCTCTAAGCAATTTTCAGTATTAGGTTTTGCCCCAGAAAACACTCCAATCAGCCTAGGGGCCTTTTATTGAGGGTTTCTGGTTAGGTCCAACCATTAACATGACCTATCCAATGTTTCTATTTAACAAACGATCAAGCCCGACTATGGCCGGCCCACCTGATCATTGTTAAGAAAGTTACACTGAATTATCATTAATCGTGGAGTAATTCCAGTCGCCAGATGTGTACCCGTTCTATGGAACTGTCGATGCACACCTAGTTAATGGACATATTACTAACCGACCTAATGGGAGGCAAAGACACCGTCAACTCCTTGATCTAGTCTTTTATGGACCTAATAATTTTAGAGGATTTTGGTTGTGACAGAAAAGATAGATAAAAGCATGGATCATCCTCTCACTGAATAAATCAGATTCCAAGAGGGTTGAAACAATACAACAATTGATCCATGGGCACCTATAGATCAGTCAGACTGATCAACCTGGGTGACATGGGTTAACCTGAGTCAGCGGGCTTTTCCAATCAGTTCTGGTTGACACAACTAGCCAGGTAGGTGAGATCATGGGTGAGTAACTGCCATTAACCATCTTTCCTAGACACCAACCAAGTTGGCCAGGAAAGAGGTAGCCTCATGCAACCATGATCAATATGCCAGACCTACCTCGACACCAGTTGGTTTACCAGACTCGATTAGATTTGCCAAAAGACTCAGGCTTCCACTGAGCCACTAATTGGATCCATTTTAGATGAACGGATCAACTAAGCTAACTATTAGGTAGTACTAAAAACTTTAATCAATATTTGATTAATCTTCCTTTAATCCAGTTCAACTAAACCTAAGTCTAACCCAGTTAAGGATCCAATTAGATGACTAACCCAATTTACCCGAATGACTTATGTAAATGATATTTTAGGTTTCATAAACCTTAAGTTTGATTATCATTTATTAAGTCTAACCTTAAAACATTTTTTTTTTTTTTTTTATTCCATGCAACATTTCCAATGTTATCAGTATATCAACCCAAATACATTTATATATATGCCAAATATCTGTATCTACTGAATCAAAACATTTTAAAACCTTAAATTCCTTTAAGGTACCTTCTGAAAAGGCCAACACAGACGACCGCTTCGTGCCCTAGGACACACGGCCATGGTGAAGGTCTCAACTAGGTACCTCGCAATACTCTATACCCGATACAGATTCATAATTTAAAATTGGTCTACATGCAATCATGCCATGTTACTCCTGAACCTGGCTCTGATACCACTGTTAATTATTAAGCTTCAGGGGTTACCCCACTGGAGGACATTGTATCCAGGAATGCTACACTAGCAGGTGAAATAACTATACATTTTAAACAATTTAATATGCATGCGGAAGAATTATTTCATAATCCCAGATCTAACATAAGGCATGTTGCATGTAAAACATATTAACAGGCATGTATAACAATTTATTTGGGCATATAAACAAATAAGCATGATAACATAATGCATAAGAACATAGGAAAGAGCATGGAATAAATCCAATAAATTTGAATAAACTAATTCCAACAATTTAACATAGTGTACAAATGGAATAAATATTACCATATGGTTTGGTACTTACTGCCAATGCCCAGGTGAATAAATAAAATCGTGGGAGACCTTTCAACATAGTGTACAAATGGAATAAAATATTACCATATGGTTTGGTACTTACTGCCAGCGCCCAGGTGAATAAATAAAATCGTGGTAGACCTTTCACCCACTTGGAATAACTCTAGAATAGTATTGGGATAATGCTGTAATTGGCTGGAATAACTGGGATAAGATTATTCCGGTTGTCTTCTTCTTTGAGACGATTCAGAGCTCTGTTTTGAAGTTACAAGCCAGCAGCAGGAAAAATCAAATGTAGTTTTCTTCTTCTCCCAATACTGAACAGCAGCAAGAGGATATGGTTCCTTTCGATCTTCAACAATAATGGGAAGAAAAATCTCCCAAATATTCGCTTCCAGATCGATGAATCTTTGTTTCAATTTCAGGCATTGCAGAACTTGAAATAGAGCAGAACTTTACTCTTAAACAGCAATGGAAAAATTGGGATCAATACTGACTCTCAGGAGTTCAAATGAACTCCCTCTAGAGGGGAGACACGCCGGAGTTCCTGAACCGAGCTTCTTGCACGGTGCTAGCCACAAGAAGCTTCACACGGTGACTGAAAAAAAAGGCAGGAAGAACAGGGAAAATTTCTTCTCTACCGTGAGCACACACAAAAATAATCTCCCTCTTCCTCTCTGTGGGTGGAACAATCTTTCCCTTAGCTTCTCTTTTGTTTTGAAAAACAATGTAAAAACTTTTAACAGGAACTCAAAACCTGCACCTTGTTTTTTTTAAACTCTGTCTCACACGCCCACTCAAAGAGACTTGGACTGTTATTAAATAAAGGCAATGACCCTCATCCAACATCCACACGATCTCTCTGCAGTTCCAGCAACTGTAGGGAAGTGGGAAAAATAAACTGTTGCATTCATCGTGGACGAAGACTTAGTCTTCATTTAAACCGTCTCAAAACCAAACGATCCACAAAATCAATTTCATTGGTTCAATAGCAATTAAACCGGTTCAATGAAAATTCATCCGGTTCAATCCAATTGAAACTAGTTCGATACTAATTAAAGTAACCGGTCTAGACTAATTGAACCAGTTTCAAATATTCACTTAACCAAGAGAGAGAGAGAGAGATTTTAATTTTGAATCCTATTCAAATTAAACACAATCCAAATTGGTTCAGTCCAGGTTGATCAGGTATCAACCTGAACCATCCCTGATTGATCTAATACAGGTCAAATCAATAAGTGTGCTCAAACAATAACCGTGACCAAAAATTACCTAGACGATTCTCAATCGTAATCGGTACCCGGATCAGAGAGAAAAAACTCTATGGCGTGTGACCTCATAGGTTCGAACCTAAACGGTAGCACTGGAATAATTCTAGTACCAGCACAAGAAACCATCTAGCAATGGGTCTCGGCGTCCGAATAGGTCGAAAATGCGAGAGCAATCTATCGAACCTCTGGCATATGGTTACTGTATAATTCATCCCTTTGACCTCTAATGCTCAGGACGACTGAGATTGGGCTGCCAACCCAGACTAAGTCAGTCGACTACGTGTCTCAACCTCGCAAGCCCAGTGACTCTTCACTAGGGCTACCTCGGCCGAGGATTTGCTAAATTGAGACATTGCGAGACATTTAATCCAAACTGTTTGGACAGGTCAATTCCATCTTGGTCCATCACTGCTTCACAAGTACTTTCCTATACCCAGAAACCTTTCATCGCCGAATTAGAAATCCGGGTAGTCTGGCACCAAAGCACAGGGAGTTTCTTGCAAGCTACCATGATGACCTCAGGTCAGAGGGACATATATACCCATATCCAATCATGAGTATCCCTTTGGCAGAAAAGGGACTGCACGGAGTCACGTTCAATACGATATCACATATCCTACTTGCAAATCACATCAGTGTCACCACACTCCTTTGGTCAAGAGGACAACCAAACGATGTGATTCACAACAACCTATACTTGATACATTGCTGTCCAGTATAATGTATCCTTTGGTTGTGAACCTGTTTTTAAGGACCACTTGATATATCCTCTCTATATCAAAATCATTGTAGTCCTAAGGACTTCATCACATATAAGAATTCATTATAGGGAAATGTCAATAGTGATGAACTGCCAAAATAATCTTTTATTAATTCATATACAATGTATAATATAATGCTCAACCGCCTACAGGTTAGGTGATTGGCTTTGGGACACAATTTCCAACAGATCGTACTCTGTCGGATGGTGATCCGGTCGTGACGGGAAGATTGATCTCTCTCTTGACTCCCACAGAATCTCCAGTAAAATCTATGAGAGGGGTGTGCACCGATCTCAGTCGATCAGAAGGTAAGTTCATCCGAGAGAAAGCATCGTAGAAAAGGACAACAATCGAGCTCCCACTATCGACCATAATCAATTTTACATGATGCTTGGCAATGATCATTTCGACCATGATAGCAGTGTCATTTACATTTTCTTCCTCACTTCCCTTCCCCTTCATGAAGGGAAGTTCATTTTCTAGACTCTCTCCCTCCCGGGCTCTCTTATGGGTGTGCTCTATCCCCCAACATATCATACCCACAAGCTTCTCGGTAGGTCGGTTGTTGACTATAGGGACTGGGAGAAGAGCTGCAAGTGGCTGATTCTCCGCCGGAACCTTGCCCCTCATGAACTTTCTAAGGTACCCCCTCCTCATCAGGTCCTCGATCTCCCTTTTGAGGTTGCAGCAATCCTTAGTGTCGTGGCTGTGATCGCGATAAAAATGGCAATACTTTATCTTGTCACGGCCATTCGACGACCTCAGTGGGGGATGCCGGCATAGATAGCGCTCGCCCTCGATTTCCATCAGGATTTATTCTCAGGATGAGGAGGGGAGGGAAAGTTTCCTCCGGGTTAGGGCCATCCTTCGGCTTCGGCCCTGGTCGAAAGCCCGTGGATGATCCAGGCCTCAGCATCCCGGGTGCTTCTCTCGGGGTTGGCTTCTTCGAGGGCTTCCCGTCCAATTCCCTTCTAGTACGGTCGGCCTCCTCGGTGCGGATGTATTTATGGACATGGAGGAGGAGGTCAGAGTATGTTTTCGGTGGCTTCTTGTCTAAGGAGTAAGTCAGGCGAGATGATCTGAGCCCTCTCTTCAATATCAGCATGGTGACGGGCTCATCCAAACTGTAGATCTCAAGAGCTGCAGCTTTGAAGTGGGTCACATAGTCCCGCAGGGGTTCATGATCCTGCTGCCTAATAGAAAAGAGGCTATCCACCTCTCATAGTACCTTCTGACAGGCATCGAAGTGGACCACAAATCTCCTCTCTAGCTATGAAAAGGAGTCGATGCTTTCAGGCTTGAGGCGGGTGAACCAGACTTGAGCAGCCTTCCGGAGGGTTGCCAGGAAGGCGATGCACAGGAGGGCGTCTGTCGCTCCTTGGACCCTCATGAGAGCCTTGTAGCTCTCTAAGTGGTCCAGGAGGTCGGTGGTTCCATCGTAAGGATCCACCTTAGGCATGCAGAACCGACTCGGGATCGGTTTCTCTTGGATCTTCCGGGAGAAGGGGGGTCGGGCATCATAGCCCACTGGCTCCTTGGAGGAGCCCTGCATATTGAGGAACTGGCAGGAGAGCTCTGCCAGCCTACGCTCTTGTTCCTCTAGGCGCTGCTAAGCTATGTGCCTAATGGTCTCGTTAGTGGAACCTTCCACTGAGGCCGCTGGAGAAGGTGGGGTTGATAGTTGGAGATGGTCGCGACGGGGGACCTTGCCCCGATGACATTTGCCATGTTTGACGACGGCATTGCCATCCACCAGGGATTGGCTCTCCTGGTCAGCCGACCCGATGTGATTTCTCTTTGCGGGGGTCTGGTGACTCCCTTGGGGATCGATTGTGGCCCGTGGATGTGACGGCCTGCCTTGGATGGAGCGCAGGATACCGCGGGGGCCAGCGGCTTAGGCCGTAGGGGTCCCTGGCTATGGCTGGGTGACCAGGGAGCGTTGTTGGTGCTGCAACTGCCTCATGGCTGTGGCCAGTGCCTGCATTTATTGGGTGAGTGCAGCGTACTGGGCATCTACCGGGGGCGGCTGTACTGGCATGGGGAGCTCCCTTTTCGGGCTACACGGGCTCATAGGGAAAGGGGCATCCCCTGCTCGGCTCGTGGAAGCTTCTTGTGCGCGAGTTACCACTATGCTTCGAGCGGAGCTGCTTTCAAAATTACAGGGGGCTTGCTCGGACAGAGACTTTCTCCCCCTACCTGGCGTGCCAATCTGTTGCCGTCCTCACCATCGTGGCCTGCAGCTCTGATGTGGTGTTGGACCTCAACCACGTCTTTTGGAATCCAGCAATTCCCGGTCCTACAAGATAGAGTTAGAGACCCGGGCCGGAGATTCCGGCGGGGGCTCTCTGACGATCAAGCCAGTGGACGGTAAAGAGGAACATATCCCCCAAGGCGGGTTTCTGTTCGATCACCATGCTTGGAGGAGAGTATTCAGTAAAGATTGAGTAGGAGTGGTATGAGAAGAGCGAGACTCGAGCTAGAAAAGTTGTGCCCGTCGGGACTCTCTCCGGGAGTCTCTTGGAGGGCCTTTGAGCCTTCTCCTTACTTGTCTCTCCTTCTCCGCCCTTTTCTGGAAGGCCAACACCGAAGGCAGAGAGGGCCGACCCAGTAATAAGCAGTCATCTGCAAAGAGTAAGTGGGAGATCGGGAAAGCACCTGGTGCAGGGAGGTACAACTGAAGGGCCGAGTCTCGCACCGCCATCCGCAGAGCACGTGATAAAGAGTCAGCATATAAAATAAACAAATAAGGATAGAGGGAACAACCTTGACGAAGGCCAATATTAGAATGAAAGAAATTCGAAGGGGTCCCATTAATAATAACAAAAGTAGGGTTGATAATGCAAGCCATAATCTAAGAAACCCAATTGGGATGAAATCCAAAGCCCACCAATGCTGACTCCAAGAACTCTAGTGCATCCGATCATAGACCCTCTCCATATCAAGCTTGATAGCCATCAATAGACGAGAAGCAGGAGCTATTCGCAGATCATGCATAAATTCCTGTGCTATAAGAATATTGTCAGAGATACCCTGACCTCCAACAAAAGCATTATGCTCAGAAGAGATAAGCTTAGGAAGAATAGGCTTCATCCGGTTGGTCAAATATTTAGCACGGAGTTTATAAAGAGTATTACATAAACTGATGGGCCTAAAATGACTCATCTCATAAGTATCCGGCTACTTCGGGACAAGAGTAATAAAGGTTTGCTTCCAGCTGACAGGCATGTATGTCGTAGCAAAAAACTCTTCCACTGCAGAAACCACATCCCTCCAAATGATATACCAGTATCTCCTAAAAAATAGGGGAGGGTACCCATCCAGACCAGGAGTCTCATCCTCTACCGTGGACTAGAGGACATACCAAATCTCGTCCACAAATAAAGGGCTAAGAAGGCGACTATCATCCTCAGAAGATACTAGAGTCTCCAGGTACATGGCGATGAAGGAAGTAGGATCATCTACAGGCCCAGCCCATCTAGAAGAGAAGAAAGAAATAATCTCCCATGAAATATCATCTGCATCCTCCAACCAAGTCCCTTTCGAAGATTGCAGGGCCGAAATCCGGTTCCTATGCCTGCGGACAACAGTAGCATGATGAAAAAATCAGGTATTCCTGTCCCCCTTCTTCAACCACTGCACTCTGGATTTTTGTCTCCACAAAATCTCCTGTTAGGTGAGAAGGACATGCTGCAAAGACAGATACCTCCGCAAATCAGCCAAATCAGAAGGCGGTAAACCCCCTTCCCTCTCCTCTCTCTCCTGGAGGTTATTGATGGAGGATTCAACAAAAATAAGGAAGAAGAAATGTTACCCACTTCCTTCTTATTCCACCTAAGAAGCCTGTGCCTCAGTAAGGAGAGCCTGCGGGAAATCCGATACTGGGTATTCCCGCGAATCGGAAGGTTGCACACATTCCTGATAATATCCCAAGATTTAGGATAATCCAACCATAACTTTTCAAATATAAAAGGGGCATGACATTGGACCAAAGTAGCCATAGTAAGAAGGAGCGGACAATGATCGGAGGCTATTCTAGGAAAATGCCGAATCTGATGCTCAGGGAAGGAGAGCCACTATGGAGTAGCAAAAGCCCTATTCATATATTCCCAAACTCTAGTCTTACTGACCGATTGTTACACCAAGTAAATCTAGGCCCTATAAATTTCAAATCAACCAAAATATTGACATGTAGCAACTGAGTAAACTCAGCAGAAACCACATCTTGCACAAAGAATTTTTTATCCCTCTTGTTCTCCGTACAAAGCACATAATTAAGATTCCCCGCCACAACTATAGATAGGTATATCTTTTTTTCAAAGCAAATATATATATATATATATATATAGCACTCTGTTTCACTCCATCCAGAAAAATTCCACCGGTAGGACTCTCCATTGGATGAAGCTTATATATATATATATTTATATAAGCGGGATAAATACCACTGAGTCCGTATCCCTGATTTATCTAAATGCGGTGATCCAGACCAATCCAACCAAATTCATCGTCAAGGCCATCAAAGTCCAAATCCGACAGTCCAAATTGTACAATCCGTCAATTAATTAATCTTTACCGTCCGATCGCCAGTGAAGGTCATTGATACGGTGTTTTTAACCGGCCCGCCGGTATCGGGGACCGCGCGGGCCGGGCGAATGCTGGACTCCGAATACGGCGACGCTTACCTCACGAGAGAACGACGGAGCGGAAAAGAGAGAGGAGAGCGAGAAATTTCTTGTCCCCCTGATCATCTCTGCTCTCTTTTCTTATACTGTCCCGGTGGCTGTTGTTTATCGGTGACTGTTGTTTTGATTCCTCATTAGCTCAATGGTTTCAACATCCCGGAGAATGCATCCATCAATGAGGTGCGGCTCCTTGGAATCACCAAATTCATGGTCATCATCTACCCCTTTTGGTCAACCTGTGCAAGATTTTAATGATGATGATAACGCACTACTGTCTGTGTCTTGGGATCAGGATTACAGATACCTAGCTGCTGGAACGAGCGGCGGCTTCCGGATTTATAACTGTGACCCGTTCAAAGAAACCTTCAGGAGAGATTTCATTAGTGGTGGCTTCAAAACGGTTGAAGTGCTTTTTCAAAGCAATATGGTAGCTCTTGTTGGTGATCGTACCAATCAACAGTACCCCCCAAATAAAGTGATGATCTGGGATATCCGGCAAAGTCGATGCGTTGGTGAATTTGTGTTTAGATCTGATGTTCAAGCGGTGAAACCAGGACAAGATTGCATGGTTGTTGTTCTTGAACACAAGATATATGTGTATAACTCCCTGGAGCTAAAGCTTCTTCATCGGATTGAGACTCTGGCTAATCCCAGGGGCCTATGCTGTCTTTCCCATCATTCTAACACCTCTGTGTTGGCCTGCCCTGGTCTGCACCAGGGACAGGTTCGGGTTGAACGCATTGATTTGAAGGTGATAAAGTTCATTAGTGCACATGTTTCTCACATTGCTTGTATCACTCTAACAATGGATGGACTTCTTCTGGCAACTGCAAGCACAAGGGGGACATTGATTAGAATATTCAATGCGATGGATGGCACTCGTCTACAGGAGGTAAAATCTGCTGAACCTGCGTTAGGATACTGGTTTCGCATATTCATTCTCCTTATTATTAATTCAAGTGAATCATGTTTTAACTCATGTAATTAAATGCTAATTAAGACTTTGAAAAGAGCCTTCTATTGTTGCTTATGAGGTATTTATGTAGCTTTTTTGTTAAAGCTAATCCATGCTGTCTCTTGCTGGACTGACTTCAAAAATCAAGTTACTTGTTAATACTTGTTATGGACTTAAATATTTTTTCTAGGACTGCCAGGTAGCACGCTTTAAGGAATTACACCATGGGTTCTACTACTTACAAAAGAATAACTGTTGTGACTTTTACATCATCAATGAAAACTGTAGTGTATAATTTTTCATCATGATTATGCTTGCTGGGTCTGTTCTGATGCTGTATCATTAGTTTGTTCAGAAATGGGATACTATTTGGCAGATCTTAGAACTTTTCATTTATTATAGTGTGTCTTTGTCCAGTAAATTCCTTTTTTTTAAGTAAATTTTCTTTGATAGTGTTTGTTTTAATTATTTGTTGTCATTGTGCATGGTTGATTTTGGTTCATTTTTCTGTCAGGTATGATGAAGATTTTCCGCTCTTTTGATATGTTCCATCTTGCATCTTCCCTTCTTCTCTTATCCATCATGATAATGCCTCCTTTCATATTATGTTGCTCAGCTTGCAGATCTTGCCATTTCTATTTTCCCAACATACATTTCAGTTATTTAAGCGTTCCTGTTATTTGTTCATTGTAGTATCTTTCTATTATTTATCCTTGTTCTTGAGTTGATTGTGTTGTCTCCAAAATACTGCTGTGAATTATTTTTTCTTCTCTGCTATCACATCATGTTGATTAAAGAATCCCGACCATCCCCTCTCCCCCTGGCCCCCTTTTTTATATTAAACTTGGACACTCGCCCCTTCAATTAACAACTTGAAAAGAACACTGTAGTGTTATTTTCTTCAAATATGACCAACAAATTAGAAAAAAATGATCAGGCATGATAAAATTCTTTGTTTAAGTTGCTTTCTTGCAAACTGCCATTTTCTGCTTCAATTTAGTAAACACTTTTAGATTCTAAAGAAGTGCTTTGCATTGCACTTGATTTTGATTTTATTTTTACTCATATGATCTGCAATTAAACCTCCTAGGCATTATTGTATTTCTTCCATATGGAACCCATCCAAGATAGCCTAACATGGAAGGTGAAATTGGTGGAGATTGTGAGAAGAAAAGATGTGTGCTAATCAACAAAGGTGTGTAATAATGATGATTATGGCTAATGAAAGTGTGGTTGAAGAAAGATGCACAGACCTTACCTACAGAGGTGCCTAGGAAGAGATTGAGCAGGCTATAACATAAATCAATGGATGAATATGGTTATCATAAATGGAGATATCTTTGATAGGGATGCATATGGATAAGGCATAGGACCCTGTATATGCCAATATATCAGGGTATGGTTGGACCATGTCAGCTTCTGTCTGATATGACCTAAACCTAATTTGAGTTTGGGCAAAGGCTAACTTTCAAACCCATTTCTGACCTATTTATGTTTCTGAGGAAATATCATTTGTTTCTATTATGGCAATTGCTGACTCGGTCTCGAGGACTTATGGGACCACTGGCTACGCCACCAGCCTGGAAGACTAGGACATCCGACTCTGGTCAATCAAGCTACCAACTAGGAAGGAGACAATGGAGCCGACTACTTCATCACTAACCAAGAAAAAGACTAGCAAGGGAAAGACGAAGCCGGCCACCAGACCAAGCAACTGTTCCTTCCCGGATCAAGTAGCCGCTCCTTCCTAAAACGAGTAGCCATTCCTTCCTAGACTGAGTAGCTACTCTTTCCTAGACCGAGTAGCCACTCCTTTTCAAGCCGAGTAGCTGTAACCTATCGAGTCCGATTGACATAGCATTCATTACACGCATCCACCAACTACTTATTCTGAACCGACTAGTTTTCTGAGAAAAACTAAGTCGACTATGTTCAGATACGGGGCCAAGCCTCTCCTTTCGGCAATGGCCAAATCCACTATCTACTTGGGGTACACAACACTCTAGTAGATGACGATCTACTCGATCATAGCTATTCCAGCACAGATCGTGGTGGATAAGGTTATAGCGAACAAGATCTCAACAAATCCTTTCATTCTAATATAAAATACTAGTGGAGAAGATTTCAGACGACAAGATCCCGCCATCTCAGCAGAATTTGTTATGCATGTCAAAAGAGGCCACCTTCGCAACGGCATTCAGTTATCCAGCATAACCCTATAAAATGATAAGAGGGGATCTCCGATGTGGTACATCTTATATTATCACTCATATGCTTATTTAGTCATTACCATTGTTTTCAGCTTCGGCTGCTGTAGTCCATTTCTCTCATCTACTAACTTGAGCATCGGAGGTCCCCTGCCGGTTACCACCAGTTAAGGGATTGCTTTTGCAGGTCTCCATTTGAGAGCTGCCAGTAGTAGCACCTAGTTTTGCCCAGAGAAGATCAGAGCACCCTCGGCCATTGCCAGAGTCTAGTGGAGGGCGATTTGACAGCAATAGTTTCTATGAGTTTAAAATAAATCTAAATTAATGTTCTAGAGTATCATGTGGTATTCTCCTATCTAATGGCCTTGTCCAAAGATCTTGGATGTCTTTTGGCATTGGTTCCCTCCACTTTTAATATTCAATCCACAATTGTGCTGAAAGTACCCTCCAACCAGATTTTAGTATTCCAAAACGTTGCATTTAGTTGCAAGCATACTATATGCTTGTTCATTGTGATGAAATCTGGAAACTAGGTTTACCATGTGTTGTTTGTTTTTGTGCTCTCTATCCCTTGAGTTCATACTTGACTCATGTTTTCTATCTTACACAAATCTTTTTATTTTTTTCTTATTTCTAAAAGATATAAAAAGATCAAGTAATCCTAGATTTTGTCCTATACCTGTGATTCTGAATGCAACCCTGATCTTAACGGACTTGTTAAAGTGATGTAACAGCTGCATCAATCATGATGGATATATTCTAGGTTGCACTTTTAGTTATGTGGGAAGGTGATGGCAGAAAAAGGTTGACAAGTGACAACTAGTACACAGGATTGAGCTTGTTTTATGTTTAGGAAGGTCAAATATCAAAACAATTCATGTTATTTAAGGATGCAAGGGATGAGAGAAAAAAATCATGCTTATTATAAATTTGATAGTTGAGCTGCAAGTGTTAATCTGGCAAGAAAATGGGATGAGATGTGTACTGACGGATTTGTGGCTTTGTGCTGTTTATGCTTGTTGTGATCATGATGACTTTTTTGTTTCCATGAAAAAGTCCTGTGGCCCGTGTTTTTCACAAATGATATGGTTTTCCTTGATGGAAATCCTCCAATGGTTGAATGCTAAATTGGCAAAATGGGGGAATTGTTTTCATGATAAGGATTATATATGTAATGGAACTTTATTTTGAATGAATTATTTTGAAGTTCCATGTAAATTGGTGTTCTTGTTGATATGACTATCCTGTCTTTGTAATATCATTTCCTCTGATCTTCTGCGTCCTAAGGTCATGGTGATGAGAAAGGAGGTATTGCTGGCTGTCACATATTTAGGTAATTTGGTTCAACAACCACGATTTTTCAGACTATTTGGCAGTATAAGTCAAGTACATCAAAGATGGGGTTTTTTGAACTGCATACGGTAAAATGGGTGGTTTTAAGAGAAGTAATTCTAAATTGCCTAGTGCTGGGGTAAGCTGAGTTCATCATAGCACATCTCCAGCCAGAGCCAGGCTTACCTGACTTGGTGTAAATCATATAAGATTAGTGTCTCATAAAATTTTGACACGTGATGTGAAATCGCCTTATAATTCTGGACTATATTTTCTTTTCATCTTCCAGCTTCTTATCAAAACTAAATCTATGCACCTGTCATTTCTTTTTTTGCTTCCTAATGTCTTCTGATTTACCATGATCAAGTTGTCAATACATTTGCGGTGGACATATGTATTACTACTCATATCTGTGTACTTGTAATGTAGGTACGCAGAGGACTGGATGGAACGGATATATATAGCATATCTGTGTCTCCAAATGTACAGTGGCTGGCTGTGTCCAGTATCAAAGGAACCATCCATATATTTTGTCTCAGAGCCAGAGTGTCAGGAGAAGATGCATCAAACCATCATGCTTCTGCCCAAAGACCGGGAATGGTTCATCAAAACTCTTCTACTTCTCTTGATGCCGTTATATCTCCAAATGCTGGTGCCAACACAAGCTCATCATTGTCTTTTATGAAAGGTGAGGGGACGTAATGATTGATGGCATCCTTATCTATATTTGGCCTATCATTTCTACTGAGAACCGAAGCATTTAGAAATCAGAATAATTGCATATTTTTATTGCTATTGCATTGTTCATTTTTGCTCTGCTTTACAGAATGGTGGAAAAATTGTCATAGACAGTGAATCTGATGTTTCTCAAGACTAGTGTTTAAAATCTATAAGTTATGAGTCTGTATCCAAGTGAATAAATTGGTTGGCTGAACCCAAATTCCTAGAAGATGTTTAGCTTTTTGTTGATTTTACATCATCTGAAATGAATTGTCTTGAGTCAGTCTAGTTGCATTTACATGGCAAATTATTCAGTTGAAAGCCTCTGTGTAGAAAATGCACATACAGAGATACATACTTATATTCTCCTTGGTTCTTTTTTTCTTTGAAGTAGTCTGAACTAACCTCACCCTGTTGATTCTGTCATGAGGTCAAGCTGCTAAATCCTGACTAGCTTATCTTGTAATGGGATTTAAGGATGCTAATTTTTCTTTATCATGCACTGAAAAGTAATATGCTGAGTTTTGAGCTTTTAATTGCACATCTCTGCCATCTTTTGTTTGTTGGCATTCTATAAGCATGCATTAGTGAAAGAATGGAGATTAATCTTACCAGTACTTATATTTTGCAGGAGTGCTGCCAAAGTACTTCAGTTCTGAGTGGTCATTTGCTCAGTTCCACTTACCAGAAGTTACTCGCTGTATTGCTGCATTTGGAGATCAAAACACTGTTATAATTGTTGGCATGGATGGCAGGTATTGATCCTTTGGATTGGCCTTCTGTTCAGTAGTTTTGATTTCTGAATCAACATCTGTGGGTTTTAAATCCTCTAGATTTGCAAGTGCTGGTTTCCTGCCAGTCACTTACTATAAATGTACTTGAGCATTTGCATACATAAATGCTAGAGAAATTACATATATATTTCTCACTTGATATTTGGTCATGGAAAGTTTTGTAACAAGACAACCGGATTTTCTACTTAGGCCTTCGAGAAACATATTGTTGTGGTTTGCCTTGGAAACCTGGTTTTGCTGTGGTAAGGTACATATAGGTACACAACTAAATGGATGGGTAAGATGTGCATCCATGTGATGGGTGGACAAACTGTATCTACTCATTCACATGACGCTTCTTGCTCACTTGAATGTTCTTAATTTGGCATTGGATTGCCATAATTCTAATTTTAGTGCAAAACTGTCCTCCTTTGAGATACCCACAATGATTTACAAGAAAGAAGAAAAGACTTTTTAACACTAATTACTTATTTTCCTTATCTGACTTGTTTCATTTGGTTCTACAGAGAACTCCATTGTTGTCTACTAAAGTCCCATCTCATCCTGCCTTGAGAGGAAATTTAAGAAAAAACAACAAAATCTGACTTGTTTCATTGAGTTCTGCAGGAAAATCCATTGTTGTACGCTTACTCCTATCTCATCCTTCGTTGTGAGGAAAACATTTAATCTCTGATGGTGATATTCGGTTTAATTCTTTTGAAAATAGCACTCAATTGCATGTTGTTTTATGAATCCTGTTTATTGAAGGATTGCATAATATGGCATATGTTCAATGAATTTAATTACCCTACTTAGGACTCAGCCTGTATGCATAATATATTTCAGCAGATTAAGCAACAAGAGAAGTCTTCATAAGATATTTAAAAAAAAATGGTGAAAACAAATGGAATGTGCTGTGCCTTTTGTAATCATAAGTAACATGGATTCAGTAATACATCCAGAGTCTAGCCTCTGGAACTTGGTTTATCCTTCTGGAATCTAATCATTGCACTTATGTTTTTGTTGATTCAATCTTACTTCGATCTCACTATTTATATCTTGTTCTCCTTTCCAGTTTCTACAGATGCAGCTTTGACCTGGTGAATGGTGGGGACATGTTGCAGAAGGAACATGTCTGGTTTTTGAAGGCCGACAAACACCAGCCAAGACCAGCCTCATCCTGAGGTTATAGAACAGTCTCGTATCCAATATCACTGCATGCAAATAGGAAACTTGATCTCAATCTATATATGTGCATATCTCATGCATAAATTCTATAGAAGAAGCTGAAGTAGGAGATATCTGGGTAAATTGCAATCCTAGTTCTCCTGTTCATAATAGAAAAACTTTTGGGTTATAAAGGGTGCTTTATGGATATAGTGATAAAAAATTTCCTATTTTATTGCAATTTAGCCGTGCGTGCATCAGTGAAACTAATGCATAATGGGCATACACAAATTGATCCTACCAGCGATATTTTTGACCATGGTACCAAGCTCACCATCATAATGGTTGTTGAAGCATGGCCTCGGGTGAAGTCATGCCTGACTGACAGGATTTAGCATTCTCCTGATGTAAATCCTTTACCAAAATAACTAAAATAAGAAAGCAATTTAAATCCTGCAAAACTTCTTCCTTTCCTTCATCATCTCGCAGTATTAGTTTTTCAATATTTTGAATGGTTATTCACCTACTGAAGCAATTCCTAACTAGGGGTAAATAATAGTCTGTATACCTGGACAACATACAATTGCACATATCTGATTACGTCCTTTGATTTGGCCATCACTGATCCGTTCCAGGCTGCTTCACAGAGCCTTTGAATAAATACACCCAGTCGCATTTGCCATCAACATTGTCCAGAGATAATAACCTAGTAACATAAAGAAGGTATTTCAAAGATCATATCCATTATGATTAGCTACATAAGAAACCATCTAATCAGCTATCCGATTAGCCTCCTTTGAAGACATGGCGAGGTTATGATCATTCACAGGGAGGAGGTTTGCAGCTTGAGCCAACGTAGTCGTAATTACTGCCCCTGTGAAGTTCTCTTGACCAGCCATCCCTTCTCTCCAGCCAACAAGGGAATCGAACCCACCAACCAACCAGTGGTGTACTGAATCAAGGTTGGATCGAAGGCTTGTTCTATATTATTTGGTACCCAAATTGTAGTTGAATCCGACACAACCTTTTTGTCTGGTCTTTCCTTTTCGCTTTTGAACGAATCCATGAAGTTGATTTTTAAAAAAAAATTGAGGCTGGGTTCCCAAGTGAAACAAACCATATGGGAAG
Organism: Areca catechu; assembly: GCA_021397845.1. NCBI lineage: Eukaryota > Viridiplantae > Streptophyta > Magnoliopsida > Arecales > Arecaceae > Areca > Areca catechu. The sequence goes on from CM038046.1 coordinate 10,165,868, forward strand.
CAGAATCGATAGAAGAGGAACTCTAGATTTCTCTAATACCCATCAACCCTCCGATGACTTCATCCACATGAAGTCCAAGGAATGGTGTAGAGTTCCCAAAACAACAACTTAGGGGCTTTCATTGGTAATTCTCAAAGCGTCTCTTATTTTTAGGTAACCATATATGATAGAAATATAGTAAAGGGAGCCATACCTCTTATGAGCGTCTCTTTTGAGATTGCCATCCTTAACAGACCGGATAAAACTTTCCAAATTCCGAGGGTGGAAGGATAATGACTGGTAACCTAAAGCCGGGTTCGAAATTTTCACTGCCATGGGACAATGAAAAGCCCATGGTCGATAGATTCTTCTAGTTCTATAGACTGATCACAGTAAAGTAGGATGGAACCATCTCTACCACGAAGAGTCCTTCATCGCAGTCAATTCCACAACAAAAAAAAAAAAAAAAAAAAGGGGGCTGAAACTGGGCTGGGCCAGATAGGCTTCGGGCTGGCTTGATATCGGTTGTACTTTGGATTGAGTTTTATATAAATCGAGCTGGACTTCGAGTCTTATATTAGAATTCATTCAATTTTTGGACCAGGCTCGGGCACCCCTTTGGCCCGGTCCAGACCGGCCCAAAGCCCCCCCGTTTTTAATTTTTTTTCTTCCGTTCCATTTTTTCTCTGATCTCCCTCTCGTTTCCAAGTCCACCCCACTCGACACCCCCTGCCACTCAATGGCAACGCTGTTCCTGGCTTCGATCTTCCTCCGCCGACCAATGCTTGCATGGTTGTACCCGATGCCCCGGCCCCCGTGCGACCTCGCGGCCCTTCTTGGCTCCGATCTCACTCCTCTGGCTCCGATCTCTCTTTCTCAGTCCCAATGCTCGCCCCCAACGCCCCCGTCCCTTGTGCGGCCTTGTGGACCCTCTCCAATTCTGCTTTCTTCTTCTCCGGCCTCGACGCCCCCGCCTCCCATGCGACTCCGCGGCCCCTCTCGGGCTCCGATCTCCCTCTTTCGGCCCTGACACCCCACCCAACATCCCCTGCTCCCCGTGCGACCTCGCGGCCCCCCCTCCCTGGCTCTAATCTCACAGTTCTGGCACCCTTACACCCCCTGTGCTTCGGCCAGATCTCATGGTTCTAGCACCAGATTTTTTTTTTTTTGTTGTCATTTGGGCTTGTATTCGGGACGATCCAATTGGGCTCGGGCCGGCCTAAGACTTAGGCTCGAACTCGGGCTTGATATTTTGAAAAAATTTCTAGTCTAAACATAGCCCGAAGCTCGAAATTTTTTTCAGGCTCGGGTAAGAATGTAAGCCGGTCTGACCCGGTCCACTTCCGGTCCTAATCCCTAAACCAGTTTCCAAAGAAAAAAAAAAAAAAAAAAAAAAAAGCCACTCTCAGATGAACACGTGCCTTTTAGTCCTACATTTCATCCCAACGTCACTCTGGAGAACCTCTCAGAGGCGTATAGAGTTCACTAACTTTCTGTCCACCAGTGCCATTCCATCTAATTCTATCAGCTAATGTCCTCCATGAGGATCGGTAGAAAGAGGACGTGGGAACTAAGCTCATCTCCAAAGCACTGAGCATTCTATCTGATGCTTTTTCTCCCGCCACTGTCAAATCTTGAGGATTTTTTAAAAAAACAAAATTACCGAAGTACGGTAATTTTAAACTTATTTAACATTCTATTATTCCGCCGCATAGAATTTTTTATTTTTATTTAACATTCTATTCAACCTGCACCTTCTCGTAACTCCTTTTTATTTTTTTTATACCATGAGGAGAAAACTTGCGCCTTCGCATAAAGTAGAACCAAAAGGCACAAGTTGTCCTGCGCCAACACCAAAAGAAGGAATAGAAAAAACAGCCAACGGCCTTCTAATGAAATTTAAAAAAATGTTAATACGAAGGCATTGATTACCCTAGATAAATAAAAAAAAATTAAATTTTATATAAAATTTTTTAAAAAAACTCAAACCGGTGGCAAGACCTTGCAAGCTGGACTAGTGCAGGATCCTGGTGGCCAGACCAAAGATTTGATCGATAACAGGATCTTAGCGACCGGACTTGTGACAGGATCCTGCCGACCAGACTGGCGATCAGACCGGTGGCAGGACCCTAGCGGACAAACAGGTGACAGAACCCTAGCGACCGGACCTGTGACAGGATCTTACCAGCCAAACCGGTGGCAGGACCCTGGTGGCTGGACCGATGGCAGGACCATGGCGACTAGACCGATGGTAAGACCTTGGCGACCAGACCGACGGTTTGACTGGTGACAGGATCCTAGCGACCAGACTTGTCGCAGGACCCTACCGGCCAGACTGGTGATCGGACCGGTGACAGGACCCTAGCGGCCGGACCAGTGGCAAGATCCTAGCGGCTAGACCTGTGGCAAGACCCTGACGACTAGACCGGTGGCAGGACCCCGGCGACTAGATTGGTGGCAAGACCCTAGCGACCGGATTGACAGTTTGACTGGTGACAGGACCTTAGTGACCGAACCTGTGATAAGACTTTACCGACCAGACCGGCGATCAAACTGATGGCAGGACCCTAGGACAGGTGGCAATCTTTTTTCTCCACTATTTTTTCTCCACTATTTTTTCCCACTTTTTTCTCCACTTTTTTTCTGTACTTATTTTTTTCTCCACATTTTTTTCTCCACCTTTTTTTTCTCCAATTTTTTTTTTAACTATTTTTTCTCCACTTTTTTCTCAACTTTTTTTCTCCACTTATTTTTTTTTCACCACATTTTTTTGAATTTTTTTCTTCATTTTTTCTCCATTTTTTTCTCAACATTTTTTCCTGCACTTTTTTTCTCCACCTTTTTTCCCTCCATTTTTTTCTCCACTTTTTTTCTCCATCTTTTTTCTTTAGTTTTTTTTTCTCAACTTTTTTTTCTCCATATTTTTTCTCCACATCCTTTTTTCTTCACTATTTTTTTTCACATTTTTTTCTCCACTTTACTTTTCTCCACTTTTTTCTCCAATAGTTGAGAAAAAAATGGAGAAAAAATATTGGAGAAAAAAAAGGTGGAGAAAAAAATGTGGAGAAAAAAAAAAGTTGAGAAAAAAGAAACGGAGAAAAAATAGTGGAGAAAAAAATGGAGAAAATAAATTGGAGGAAAAGAATGTGGAGAAAAAAATGTGGGAAAAAAGTGGAGAAAAATAGGGGAGAAAAAAATAATTGGAGAAAAAAAAATAAGTGGACAAAAAAAATTGGAGAAAAAATGGAGAAAAAAAAGGTGGAGAAAAAAAAAGTGAAGAAAAAAAGTGGAGAAAGAATAATGGAGAAAAAAAATGGAGGAAAAAAAATTGGAGAAAAAATGGAGAAAAAAAAGGTGGAGAAAAAAAAAAGTGAAGAAAAAAAGTGGAGAAAGAATAATGGAGAAAAAAAATGGAGGAAAAAAAAAGGTGGAGAAAAAAATAAGTGCTGAAAAAAAAAGTTGAGAAAAAAAGTGGAGAAAAAAATAAGTGGAGAAAAAAAGTTGAGAAAAAAAGTGAAAAAAAATAGTGAAGTAAAAATAGTAGAGAAAAAAAAATTGGAGAAAAGAAAAGGTGAAGAGAAAAATGTGGAAAAAAATAAATTGAGAAAAAAAAACTGGAGAAAAAATAGTGGAGAGAAAAAATGGAGAAAAAAAATGGAGAAAAAAAGTGGAGAAAAAAAAAAGTGGACAACAGAAGTGGACAAAAAAATTGGAGAAAAAAAAGTGGAGAAAAAATGAAGAAAAAATTGTGGAGAAAAAAAATAGGTGGAGAAAAAAAAAGTTGAGAAAAAAAAATGGAGAAAAAAAGGTAGATAAAAAAAATGGAGAAAATAAAAGTGGAGAAAAAATAATGGAGAAAAAAAATGGAGGAAAAAAAGGTGGAGAAAAAAGTGCAGAAAAAAATAAATGCAGAAAAAAAAAGTTGAGAAAAAAAGTGAAGAAAAGAATGAAGAAAAAAATCCGAAAAAAATGTGAAGGAAAAAATAAGTGGAAAAAATAAAAGTTGAGTAAAAAAGTGGAGAAAAAATAGTGGAGAAAAAAAAATGGAGAAAAAAAGGTGGAGAAAAAAAAATAAGTGGAGAAAAAAATGTTGAGAAAAAAAGTGAAAAAAAATAGTGGAGAAAAAAATTTTCCACCGGTCCTAGGGTCCTGCCATCGGTCTGATTGTCTGTCTGGTCGGTAAGGTCTTATCACAGGTCCGGTTGCTAGGGTCCTGTCACTAGTCAAACCGCCGATCTGGTTGCTATGGTCCTGCTACTGGTCTAACTGCTAGGGTCTTGCCACCGGTCCGACCGCGAGGGTCCTGCCATCGGTCTGATCGCTAGTCTGGCTAATAGGGTCCTGTGACAGGTCCGGTCGCTAGGATCCTGTCACCGGTCAAACCGCCGGTCCGATCACCAGGGTCCTGTCACTGGTTCAGCCGCCAGGGTCCTGCCACCGGTTTGGCCGGTAAGGTCCTGTCACAGGTCCGGCCGTTAGAGTCCTGTCACCGGTCAAACCACTGATCCCGGTCGCTAGAGTCCTGCCACCGATCCAACCGCCAGGGTCCTGCCACCGGTTTGGCCGCTAGGATCCTACCACCGGTTTGATCGCCAGTCTGGTCGGCAGGGTCCTGCCACAGGTCCGGTCACTAGGGTCCTGTTACCAGTCAAACCGTCGGTCCGGCCACCAGGATCTTGCCATTGATCCGGCTTGCAAGGTCCTGCCACCAGTTTGATTTTTTTTTGAATTTTTATGTAAAATTTAATTTTTTTTGTTTATCCCTGGTAACCAATGCCTTTGTATCAGCTTTTTTTTAAGTTTCATTAGAAGGCCATTGGTTGTTTTTTTTTTTTTGCATTGGCGCAGGTTCAACCTGCGCCTTCGATCAATTTTTTTTGTTCAACTTTATGAGAAGGTGCAGGTTGAACCCGTGCCTTCTCCTCGTAGTATAAAAAAAAAAAAAAAAAGTTATGAGAAGGCGCAGGTTTAGTGCTATTAAAAAAAAATTTCTACAGGATGGAAACAACAATAGAATGGTAAATAAGTTTAAAATAGCCATAGGTAATTTTGTTTTTAAAAAATAATGTTTAAAAAAAATCCCAAATCTGGAACCATTGTATCCTTTTGTCTCATAATTAATGGTATAAAGATTACGTATCGGTCAAGAATTCATGTCCCAGTGGGACATCCCGTGAGATACCGGCATAGGATACCATCCCATATGTTGGAACAAGACATCCCATAAACATTCCAATATTCCAATTAAGACATCTTGGGATATCCCCTGTCCTAAGTATCAGGACGGGATGGAACACCAATGCATCCCATTCCATGAAAAAAAACCGAGATAGCCCCATTCCATGGGATTTAAAATCTTGGCACTAGTAGAATCATAGAAGTCCATGGGTCATCAATTGCATTAAGATTGCATTTGATAGCAGGCAATCCATCTAAATTACCGATAATTTAATAGAACCATATTATATTATTATATTAGATATATTTTTCTGGACGGTAATCTATCCTGTCAGGTAATCTGAATTATCTTTCAAGAGGCAATCTAGATTATCTCTAAGAGAATTGCATTTGGTAGCAGGTAATCCATTCAGATTGCTGGTAATTTAATAGGCCCCACTACATTACTATGTTTGGTACATTTTCATAGATAGCAATCTATCTCCCAAGAGATAATCAAAATTATCTTTGGGAGAGATGGTTCTCGGGTAATCTTTTGGACAATATTATTCTTCCCTTCCCTATTCCTCCTATAAATAATATAATATATAATATTATAATATAATATATATAATAAACTATATAATATTATAAATATAATATTATTATAGTATATAATATAATATAATATATTAAATATAATGTAGTATATTTATATTAAATATATTTATATACAATATAAATATATTATATTAAATTTAATAATGTAACATATAAATTTAATATATTATTTAATATATTTAAATAATATATTAAATATATTAATTTTTATATTGAATTTATTTAGTATAAAAATAATTTTTATTTTAATTTTAATATAAAAATAAAATATTTAATATTTAATATATTTTAAAATATAAAATATTAAAAAACTTATATTTTTATGAATAAAATATAAATTTAATTTAAAAGTATTTTAGAAAATTGATTTTATCTTATGCAATGTTACCTGCATGTACTAAATATAATAATCCACATTACCTATAATCTATATTCTTAGCAATTCACATTACTGGTAATCTATATTACCTTTCATGATTGCCTGACAATATACCAAACGCAACCCGAGGGGTGGTAATCCAGATTACCAAATTATCATTCCCTTTTCTCTTCCTCTTCCCTTCCATATAATATAATATAATATAATAAATATTTTATAATAATATAATATAATATATATTTGATATATTATTAATATATAATATTAATATAATATGATAAATTATATATTTTTAAATTTAATTTATTTAATATATTATGTTACAAAATATATAATATATTTAATTTAACTTATTTAATTTTATGTTGATATAATATAATATATTTTATTTTACAATATAAATTATATTTATATTATATTATTTTTAATAATATATTATATAAATTTAATATATTATTTAATATATTTAAGTAATATATTAAATATATAATCTATTT